>CM053623.1:126589448-126613541 GCA_028646595.1 Phalanger gymnotis | reverse complement strand
GTACTTCCACTCAAAAGAAACAAAAGCCATGCTAATGAGACAATTTTGCTTAACAACACAGTTGTGAACTGATCCAGCCATTCTGAAGAGCAATTTGGAACTATGCCCATACCCTTTGACCCAGCAATACCACTTCTAGGGTTGTATCCCAAAGATATCACACAAGTGGGAAAAGGACCCATATGTACAAAAATATTTATAGTGGCTCTTTTTGTAGTAGCAACAAATTGGAAATCAAGGGGATGTCCATCAATGGCTGATCAAGTTGTGGTATATGAAGGTAATGGAATACTATTGTGCTATAAGAAATGGGGACGATATGGAGTTCATAATAATTTGGAAAAACCTACACAATATAATGCTGAGTGAGTGGAGCAGAACCAGGAAAACATTATACACAACACAAATATATGGGTTCTGTGATGACTATCCCTGATAGACTTTGCTCTTCTCAGCGATACAAGGTGCAAAGACAACTCCAAAGGACTCATGATGGAGAGAGCTATCTACATACAGAGAAAGAACTATGGATTCCGAATGCAGATTGAGGCACACTTTATGCTCGCCTTTTTTCCCTTGTTTTTTTTTCTCTTTTTTTGTTGGTTTTTAAAATTTTTTTGGTTTTGTTTCTTTTTTCTCTTGATTCCTGCAATTGGTCATAATGCTTCTTTACAACTTGACTATTGTGTAAGTAAGTTCAAAGCAAAATTATATGTAGAAGATATATTGGATTCCATGCCATCTTGGGGAGGGAGGGAGGCAGGGGAGAAGACAATCTGGAACTCAAAATTATGTGGAACTGAGTGTTGTAAACTAAAAGTAAAAAATCTCAATAAAAGAAGTAGATGAAGCAAGAAAGGTGAGTTTGAGAATGACTGTAGAGGATCTTGAATGCGAGTGTTTTGATGAAATTTTTTTTCTGAAATATGCTCTGGAAATTTATTCATGATATATTTGATCTAATTTCCTTATAAAAGCCTAATATTGAGTAATTGCCTCGGCTTAATGCAGCTTAAATTTAATAAGATATTAAAATTGGTGGGGGTTGTAGAAAAAATAGATGGAGGGACTAGGTAACAGTTAACATTCATTTTGCTCTTTAAATATTACAATATTTTAAATGGTGCAGTTAGGTGTCAGAGTGCATAGAAGGATGGACCTACATTTAGGAAAACCTGTGTTCAAATTCCACCTTAGATACTACCTGTGTGACCCTAGGCTAGTCACTTATCCTCTTTCTGCCTTGGTTTCTTTAATTGCAAATTGGAGGTAGTAATAGCATCTCATTCATAGATAGGATCAAATGAGATAATGTTTGTAAAGCACTTAGCATTATTCCTTGCATATAGTAGGTGCTTAATAAATAGTTATTTCCTTCCATTCCCTTTCTTCCAGTAGTGATTCATTGTTATTTCTGCTCTAACAAGCTAATGACTCAAATTTCAGAATTATCACTCAGAAATTAAGCCTAAATCAATAACCAGTCATTTTCTTGTCTCTCAGAATATAGTCTATTTTGTGTGTCATTTAATGTTTCCCCTACACATTGCCTCCCTACTCTGTTTTTGAAAAAAAAAAGGGGGAAAAAGAGTATTCCTAATCCATGGGTATGAGGTCAGAAAGAGATTGGTCTCTTTATAATCACAGATATAAAACCGTACACATCCAGAGAAATTCACTGATGAAACTTTTGTATGGATAGCACTTAGCAACAACAGATTGGATGTGAAGCATGAGGAAAATGGAAGACCATAAGATCTTTAAAGATCATAAATTTAAGGCCACAAAGGACCTCAAATGTCAACTAGTCCATCCCACTCATTTTACAGATTAGGAAACTGAGTCCCAGAGATGTGAAATGACCTCAAAGGCTGTAAATAGGAAAGTTAGGATTCGAAATCAATTTCTCTGACATCAAAGGCACTTGATCTTTCTACTCTTCTGTTTCATGGTTTTTGTGTCAAAGAAAGTTTAGTATCAAGTAGACAAAAAGCCTATTATTTAAGTCCTTTGATTTAAAGTAGGACTCTTCCCCTACTCCCCACCCCTTTGAATAGCAAACATTTTGAACATTTAGATTTGATATAATGATGGCAGCCAGCAATTTTGATTCAAGGAGGCATTTCATACCCTCAGAAGAAGTGTTGCAGTAATAACAAGACAATTAATATAAGAAATTTTGATATTCATCTTAAATTCCTGCCAAGGAATTTTCAAATATAGATCCTAGTGCAGGGGAGCTTAGTCAATAGGATACTGGATTTAGAGTCAGAATGAGCTGAGTTCAAATGCTGCTTCAGATACTAGTTCTGGGATCCTGAACAGTTAAAGACTTGTCTTTCTGGACCTCACTCAGTATCTTGACTTGTAAAAAGAGGAAAGGTAGGGATTCAGTTACTTCAAAGAACCCTTTAAGCTTTAAATACCCCATGTTTCATGAAGATAACAAAGTTACCAAACAAAAAACTAAAACACGCAGCAAAATTTGAAAGGATCCTGCATCCTGTATTACCTTTCTCCAGCAATAAGAGGAAATTTGACTCTATTAAGGGGATACGATAGCCCAAACAAAAACAAAGCATTGATGTGTTTCCAGATTTTCAGGACAAAAGGTACAAATGGCAACTATCACTACTGTCACCTTCTCTAAGCTAACTATTACCTGCCTAGAGATTTAAAACAAGTATGTGTTGCAACGATTACAAAGCAAAACAAAACAAAACAAAAGCATGTTTGGTAAGCACCAGGGACTGAGAACATTCAGTAAGTACTAGGCAGGCAAAGTATGCATTACCTCATCATACCTGCCTGCCCTTCTCTGAAGGGCACATCTTTGATCTTTCCTATCCCACATTACCTTTTTCTAGGTAGCTCCAATATTAGAAGCCTGGGTGACGAAAAGGATGATAGCGTCCTGAAAAACAAATGGGGAAGTTGGGTAGAGAAGTCAGTTTGGGGGAAGAAGAAAAGTCCATCATCTTAGGAGTTACAGCACAAGAATATAGAGGCAACAAAACACTTAGCATAAGGGGCAGCTAAGTGATTCAGTGAGTAGAGCACTGGCCCTGGAGTCAGGAGGACCTGAGTTCAAATCATGCCTCAGACACTTGGCACACTTACTAACTGTGTGACCTTGGGCAAGTCATTTAACTCTAGTTGCCCTGCCTTCCCCCCTCCAAAAAAAAATCAAATAAACCACCATCTATGTCCTTGAACTCATTGGCACAATGCTCTAACCCCATGAGCTAATAATATATAGTGACCTTAAGGACAGTAATTAATACTGAAAGGACTACTGAGAAACAGGTAATCTAATATACTGCTATTAGAGTTGTGAAATAAATAATAATAGTAACTAGTGTTTATATGGCACCTGCTATGTCCTAGACACTGAGTTAAGGGCTTTATAAATATTATCTCATTTGATCCTCACAACAACCCTTTGAGATAGGTATTATTATTATCCTGATTTTAGAGTTGAAGAAAATGAGGCAAGTAGACATTAAATGATGTGCCATTGGTCCCATAGTATTATGTGTCAGAGGCTGGATTGAATTCAGGTCTTCAAGACTCTAGGTCTAACATTATATCTACTGTATCACTTAGATGCCTCAATTAATTAGCCATTCTGGAAAACAATTTGGAATTCTTTAAGAACAATAACTAAATAGTTTTTATTCTTTGATCCCACAATCTCATTATTGAGCATATGCTCAAAGAAGGTCAAATACAAGAAGAAAATCTCATTTGTGCCAAAATTTTAGGAGAATTATTTATTTTGTGGTCACAAAAAGAAAAAAAAACTAGAAATAAAATGGATATACCCATAATTTGAGGGATGACTACACAAATTATGTTATATGAATGTAAGAGAATATTGTGGTATCATGAGAAACAACAAATATGAAGAATTCTGAAGAACATGAGTGGTCTTGTATGAACTGCTGTAGAGAACAGCATAAGTATAAATCATATTGAATATAATAGAAATTAACTTAAACACATTAAAGATAGTTGAACTTAAATCAGTTGTATTGACTAGTCTTGATCTTGTTGAAAAAAAATCATAACAGAAATTTCCAGTCTCTGTATTGAGATGAGAAACTATGAGTAGAGAATGATGTTTACATTCTAAATTCCAGGAACTTGTTAGTTGTTTTGTTAAACTGTTTTCCTTTCTTTTCTTTCTTTTTTTTAAACAAGAGAATTTAATTGGGGAATGGGGAAATAACTTGTTACAGCAAAAAGCTTTTCATCACAAAAATGTAATATTTTGAAAGATAAAATGGGTAAATGAAGATATTGCTACTGTGCATATTTATACTTCTAGCTAGTTTTGTAACTACTGCAGATTTTAAGGCACTTTCTGAACAATGATGCTGTAAAGATTTTGCAAGCCAAATTAAGGAAGTAACACTAGAATGTGACAGCACTCATCAACCAAATTAGCATAATGTTCCCCATTTGTTCAAATCTGCTTTTTGGGTAAATCAAGAGGATCAGCCTGTTTATGTAAATTTGAAATTAAAATCATTTGTTCACAGCTCTATACAATCCTGTAACTCAAGGCTAATTCTCTGTTGGAGTTTTGTATTCTCAGACCAGTAAGATACATATAGCCAGAAGTGTGCGCTTGAAGCAATTACCTATGGAATATGGAGGGATTAAGGAAGACATTATTATTATCTGCATAATTCAAACAAGTCCCTATACTTCTGGCTTAATTAACTAGATATACTTTTAGCCAAATCTGTTCTTTTATATGAGCTATCTGGATAATTTCCTCAGTTATTTATTTCATTTTTGCTAGTGTAGATTTTGCTTCAATAAAACTTGGAACAAAATTCATGTTCTTGGTTTTACCAGAATCTTCCAAAAGATTTTTTTTTTTACTATTTTATATCTATGTCCTATTCATAATGTAGATTTTAAGTGTTTTACATGAACCTGATTATCAAGTTAATTGAAATGGCAGGTGTTAAAATGCAAGTTTTTTTTTTAATTTATGAAGAATTTTATAGTTCATCCTCTACAAAGTTGTACTCTGTTGGCTCATCATGGCATGAAGATGATACTGGGATCTCAAAGGCTAGGTCAGAGGAGCACAAAGTCCCACAGGCTCTAGCAAGCTGTGAAGACTTTGAGTTTCTATCCAATCATAGGCAATGTGCTGAAGGAGGGAAGGGGAAGAGAAGGAAAAAAAATAAAGGAAAGAATAAGCATTTACATAGCTCCTACTATGTGCCTGGCACTGTGTTAATTATTTAAAAAAAAACTATCTCATTTAATCACATTTGATCTTCATAACAACCCTGTGGGGTATGTGTCATTATTGTCTCCATTTCACAATTGAGGAAACAGATAAACAGAGGTTAAGTGACCTGCCCAGGGTCACACAGGTAGTGTCTGAAGCTACATTTGAACTCGGATCTTCCCAACTCCAGGCCCAGTGCTCTATTCACTGTACCATCTGCTACATGTAGAGGACCTACATTAGCTGATGATTGGTTTATTAGGCATTTTTTTTAAATTTTAGTGACCTATGAAACATACTTAGATTAAAAAAAAAACAAAACCTCAATCCTATGTAAACTCTGCCTACTATTATACTGATAGTGACTTGCAGGGTTAAGGGGTAGGGGTGGAGGAACTGAGAATGTAAGGGAAAACTAAATACAATCCACTGTTCTTATTAATATAAATTTTCCAACAGCCATTGAGATAATGTGCTACTATAGAAACTGAACCACATTCCTATTGATATTCTTACTATCATGAATACAGAACAAAATTTAATCTGAGTTGCAGGAAAGACCACACATTATCCTTAGAGAAATAAAGGAGTCAGTGGAGTTCGTCTCATTATTTGATAAAAAGTAATGAGAAATATGGCTGGGTTTTTTTTTCTTTTTTAGTGTTCATTTAATGATCTATATTCCTTTTCTGCATCCAGTAAACATTTTTTAGCACCTACTGTGCTTAGGAACAATGTGATAGAAACTGGTGGATGGACAAAATTTAACTAAGTCAAAATTCTTGACCTCATGGAATATTCTGAGCTTGTGAAAACAAGGAAACATTTAGGCAAAGATGCCCTGTAGCTCTTGGGAGCTATTGGGAGATCTTGATTTTTAGAAAGAAGCCTATGATGGAGACAGAGAATTAGGAATCATCTGCATAGCAATCATCACTAAGCTACCATAAGAAAGTAAAGAGAGAAAAAAGAAGAGGGTTAAGAATAGTCCTTCTATAAATAAATGACTAAAATGTGTTTACTATGCTTTTAAAAAATAGTGTAATGCATTTATGATGATAATCAGGGTGGGACTTTTCCATTTACTGTTTTCTCTTTTTGAGTGCTAAGCATTTAGCCTTTAATGAGTTTCATCTTTGTTTGAATGGGACAGGTAAAGTGGGCCCTTTTTTGTTTTGGAGTGTTTCTCAGCACTAACGCAAATCGGAGTCATTGATTTGTATATGATGTGGTGCTAGAAACTGAGGAACTTTCCCCACACCCTGGTGCTGGTGGTTGAGTAACTTTCCCTCACCCTGGATGGTGAACCTCAAGCCCTCAGGGTCCTGAATAGTGTATATATACTGGAAGGTTAGCGTTTGACTTTTGGGGGTACACTCATTAAAAGAGTGACAAGACTCTGGGTAGCTGATGGGAGTCCCTCCAGCTTTGAAAACCTAGATATTGGTGCTTCTCTGTTAACTAGGTATTACTATGGGTAGACTGGTTTATGTTAGTTGCTCTCTATATATCGTATGCTTCTAATTTCTGTTTATGTTTTCTCTGAAGTTCAGAGTGCTGACATTTTCCCCTGAACTAAGTGAATAATATTTGTACATTTAATTAAACTGAGATTGTAAGCCCCTTAAAGTTGCTTTCCTTAGAAAAGTAGATCAAAGAACCTTTGTTAGCAGCCCTTCTGTGTGCTGGTGTTATTGGTCTTACGCAGCTACAGTAGCTGCTAGCAATGTTGTTGTTACAGCATTTTACAAAGATTTAAAAGAGTCACATAGAAGATGGAAAAGAAGTAAAGAAGTCAAAGGAAGAGTATTCAGAGATAAAAGAAGAAAATGAAGAGAGTCTTTTTTTTCTGAATCAAAGAGGGGGATGTCCAGTAACAGGTAGCTAGGTGATAGTGATAAGACAACACTGGACATGGAGTCAGGAAGATGTAAGTTTAAACCCTCTTTGAGGTACTTACTAGCTGTGTGGCCCAGGACAAATCACTTAATCTCTCTCAGTCTTATTTTCTTCATCTGTAAATGGGAATAACAATATTGCATACCTCATAGGACTGTTATAATATAAAATAAGAGAGCAAATGTCAAATGCTTTGCCAACATTTAAACACCATATCAATGCTATCTACTTATTGTAATAGAGAAAGGTCCAAACCTATCAGCCATAGAGAGGTCAAAAAAGAATTGAAAAATTAACATACCTTTGGATTTGATGGTTGGGAAATGACTGGTTTTGTTCAGATAATTTCAATGGAACGATGAAAATGGATACCCCATCATAAAAGATTGATGAGACACTGATTAGAAAGTGAAGGCATGAGGTATAGACATTTTTTTAAAAGAAATTTCACCATAAATGAAAGAAAGGGGTTCAAAAAGTAGTTGGACAGGGGTAGAAGATGCAAGGAAAGTTTTTGAAAGAAGTGTTTAAAATATTTATTTATTATTTATTTACTCATTGGGTTTGTTTATGTATTTGAGATTGGAGAGTAGTAAGTACGTTTGTACTGAAAGGAAGTTAACCAGTATAGGAGAGAGACTGAAGATACAGGGAAGAGTTGAATTGATTGCTTAAAGTAAGATCAGGCTTGAAAAGAAGCCTGGTAAAGATGATGGAGGACTCTAAATTCCAGAAAAAGAAGTTTGAACTTTACTACGTAACCAGTAGGGAGGCACAGAACATTTTAAATCAAAGAATAAACTTTATCTCATGTATGGATTAGAAAGATTATTCTTATATTGGTATAAAGAATGGGCACCAGAGAGGAGACAATAGGATGGCAGGTCAAAGTGGAAGAATGAGCTGAGAGACTGGTAAGGCATATCTTTCTTTTCTGTTTCAAGACGAAGAGAACATGGTATTGAGAAGTTTTTTTAAAGATATTTTGGATAAAGTGGGGAATGATTGAGGTAACTTATACTAGGGCTTATCTATGAAGTAGGACTTTAGGTTCTTTGTTTTAAGGGAAGGGTAAAATGAAGGTAGGGAGAAAACAAAAAGTTTCCAGCAGTTGCTGTTCAGGATGACTACCTTAGGCTAAAGTAGAAGACTTGTGGAGCAGGGTCCAGCTAAAGGTATGCAAATAACATCAGAGATTTTCTTGATGAAATTGTGAGAAAGAAACAAAGAGATTTCCAAAATAGCTTCCTATAGCAATTCACATAGTCATACAATCTCTTGAGAGTTATGGGAGAATATAAGTCATGAGTATGTTTATTATTTGTTATATCATTTCCCTTAGGATAACAAAATTCACCCTTCTCCGCAAAAAGGTATTCCCTATGCAGGTCTTTATCACATCCTTGATAGATGCTACAAAGATAAAACTTCGTTCAACAATCCTCTGGTATAAACATAAAGCTTGGAAAGAAAGAGATAAATGCTCAACAAAATTGTTTGATGTCCTGGAGGATGTTCTGCACCAAGTCCAAATGAAAGAGGCATTCTCTATTGATGGTAAGTCACTCCAGATGTTTCTGTTTGTGGATGACATTGTGTTGATTGCATTGATCTCCAGAACATAGTGCAATCTCTACAAAAAGATCCATGATCAATCAAAAGAAATTTACCTATCAGTTCACTAATGAAAAAAATGAATAAATAAGGCACATTGCCCAGATCATGACATACAGTTGGATAGCTAGCATGTTGAATATGTATATGTGTATTTATATATGTACATACATATAGGTACATATGTTTAGCATTTTTCTAATGCCTTTATGTAATATTATGCAGTGTCTAGCTATCTGATAAAATCAGAGTTGGGAGAGCTGGTTCATCAAATGTGAAAGAATTCACTTAGACCTTCTCTGTAGCCATTGGGAGCTTTATTGATGCAAAAGCAGTGGGCCTGAGATTTAGCAATGAGCTAAACAAAGGGCACTGATGTACGGAAGGAACCAGACTTATATAGTCAAAAAGCTATACAGCCTGTAGGATGATTTTAGGGTTTACAAGATAAGGACACAGGTAGAGGAGGACAACCAATGACACAAGAAAAGGGAAACAATTTTATGACCCGGGCAGGGGGGAGGGAGACCAGGAACTCCATGGTCCAAGATAAGAGGGAAGTTATGTGGTAACTCAAGGTAAAGGGGAAGAGACTCTAGGATGCCCTCAAGCTCGAGGGGCCTCACAAATTACTGAAAAAGCAACCCTTAATATTATTTTTAATCCTTAGGGATCCACTTCATATCTATCTATCTGTCTGTCTATCTATCTATCTATCCATCCATATGTGTTTGTGTGTCTTGGAGAAGCACTGCAGACAGACAGTTAATTGGTTCTCAAATTGATGAAGAGGAAAACAAGCTGGATTGCATTTGTGGAACTTCACAGTAATTTTCAGTGATCCTAAGCTGCCCTTTCCCACAAAAATCTATTTATTTTCTAACAGAAATGTACTCTTATTGAGACAATATGCCTGCAAATCATGACGTGTCGCAATTTCAGAAGACATAAAATTGTAATTGGATGACATGGTGAATATAAAGACTAATCGTAGCATATTTTCCATACTTCAGAACAGAACAACACCCTTCAAAGCTAGAAAACCTCATAAACAGGTCCCTGTAAAGCCTACCCACTTAGCACCATGGCTTAACATATTATTTTTTTCAATTTTCATTATTTCTTATCACTGTAGTAACTACTCTGTAGTCTTTTTATAAGGACCCTACTGGTAGACCATCGGTTTTCTCTATTTGCTAATGTCATCATGCCTTCCTCTTCTTATCGATTCCTTTTGAATTTTTTTTCCATCCAAATTGCTTTGGGCTAGGAAACCAGATAAACAAGTGTGTTAGAATAAGGTACAAAAAGTGGAATGAAAGGTCTCTGAGTGAGGACCCAATAGGGCTCTCCTTTGTGTTAATGAATGGACTTTATCAAAAAGCAGACACATAAAACTAAAAGGCACTACAGCTTCTGGCTGTGAATATTCTTACATGTGACTAGCTCCTGATCTCATCCCTGAATTAAAGTCTGGATTCATAATTTTAAAGATTTAGAACTTGAGGGGTATTAGAGATTATCTAGTCACCCCCCATCCATTTTATAGATGAGGAACTTAGGCTAGAATGATTATGTGACCTGCCTAACATAAGAAAGAGATGAAGCAACAGAGCTCAGGTCCTCTGAGACTCCAAACTCCCAACCCTGTACTCTTTTACAATGTACCATACTGTGACTCCAGTAATACATGTGCATAATCCATACTCAAGAAAAGTTAAATTTATGTTCAGTATGTTTTTTAGAAGAATGCAGCACATTTTAGAAAGTTTTCAACCCAAAGGATTTCAAGTAAGACAGATTTGTGGCTTAAAGCTAAGTTATGTGGAAAATTTACTTCCTTAGACTAAAGCCAATAATATCACTGGTCTGTTCTCTTCTTCCATAAACCCCAGCCCCACCACAAAAGGTATTAGCTATTGGAAGAATGAGAAGGTAAAGATGAAAAAAAAGGAACATGATGAGTTGAAAGGGGAAAAGAAACTAGGATCTAATTTATCTATCTCAGAACTTTAGAAAGGCCCCAAAGCCAACATATCCATTTAGATCCTCACTGTTCTAAAATATTCAGCTCTTCTCTGTTACTTTCATCTATGTTTCTGGGTGTCTTCAAGTTGAAAGTCGTGTCCTTTGAGATGTCTGAGTGCTGATAAAATGAATGTGAAAATGCGATTCTGGAGTTTAGCAGAAGACAGATGAGTCCCAGATTGCATGTTTCATAAACTGCCAACTCAGTTTCATTTTGTCTTCAGGACAAATCATCAAGGAAGTCAGCCTGACTGCAAATCTTGACTTCATGATCTTTGTTGTATTTGGAGCCATAAAACATAAGAATAAAGAAGCAAGTGAGAAAAAATAACAGAGCTGTATTTTTGTATGCTGAATGTGCAGTATGTACTTGATGTCTCTGGAATTCTATTCTCTCTTAGTACCAGAAAAACTCATTGATATTCACAGCTGCACATATTAGTGTAGGTAGCATAACCAAAGTGGTTGTGATGGGATTGGGGAAGGGGTTGTAGGTAGATTACTTTACATGATCTGAACATATTCAACAGCATTATTTTTAAGGTTTGTTAACCCGCCTTGAAACCAGGTACAACCACTTATGACATTAATTAAGTAATCTCAAGTCTCCTTCAAATTTCTGATATTTCAACAGGCTAAACGCCACTTAGCTCAGAATTCCCAACATATCATTTTACTCCATGGTGTACTAGCCAATTTTGTTTCAAGTCACACATACCTTCTGGCCAATTGGAATGAGGTAGCCAGAATAAATTATTTGGGATATTTAAAGTAAAATGTCTCTCGCAAAAGGTTTCTGGGCATACAAGCAGAGATGTTAAATTAATGCTGGCTAATAGTCATCATAATTGTCAATTGAAAAATAATTCTATTGACAACAGAGTGTATGCCAAGTCTCAGAAAACTGATACCAGGTCAGCCAAATGCTATAAACATCCTAAAGAGCAATAAACTGAAGACCTTTAAATCCATCCAAAAGGAAATTGCATCAACAAATGAATTACACATAATACCTATTCCTTCTTCAGGGAAACCAGATATCTCCAGGCGACTTATATAAGTAACCAAATAGTATAATCTCCCATAGTTAAAGTTTCCCTAAAGGGGAAAGAACTGAAGTTAATAAGTGCCCAGCTATCTCCTTGGACTTGTCCAGTCCACATAAATCATAGTTGTAGCAAAGGGCAAGGCTCAGGTTTGGTTTTCTGCATCATGGCTCTTTCACTTTCTGCTCCCCAGCACTAGCTCTGGCTTGGTTCTGGAACTCTCATCCTTGATCCAGGAGGTAAGTTTGTCCAGGAACTCCTCCTATCTCCTCCACAATGTTTGATTCAGGAATTCAATGTTGTCTAGGAGTCCTTCCTTCTTCTTCCAAATTTATTCCAAATGTTGTTGTCACCACTTCAGAGATGCTAACTCTTGTGCCAGGTTGCTTTGTCTCCATGAATTCCTTTGGTGCTCTGCCAGCTCCTCTCCACTTCTTCGGTTTCTGATATTGAGAGGCTCTTTGGGGAACAGCTGCTTTCTTCACTCCAGGGATGCAAATCTGTTCCCTGGGTGCAGTCCCTGTCCTTTCTTTGTCTCTTGTTTCCTATTTCAGTCCTCCCTTTAGGTCTGGATTTATTCCCTTTAAAATGCCAAGTTCAAGAATATAACTATATCTGTCAAGACTCAATGATCCCCAATTGTCATTACCCATTCTGTCATCTTCCATGTGACTTTGATAGGAATGTCTATCCTTGATATGAAGATATTTTCAAATCCAGCATAAAAGGCCTAATTCTTCAATCATGTTAATTTGGCCAGGTTTTTCTTGATCATACCTTCTTCATGTCACCTAGAATCTCATAGAACTACGAAACAACTTATTTTATATAAGTAGTCTTATAGATTAGATATACTATGCCATAGTAGATACAGCATTGATGTTGAAAGAAGGATAATCTGAGTTCAAGACTTCTCTGATACATGCTGGCTACATTGCCCTGAACAAGTCTAATAACCTCTTTGTGATCTATACAACTCACAAAGACTACAAATTGCAAAAAAGGTAACATCTTATATTGGTTGAGGAGATCCTTAGGCCAAATGAATTCACAAGCTTGTTCCCTATACCTAATATGATCAGTACACTGTACATGACACCTTTTTTTTTAATAGACCACATATAGACCTTTACTAAAGAATGAGGATTTTTCATTCCTCAAAAACTAGAATATATTTTAATGTTTTCTGTATACAGTTTTTTTTTATGCTCCTTAATAACATTAAAAGAAAAGTTTTTGAAATGCCATAAAATCAGTATGGTGTGAGAATAATAGTAGTGGTGGTGGTGGTGATGGTAGTATTAGTAGCAGTAATAGTAGAAGTAATAGTAGTAGTAGTAGTAGTAGTAGTAGTAGTAGTAGTAGTAGTAGTAGTAGTAAGAAGTAGTGATGAATGACAGCTGATAACTACATAACACTTTAAAATGTATAAAGTATGTTATATATTTTATTTCATTTAATAATGAGACCTTTGCTCTAGCACTAATTTAGTTCATAGCTAGTTCAAATATCTTAGGTTTGGTCCTTAAAAGAATAGACAGACAGAAGAACTCCAAGTAGCTAAACATGCACACTGAGTTGATTATCAGGGAAACATAGAGTTATCTCTTGAAGAGCTGCTGGTAAATGGAAATACCATCTCTAAGAGATAAGGAGGGCATCCTCAATCTCCAAATTTTTAGGACCTGATGCCAGAGGGTCAACCCAAAGACATCAACCCAGTTCCCTGGAGAGAGGAATAGATATTCACATGGCCCTTCGAAGAAATCTATTCATCATGGAATGTTGCCAGATGGAGATACAGAAGGAGCAAGGATAAGAGACCTCCTCCTGATGAGGAGAACCCAGAATTTTCCTTGTTGACGGAGAGGACAAAGAAAGAAGAACGTATCACCAGATGGAAATGAAGAAGAGAAGAAAGCATGCATTCCACAAAGTGAAAATGCAACAATGTTCTATTTCTACACTGATACTCAGTTACATGGAAAAATGAAAGGCTTTAGGTAGGATGAACTTCTTTGAATGTTAGTTTCTTAAGATGAAATAAAATGAGGACAACTAAATTGTATACTTAAGCAGCTAATATATACAGAATTACTTTTATCCATAAAATGCTACGTAAATATAAGCCAAAGTTATCATAAAGGCAATTCTATAAACAATAATAATGTGCTACTACTATTACTACTAGTAGTACTACCAATAGCTGGCATTTGCATGTCACTTTACCATTTTCAAAACATTATCTCATTTCCCCCCTCATAACAACACTGAGAGGGAAGTACTGTTATTATCTTCTTTTTACATGTGAGAAACCAGAAGCAAATATAGGTTAAGTGACATAACAGGGGTCATGTAGCTAGTAAATATCTGAGACTGCATATAAACTCAGGTCTATCAGCCCGGTGCTCAGTCCACTATATCACCTAGCTGCCTTTTAGGTAGTATCAGTAGACTTGAGATTTGACTGAAGACAATCACTTTTAACAACAAAAAGTCATTATAACAAAGTAATGTTAAAAGCACATACAGCATTTCAAGGTTTGCAAGGTCTGCTCCTTATAATAATCCTTTGAGTTAGATCTCGTGGCTAATATTCTTTATATTCCACAGGTGTGAAAAGCAAGGATGAGGGAACTTCAGTTTAGGTGATTTCTCCTCATTAACCCAGACAATAAATATGAGAGCCACATTTCGAACCCTGGTCTTGCCAGACTCCCAAGTTAAAGGCTCTTTCCTTTATGCCAGATATAATTTCTTTTCTAAGTCAAAAAACCTAGTCTATATCCCTGCATAATAACCTAATAAAACATAATTTTGTGCATTAAATAAAAATGTTTCTAACCTTCTCTTAGGGGCATACATTTCTTTTGAAATAAAAGTCAAGTTATAAACATATGATAACATAATTTATCACTGAAATGCTGATACTCACAGAAGCATCAAATAGGAAAAGACATTGGTGTAAAGATCTTGGCACGTCCTCCAACAATGACTAGCAATACGCAGGAAAAATAATCACAGTCAGTGTAAAAAGCTCCCAGTGGGTCATTAAAACTGTAGTGTTGGTAATACCAGTTGTTAAACATTCTTGAAAAATGTGATGGAACTTATCCTTTTTGAGGTAAAACTTTTTCATACATATTATAACAGGAGGTAAAACCAACGTCTTCAGTCAGTAATGGTCTCTAGATTATATTTGCTGAAGGGATGAGCTGCTAACTATCAGTGAGATTCTAACACTATAGAGTAAGTGATAGAACCTAACTCTAATGAGAATAAGAATGCCCGTCTGAGCAGTGATTCCCTACTTAAATCTGCATAGCCACATTTTATCTGCTCTTTATTCAGTTGCCTTAGGTCGTTCAAGATGCAAATATATCTCATCATTTTCAAAATGCAAAGATCCCTTCAGACTTTAGAAAGCTTCTGCACATTCTATTTTCCACCTCTGGACCCAAGTAAAACCTACAGCCAATTTCATGTTTTTAATGAAGTCTTCATACTTAAATTTTCTCTTAAATTCAGTGTGATCTTTGATATGGTGCTTATCTTACAAAATGAAAATAAAAGATCAGTTTTAAATAGTCCAGGAATGTAATCAAAAAGTTAATTTTGCAGCCATTTATTAAAATCACTTATATTTGATGTACTATTTATGCCATTGAAATTGTGTATTTAAAATAAGATATCTAGCTTTCTTTTAAATTTAGTCTTACATAAATTTTTAAAGTTAACATACTTTTAACACAGTGAAGTAGCTTAAGAAATGGCTTTCCAAAGAACAAATGTAGTGTGATCTTTCACAAATCACTTATTATCTTGCAGCCTATTTCTTTGTTTTTAAAATTAGATAGTTGCACCAAAGGGATTCCAAGTTCTCTTCCACTTCTAAATCTATAATTTGATTATTTTATGACCTTATGATCTTCTGGTTTTACAAATACTATATTTCCCTATGCATAAGGCGCACCTTAATTTTGGGGCCCGATAATTTGAAAAAAAAAATGTATTACATAAAGTTATTGAACTCAAGTTTTATTCATCTGCTTATAGCCTTCAGGCATCTTTTGGACAAGTCTGGTGCATGTATGCATTCTTAGTCCATTCCATTTCATGAACTTGAAGCATCTATTGTGTCCTCCTTTGAAATCAGTAACTTCTTTTTCATCAGCAGTTCTTCTTGCCTCATGCTGAACCATCTTTGTGGACACAGGAATTCCAATTGCCCTTTGCTCTTCAATCCATATCTTCAGTTCTCTCTCTAAATCAGGCCATTTTGCTGACTTGCCTCTCATGCCCTTCTTCTGCTGTGGCATTTTCAGTAGGGTTTCTTTTACCCATAGCCAGTCTCAGATTGTTTTCTCAGTCAGAGGAGGACAAAACTTAAATTCAGCAGCACGATTTCCATCCACTTTTGCAAACTGGATCACTTTTAACTTGAATTCAGCACTGTACAAAAATCTTTTCTGAGTCATTTCTGGGCAGAACATGGCAAAATGTAACCTAATGTACCAGTAAGAAATGCAAAGCAATGAGCACAAAGACAACAAGCGCAAAAAAGCAGGAAATGCAAGTAAAAAAACTACAACCACTGCATAAGATGCACCCAGTTTTTAGACCCCAAAATTTTCCAAAAAGGGTGCATCTTATACATGGGGAAATACGGTATTTCCCTTAATGGAAAATCTTTTCCTGTGGCATTGTTTTTTTAATCTAATGGTCTATGTCTTTCCATTAGGGCAGTGATGTCTTTAATAATCAAACCCAGGAGGGATAGAGCCAAGATGACAGTGGAAAAGTTAGGGACTTGCCTGACCTCTCCCAAATTTCCCTGTAAAAATTTTTAAATAACACCTTGAAATGAATTCTGGAATGGCAGAACCCACAAAACAATGGAATGAAACAGCTTTCCAGGCAAAACAACTTATAAGGTAAGCAAGAAAGGTCTATCCAACTGAGAGAGAGAGAGGGAGCCAGAGTAGAGTACAGTTGAGTGTAGGCTGAGCCTAAGCAAACCAGCAGTAAACCTTAGGGTGACAGCTGCTTCATTTACTCTCAGACCACAGACAGTAAGGGGATCAGACGGTTTGTCAGAAAATGATTACATGAGTCCCTTTCTGGCACTGGTTGCAGGACTCTGTTGCATGGTCCAAACGTGGGGCCAGGTTATAATCCTGGTTGGCAGTCCCAGGGCAAGAGTACAAGCACCCCAGAGCTTGGAGCAATGGGGGAACAAGGACCCTGGTCATAATTCCAGGATGGAAAAGAGTACTTGCGGTTGCTTACAGACCAGAACTCAGGCCAGGAGAATAATGACCACACTTCTTCTTAGATCATACTACCTTGGAAGAACAGAAAACTTACAGACCCCCAGAACTAGCTCTGAGAGGAGAAACAAAGGCCTGAAGCTTGGGATAGTTCTCTTTTCTCTCCCCCTTCCCACCTGGAAGCAGAGCCTTACTTTCATATAGACCTAAAAGTCAAGAAATAGGATAGAAAATAAGCAAACAACAAAAAAAGAACTTGACCAGAGGAAGTTACAATACTGACAGGGAAGATCAAAGTATAAGCACAGAAGAAGAAAACAAAGTCAAAACTGCTCCATTGAAAGCCACAAAGAAAAACGTGAATAAGTCTCAACCTCAAAAAAGAATTTCTGGAAGAGCTCAAAAAAGGGTTTTAAAAATCAAAGAGGTAAAGAAAAAATTAGAAAAATAAATGAGAGTGATGCAAGAAAAACATATGAAAAAAGGCAACAGCTTGGTAAAGGAGACACCAAAATTACTGAAGAAAATAAAATGCTAAAAACTAGAAAAGGCCAAATGGTAAAAGATGCACAAAAATCCAATGGAAAGAACTCCTTAAAAAACAAGAATTGGCCACATGGAAAAAGAAGTACAAATATTAACTGAAGAAAAGAACTCCTTAAATAATAGAATTGACTAGTTGGAAAGGAGGTACAAATGCTCACTGAAAAAAAAATCCCTAAAAAATAGATTTAGGCAAGTGGAAGCTAATGACTCCATGATCTATTAAGAAATAATAACACAAAATGAAAAAATAGAAGAATATGTAAAATGTCTAATTAGAAAAAAAGTGACATGGGAAATTGATCCAGGAGAGCTAACTTATGAATTGCTTGACTACCTGAAAACCACAATCAAAAAAGAACTAGACATCATCTTTCAGGGAATTATCAAAGAAATAGATATTTCTTGATATTCTAGATATGCCTGATATTCTAGAAGCAGAAAGTAAAATTGAAATTAAAAGAATCCATCTATCGCCTCCTGAAAGAGATCCCAAAATAAAAATTTCCAGGAACACTATAGCCAAGTTTCAGAGCTCCCAGGTCAAGAAGCAAATATTGTAATCAGCTAGAAAGAAACAATTCACATATTGTGGAACCACAGATGGGATAATACAAGATTTAGCAGTTTCTACATTAGAGTATTGGAGGGCTTAGTATTTGATATTCCAGAGAGCAAAGGAGCTGGAGTTAAAAATAAGAATCACCAACCCAGCAAAACCATGTATAATCCTTTAGGGGGAGAAATGGATATTTAATGAAATAGAGGACTTTCAGTTATTCCTGAGGAAAAGACCTGAGCTAAATAGAAAATTGGACTTTTGAATACAAGACTTAAGAGAAGCATAAAAAGGTAAACAAGAAAGAGAAATCATAAGGAATTCAATAAGGTTAAAATGTTTACCTTCCCAAATGGGAAGATGGTATTTGTAATTCCTAAGCACCTTCCCATTATTAGGGCAGTTACAAGGAGTATACGTAGTGGAAATGGGTATGAGCTGAATATAATGGGATGATATCTACAAAGTAAAATAAAATTAAGCAGTGAGAAAGAGGATTGCACTGAGAGATGAAGGAAGGTGGTGGTAGAATGGGGTAAATTATCTCGCATAAAAGGGCTTTTTACAGGTATGGGGAAATTGGTGGAGGTGGAGTGGGGGAGCACTTGAACCTTCTTGTCATCAGAATTGGTTCAAAGAGGGGATAACATACACAGTTGAATATAGAAATCTGTATTGCCCTACAGAAGGTCGGAGGGGAAAGGGATAAAAGGAGAGGGCTGATAGAAGGGGGGATGGATTGGGCGAAGCAGTAGTCAGAAACAAAACATTTTTGAGGATGGACATGATGAAAGGAGAGAAAGAGTAGGAAAAACAGGGGGAAACAAGGATAGAAAGAAATATACAGCAATCATAACTGAAAAAATTACAGCAAGGATCTCTGGTAAAGGGTGTACATACACACACATGCATATACACACATATACTATATATCTATACACACACATATATACATATGTGTGTATGTATGTATATGTACACACACTATATACGTGTATATATGCATATGCATACACATACACACACGCACATACACACACACACACACACACACACACACACACACACACACACACATCTGCTTTGGCCAAAAGGAATGGTTCTGAAAGAACTCCTACCCTTATGGCCAATAAAAGTCAAGTATAAGACAAGACACCATGAGAGGCCACTTGGACCAGGAAGAGATATTACCCAAGAGATTAGTTCATTATGGGGACCTATGGGGAAGTAGGACATCTCTGAAGAGGGCTCTGCTTCTCTGGTTTCAAATCTAGAGCTTCCTAGATAATGCTGACTTAATATAATTTAGTAAAACTTCAAGGAATTCCGGTTTATATAGCATTCGCTATTTCTATCCTTACCTAAATTCCATACCTGACATAAGAATCTTTTTTTAGTTATGAGTTGCTTTTCTAATTCTTAGCCAGCACCAGATAGTTTTAATAATTACTGCCTTATAATGTATTTTAATATCTGATAACTGCTAAACCACTTTCCTTTCTTTACATTTTTTTGTTCCTTTGATACTCTTGACTTTCTGTTCTTCATTTTTATTATATTGGCCCTGTCTGCTCATGAATAATTTATATTTCTCCAATTATTTTTTGATTGTCTGCAAAAAGAGATAATTTTATTACTTCATTTCCTATTTTGATTCCTTCTATTTCTTTTTCTTCCATTATCACTATTTCTAGGATTTCCAATACAATATTGAATAATATTGGTGACAGTGGGCATCCTTGTTTCACACCTGATCTCACTAGGAAGGCTTCTAGCTTATTCCCATTAGAAATAATGCTTACTGATAGTTTTAGATAAATATGCTTTTTATCAATTTAAGGAAAAAATCTATCAAATAGTTTTCATTATGTTAAACCATCTCTACATTCATGGTATAAATCCCATTTGGTCATAATGTATAATCTTTGTCATATATTGTTGTAATCTTTTAGCTAGTATTTTAGTTAGGATTTTTGCAACTATATTCATTTGTTCTTCCTAGTTTTAGGTATCACATTATATTTGGTTCATAAAAGCAGTTTGGTTGGATCACTTCTTTGCCTATCATTCCAAACAATTTATTTAATATTGGAATTAGTTGATCTTAAATGTTTGATAGAATTTACTTATAAATCTGTCTGGTCTTGGCACTTTTTTTCTTAGGAAATTAAGTTATGGCCTGTTCTTCTGACTTTTAAACTTATCAGACAGATACTACTAAAATGGGGAAACAATTTCACCTTCTTCACCATTAGCAATACAATTTTATATGTAAAATCTTTAATCCAATTTTGAGAACTTATGATAGAAAACTCATAATAGATAAATTTGGAAGCCCATCATATACATACATATATATATATACACATATACATATATTCCTTAGAGGAAACAATCTAATCCTGTTGTTTTCCCTCAAAATTTACTATTCCATTTAATTAGAAATCCTTTTACATTATGTATTTGTCTTATTACTTTGTCTAATCATTTCCCCCTTAGGAGGTTATCATCAATATATTATAATTTGACCACAAATATAGGTTAAAATTATAAGATGTTCATATTTGTACCCAATTATAATAACTCAAAGATTTTCCAGTATCAATCTACTATTTCATGGATTTAGTATTATACTTATAAAACTTCTTGATTATAGAAATTTGCTATAAAAGGAAAAAGAAAGACAGTTATAACAATGTCATGTATTATAACAGGAGGCAAAACTTGCTTACCTCTGTTTGATTCCAGGAATGAGTCATAGCTGATAGCCAATCATATAGTCATAGTGTATCAAAAATAAAATTCAGGATTATCTGGGTGGAGAAATTTCCTTTTCAGAAAGGAAATAATATAGTGGGGAAATAGAGTCAGGAGGACCCAACATAGGTTGTGCCTAGGTCATCCTCAAAACTTTTCCCAGTCACCGATAGCTACATTTAGCAATTCCCAGACTGCAGCACGTGCCATTTTCTACTACTGGCTTCACGAGAATTCAGACAGCTATTCCAATAATCAAAGCTCAAAACAATTGTAAATTATAGTCCCAACAATTTTTTACCTGAAATAGCAAAATTTCACTAACCATGACTTAAGGCTTGAATATCTTTCCCTATGTTTCCCTAACAGTTAACATTTCATTTACCCTTTACTTATAAATTAAAACTAACCATATTCTGGAACTTCAGACAAACAGTAAATACCTGATAGTTGACTCATCATTAATATGTTGGAGCTACCTCTTTAGACCACCCGATACACTTTCATAACAGCCAAGAATTTCAAATGAACATTCACTTTTATAGTAAAATTATTGTCTGCTTTGTAACAAAATATACCTCCTTAAATATGTAATTAAATTTCAAACATCTATTTTTTATGACATCCTTTTATTACATCCATGTGTAACAGCATCCACATTAAAAAGTTATTTTATCTAACAACATTTCTGTGACAGTGTATTATGAAGGCAGAATTTATGATTTCAAAGAGAATCATATATATGTCTGGACGGTTCAGAACCGCAGGATATAAGGAATTCTCTAAGTAGAAGGCAGAAGAATTAAAGCATTTATTCAGGCTCCAAAGTAACAGACCCACTAACCAGCCTCCCCATTTTGATATTTTGATCAAAAGCTTCCAGGCCCAGTAAGTCCCCCTCACAAGAGTAACCAGGAGGCCACAGAAAAACATGATGGTATTAAACCAAATCATATTCATGCTTCCCCTCTGTGGTAAGAAGATTACCCACTGGCCTCAAGTCCTTGCTTGGCACTCCTTGGTCCACACACGGGTCGGCTCTGCTTCCGCAACTCCTGCTTCGGCTTCGGCTTTATCTTCAGCTTGGGCTGTAGCTGTCTCTGGCTCCAACAGAAAGTCAATCTTCAAGCTGTCTTCTCTCCTCTTATCAAGTTTTTTTTTTTTTTTTACACCATCAAGCATAGTCTGAATGACCAGAGCTTATTGGTTCTTGAGTTGGCCCCTACCCTTATGACCCTGGGAGGGTCACATCCACATAGATTAGGTTAACACCTAATAGGGCATGGCTCTGGAGTTAACACCTCCCCTTAGCCAGCCCCACCTTGGGCCCCACCTCAGTCATCAATCCACACCCACATAGGTTCCACACCTAATAGGGCTTTGGGCCTGGGGCTTAGCACCTAGTAAGGCTTAATGAAATACACTGAGTTACTCAAAGAAAACAAAGGCCATTTTGCTTACCAACACAGACAGTCATCTAAAATTTCACAATATAAGAGAATTTAGAAATACAACAATAGTACAAGTAAAATCACATATTTAAAACATGAAATAAGACTTCAGATGACATCAATTGTATTTCTAAATTATCACTTATAAAAATAATTTATCTTAACACCTTTGGCATTTTAAAACCACTTTAGAGTTATCAGGTATGGAACTGAAATGCCCCCTTGCACAAGGGCGTGCAGCCCCCTTGCTTAGGGGCGTGCACAAGGTCGTGCAGCCCTCTTGCTCAGGGGCATGCAGTAACACTCCATTTACTGGAACTCTGTAACTCCAGAACAAACTCAGCTTCCTGGAACAAACACTTGGCATAAATCCCCCGGCTCTTGCTCAAGACCCTGTGTGGACCCTGATGGGCAAAACTAGATACGCTCTGCTCATCACAATACCCTGCTTTTGTAACGGCTTGCTTGCACCTGCTCGAGGCTCACGTATAAGAGGCCCTAGATTCTTGGGCTCGGGGCTGCTCCCCTCTATGAGACAGTCGCCGGCTAATAAATGATGCTCAGTATATTCTAATTTGGCTTGGTCTGTGTTTCTCGGTCCGTCCATTTCACTTGGAGGTTCCACCAAGATCGGCCTTTGGCCACCAGACCCGGGTCCCAAACAGGTGGAGGGCCAGAGGGAGTGGAAAGTAGGGGGTGGCCACTGAGAGACATTCCTCAGCCCTACTCTGATTCCTGGTGAAGTCTCAAGCATAGAGTAGGGGATAGCCACTGAGAGACGTTCCTCAGCCCCTCTCTGATTGTTGGTGCAGATCTGCCTGTGTAGGTGAGTACTCATAAGGAGTAGGTGGCAGAGCTGGACACAGGGCGGACGCCCCTACTGACCTCCACGGGACGCCGCATGAGAGTCCTGGTGGTCTCTGTTCTCTGTTCCTCTGTTTTGTTTGTAGTTGGTCTTGTCTCTGTGTGCCGTTGTGTCTCATTGTAGTTAGTCTTTGTTCCTCTTGTCACCATCATGGGCCAAGGGGCTTCCAACCCTAATTCACCCCTCCAAATAGTTTTAAGAGATTTCAAACAGATCCGTAGGATTGCAGGGGGTTGGGTTACAGGTTCAAGGTCTCATAGGAAAAGCTGGGTGAGTATGTAATTTATTAATTACTTGAAATATTTGAGGTAGTTTGGGTCAAGATTAGGGAAGAAAGATTGAAATTGGAATGCAGAGGCTAAAAGTTAAAGTAAAATTTGGGAAAGAGAGAAAATTGTATAAAGGAATTTAGGTGGGGGGTTGTTCTTAGCTGCCATGTGCTCCTGGCCACACCCTTCCCCCCACGCTCCACATTGAAAGACTGGGGAGCTGAAGTAAAAAGAAATTAAGCTAGCCCCCTGAAAATTAGCATATCTAATATGCTCCTTTGTTCTTAGAAAGGTTTCTGGCCCAAATGTAATACACCTAAGGCAACTGAATGGGATTTTTCTCTCTGTGTTATCTGAGAAAGCAGGATGAAGGGGAAACAGAAAATGTTTTAGCTTAGTGGAAAGAATGAGTGGGGGAGTTGCAAACCCAAGTGCTCTTAAGGACCACTCCCTCTTACCTTTCTTAAAAGTTCAAAAGATTTTTTTGGAAGAGAAGTGCCTGCACCCCTTCCCACTCAAAATCTTTTTAGGCATTTTG
>CM053623.1:126570132-126588948 GCA_028646595.1 Phalanger gymnotis | reverse complement strand
CTCTTGGTGGCAAATTTCTATAATCAGAAGGTTTAGTAAATCTATTAAAATAATTAGTTATGGAACATCTTAGATTACTATAAGACTGGGACTAGTGTTAAGTTAGGTGTCTGTCTTGGAAATGGTATGAAGACAATTAGGCCAAGGGCTTGTGAGAATATTATTTTGTTATTTGGTTAATATCATGCTTGTCTAAAGCTTTGTTGTTTAAAGAAGAATGGCTTGTGGCTTATCTTGTTATGCCATCAAAGAAACATGACATGACTAGGTTAAGATATTATAAGTACTGTGTTAAAAATTGGTTATTTAATGTATTTATGTATGTACTGGAGTCTCATCCCCCTGGTGAGGAAATTAATAATAAGTCAATGTAAAGTATGAGAATTTGGGTTCTGACGTGAATTTCTTAAACATAGCAATTGGCCAAGGTTTCAATTTTGAATTTGTAAAGATGATCAGGGTATAATTATTAGAAGTGGCAACTTAAAATCGTGCTAAGGTAACCTTTGTAGGAGAATGGACAG
Source organism: Phalanger gymnotis (assembly GCA_028646595.1). NCBI lineage: Eukaryota > Metazoa > Chordata > Mammalia > Diprotodontia > Phalangeridae > Phalanger > Phalanger gymnotis. Next base: position 126,588,424 of record CM053623.1, on the reverse strand, counting down.
AAAGCCAATTCCTCCAAGAAGAATAAGCTGTGGGGATAGCTGAAACAAATACCAATGACCAGAAGACTTCCTTGATGCTCCCTCACAGACAGCTGTATGGGAAAAGACTTAAATTTTAAAGGGATGATTGTATTGTTGTTTTTTTTTGGGGGGGGGCCTCTGTATTTGTACTTGTAAAGGGGACTGCCCCTTTGATTTGTCAATGTGTGGGCTCAATCCTTCCCTTTGCCCTTCTCCGCAACACATCTCATTTTAGAGAAGATGCACGCCCAACCCCTGACTCTCTCTCTCCCTTAGAAGTTAACCAAATCCCTGCCTGTAGATTTTACTAATCAGTCCCTTCTTAAGTTGTTGCAGGCCCTGACCGCTGTCCAGAGTGCTGTCAGAACCTTTTGCCAGTCTCTCAGGGCCGCAGCGCCCGACTTTCCCCTGAGCTCCCCTTTCAGCCAGGCGACTGAGTCCTGACTCGAAAGCTGCCCCAAGAACCGTCCCTGGAGCCCTGGTGGACAGGTCCATAATCTTGGCCAATGCCTCAGCCATCAAGGTTGCAGACCAAAAGGCGTGGATCCACCGGTCCCACATCAAACGGACGGCTTCTCCGTAGTGCACACCCCGGTGGACTGTTCGGGAGATCGGGGACCTGAAACTGACATTTTCCAGACAAGACTCTTCTTTGTTTTCTGTTCCTTTGCCTCAACCCCTTTCCACCCCCTGTGGCTGGGTCTAGCTCCTATGTTTCCTTAATTCGGTCCGATGACGGAGGCCTAATCGCCTCCAACGTATCTTACGGGCAGTCCCTTCTGTATTTTGATCTTTGCTCCCTGCTAGGGACGAGGTGGAACAAGGATCGGGTATGGCCTAGTCAACTGCTTGACCAGGTATGTTCCAAGTGGTCAAGCTCTTTGCCTTACGTATGTCCTATGCCCCCTTGGCCTCTGATGAGTCCCCTGTATAGGGTGGTCGTGAAAAAGGGGGGAGTGAAATGCCCCCTTGCACAAGGGCGTGCAGCCCCTTGCTCAGGGGTGTGCACAAGGGCGTGCAGCCCTCTTGCTCAGGGACATGCAGTAACACTCCATTTACTGGAACTCTGTGACCCCAGAACAAACTCAGCTTCCTGGAACAAACACTTGGCATAAATCCCCCGGCTCTTGCTCAAGACCCTGTGTGGACCCTGATGGGCAAAACTAGATACGCTCTGCTCATCACAATACCCTGCTTTTGTAACGGCTTGCTTGCACCTGCTCGAGGCTCACATATAAGAGGCCCTAGATTCTTGGGCTCGGGGCTGCTCCCTTCTATGAGACAGTCGCCGGCTAATAAATGATGCTCAGTATATTCTAATTTGGCTTGGTCTGTATTTCTCAGTCCGTCCATTTCAGAACAATTTTATTCAATTAAAGAAATAATAATAATATAGTGTTTAGCATATACCAGTTACTGTGTTAAGCACTTTACAATCATCATATTATTTTGATCTTCACAACAACCCTAGGAGGTGGGTACCATTATTATTTTTCTCTTTACAGATCAGGAAACTGGAACAAACAGAGATAAGATAACTTGCCTAAGACTGCACAGCTAAAATGTTTCTCCCACTGGAACAGAGAAGTGTAGGCTCACTGAGAGCAGAAGTTGGCTGCTCTTCCCCTCCCACTGCCACTCTTGGTGCTGCCAGGGGCAGCAAGACCTTCCCATTGACAGTAGCTCCTAGTGGCAGGCAAAGCAGATGCTGGATTTGGGGACTGACCCCCACAACATCTGCAGCTTTGGGGCCAAGTGCTGCTGGGGCTGAGGCTCCTTGCAGCTGCTGGGGCAGGCTAGGCAGGATGTACTGCATCTGGATGTTGTCCCCAGGCTTGTGTAGAGGGGTGGGCTGTGGGATGACTAAGAGAACAGGGCCTTTGGGGCCACTGCAAGTGGGGGGCCCCACTGCAGCTGCTGCCCCTGCCTCCAGCAGGTGGGGCAGAACGTAATTCAAGTTTCCTTGAGTTTTCCTAGCATTCTTTTTTCAACAACTGTATTTGGGAATCTGATTTGAGGGATTAACAGAGAGAGGGGAAAGATCTCTTACCTGGAGAGTTACAGGGGAATCTCTGGTTTAGACCATAATTCAAGGAAGGATTAACAAAAGTTGCTATAAGGTTTGAACTTTTTTGCCTATTTTTTTTTCCTTTCTTCAATCTGGAATTCTAACTCCCTTCCTTCATTGCCCTAGAATAATTAAGCCCTTAATCTTGCTATTTACTTTTATTTTTTTAGGTTTTACATGTACAATCATGTTAAACATATTTCCACTTTAGTCATGTTGTGAAAGAAAAATTAGAAGAAAGGGAAAAACCATAAGAGAGAAAAAAAAAAGCTGGGGGAGAAAAGCATGCTTCAGTCTACATTCATACTCCATAGTTCTTTCTCTGGATGTAGGTAGCATTTTCCATCATGAGTCTTTTGAAATTGTCTTGGATCTTTGTATTGTTGAAGGCAGCTAAATAATCATAGTTAATGAGCAGACAATGTTGCTGTTGCTGTGTACAATTTTCTCCAGGTTCTGATCACTTCACTCGGCATCAGTTCATATAAATCTTTCCAGGTTTTTTTTTTTCTGAAATCCACCCGATCATTTCTTATAGCACAATAGTATTCCATTACATTCATAGACCACAACTTGTTCAGCCTTTCCCCAATTGATTGACATCCCCTCAATGTCCAATTCTTGGCTACCACAAAAAGACATACAATAAATATTTTCTGTACATGTGAGTCCTTTTCCATGTTTTATGATCCCTTTGGGATATAGACCTAGTAGTGGTATTGCTGGGTCAAAGAGTATGAATAGTTTGGCTGTCCTTTGGGCATAGTTCCAAAGATTTTCTAGAATGGTTGGACCAGTCCACAACTTCAACAATAATGTATTAGTGTTCCAACTTTGCCACATCTCCTCCAATATTTATCATTTTCTTGTTTTGTTATATTAGCCAATCTGATAGGTGTGATATGGTAAATTAGTGTTATTTTGACTCACATTTCTCTAATCAATAGTGATTTAAAGCATTTTTTCATATGACTATAGATAGCTTTAATTTCTTCATCTGAAAACTGCCTATTCATACCCTTTGACCATTTATCAATTGGGGAATGACTTGTGTTCTTATAAACTTGACTCAGTTTTCTATCTACTTTTAAAATGAGGCCTTTATCAGAAACACTGGATGTAAAAATTGTTTCCCAGCTTTCCGCTTCCCTTCTAATCTTGGTTGCATTGGCTTTGTCTGTGCAAAAACTTTTTAATTTAATGTAATCAAAATTATTCATTTTGCATTTCATAATGTTTTCTACCTCTTGTTTGGTCATAAATTCTTCCCTTCTCCATAGATCTGGTAGGTAAACTATGCCTTGCTCTCCTAATTTTCTTATAGTATCATCTCTTATGTCTAAATCATGTACCCATTTCAACCTTACTGTGGTATAGAGTGTGAGATGTTGATCTCTATCTAGTTTCTGCAATAGTATTTTCTAATTTTCCCAGTAGTTTTTGTCAAATAGTGAGTTTTTATCCCAGAAGCTGGAGTTTTGGGATTTATCAAACAGTACATTACTATGGTCATTTACTACTATGTCTTGTGTACCTAACCTTTTCCAATCATCCACTACTCTATCTCTTAGCCATTACTAAATAGTTTTGATGATTGCCACTTTATAATTTAGTTTTAGATTTGGCATGGCTAGGCCACCTTCCTCTGCATTTTTTCATTAATTCTCTTGTTATTTTTGTCCTTTTGTTCTTCCAGATGATCTTGTTATTTTTTCTAGTTTTAAAAAATAAGTTTTGGTAGTTTGATTGGTATGCCACTGAATAAGCAAATTAATTTAGACAGGATTTTAATTTTTATTGTATTGGCTCAGCCTACCCATGAAGAATTTGTATTTTCCAAATTATTTACATCTGACTTTGTGTGAAGTGTTTTGTAATTGTGTTCATATAGTTCCTGGGTTTTTCTTGGCATGTAGACTCCCAATTACAATATGAAAAAAATGTGTATGTTGAAGTATTGAGTTATAATAACCTTTGACTTGGGAGTGGGTATATTTCAACATGCAAAGGAATTAGGTGAAGGACTTTAATTTAGGATGATAGAATGAAAAGTAGGAGGTAACCCAGCCCCTAGGACAAATTCTCTAGCAAAGATTTAAAAGGTCACCAGAGGAAATATTCACAAGAAAAACTGAAGGAAAATAACAGTTAAAATTCTTATCAACATTCAAATGACATAGGAAGATGGTCTGAAGCCTCTCAGCCCTCTGAAAACAGCTTGATGGGGGCAGAAACCAGACTAACCTTGGGTGGGTAAAAAGAACGTGAAGCCATAATATGTTAAAGTGGTGGAGTTAGGCACAAAGCCAGCCTCGTGTCTAATAAATGAGGTACAAGCAAAGTTGACCTGAAACTGGCAAGACCTTTGCAATGTCCTATAGGGCCCTAGTGAAGAATAAATCCAACTATCTGTTTCAGCTAAGACATACAGAAAGATAGGACTGATAGAACTCACATATCATATCATGAGGCCTTCCAAAAGATATGAAGCTTGTGTATTTATATGAACCACACCAGAAGACATGGACAGCACCCAGTAGGTGGAAGGACCCAGGTAGACCAGGTCCAGGGTCCCTTCAGCAGGCCTGAGAACAGCACAATTTTTGTTTGTTTTGAAACTTGAAAGTTCTGTATCAGAAGACAGAGGATTTGACTGTGAGTTGTGCAAGAGAAGGAAACGGGGACAGGATCTAGAGGGAGAACTTGTTGTTAAACATTTACCAGCACATCCCTGGGCAGTGACCTATTATAATTCTGATAACTATTTCTCCCTGTTATTCATTCAGCTTTTCCTTTAAGGATTTAAATGCTGCTTTATATCAATCTATCTATCTATCTATCTATCTATCTATCTATACATATATATATGTATATACACACACATATATATATATTACATATTGATAGTATATCTTTAGCTATTGCCTATTCCATTTCCTAACGCATCTCTTTTAATCACTTGCTAAATTAAAACCAAACCAGAATGTTTCCTTATTTGAGTTCATCTTTACCAATTTTGATTTTTGAAAATACAGATAAGTTATAATGCATTCTTCCCCAAGCCCTAATTTTGTTGAATCTTTACATTTCAAGTGTGTATTTTTTTGTAAATTATGTAGTGCTAAATTCTGCTTTGTAAATAATTCTGCCAGTCTTCCATTTTATTGGTGAATTCATCACATTCATCTTAATGTTCATAAATGTTAAATAATGTTTGTTTTCCCCTTCCAATAGATGTTTTTTCCTCTCTTTATACTCTACTCTATCTTTAGAAAGATGAAAGCAAGGAACTAAAAGGAATGAGATGACTACCAATAATCTATACATAAAGTGATCTGATCCCACTTCAATATTCTTCATCTCTTCATCCAGCCAAAGCCTTGATAACAAGTTTTTTTTCTCTCATATTATTCCCTTATCATTCCCCTTCAGAAGTACATTTTTGTATGACTATTCACTCTTCAAACCTGTATTTCCTCTCAAGTCTTCTTTTTTCTGCTCCCTGAACCCACAATTTTCTTGTAAAATTTAATTTATTTCCATGTAGACCTCTGAATATATATGTTCAATTCTCCTTTGCCTGTTTCAGAAAACAATGCAGTTCAAAAAAAAATTGCATTTTTCCCTTTGACTTTGTTTTATTTAATGATAAAATCGTTGATTTCTGTTTACCTGAATTTATTTTTTTTCTGAATGAACTACTTGAATAAAATTTTCCAAGTTCTAAGTTACCAATTTTCCTTGCAATTTTTTTTTTCTCAAATTAATTTATTTTTCTCCTTAATTTATTTCTTTTATCTGTGCTTAGAGTCCCCCTGAGGCTCTACTTGCACTTTTTGTGGAGTTACATGTTTTGGCCTTCTCTCAATATATGATATTTCTTCATTATAAAGATGGCTCTTCTGTTTCCTATTATCGACAGCCTCAGCTTCTATGTATCTTTGTATCAAGGTGAGGCTCTAGGTTCTCCCACACTCTTGAGTGGAATGGACAGATGCTACCTGATCCTTCCCTCTCTGCTATGTGGCTGATGTCAGTGTATTTCAGAATTGGGCGGCTGAGTTTAGACCTGATCTCTGCTGCAATTTCTGAATTCTATCTTTGTGTCCTTTTGACCCAACATGGGCTGTGTCTTTTGGCCCATTATTTCAATAAAGTAGAATATAATAAAAATCCACAAAATTCATAAGCTTTTGATGTATTACCAGCAAAGCCCACTATGAAGGGTCCTAGAAAACTAATTTTTATTGCAGGAAAGGGAGAGTGGAGAGAACTGTGATCATAAAATATGCCCCATGCCAATGCAATTCTGGGGATTATAACAATATAGAAGTATGTAGGTGAATTTAGTTCATCTGGCTTTGAGCTAAATGCCATCAATGTAATTCTTCTTTTTCACTTTCCTTTCTTAATAAATCTTTACTGGTCTTCATATGACACTATTCTCTGTGGTGGGAAAACATCCACTTTACCTCTTCTATGTCCCAAACGTGCTATGTTATATTAAAAAATCAGGAAAAAAACATGTCTTCTGATCTCTGAGAGTTTCTTAGCCAAACTTTTAAGCATTTATCTTTAAGTGCTAAGTAACTTTTAGTCTAGTTGGGAAAAGATAGTTGAAGTTTGGTTACTTCTCAAGAACTGTAATGTCTACCCAGTAATGTGGATCACAACTCATTTATGCTTTCTCCTTCTGTGTCACTCTTGTCTATGATTTCCCATAAAACCCATGAATAAGAGCTAACCAATAATCAAATTCCTTCCTTTTGGTCTTATCCGTTTCATGGGTACCACTAGTTCATCATCATTGCTTATTCCACAAACTCGTTACATAACTGAACCATTTTTTTTAATCACATGTTCCCTCGGTAACATTTCCATACCACTTCCTGCAAGTAAGTTATTGTTTAAAATATAAGGTGGCCTTTTCATATCCTTCTCTTCCTATGTTCCCTCTATTGCTCTTTAATTCACTTGCAATTTTGAGAGTTTGTAGCTCACAATATTCCATGATTTGCAGCATCTTAATACTAATATACAGGAGTCATAAAATTTCACATTTGGAAAAGACCTCAGTGTTGATCTATTCCAAACCATACCCCAAAAGCTTTTGCACTATAACATTCCTAACAACTTGTCCTTTAGTCCTTCTTAGAAGACCTTTAATGAAATGGAACCAAGTATTTCCCAAGGCAGCTCATTTTACTTTGAGGTATGTCAAATTGTTAGGAATATATTGTTGTTGTTTTCTCCTGACACCAAGCTCATAAGTGCTTATTCACAACTTCCACATTTGTATCTTCAGGGGTCAAAAAATAAAACAAATTCCTTTCCCCTACAATAGACCTTCAACTATTTGAACACAGGTAATAATCCTACCTTTCTGCTTTTGCCTCTGAATTTTTCCTTGTCCAGGCTAACTATTTCCAACTTCTTTGAGTGATACTCATGAAATCATGTCTTTTCAACATTTTGGTTGCCATCCTCTGTGTGCCCTCTACGGTTTTCATTGTCCTCCCTAAACTACCTTACCCAGAATTAAGCACCATACTCCAGGAGTGACCTAACCAGGAAGATTTTAATCATAACTGTATTACACTAACTGTACCTATCTTCCTCAGTCAGTAAAGTATAAACATGTATAGACTACACATCTAGGATGCTTCTACTTCCTATTTGGTCCAGCATCACCCTTCTCCATTTCCAATAAAGAGCAGTATATATTTTATCTATTTACCAACCTTTACTTCTACTAGAGATCACTGCCAATGAATAATTTTGCTCTGAGTCAGAAACAGTTCCCATAGTTTTTTCCCCCTTCCCTTTTGAACATCATATCCATCATCTCAATAGAACATGTATATCTTAACAAACTCACAGATCATGAAGTTGACTACATATGTATTGAAACCCACACAATCCAAAATAGAAAAAAATATAATTAGCCATTGATAAAAATTAGGATTCCTTTTCCAGTGCTGGGGCCAGATAGGACAGGACATCATCCACTGTGAAAATAGGACATGTGACAGGAAATGGGAGTTTGTTACAGTTCTGAGACCCCCATTAGTTGCACACTGATATTTTCTATTTTCCCTGCAGAGTGGCCTAAGTAAAAAAGGCCTACATAATAATGTTGTAATTAAAGGACAATATAAATGGTAGCTATTCTTATTTTTCTACTAGTTATGTTTAAAATACTCTTGTGAATTTAACGTTTCTGCTAAGGAAAATCCTGCTTTTCCAGAGGAGGGCTGAACCCTGATGCTCTCTCAAATGAATATGAATATTAAAGAGGATAATAAAGTTAATCTGCCTAAGTGTTAAGTTGAGATCAGACACAAATGATTCATATGCTTCCATTTTAGGTTTTGAACAGATAACTCACAAGATGTGAAATGTGCTGGCATAAAAGGCTATGTGAGGTGAGTGACTTAATTTAGAAGGGTTGATATTTCGAAGTGTCAGTAGCTCACAGCCTTCTCTAAGGAAATGTAAGCTCTTTGAAGGCAGAGACTGTTTTCATATTTCTCTTTGTATTTTGTAGCTTGTATTGTTTTTGTATTTTGTATCTTGTACTGTCTTTGTATCTTGTATTTGTATCCTTGGCACCTAATACAGTGTCTGGAAAACAGGAGATGGTTACTAAGTGCTTGATAAATTGTATTGAACTTTGGATCTTATTTATTTTCCTTTTAGAAGCTCAAAGGCAGCAATTTAAAAAAAAGAAACATAAAATCTATGCTCAGGATTTAGTACAGGAGCCATTTTGCTGAAACTTGGGTGGAGGGAAGCTTTCAATGACTTTATAGCAGATACTTCTCTTGCTTAAACCTATGTATGTCTATTTGGAAAAGATAGATGATAGGAGAGCAGAGGCTATGTAATATAATGAAGACTGATCACTTCTGCCTTTGAAATGTGAAGCTCATTGAGCATCAGTTTAAATCACAGTAGTTCATGTTAGGCAGAAACAGGTAGCAGGATATGGGAAAGTAAAACTAAAGATAAAATTTCTACTGTAAAAAAATCTTAGTAAAATCAACCTACCCATTTCTAGGAAAGAAGGATTTGATTCCAGATTTTTAGCCGATAAAAATAAGAAAGATCAGTGGATTAATTTCATTTTTCCCTATTGTGAAAGCATATAAAATCACTTCGGAGATGAGTGGACCCTTATAGCACTTTGCTCATAACTGCTTTGTGCAACAATAATTAAACATGCTAACTAGGGCTTTGCCCCAGTGCAGGAAGTTTGACCCCAGATAGGAGATTAAAAGGCTAATGACAAGTTGCATCTCTCTTAAGGAGAAGATTAAGTAAGCCTGGTGTCAGGGAGAAATGGAATATTACAGTCAGGGTGGAGCTGTGATCAATTGAAGTCCTTGACATGATGATAATACAAGCCCAAGCGCAAAGAACAGCTTCATTTTCTTTCATTGGGTTGGCAGTGGCCAAAACTGGGATCTCTCAGACCTTAAGTCCTAGCCTAGAGGGAGGGAGGCAAACCTAATCTTGGCCCAGTGATGTTTAACAATTCCTTGCATGTCTTAGATGTCAAGCTTTGAGCTATTATATGTGTTATAATTATTTTAACCTGATTGTTATTTTTCTGTTCATGTTAGTTATGTATACATGTATTTATATATCTATATATGTACATATTCACAGTTGCACAATTTTTAAAAACGTACTTAAGCACATCTGTCTTGTCCCCACAATCAGTATGGCAAAGTTCCTTGAGTTCATTTCATATGAGGATAAATTAAAGACATTCATCATGTATAGCCTAGAGAAGAGAAGATTCTGACAAAGGGGTAGACATAATAAATGTTTTCAAGTACTTGAGGGGTTGTCTTACAGGAATAGACTTGTTCCATTTGGTTTCAGAAAGCAGAATCATGAGCGATGAGCAAAAGTTACAAGGAAGGTAATTTAGGCTTGATGTCAGGAAAAATTTGCTAACAATTACAGCTATCCCAAAGTGAAATGAGCTGCCTTAAAAGATAGTAGGTTTGGCCCTTTGGAGCTGTGAAATAAAAGATTGGATGACTGCTTTCAGGGTAGGTAAGAGTGGGGATTTGGGCATATTATTGTGGGGAGTGGGAAACATGGTATTGGCTACCTATATAGCCATTGAGATCCCTTCCAATTCTCAATTTTTTTAAAAAAAATTAATTCCTTCCATTGTTGAATTAAAAAAAAAAAACAATATCCCCTCCACAACTGAGGTAAGTAAATGGGTACGTGTTTTGGGAAAAGCTGGCTTTATTCCTTAAAAAAGTATATAAAAAATTCTGGTCCTGAAAAACAAAATTTGGAAAAGTTGTGAACATAAGAATGCTTTCACATTTCAAAAAAGTTTAGGTGAAGGAAACTGTGACTTCAGTTGCCTATTATGACTAGGCCAGATACCAGATATTCTTTATCACTTCACTCCCTAGCTATCACCACAACAACTGCCAACCTCTCCAAGTTCTCCAAATGAGAATTTCTTATTCTTAGTCCCCATTTCACAGTCTGAGCAAAAGTCTGTCCTCAGGATCTCTTCCTCCTTAGCTTCTTGAATGGCCTTTACCCATGGTTCTTCATCACTTTCCGGATAGAAAACTATTATAATCAAATTAACTCTTTTCATTTCTCTAGGAAAGTGCTTATCAATCTATTCTCCTATTGGTCTATATAGCATCCCTTTAACTTTCCAAACCAAGATATACTTTCTCAGCTACTAATTTCCCATATTTTATCTATACCTATAAGAATATTAAGTTCCTTGAGGTCTCAGACTGTCTTCTATTTTCATTCATAAGCTTAGGAATGTGACATATAGTAAGTGCTTAATGAGATTTTTTTCATTCAGTCATATAAATTTCATTAATATTTTGTCCAGTTTCAGAAAGCAGGTTTTTGGTATTTTGATTAGTATTTTATTAAATGTAGAAAAATAATTTTGGTAATGTTGTATTTATTCCGTATTAATCCGACACATCTATGGACATTGAATTTATTTCTTGTTGTTTACAGATATTTTAGTCATGAGTTCTCCTTATGCTATTACTATGCATTCCTAAGTAGATTAATTCCCAAATAGTTGTTTTTATTGTAAATAAGGTTCCTTTTTTAACTTCAACTTTATCACAAAAAATAAGAAAGCCAATGTGTTTCATATACTTGTCTTATATAGTGATAAACTTTTGTTGTTTCCATGCTTTTTTGTTATTCTTGAAGCAAGATTTTCTGTATATACTATCATCTGACCTCATAATCATGATAGTTTGACCTCTTAATTTCCAATATTGCTCCTTCTATGATATACTTAATGAAGAGGGGGATTCAGCATTTCTCTAAGGCCTCAAATGTGCCAGGCACTGTACAATTTACAAACATTATCTCATTTGATCCTCACAACAGCCATGCAGGGTGAGTGCCATTAGTATCGCCATGTTACAGTGGAGAAAATTAAGACAAATGGATGTTAAGTGACATGTCCAAGGTCACAGAGCTGTTAAGTTTGTGAGGCCAGATTTTAATGCAGGTCTTCCTAAGTCCAGGTCTAGCCCTCTATCCGCTGTGCTGCCTAGCTACCTTTATCTCTTATTTCTTGCTGTTAATTTTTAGTAGTTCTAGTATTTCTACTATACTTTAAAAAGAATATATACTTTGCATCATATTAATTATAAATAATAATAGATTTTAAATATATTATGATTTTAGTTAATCACTTATCATTGAGTTTGTATTTATACTTGTAGTAGCTGTAGTCGTCTTTTAAGTTGTGAATTTTTGTTGATAAAGCCTCCCGGGTTTTATTTTTCTTTGAAATCAGTGATTCTTTTTTCAAACTATATGGTCCTGTTTGGCAAAAAGAAAAGAAGTAATTTTAAATCCAGTGCTATGTTTCAAAATTGTATATTGTTATCAAACTTGAACATTTTTCTTTTGTTGAAAATGCCATTTTTGCTTCAGTTGATATATTAAAAATGCAAATAAGTTTTTTATTGTTTAATTTATTTTTAGTTTTCAACATTCATTTCCACAAGATTTTGAGTTACAAATTTTCTCCCCATCTCTACCCTCCCCCCACCACAAGATGGCGTGTATTCTGATTGCCCCTTTCCCCAGTCTGCCCTCCCTTCTATCACCCAACTCCCCCCATCACCTTTTCCCTTACTTTCTCGTAGAGCAAGATAGATTTCTATACCCCATTGCCTGTGTATCTTATTTCCCAGTTGCATGTAAAAACATTTTTAAAATTTTTTTTTAGCTTTCACTTTTAGAACTTTGAGTTCCAAATTCTTCCCTCCCCACCCACCCTCATTAAGAGGGCAAGCAATTGAACATTGGTTATACATGTATCATTATGGAAAACACTTCCAAAATAATCATTTTGTGAAAGATTACGTTCCCACCATCCTATCCTGCCCCCTTTATTCAGTTTTCTCCTTTGACACTGTCTCTTTTCAAAAGTGTTTGCTTTTGACTACCTCCTCCCCCAATCTACCCTCCCTTCTATCATCCTCTCCCCATCTTATCCCCTTGCCCCCCTACTTTCCTGTAGGGTAAGTTACCCAACTGAGTGTGCATTTCCTCTTTAAACCTTTAAATCCAATGAGAGCAAAGTTCACTCATTCCCTTTCACCTAACCCCTCTTCAGTTGCATTATAACAGCTTTTTCTTGCTACTTTTATATGAGATAATTTACCCCATTCTATCTCTCCCTCTCTCCTTCTATCAATATATTTCTCTCTCACCCATAATTTTATTTTTTTAGGTATCACCCCTTCATATCCAACTCACCCTGTGCCCTCTGTCTCTGCCTTGGTCTCTCTCTCTATATATATTTATATACGTGTATGTGTATGTATGTATGCATATATATATGTGTGTATGTGTGTGTGTGTGTATAAATAGATGTATATTTAAATTCCCTTCAACTACCCTAATACAGAGAAAGGTCTCATGAGTTACAAATATTATCTTTTCATGTAGGAATGTAAACAGTTCAACTTTAGTAAGTCCTTTCTTATTTCTCTTTCCTGTTTACCTATTCATGCTTCTCTTGATTCTTGTATTTGAAAGTCAAATTTTCTATCCAACTCTGGTCTTTTCATCAAGAATACTTGAAAGTCCTCTATTTTATTGAAAATCCATATTTTGCCTTGGAGCATGATACTCAGTTTTTCTGGGCAGGTGATTCTTGGTTTTAATCCTAGCTCCTTTGACTTCTGGAATATCATATTCCAAGCCCTTCAATCCTTCAGTGTAGAAGCTACTAGATCTTGTGTTACCCTGATTGTGTTTCCATGATGCTAGGATTGTTTCTTTCTGACTGTTTGCAATATTTTCTCCTTGACCTAGGAACTCTGGAATTTGGCTACAATATTCCTAGAAGTTTTCTTTTTGGCATCTTTTTCATGAGGTGGATTCTTTCAATTTCTATTTTACCCTCTGGTTCTAGAATATCAGGGCAGTTTTCCTTGAAAATTTCTTGAAGGATGATGTCTAGGCTCTTTTTTGATCGTGGCTTTCAGGTAGTCCAATAATTTTTAAATGATCTCTCCTGGATCTTTTCTCCAGGTCAGTAGTTTTTCCAATGTGATATTGCACATTGTCTTCCATTTTTTCATTCTTTTGATTCTGTTTTATAATTTCTTGATTTCTCATGAAGTCACTAGCTTCCATTTGCTCCATTCTAATTTTTAAGGCAATATTTCTTCACTGGTCTTTTGTACCTCCTTTTCCATTTGGCTAATTCTGTTTTTTAAGTCATTCTTCTCCTCATTGCCTTTTTGGACCTCTTTTACCATTTGGATTAGTCTATTTTTTGAGGTATTATTTTCTTCAGTATTGTTGGGGTCTCCTTTAGCAAGCTGTTGACTTGTTTTTCATGATTTTCTTGAATCATTCTCATTTCTCACCCCAATTATTCCTCTGTTTCTCCTGCTTGATTTTCCAAATCTTTTTTGAGCTCTTCCATGGCCCGAGACTAATTCATATTTTTCTTGGAGGCTTTTGAAATAGAATCTTTGACTTTGTTGACTTCTTTGTTGACTTTGTTGATCTTCCTTGTCACCAAAGTAAGATTCTGCAGTCTAAGTCCTTTTATACTGTCTGATAATTTTCTCAGCCAATTATTTGACTTTTGAGCTCTTCGTCAGGCTACAGCTACTTCCAGAGTGGACTCTGTTCCAGGCTTCAGGGGTTTTGTGTTGCTGTTTTCAGAACTACTTCTATTCTGAGGTGGTATGATATTCCTCTCCTGGCCTGTGTTCTAGTCTGTGAGCGATCTCAAACACTCCTTTCTGCCATGTAACTACCGGAAGGACTCCCTCTCCACAGCTACCACGAGCTCTGCCACACTATCCTCCTCCCTCAAGGATGGCCAACCAGGAATGTGACCCAGATCCAAGCAGAGCAAAGCAAGAGAACCCTGCCTCAGCACCAGCAAAGAGATCCCTGCACTCTGTCTCTGATCAGCCAGTTGGTCCCCTCCACTGTCCGTGGGCCTGGAGCTCCATAAGTGGCTGCTGCTGCTGCTGCCTCTGCTGCAGGCACCTCTGCCACCCTGGAGCTGGGGCCAGACAGTGCTCTTCTCTCACCCAGGTCCAGCAGAGTTTTCACAATGACCTGTTACATTGTCTTTGGCGGTTCTGGGTTGAGAAGTCTGGAAACTGCCTCAGCTCAGTGATTCAGTGCCCTGAGGCCTGCTCCTCCTTGTCTACTCTGACCTGGTCTGTCTTGGTGCAGGCCATGCTTGGTTGTGCTCTGCTCTCAGCAAGGTGTGATACACCCTTCTTGGTGACTATCCAGGCTTTCTTGGGCTGGAGACTTGTTTCACTCTGTCATTTCATGGATTCTGTAGCTCTAGAATTTGTTTAGTCATTTTTACAAGTGTTTGGAGAGATTTGGGAGAGAGCTCAAGTGAGTCGCTGTTTTCATGCTGCCATAGTGGCTCCACCCCTGCAAATTCATTTTTAAAATGTATTTTTTTCCCACAGGGATTGTAGATTTAGATTCGTTCTTTATTGGCTCACTTTTATTTTTTAGCCATTATATGCCTAACAACATGATTTTTAAGATTTATCCTTGTTAGTGTCCTGTGTATCCACTAAACTTGCAAAGTGTTATGTTGTCTTATTTACTCCACATAATTTTACCTAATTGGATCCATAAATTCAGTGACAAAGAGTACTTTTTTTCTTTTCCTGAACCTCCTAGAATTTTAATTAATATGTTTTAGATTTTTTTCTTCTTAGTGTGTTATTTCATCTTGTGTATCTATAAGTTGTTTGTTGTACTACTAAATGTTTGTGTCTCAATTTTATTTTTTTATCACCAATATAATTTCTTTTGATATTACCAAATTTTCACTGATTTTTGTTTGACTAATTCTTTGTGTTTTTTCTTTTAAGTATTGTGCCCCTTTAGTATCCTTAATTTATTTATAATTCAATTTAAGTTTCTTTTAGCATTTCAACTTACACTTCTGAGAAAATTTCATTCCCTTAGCATGAGTGTAACTTTGTAGATAGAAATAGCTGTTCACATTAGTGAAATGAACCAGGTGGTAGAATTCAGTAAAGTTTAAGAATGAGAATAGAGCAAAGCACTTTCTATGGTCTGAGAATGATTAAGAAAGTAGTGGGTTTTTTACTTCAACAATGTCAAAGGAGAGCTATAGAGATTCTTCAGCCCCAGGTTGCTCTAACAGACATAAAAAGGGACTAAGGTTTTAGAAGGATAACCTTGGAAAGGGTAGGGGAGGCATAGAGCAGGTGATGTAGGATGAAGCCTGTGGCTGGGTGTAGGAACAGTGCAAGAGAATGGATCTCTGAGCTTTCTTTCACAAGAGTAGAGCAGCTTGTGGGAGGGTAAGAGGAGAGAGGAATTGGCCTGGAGAATGGGTGAGAAAGCAGACAAAAATATCCTGCAGTTTTTTCTTTACATACATGCACACATATACGCATATACATATCTATAAACATACATATGCACATACATAGTTGTGTATATATGTATATGAGTATGTATGTATGCATGTATGTACATGTATATATGTATATGCATTGAAAAGATGGGCCTTTTTATTATGGTAAGTTTGAAGTCAGTAAAAATCCTTTGCAATTTCCTGAGAGCAAGCAAACCCATCCTCTTTTCAACTAAGGACCCAAATCATTGTGCATCTGTATTGTAGGATATAGATCTGTTTACTGTTGGACAAACTCTAGAGGGAGCTTCTTAAACTTCAGCAGCACTCCTTGGCATTGTGAGGCCTGAGGGCATGCGCAGTGCAAAGTGCACATGCTTTGTGTTCAAAACCAGGGCTGCAATAAAATTGCAAAATGAAACACAGGCAAATGCTGCTAGAAACACCTCAGACCTATTATGCATTTGATTTTGAATTAATTTTTGGTCATTGCAGTTTCGGAAACCTTTTTACTGTTGCTAATTGTTTTTTGCAATCCCGTATAGAGTTGCAAACTATAGTTTAAGAAGTGCTGCTTGAAAGAACAAGTTCCTAATCTGTGCTCCATGGATAAATTTCATGGAGTCATTGAACTTTAATGGGAAAAACCATCTTTATTTCAAAGTAATTGATTGGTCTTCTTTATAACCACATGCATACACACACGTATACACATATACACACATATGAATATTTATAATATAAATATATATATTCACATATTAAAAACATTATTCTGAGAAGCAGTTCATAGATTTCATCAGATTGCCAAAGGAGTTCAACGCACACCAAAAAGGTTAAGAATTCTTGCAATGTAAGAGTGATCATTCAAATGCATTTTGAAATCTGGGCAACAAATTTTTTTTTCATCCACTTGGTCTTCCCTGTGTGTATCAACAGATTCCTTTGAATGATTACTGTGAAATGGGAATAATAAGAACTGTAGTACCCATTTCTCAACATTGTTTTGTAGTTCACATGAGTAATGTATTTAAAATGTTTTTTTTCAAACTTTAAAGGCTACATAAATTCTACCTGTCATTTTCATTATTACTTTTGTTAGGATATTTAGATACTTATATGAAATTTCTGTATCCATGGGGATTTTGTATCATCTATGACGAGGTTACATACTGCTAAGCAACCAGGACATAGAATGCAATCAGCAGTGGATCTGAACAATGTCTTCAGGTTAAGTTAGAGTGCCATGTAGACACCCAGTCATGACTGAGTTCAGTCTCCTCTGATAAGGGGAGATTTCCCAGCAGAGAATAACTGATTTATGTAGTATATACCAGTCAATATTGCCTCTCTTAAAGTGGAACAGTTAATAGAGGTAGTATTTAGGCTGGAGTAGTAGTTACAAGGATCACAGGCTAATTAAGTAACTACATGGTGGCAAAGATAAGAATTGTCCATGCCTCACCCAACACTCTACTCCTAGCTGAGCAAATGCCAGTGTCTCCACATATTTCCTAGAACAATACATTACTTTTCCTTGGTCAATGCAAATTGTTGTTTAATGTGCAGCCCCATATCAGGAGATGCACCTACACCCAGTAAAGCAGAAACAGGTATTTGAGACAAGTTTTTACTGCTCTCAGTGCTAGTGTAGCCTTCATCCGACATGCCTGCATATTCTTAGTGTCAATGTGGCCAATGAGACGGTGGTGGAGTAAGGATTAGGTAAGTCTTACCTGCTGTATTGTCATGGATTCTGCCTAATGTCAGAAAACTGACCCCTAACCATAAACTATGATTTGATAAGTGTGTGTATATGTTTGTGTATGTGTGCATGTGTATGAAATTGATTAGAAATGGCTCCATGCCTCACCTTCCCAAATGTCAGTGTCCATAATGACGTGTTCAAAGAGGAATTCTTCAGAGAAACCACTACAATGTGACCAAACTCTTGTAAACCTAGGAACTCATCAGGATCTGAGCTGTGTTACCAAAGAAACCTACAAGACAAAAAGGCCTCACCACATCAATAAGCTTCAAACTATTAAGGGATAAATTCTATCTATTTTTCTTCCTTCAAACTTTCCCATATTTTGGCTCAGAGTAACCTTAACATTAGCGATATGCAACTTAGTTGAAAACAGTAGTAGGAAGGCCGAATTTATGATCTCAAAAAGGATCATATAAATATCAGAATGGTTCGAAATCGATGGGTATACAGAATTCTCCAAGCAGAAGGCATCCAAAAATTTATTCAGGGCCCAGAGCAACAAATT
>CM053623.1:126556057-126569632 GCA_028646595.1 Phalanger gymnotis | reverse complement strand
AATCTACGCCCACAGGGGTTTCACACCTGATAAGGCTTTGGGCCTGGGGCTTAGCGTTTAACAGGTGAAAGTACTTTCACCATAAACAAAAGCCAAACTCCTTAAGCACACCCGTTAAACTAAGCCCATTTTGCCTTACTGGTACAGGAGGGTCCATAAAAAGGGTAGTCAGATTGATTCTCCCTGTTTCCTGTGTCCCAAATACAAAAAGGAAAAAAAAAAGAAGTGGGAAATTTCCTTATGGATGTGAAATGGGCCATGTAGCTACAATGACTGAACCTCTATTCCACAAATGGTCATGGGATGATAAACCACCATAAATGGCTGTGATCATTAAGAAAAATAGCCATTAGCCTTGGACAAAAGAAAGCAGAAGATATCAGTTGTACAAATATGTAGAACAAGAGGAAATTTCAAGTGACCTACCATATTAATATTTTTACTGATGTCAAGCAACATCTAGTGGTTTTTTAGAAAGTATGAGATGGTAACAAGACCATCACAAATGATTTTCTACCTCAGACCACATTATTACAGTTACATCATGACAGAAAACTGCAGACTGTGCACTTTCCCTCAGCCCAGATAGCTACCAAAACAATTAACTCTTATACCTATCCCATTTTTTTCCATTCACAGGGCCACCTCCCTACTTCATGCCCTCATTGCCTCTAGATTGTTTCATTTTTATCTCTGTATTCCCAATGCTGAATACTGTGTGTGTCCTTTGTTTTTGAACAGGACCATGACATCAGGGAAATGATGACATGACTTGCAGTTGACTTTGATTTGAGTGAGGGAAGGCCGTGCAAGGTCACCAGCCTCACTTTCTTCTCCAGATCCATTGACCGGAATTGATCCAGGATGACTGTAGATGGCCCAGGATATAATGCTGTCTCATAGTAGACACTTAATAAAATTTTATTTATTCGTTGATCTGCCATACTACCTCAAAATATAACCTACTCTCTATAGAGCCCATTTCTCTTCCTGCTGAACTTTAGCTGTTGTCTTTTTTTTTCATCATCAGGAACAAATTGGCATGCATATTTCAATTGATAAGTACTAACAAAATTGTCAAAGTCTCACATCTCATATTGTATTTTACCTAACCAGATTTTCCTATTACTTCTTGATAGTCTATGAGGGGCTCATATTCCAGATCAGGAACTCTTTAAACTGGGATTTATGACCTTGTTTTATCTATATTATATATACAAATTATAATTAATATTACATATGTGTATATACGTATATACACATATAGACATGCACACATACATACAGACATGCATACATACACACACATATTTATGTGTATTTCTATTTTCTTTGGTAATCCTATGTATTTTTCGCATATAAAATGTTATTCTTGGAAGTGATCAATGGTTTTCACCAGACTATCAAAAAGGTCCATGGACAAAAAGGTGAAGGATCCCTATTCTAGATAATCTATACTGGTCTCATTCCATTCAGAACTCCCTGTTCTTAGATCCAGTCTTGGTTAAAAAAAATCACTTAAACCATGTATGATAACCAGAAGAAACCCTAAACAAACAAACAAAGAACAGTATGATAAGATTAAGAAAAGCATTGTAATGCCAAGCATATCAGGTATAGGTAGTGTAAAACACACCAAACCCAGCCATCACTTCAAACTATAAGCCATCTGTATTCTCTTGCCCCATCTACCCTCTTTCAGGTATCTAGAGTCACTAGCTTTTTGCTCCATTCCTCAGTGTTGCTAAAAGAAGGCAGGGAAAGAGTGTAAATCTTTCACAGCTAACTTCTCAGATATGATGTCTTGATGCCCATTTGCCATGTCTGTCCTTTTCAAGGACTGCTGAGAGATCATAAATTAATTGCTCTGCTATCTTAGAAGGATATCATTTCCATCTCAGATACATGGACAACACTCATGCCTAGAAAAAGCTACAACCGTGTCATCTAATTTACGTGGAAGAAGCAAAATTTATCTCTTTATCAGCAAGCTGAAGTAAGGAAGTATCATTTTGAGTTGTCCTAACTTCCCTTCTTGTTATCAGAACTTTGTTTCTTTTGAGTCCCAATATACACAGCCCTTTATTTAGAAGGATTATCATTTGGAGCTCTCTGTGGTGGAGTGAGTTTCTGAAAAAGCTACGTGGAGTACTAAACCTGGCATGGGGAGAGGATTCTGTGAAGATGGTAAAATGAGGCAAGAAATTACATGTCTCTTCCAAATTCCCCCCCAAAACAACATAAAATAATGTCTCAAGGTGAACTTTGGAGCAGCCAGAATAACTAGAAGTCAAGATAAAACAGTTGTCCTAAGACAATTTGGCAAGATGTTAGGAAAGCCTAAGGTCTGACCTAGCAAAATATAGATACTTCTGGGCAGCTACCTGCAAATCAACAAACAAGCCCTAGGGGGAGCTGCATGGTGGCAGCCTCAACTTCAGGCACATCCTGCATAGCGTGAGGGTCAGGTGGCTTATCAGGGGACAACTGTAGGACCCTCTACTGGCATTGGATAGGGACACAACTGTACTGACCAGACGTAGTCCCAAGCTGTGTTTGGGGGTGAGGAGTAATAAGCACACATTTAGTGAATGGGGTCATGGAGGGCAGAGCCCTGCTTGCTGTGGTCACTTGCAGGCAAACAGAGTCCCTGCTTTGGTTCCAGGGCAGAGGAGAAAGCTGACACTTGCAGCCACCAGGGGAATTACAGGGAGTAACAGCATTTGTGGTGATAGCATTTTTGAAGGCCCAGGTTATGGCTCAAGTGGAGAGAGGAATACCTGAGGTGAGAACCCCAGGTAGAGCTCAATAAACAACAACATAAAAACCCTGAAACTTGAGATGTTATCCTCCACACCTCAAGAGTACATCTTGACTCTAACACTAAGTTAACAGCCAAGAAATAAGCCACTTTAAAAAAATAAGTAAGCAAAAGAGCTTAAACCCAACTATTGATAGCTACTACAGTGATAGAGAATATCTGGGTTCAAACTCAGAAGAAGACAGTAAAGTCAAAACATCTACTTCTACTTCAAAGAAAAATGTAAAATGGTCACAAGCCCAAAAAGAGCTCTTGGAAGACCTTCTAAAGGTTATTAAAAATCAAATAAGAGAGGTTGAGGGAAATTTAGGAAAAAAATAATAATAATGCAAAAAAAATCAAGAAAATTTTGAAAAAGTCAATTAATTGGAAAAAAGATCCAAAAACATAGGGAAGAAAATAACTCCATGAAAACCAAGAGTGGGCAAGGGGAAGCTAATGATGTTATAAGACACCAAGAAATAATTTTTAAAAAATCAAAAGAATGAAAAAATAGAAGAGAATGTGAAAAATCTCGTTAGAAAACTGGCCTGCAAAGCAGATTGAAGAGAGACAATATATGACTGTTGGACTACCTGAAAGTTATGATAAAAAAAGCGTCTAGACCCTATACT
Organism: Phalanger gymnotis; assembly: GCA_028646595.1. Classification (NCBI taxonomy): domain Eukaryota; kingdom Metazoa; phylum Chordata; class Mammalia; order Diprotodontia; family Phalangeridae; genus Phalanger; species Phalanger gymnotis. The sequence goes on along the minus strand of CM053623.1, from coordinate 126,566,197 downwards.
TCAAGAATTTCTTAAGGAAAATTGTCTTGAACTTTTAGAATTAGAAGATAAAATAGATTTTAGAAAAAAAATTCCACCCATTACCACCTGAAAGTCACCCCATGTAAAAACTCACCAGAGCATTATAGCTAAGTTTCAGAGCTCCAAGGTCAAGGAGAAAATACAAGGAAATAAAAAGAAACACTATAAATACTGTGGCCCTACAATCAGGATAACATAAGATTTAGCAGTTTCTACTTAAAAGACTGAAGGGTATGGGGCATGATATTCCAAAGAGCAAAAGATCTGGATTTTCAACCAAGAATAACTTACCCCCCCCAAAAAAGAATAACTTAACCAGAAAAGCTGAATGTAATCCTTTATGGAAAAATAAACATTTAATGAACCAAAGGACTTTTAGATATATATGAAGAAAAGAACAGAAGTGAATAAACATTGACTTATAAGAAGCAGCAGAAACATAAAAAGGTAAACATGAAAGACTGATTTTAAGGGGCTTAATAAGGTCAAACCATTTACTTCTTATATAGGAAAACATTATCTGTAACTCTTAAGAATGTTATAACTAGGGCAGTTTGAAAGAGCACACATAGAGAGAAGGCTTGGCGTTGCATTGTATATGATGGAATGATCCTAAAAAAATAAAATTGGGTAGGGAGAGGTAAAATGAAGCAATTATTTTATAAAAACAAGATATGAATGGAAGAACTGTTGTAGTAAAGGGCAGGAGGAAGTGGAGCACCGATAGTGCTAGAACCTTGTTCTCATGAGAATTGGGTTAAAGAGGAAATAACATACATCTAGAAGGGTATAAAAGTGTTTTTAACTTATAGAGAAATAGGAGAACAAGGGAATGGAATAAGAGAGGTAATCTTAGAAGGTGTGCAGATTTAGAAATAAGAGGGCAAGGGGATAAGATGAAAGAAGGACTCAGAAGGGTGCACAGTGGTCAGAAGTAAATTAGACATCTGAGGAGGGATAGAGTAAAAAGAGAGGGAGAAAAGGATGAATAGTGAGGAAATGGGATGGAGGGAAATACACAATTTGTAATTATAACTATGAAGGTGAATGGGATGAACTCACCCATAAAACAGAAATGGAGAGTAGAACGGATTAAAAACCAGAATCTGACACTCTGTTGTTTACAAGAAACATATTTTAAAATGTGTTAAAATAAAGGGCTGGAGTAGAACTTAGCATGCTTCAGCTGATGCAACAAAAAAGGCAATCATGATCTCAGACAAAGTTGAAGCTAAAATTGACTTAATTAAAATAGATAAGTAACAACAACATTGTTTGAAGAATAACTGTGAATGACTAAGTTATTCTAAATATTATAAATAGTCAATTAACTATAAAGGATCTATGAAAGAAGACACTATCTGTATCCAGAGAAAGAACTGATAAATAGAAGCATGCATAGTATGGTTTTATATAAAATGTGTGTGTGTGGGTGTGTGCATGCGTGTGTGTGTGTGTGTGTGTGTGTGTGTGTGTGCGTGAGAGAGAGAGAGAGAGAGAGAAGGGAGGGGGTTCAGAACGTAAATTGAAACAAAAAATAAATTAAATTTAAAAAATAGGTATAGCAAGTTTTTAGGGGATAGTATAAAATAAAATGACTATATCTTATAAGGCCTGGACAGAGTTTTCAAAATACCCTGAGTACAGAAACCATTGGCTCTTTCCTTCTTGTGTTCTTATACCTGTTTTCAAAACTCTTTAGAAACCTCAGAATGCTATATTTCAAGGAACTTGTGAGAGATGTAGTATAGAGAGAATCCCTTATGCGTATTTCCACTTTGAAATTTAACATCTAGCAGGAAGGAAAGAATTTATTTCACAGTAAACACAAACATACATTCTCCTTTCTTTACACTAGTTAAGAAAAAAAAAGTCTCCCTCAAACTCTTGCCCACCATGAATTCATTTCAAAAGTGAACAGACATGAATCATTTCAAAAGTCTATTCATTCTCAATGATTAGACAATATACTGTATACTACATATTTGCAGTTTACTTTTTGTTTTGCCCTGTATTTTGTACTGTCAGATGTCATAATCACATTTTCATCATCTTTCTTAGCACTATCAGTACACTGTAGATTTTTAAAATGACAATTAAAATTAAAATTTTAAGAATAAAAGTATTTGTTCTTTTTTTTTAAAGAATCACTGTTTGTACCTTTCACTGTGCTAGAAGAAAAAAAGATTTGTTTGTGTAAGTGAAAGTACCCTAGAAATTATAGAAAATTAAAGCAGAGTTAATTATTAAAATAGTTTTGATTTTGGAGGGCATTTTATTTTCTACATTATTCTAATAAATCATAATTTTGCAATATCCATTTATTTATCTCGTGTGTATATAATTTAATAAACAAAAATATTCTCATGTAAAATGTCCTGTTATATTTAATAGATCTTTAAAATATAAAATCAAAAAAAAACCCAGAAAGCATTAACCATCATTATTCTGTGCCACGTATCACAAAGGGGAATGCCATTTCTATTTTAAACACAGTTTTTAGAGATATTAGTCATTCAAATAGTACCAACACCATCATTATTTCTGTATTTTCCCACTCCCATACCTCAAATCAGACCCCTTCTTTCTATTTACACAGCTCCCACCTTAATTTCAACCCTCATTTTACTCAGTAGGTCATTGCAACAATTGTTTTAATAGGGCTCCCTGCCTTCAGTGTCTCCCTCCTCCTTTTCCTCCTAGGCCCTGCTGCCAAAGTCATTTTCCTGCATTTTAGGACTGACCTTGACACTCCCCTATCCAATCAACTCCAGTGATTCCCTATTGCATACAAAACCAAATACAAATTCATTTGTGTAACATTTAAAATCCTTTCCAGCCTGGCTATAACCTATATTTCCAGCCTCAATTTACATTATCTACCCTTCCACACTATATAACTCAAGAAAAGTGGTTTTCTTTGTTCCTCATATGCAACACTCCATTTCTTCTCTTTGTTCCTATCCTTCATGCCTGAAATGTATTTCCTCTTCACCTCTTCTCATAGAACCTGTCTTTCCTCAAGCACCACATCCTCCATGAAACCTTTCCTGCTTCTGCACCTGATAGTATCATCCTTCTCTAAATATAATATACATATTTTTATATGCATACACACAGACTATTTTGAAATTATTCTTTCAAATTTTTCTGAATATATGTATGTGCTTATTGTCTTTCCCATTAAAATGTGTTTCAAGTAGAGATTATTTCGTTTCTGTGCTTGTTTTCCCAGCAGTCAGTATAGAACCTGGCACATAGTAGGTCTTTAATAAATGCTTATAGAGTGATTGATTTTAGACAGATACCATCTCTCATCTAAACTTTGTCTCCCTCCAGAGTTGAATGCAGTGCTCTCCACATGGTAAGCAATAACTTCAAAAATGTTTTCTGAGTCAATGCCTAGACTTCACATCAGCTATCTAATACATTCAGAGATAGAATAATTGAAAGATTGTTACTTATTGGCAGGATGAAGTGGAGTTCCCCTGAAAATATAATCAAAACTAGTATAGATATTTAGGATTATTCCGAGTCTAAAGACCTTCTTTTCTTTATGAACCGAGTTGTTTCCCCTAACTGCAAAACTGTTTCCCTTTGTTACACAGACACAAGCTAAGCTTCTTGTCAGATAATCTCTATAACCCTGTAGTCTTGTTTCAAGGACGAGATCTCTTAAAAGTCAGTGGAACTGTCTCCTGTAATAATCCAAAAGCTATTGATGCTAAGTCCATTAGTAAGACAATTGCACTTTCACCCTCAATTCTCTGACCCCAGAAATATCTGTCTTATTCCTTCAAGTTCTGTGCTGCAAAAAGCAATCTGAGTCATACCTCACAAAGCAGGACAACCCACTAAGGCTTGGCAACTTCCAGTTATCACAGAAACTGGCAGCAGTGAAGTCTTAAATGCTCTCCTCCATTGAAATGGTGTGTGGCTGACCAATTTGTTCAGAAATTTCATCAATCATTTTTGTATTGTGGATGAGTAAGAAAATCCATTGCAGTCTATTTGTTCAGCCTATCTATGTTTGAAAGCTATGTTTAAAATAGAAATAGCATTCTACTTTGTTATGTAATGTCATCAAATGACAGATAAGACATTCACGTTTCATGCTTTAATATTTTAATGACCTATTTAATAAAACAGGGCATTGTGTAGGAGAACCATTTTATTCATTAATTTATACACACTTGCAGATACAATAAATCAACTTTGTAGAAATAGATTTTTTAAAATTTATTAGTATTCTTAAAAATTATTAAATATACTATAATATTGCTCCTGTCTGCACTCTTATAACAGACTTAAAGAAATACAAAGAAAACAAAACAGTTACCTGGCTAGCAAGCCATTACTTGTTTTTAACTCGAAAGAGAAGTAATAAAATAATCCTAATGACAAATAGAATATAGTTATATAGTGAGGTTTTTTTCCTGTCATTGAGCATAAACTTAGATTTCATTCCTCTAAGCTAGTGATCTATGTACAGTGCCTATTGCCACAAGAGACTAGTGATAATAAGGTCAGGGTTTGACATGACTATTTGTTCATGTAATGGATACTTTCTTTATCAGGGTAGACTACTGAAAGATCACTCAAATGCTTTCCTTTTACTTTGATCTCTTAATAATTCATATCATATGGTACAATGAAACAGTAATAGTACTTGGTACAATGGTACCTTGGTACAGTGAAACAGTAATAGACCTCTAAGGAACTAAAGATTAGGGTGTGGTAAGGGAAAGGCGTAATCAATATCATCTTTTCTACCAGTTCACAGTTTCTCAGCATCTCCCTTCACATGTCCCTTTACAATTTCTCATTCTCCTCTTCTTCCCCCCATACTCCTTAATTTATATGCTTCTTGACTACTTCCACCTCCAAGTAAATATGCTGTGGCAAAAGCACAGGACTACAGAAATAAACCAAGTACTTTCATAGATAAAAGACAGAGACCTCGTTCCTAAAATCCTGAACTTGATATTCTACTGAGGTGCTGCATTATGTGTCTAGCCATTTGAATGCATTATATTCAGCAATGACCTCAGGTAAAATGAGGCCTGGGAAAGACCTTAATTTAGAAAAGCCAAGGTCACTCACTGTAAGCTGAGCCATGGCCAGTCATCTTTACTTTTGTCTTGCCATTGGACTCTGATGACTCTGGAAGAGAGAACAAGGCTATGACTCGACACACCTCTGCTCCACTCAAATCCACTTCAGACACATATTAAGACATCACCCTCATGATGTCATTGGTCATCTTTGAGAATGAAGGATGAACCACAACATATCTGATGAGAAAGTGGAGCAGGGTGCCCAGGTCTCTTCCAAGGTAAAGCCCCAAATGAGTACATATGCCTCCCTCATGTTCTCCCTCGATTCAGAGATCTACAAATGATCACCTATGGAACTCAGATGTTTGTGAATTTCCTTGGAGCTAGTCTTTATTTCAGTAGATAGAGCACTGGGCCTGGAATCAGGAAGACTTGAGTTCAAATCTAGCCTCAGATACTTACTAGCTCTGAGACCCTGAGCAAGTCATTTAACCTCTGTTTACTTTAATTCACTGGAGAAGGAAATGGCAAACTGTTCTTGTATCTTTGCCAAGATAAACCCCATGAACAGTATAGTCCATGGGGTGATGAAGAGTCAGACGTGACTGAATAACTGAACAAGTCTTTATTTTAGGTACCTGCAGGATGCCACCTGCAGCAAATTGAACAGAGATTTTTAAATTTCTTTGGTTCTTTTTCCATGTGGTATACTATAATTAAGCCTTTGCAATGGTCCATTTCAATGGACCATTTCTCTGCTAAAAGCTTAACATGATGATAGCAAAAATTACCAACTTTTTGTCTTGTTCAGCAACTGTTTTTGTTACTAGGTCATTTTGTTGGTTTTTTGATGCTATATCATTCATTTAAATCTCTTTTATTTACATAGCTAAATTGTGTTGCAATAAGACCCAAAAGCAAATTAATCACAGGAACAGATTTTTATAATTTTGGAGTCAATAACCTGCTGATATCACTCTGATTCAAATTTGTTTTCATTGAGGCTTTAGAATTACATCTGAAATAATAACCTTCTAACAGCATCCTTTATTCAAGCTAATTCCAATTCTAAATTTGCTTGTTTCTATTACATTATTCTTTAGTTTGTATATATCCTAGAAAATAACTTCATGATGCTCAGCTTTTTATTATTATTATAAATACATTTTATTTAGCATTATTCTGACAATGAAACATTTGCAAAGGATCTGAGCAGTTTATTTCAGGAAAATGAATGAAATTATTTAGAAAAGGGATATAATTTATAAACTCTGGCACCTAATCACTGATACTCATTCTTTTAAAGTTAGACTCAAATAGAGAAGGGATGGAAATGAAGAAACCTTTTTATTGGAGTATATTTCTAGCATGAAAAAAAATTAAAACACTTTAGATTTAGCCTTTGAGTCATCTTTCATTGTCTTCACCCTACAGTGACATAATTCTGTTGAGAACTTTGGAATTTCTGACATATTTCTCACATCTGTCTCTTCTTCTCTAAAATCCAGTGCTAGTCAAGGCTCTCATAACTTCATACTTGAATTATTGTAATAAACACACAATTTATCTCCCTGCCTTCAGTTTCTCTGCTCTTTTCAATCCTGGTGAGATCTTAGCTGAACAGTGATAACAGATCATCACTGCTTAATACTATTAAAATATTTCTTGCATAATGTTACTCTGCTGCTAAAAAATCAGTCTGTAACTCTAGTTGCTTGAAGATTAAAGCCCAAACTTTTCTGATTGATGTTCAATGTACAGCTACCCTATCTGCCCTGAACTAAAACTATTTCCCCATATGAATCTAGTTATTCAGCAAAACCAATTCCCTGTGCAAGTTTTGCTTCTACAAAAAGAAAGAAATGTCTTGTATATTCCCACTTGACTGCCTTTGGTCACATTTCACAGAATCATAAAATGTCAGGTATCAAAGGAACCTCAAATTAACCCAATCATGGATTATGAATCACTTTGCAACATTCCTGACAAATAGTCATTCAACCTTTGCTTAAATACTACCAGTGACAGGGAACCCATTAACTTTAAAGATAGACCGATCTGTTTTTGTACAACACTAATCGTTAGGGAATTCTAACTTCCATTAAGCCCACAATCTCCCTATAACTTTCACACTTTATTCTTATTTCTCCCTTTGGGACTAAGAAGAACAAGTGCACATGGCTAACCTTCTTATATCTTCTCTTATCCCCAAGACTTCCAATCTATATTACTAAAACATGCTTTTGTGGTTCTTCCCTGTACTGGTCATCCCTCAATTTTACTCCAATTGAGTAAAGTCCTTCCTAAGGCTTAGTGCCAAGACAAAATATTCCAAATATGATCCCACTTAGCAAAGTATGGTGGAATTGTCATTTTTTCTAGATACTATGTATCTATTAATATAACTGAAATTTTCACTTTTTTACTATTGATTAATGAGACAGTAGGAGTAAAGTGCTTAGCAGCTAATTAGTACTATATAAATATTAACTATTAGCTATTGTTAAAAGACATGAAATAGTTTAGAACACATGGTCAAAGACTGAGCTTTTGTTGACCTTACAATTCAAATTCATCATAAGTGAATTGCTTTGATATCTGTTTACAAAATGTAGTGCAGTTTGGCAACTCACTTTGGCACAAAGGATCTCAAAGAACTACTGTATAACAGAGACAGCCAGGGACATTGACCCTTTCAACTCTTCTCTAAAAAGGCCTTATTAATGTTTGATCTATTCCACCTCTAAAAGTTTCTCACAGGCATTGGAAGTAGGAGTGGTCTCACAAACACCAAGAATGCATTTACTTCTTCCCATTAAATCTTGTAACAGTTGTTGTACAGTTGTTTTTCATTTGTGTCTGACTCTTTTTGACCCCATTAGGGGTTTTCTTGGCAAAGATACTGGTGTGATTTGCCATTTCTTCCTCCAGTTCATTTTATAGATAAGGAAACTGAAGAAAACAGGGCTAAGTGACTTGCCCAGGGTCACATAGCTAGTAAGTTTTAGAGCCTGGATTTGAACTCAGGAAGATGAGCCTTCCTGATTTTAGGACGGCTACTCTATCTACTGCACAAATCTGCCCCTCACCATCTAGATGCCCATCTACCCATAGGTAGTCACAACTTGAGCATCAATATTACTACAGATACCATCTTCCAGCCTCCATAGTTCAACTGTAGCGCTTTTATGGCTCTGCTATTACTTTCCGCACCACACTATTTGTTCATATTTAGCTTGTAGTTCATTAAAACCCAAATGTTTTCTCATAATCATGTCCTAACTTTTATATACTTCCTGCATTGAATTATAGAGGAATTTATTTTTGTAACCCACAAGCAATATCTTATATTAAAACACAATTGAATTTCATCCTAGATTTGGTCCATTATTCCAGTATATTGACATGTATTTGAATTTTATTTTGGTATCAAGTATATTGTGTATCTTTCCCACTTTTGTACTGTTTGTAAATCAATAAATGAGCCATCTTCACCAGTGTAATTGGCAAAAAAAAAATATTCAGTGGAACGTGCCAATGACGGAGTACTGATGTTCTCCATTATATACATCTTTGCAAATTATATTGATATTAGACTATATCATTATTCTGAGGTAAAAGACCTATTCATCTTTGTCTTCAGTGACTTAAACAGTTCACAATTCCCCTATTGAAATCCAGTTTACAATTCTTAATCTTGTCCACAAAATATCATCAAAGACTGCCAAATTCTGTGTAAAAATCCAGATTTACTTTGTCCTCAGCATTAATTTCCCAAACGAAAAACGAACACAAGGTTAATTGAGTATTGTTTGTTCTTAATAAAATTGTATTAAATTAATTTAGTAACTGATGTTTCCTTGCACAATAACTCAAAAGTTTGTCCTATAACAATCCTAGACTAGATTTTTGCCAGAAAGCAAAATCAAGCTCACTGGCCTGTAGTTTTATGTGTTCACTTTTCCCCCATGTGAAAAGTGGGACATAATTTGCCTACTTCTTTTCATGTAGCACTTCTGCCGTTATCCATAATTCTGAAAAAAAAAATCACTCACTGCAGTTCAGCAATCTCATATTCCTCTAGTACATTGAGAAGTAGTTCATATGGGTTAAGTAACATTTGGTGCATTTTTACCATCTCCTTATGTATTTATTTGTTTTCCATCCCTGGTAAGCATATTTGTTCTGTTTCTCCTAGTCTAAATATCCTCCTCTCTTACAAAATACAAGTAAAGTAGGAAATTAGCAGTTCCAACTCCTTTAAGTCATCCATTGCCTTTTCTCCCAATTCTAATTAGTTGTATTGTCATGGTACCAAGAAGCACCCAGAAAAATGGAGGGGGAAAAAGTAAGTGAATTTGCTTTGTAATCATGTCCTCATTTTCAGTGGAAGGAGGTAGCATTTAATCACTGTGGTATTTAAAGTGATAGAAAGGTGATTCTTTCCATTGTGGAATGTAGACTGTTTTATGAGCATTGAGAGGTTCTGACCCTTGCAAATCTTTTGCATGTAGGGAAGGGTGGAGCTGCAATTGTCTGTGACCTAGCATTTTCCATCCCAGCATAGATACTATTTGTGGCCCACTGGTTCACTCAGACACTGGCAGTCAAAAGCATTGTTGTGATGTTTCCATGCTTATCATCTGCCCCCAAGGAATCTTGCATTCTAGGTTGTGCTTAGTATCTGTCCCAGACCCAGGGCACTACCATAGCAAGCTGGCCGAAGAATATCTGTATCCTGTTTTCCTATCCAAAGTCATTTGCATAAAGCCTTCCCTAACTGCTCTAGCTCGAATTTAACTCTCTCCTCTCTAAGATGCTCTAATCTTAATACTTGGCCCACTAATTTAGGTTCTTGTGGCACAAAAATGTTAGGCTTCATAGCATAGAGAGAGCTGGCCTTGAAACATAGAAGATCTGTGATCACATATGGCCTCTGACACATACTGGCTCTGTGATCCTCGCCAAGTAATACAGAGAGTTTCTATACCAAATACAATTCTCTTTATTTGCTTGTGTTTGTATCCCCAGCTTATTTACTATAGGGCCTGGAAAATAGTGA
>CM053623.1:126501111-126555957 GCA_028646595.1 Phalanger gymnotis | reverse complement strand
TTCCTTCCTTCCTTCCTTCCTTCCTTCCTTCCTTCCTTCCTTCCTTCCTTCCTTCCTTCCTTCCTTCCTCTCTACTTGGATAGTTACCATCTATCTTCCCATTGTTTCCAAAGGCTTCAAGGTTTTACCTGAAGGTTTGACAAATGGAGTTTGACTTGTTGCTTCTCCTTTCAGAACCAAAGTACTACCTGACCTTCCCACCTACCAGGTAATGAAGTTGAACATGAGTGTTACTTTATGAATTGTCTCTCTTACTTAGAATATAGGTCTTTTGACAGGAGGTATTGCCTTGATTCTCAATTTTTCAGGACTTAGCACAGTGCTTGACACATAATAACTATTTAATATGCAATTTTCCATTCTATTTCACCATAAAGCTACCTTTTATAACCCTTAGATATTACTTTGCTTAACAATCCATTTTTCTAAGTCTAGCCTTGATTATAGCCCACAAGTTTTCCGTGGAATTTTTGTTTTTGTTTTGTTTATATATTTCTTTGCTTATTTATTTATCTATTCTTTATTTTTCTATTCATATAGTTATCTATTTGTATCGAATGATTGATTTCGCCATTTGTTTTTGATTGATTAACTGAAAATAGGTCTTCCTATCTTCTCTATGATGAGTGTACAGCAGCCAGATATTAGACAATTCCCCTAGTGATTACCATACAAGCTTTGATCAGCTCTGTTTCCATCCTAGGCCACTTCATTCTTCCTTAAGTGATCCCAACCACCACCACCCCAAGTTGTAGGGGCTTACCATGTTAGTTCCATACCAAGAGTGGACACTCAATTGGCATTATTTATACTAAAACAAAGAACTCCCTGTATTAAGCAATCTACCAGCCTCAACATCTGTAAAAGTAGGGATTATAGGCATGTACTACAACTCTTGCATCAGTGGGAGGCTCAGAGGGTATACTAGGCTATTAAAGTATGTTTATCTTTACTCCAATAAATATCTCAAGTTTTGGTGACATCATGTGTGACATATGACAAGGTAGAAGATCATGCGGCACAACTGAATCTATATTTAGGAATTTTTATGATTCTGGAAAAGTCTGTTTCAATATATTTAGCAGAGTTCACCATTCTTTCAAAGGGAAACTATTTCCAAGACCACTGAAAGTTAAAAAAAAAAAAAAAGTAAATTAATAGAAAATCCCTCATATTTTGCCAAGTGGGCATTTTACAAGCTGATAAATATACCTAGATCATACAAACCTACCTGGACTTCTGACGACAACACTTTTTGATGTAGTTTCAAATTAAAAGTTTTAATCTTTGAATTCCTTTTCTCTGACGATCTTTGTTTTTTTTTTGTTTTTTTTTTTTTTTTTTTTTATTAAAAGCAAAGGCTAGAGAGGATTCTGGGAAGACGTCAGAGTAGGTCAGAAAATTCCAAGCTCTCTCAAGACTTTCCCGACAAAAGATATAAAATAGCACCCTAGGGCAAACAAAGTGACAAAAGATAAAAAATAGCACCCTAGGGCAAACAAAGTGTGGTAAAAGTAAATAAGAATAGGGGCACAACAAGGGTCTTCCTGGGACAATTAAAGAAGATCCAAAGGAAAATCCCAGGATGAAGTTTGGTCCCTGTGAAGAGTAAACACCTCCCAGCTAGGGTCCACTTTGGCAAGCCCTGGTGTTAGGTTTGAGAGACTGCTTCAGCCCCAAGCACAGAAACTTTTACCACAGGATAGTGAGGGGATTTGGGTGTCTGAGCCGGGAAAGACTGAGGGAACCTCAGCTGACAAGGAATGCCAGACCCAGTTGAGGTCTGGAAAGCCAAGAGTGGGCAGGGGTGAGAAGGAACCAGCACAGTCCTGGTGAGTGCAGAAACAGTGGGGCAGAAAGCCCAGGGCTGTGGGCACGTACAGGAGGTTGGAGGTTTGGCTTTGATTCCAGGTGAGAGGTGGAGAGCTGAAGAGGTGCCATCTCCCATACCCGAGGGTTAGAGGTGATTACAAAAATTAAGCTATTATCACAAAAACAAATACACAAGCAAAGGATAAAAAATCTAACCACAGAAAGCTATTATGGGAATAGAGAAGATGAGTTCATCCTCAGATGAGAATATTGAAGTAAAGAAACCACTTTGTACCCCAAAGAATAACATCAAATTGTCACCTGACCAAAAAGAATTTATAAAAGATCCAAAAAGTGACTTTAAAAATCAAATTACAGAGATGGAGGAAAATTTTTTTTAAAAATAAGAATAATCCAAGAAAAATAGAAGATTAGGAAAGGAAAGTCAACCAATTAGAAAAGGAGGTCCAGAAGCTTAAAGAAGAAAATGACACCTTGAAAATTAGAATTGGGCAAGGTGAATCCAGTGAAATCATAAGAAATCAAGAAAGTATTAAACAAAATATGAATAATTAAAAAACAGATAAAGTAAAACGTCTTTTTGTGTTTTTTTTCCGATTTATTTATTTATTTATTTAATATTTTAGTTTTCAGCATTGATTTCCACAAGAGTTTGAATTACAAATTTTCTCCCCATTTCTACCCTCCCACCACTCTAAGATGGCATGTATTCTGGTTGCCCCATTCTGCAGTCAGTCCTCCCTTCTGTCATCCCACCCACTCCATCCCCTTTTCCCTTACTTTCTTGTAGGGCAAGATAGATTTCTATGCCCCATTGCCTGTACATCTTATTTCCTTGTTGCATGCAAAAATGTTCTTTTTTGAACATCTGTTTTTAAAACTTTGAGTTCCAAATTCTCTCCTCTCTACCCTCCTCACCCACCCTCCCTAAGAAGGGAAGCAATTCAACATAGGCCACATGCTTATCATTATGTAAAACCTTTCCACAATACTCATGTTGTGAAAGACTAACTATATTTTGTTCCTTCCTATCTTATCCCCCTTTATTCAATTTTCTCCCTTGACCATGTTCCTTTTCAAAAGTGTTTGTTTTTGATTACTTCCTTCACATATCTGCCCACTCTTCTATGATCTCCCCTTTTTTATCTCCTTCCTTCTTCTTTCCTGTGGGGTAAGATACCCAATTAATTGTGTATATTATTGCCTCCTCAGGTCAAGTCCAATGAAAGCAAGACTCACTCATTCCTCCCTACCTTCCCTCACAACACAAGTGCTTTTTCTTGCCACTTTTATGTGAGATAATTTACTCCATTCTATCTCTCCCTTTTTCCCTCTGTCAATATATTCCTCTCTCATCCCTTAATTTGATTTTATTTTTTAGATATCATCCCTTCATATTCAACTCACCCTCGGCCTTCTGTCTATATATATATGTATGTATGTATGTATGTGTATTCCCTTTAGCTATCCTAATACTGAGTTCTCATGAATTATACACATCATCTTTCCATGTAGGAATATAAACAAAAGAGTTCAACTTCAGTAAGTCCCTTATAATTTCTATTTCTTGTTTACCTTTTCATGCTTCTCTTAATTCTTGTGTTTGAAAGCCAAATTTTCTATTCAGCTCTGGTCTTTTCACTGAGAAAGCTTGAAAGTCCTCTATTTTATTGGAAGTCTATATTTTGCCTTGGAGCATGATACTCAGTTTTGCTGGGTAGGTGATTCTTGGTTTTAATCCTAGCTCCGTTGACCTCCAGAATATCATATTCCAAGCCCTTCAGTCCCTTAATGTGGAAGCTTCTAGATCCTGTGTTATCCTGATTGTTTTTCCACAATACTCAAATTGTTTCTTTCTGCCTGCTTGCAGTATTTTCTCCTTGATCTGGGAGCTCTGGAATTTGGTGACAATATTCCTAGGAGTATTCTTTTTGGGATCTTTTTGAGGAGGCAATCGGTGGGTTCTTTCAATTTCTATTTTAACCTCTGGCTCTACAATATCAGGGCAGTTCTCCTTGATAATTTCTTGAAAGATAATATCTAGGCTCTTTTTTCTCATCATGGCTTTCAGGTAGTCCAATACTTTTTAAATTCTCTCTCCTGGATCTAATTTCCAGGTCAGTAGTTTTTCCAATCAGATATTTCACATTGTCTTCCACTTTTTCATTCCTTTGGTTCTGTTTGATAATATCTTGATTTCTCATAAAGTCACTAGCTTCCACTTGCTCCAATCTAACTTTTAAGGTAGTATTTTCTTCAGTGGTCTTTTGGACCCCCTTTTCCATTTGGGTAATTCTGCCTTTCACGGCATTCTTCTCCTCATTGTCTTTTTGGAGCTCTTTTCCCATTAGAGTTAGTCTATTCTTTAAGGTGTTATTTTCTTCTGTATTTTTTGGGTCTCCTTTAGCAAGTCATTGACTTGTTTTTCATGGTTTTCTCACATCACTCTCATTTCTCTTCCCAATTTTTCCTCTACTTCTCTCACTTCCTTTTCCAAATCCTTTTTGAGCTCTTCCATGGCCTGAGACCAGTTCATGTTTTTCTTGGAGGCTTTTGATGTAGGCTCTTTGACTTTTTTGACTTCTTCTGGCTTTATGTTTTAGTCTTCTTTGTCATTAAAGAAAGATTCCAAAGTCTGTGTCTAAATCTGAGTCCATTTTCAGTGTCTGGCCATGTTCCCAGCCAACTTACTTGACCCTTGCATTTTTCATAGGGGTATGACTGCTTGAAGAGTATAGAGTACTTTATCCCAAGTTTGAGGGTCTGCACTGTTGTTTTCAGAGCTATTTCTACACAGCAAGCTCTGCCACACCAGTGCTACTCTTCCCCAAGAACTGCCAACCCAGACCTGATGCAAGTCTTAGGCAGGCTCTGCACTCCAGCTCAGATTTGCAACTTAATCCTCCCATCAGGTCGGCCTGGGTCTGGAAGTAACTGCAGCTGTAGCTCTGTAGCTGCACCACCCCCTCTGCCCCTGGGGCAGTGGCTGAACTGTGAACTCTGTCCCCTGCAGCTTTTCCCACTAGCCTTCTCTGTTGTCTTTGGTGTTTGTTGCTTGAGAATCTAGTAACTGCCACAGCTCAGTGATTCAGGGTCCTAGGGCATGTTCTGCCCAGCTCCCACTCTGTTTGGTCCAGGCACAGCTCATTCTGGGTTCTGTTCCTCTCTGCTCCCAGTTCCAAATAATAGAGCTTATCCAGTGACCATCCAGGCTGTTCTGGGCTTGATCCCTGCTTCCCTCTGCTATTTTTTGGGTTCTGCAGTTCTAGAATTTGTTCAGAGCAATTTCTATAGGTGTTTGGAGGGACCTGGAAGGGAGCTCACACAAGGCCTTGCTTTCCAGCTGCCATCTTGGCTCCCTAAAGAGAAACATCTTATAAGATGTTTGGAGAATAGATCCAAAAGGGAAAACATAAAATTAATCATACTAACCGAAAATTATGATCAAAAAAAGAATCTTGATGTAATAATACAAGAAATAACTTTTTAAAAATTGTTCTAAAGCATTAGAACAAGGGGAAAAGTAGAAATAGAAAGAAAAAAAATCCATCAATCACCACTTAAAAGAGATCCAATGAGAAAAATGCATAGGATTATTATAGTCAAATTCCAAAACCCCTAGCTCAAGGAAAAATATTAAAAGCAACAACAAAAACATCATTTAAATATGATGGTGCCACAATTATAATCACATAAGACCTAGCAGTAAGACATTAAAGGACTGCAGGTCTTGGAACACTATATAGTGAAGAACAAAAGAACTGGGGCTCTGGTAAAAAATATCATATCCAGTGAAGTTAAGCATAATCCTGAATAAAAAAAAAAATGGACATTTGATCAACTATCAGAGTTCCAAGACTGTTTTAAAAAAAAAGACCTGAATGTAATAGAAGATTTGACATACAGGAGCCAAGAGAAATATAAAGTACATACCGAAGACTTATTAGAAGTCATTCAATAAGGACAGATCATTTGCTTTTTATATATGTACAATGAGAAATGTATGTCTAAGATTCTTATTAATAATTGGGTAGCTCATAAGAAAGATTGAGGTAAACCTGAATATGATATGAATTTAAAAAGTAAAACCATTTAGGAACAGCTAAAAAGAATAATTTTAAACAAAAATGAGATACAAGAGGAAGAACTTACACAGAGGAATCAGATGGGGAGGAGGGCTGGTAGTTCTGGTAACCTACTTTCACTGGAAATGGGTTTAAGAGGGAATAATACATATATATATTTAGAAGAGTACAAAAGTATTCTAAATTGAAAAGAAATAAAACAGTAAGGGATAGGGAAGGCGGAGAGGACAAGGGAGGGATCTTTAGAGGGCAGGATAGGCAAAACAGGCAAAAGAGAGTATAGAAATGTTTTTAAATCAATGGGAATTGAAGGATAAGGGAGGGATCTCTGGAGGGGAGGGTGAGGGAATTGGTTATAGAGGGCTATAGAAGCATGTTTAGATTTATGGACATGGGAGGATAGGGGAAGGATACTTGGAGGGGGGGTATGCAAGTAGTGGGAGGGCAAAGTAGTGGGTAAAAGCAAAGTGCAGGTTATTCCTAAAGTCTGGACACATAGGCAAAAATGCATATTTTCAAGAAATGAAGTCAATGAAAATTTCAACCACATTTTATTTAATTGGAATATTAACAAATAACATGTTCAATATGATTTCCATCATTTGTGATGCAAAATTTGATAAGCTTTGCGAGATTCATGTGAATTCCATGCAATAACTCCACATTGCTGTCAATTTTACTATGTGTCCAGACTTTGGGGACACCCTGTAAAGGAGGCGGGAGAGACAGGAAACAAGAGATATGCACAAACATAAAAACAAAGATCAAGAGTGGAATTTGGGGAAGTATATGTCTACATATGTATGTATATATGTATACTATAGCTATAGAGAAATATATCTGTACTTAATTGTAGCCTTCTGGGAGGGGTGGGGGTGGGGGTTGGGGAGTGGCAGGGGGTGAAGAACAAAGTAAAAAAAAAGTGAACAGCAGAGAACAAAAGAAAACTTATGAGGAAGCAAAGAAACAATGGACAGCTCTCAATACAATCCATAGTATTTATCATACAAGCTTTCTTGAAATGAAAATTTATTGTTACATGTTTTGAATCCTCTCATTTTCTACTATACACATGACATATTTTTCCCCTTCTTACTTTGTATCTAAGTTCCAATATTTAAGTTTATGATACATTTTTGTTTCTTTTCTCTATTCTGTATTTGTGTTCTAGTGTTTGAGTCTAAAATAAGTTGTTTTATAAAAGAGAAGGCTAGCAACTGTATATATATAAATATATATATATATATATATATATATATATATATATATATGTTTTACTTATCTTAAGGTTCTTCCAATTTCAAAAATCTTACACTAAAATATAGAAAAACACTAAAAACTCCTGCAATTCCCAGGTCCTTCTGAAAATTTTTCTTTATTTTCTTTTTTATTAAATATTTTATTTTCCGCAGTTACATGCAAAAACAACTTCTAACACTTGTTTTTAAAACCTTGAGGTCCAAATTATTTCCTTTCCTCACTCTCCACCCCCTCATTGAGAAGGCAAACAATTTAATATAGGTTATACATGTGTAGTCATTCAAAACATATCCATGATAGCCCTGTTGTGAAAGGAAACACAGATCAAATTTAAAAAAAACCCTCAAGAAACAAGAAAATAAAGTTTAAAAAAAGTACACTTCTATATATATATATATATATATATATATATATATATATATATATATATATTCAGACACCATCAGTTCTTTCTCTCAGGATGGGTAGCATTTTTCATCACAAATCCTTCTGAATTGTCTTGGATTGTTGTATTGCTGAGAATAGCAAAGTCATTCACAGCTGATCATCTCATTATAATGCTGTTACTTTGTACCAGTACATTTCACTTTGCATTAGCCCATGCAAGTCTTTCCCAGGGCATCCTGTTCATCATTTCTTATAGTACAATATTATTCCATCATAATCACATATCAGAACTTGTTCAGCCATTCCCCAACTGATGGGCAGCCTCTCAATTTCCAATTCTTTTCTCCCAGAAAAATATGATATGAATTGCTATATATATATATGAATGCTATAAATATTTTTGTGGATATAGATCCTTTAATTTTTTTTTTTTGTTTTTTTAATCTCTTTTGGGATACGGACCTAGCAGTGGTATTGCTAGTTCAAAAGGTATGCATGGTTTTATAACCCTTTGGGCATAGCTCCAAATTGCTCTACAGAATGGTTGAATCAATTCACAACTCCACTGACAATGCATTAATTTCTCATTTTTTCCACATCCCTTCCAACATTTGTCATTTACCTTTTCTGTCCTATTAGCCAATCTATGAGGTAGTACCTCAGAATTGCTTTAATTTGTATTTCTCCAATCAATAGTTAGAATTTTCATATTGATATACATAGCTTTGATGACTTAATGTTTTTTTCTTTTTTTAAATTTAATTTGTTTAATATATTTAGTTTTCAGCATTGATTTTCACAAGAGTTCAAATTATGAATTTTCTCCCTATTTCTACCCTCCTGCACACTCCAAGATGGCGTATATTCTGGTTGCCCTGTTCCCCAGTCAGCCCTCCCTTCTGTCACCCCACTCCCCTCCCATCGCCCTTTCCCTTTTTCTCTTGTAGGGCAAGAAAAATTTCTACACCCCATTGCCTGTGTATCTTATTTTCTAGTTGCATGCAAAAACTTTTTTTTCTGTTTTTGAACATCTGTTTTTAAAACTGAGTTCCAAATTCTCTCCCCTCTTCCCTCCCCACCCACTCTCCCTAAGAAGTCAAGCAATTCAACTTAGGCCACATGCGTATCATTATGCAAAACCCTTCCACAATACTCATGTTGTGAAATATTAACTACGTTTTGCTCCTTCCTAACCTATCCCCCTTTATTGAATTTTCTCCCTTGACCCTGTCCCTTTTCAAAAGTGTTTGGTTTTGATTACCTCCTCCCCCATCTGCCCTCCCTTCTATCATCCCACCTTTTTTATCTTCTTCCTCCTTCTTTCCTGTGGGGTAAGATACCCAATTGAGTGTGTATGGTATTCCCTGCTCATGTCCAATCTGATGAGAGCAAGATTTACTCATTCTTCCTCACCTGCCCCCTCTTCCCTTCCTACAGAACCGCTTTTTCTTGCCACTTTTATGTGAAACAGTTTACCCCATTCTATCTCTCCCTTTCTCTGTCTCTCAATATATTCCTCTCTTATCCCTTAATTTGATTTTATTTTTTTAGACATCATGCCTTCATATTCAACTCACCCTGTGCCCTCTGTCTATATATATATATACATATATATATATATATATATAAAACCTACATATATACATACATAGACATATACATATGTATGTACATATACATACGCATATATATATGCCTATTCCTTTCAGCTACTATGATACTGAGGTCTCTTGAATCATACACATCATCTTTACATGTAGGAATGTAAACAACACAGTTCAACTTTAGTAAGTCCCTTATGTTTCTCTTTCTTGTTTACTTTTCATGCTTCTCTTGATTCTTGTGTATGAAAGTCAAATTTTATATTCAGCTCTGCTCTTTTCACTGAGAAAGCTTGAAAGTCTTCTATTTTGTTGAAAATCCATATTTTGCCTTGGAGTACGATACTCAGTTTTGCTGGGTAAGTGATTCTTGGTTTTAATCCTAGCTCTATTGACCTCCAGAATATTGTATTCCAAGCCCTTTGGTCCCTTAATGTGGAAGCTGCTAGATCCTGTGTTATCCTGATTGTTTTTCCACAATATTCAAATTTTTCTTTCTGGCTGCTTGCAGTATTTTCTCCTTGACCTGGGAGCTCTGGAATTTGGTGACAATATTCCTGGGAGTTTTCTTTTTGGGATCTTTTTGAGGAAGCAATTGGTGGATTCTTTCAATTTTTATTTTGCCCTCTGGCTCTACAATATCAGGGCAGTTCCCCTTGATAATTTCCTGAAAGATGATATCTAGGCCCTTTTTTTCGTCATGGCTTTTAGGTAGTCCAATAATTTTTAAATTCTCTATCCTGGATCTAATTTCCAGGTCAGTGGTTTTTCCAATGAGATATTTCATATTGTCTTCCACTTTTTCATTTCTTTGGTTCTGTTTTATAATATCTTGATTTCTCATCAGGTCACTAGCTTCCACTTGCTTCAATCTAATTTTTAAGGTAGTATGTTCTTCAGTGGTGTTTTGGACCTCCTTTTCCATTTGGCTCATTCTGCCTTTCAAGGCATTCTTCTCCTCATTGGCTTTTTGGAGTTCTTTTGCCATTTGAGTTAGTCTGTTTTTAGGGTGTTGTTTTTTTCAATATTTTTTTCAATATTTTCTGGGTCTCCTTTAGCAATTCATTGACTTATTTTTCATGGTTTTGTTTCATCTTTCTCATTTCTCTTCCCAATTTTTCCTCTACTTCTCTAACTTGCTTTTCCAAATCCTTTTTGAGCTCTTCCATGGCCTGGGACCCATTCATGTTTTTCTTGGAGACTTTTGTTGTAGGCTCTTTGACTTTGTTGACTTCTTCTGGCTTTATGTTTTGGTTTTCTTTGTCACCAAAGAAAGATTCCAAAGTCAGACTCATTGAGTCCGTTTTTGCTGCCTGGTCATGTTCCCAGCCATCTTACTTAACCCTTGAGTTTTTCAGCAGAGTATGACTGCTTGTAGAGTAAAGAGTACTTTGTTCCAAGCTTGAGGTGATGGACCTTTGATTTCAGAGCTATTTCTCTACAGCCAGCTCTGCCACACCAGCACTCCTCCTTCCCCAAGAACCACCAACCCAGACCTGACACAAGTCTTAAGCAGGCTCTGCACTCCAGCTCAAATCTGCCACTTAATTCCTCCTATCAGGTCGGCCTGGGTCCAGAAGTAACTGCAGCTGTAGTTCTGTAGCTGCATAACCCCCACTGCCCCTGGGGCAGTGGCCTAACCGTGAACTTGGTCCCCCGCAACTTTTCCCACTAACCTTCTCTGTTGTCTTTGGTGTTTGTGGGTTGAGAAGTCTGATAACTGCCACAGCTCCCTGATTCAGGGTCCTAGGGCCTGTTCTGCCTGGCTCCTGGTCAGGCTGGTCCTGCCACAACCCACTCTGGTCTCCGCTCCCTTCTGCTTCATGCATGATAGACCTCATCCAGTGACCATCCAGGCTGTCCTGGGCTGGATCCCTGCTTCTCTCTGCTATTTTGTGGGTTCTGCAGTTCTAGAATTTGTTCAGAGCCATTTTTATAGGTTTTTGGAGGGACCTGGGGGGAGCTCACACAATCCCTGCTTTCCAGCCACTATCTTGGCTCTGCCCCCTGATGACTTAATCTTAAAACTGATTCTATCTTTTGATCTTTTTATCAATTGGGAGAATGGTTCTTATTTTTGTAAATTTGACAAAGTTCTCTATATGTTTGAGAAATGAGGCCTTTATCAGAGAACTTTCTTCAAAATGTTCATTCACAGTTACTATTGCTAACTTTGTTTCCCTCCATCCTATTCCCCCTACCATTTATTCTATTCTCTCTCTTCTTTCAACCTGTACATCCTCAAAAGTGTTTTGCTTCTGAATACCCTCTTCCCCAGTCTGCCCTCTCTTCTATCACCCCCCATTCTCTTCCGTCCTACTTTTCTATGGGGTAAGATAGATGTCAATACACAACTGAATGTGTATGTTATTCCCTCCTTAAGCCATTTCTGATGAGAGTAAGGTAAACTCACTCCCCCTTACTTGTCCCCTCTTCCCCTCCACTGTAAAAGCTTTTTCTTGCCTCTTTTATGTGAGATGATTTAGCCCATTCTACCTCTCTCTTTCTCTTTCTTCTAGTATGTTCCGCTCTTACCTCCTACTTATATTTTTTGGATATAATCCCTTCATTTTTAGCTCACAACTGTGCCCTCTGTCTATATATATATATATACTCCTTCTAACTACCCCAATAATGAGAAAGGTCTTATGAGTTACAAATATCATCTTTCCATGTAGGAATATAAATAGTTCAACTTTACTAAGTCCCTTATGATTCCCCTTTCCTGTTTGCCTTTCTATGTTTCTTTTGAGTCTTGTATTTGAAAGTCAAATTTTCTATTCAGCTCTAGTCTTTTCAGTAAGAATGCTTGAAAGTCCTGTCTCTCATTGAATGTCCATTTTTCCCCCAAAGGATTATATTCAAGTTTGCTGGATAGGTGATTCTTGGTTATAATCCTAGCTACTTTCTCCTCTGGAGTATTATATTTACAGCCCTCTGATCATTTAATGTAGAAGTTGCTAAATCTTGAGTTATCCCGATTGTGGCCCCAGGATACTTGAATTGTTTCTTTTTGATTGCTTGTAATATTTTTTCTTTGACCTAGGGAATTCAGGAATTTGGCTATAATATTCCTGGCAGTTTTCATTTTTAGATCTCCTTCAGGAGGTCATAGGTGGATTCTTTCAATTTCTATTTTACCTTCTGATTCTAGAATATCAGGGTAGTTTTCCCTAATAATTTCTTGAAAGATAATGTTTAGGCTCTTTTTTTGATTATGACTTTCAGGTAGTCCAATAATTTTTAAATTATCTCTTCTGGATCTGTTTTCCAGGTCAGTTATTTTGTCTAATGAGATATTTCACTTTGTCTTCTATTTTTCATTGTTTAATTTTGTTTTATTGTTTCTTGATTTTTCATAAAGTCATTAGCTTCCATTTGCTCCATTCTCATTTTTAAGGAATTACTTTCTTCAGTGAGCTTTTAGACTTCCTTTTCCATTGGCCAATTCTGCTTTTTATTGCATTCTTCTCTCCTCGTTGGTATTTAGGCTGTTTTTATCATTTGGCCTCATCTATTTTTTATGGTGTTATTTTTTTCAGTATTTTTTTGTGTCTCCTTTACCAATTTGTTTCCTTTTTCTCATGATTTCCTTGCATTACTCTCATTTCTCTTCCCAATTTTTCCTCTACTTCTCTTAATTGATCTTTCAAATCCTTTTTGAGCTCTTCCATGGCCTGAGACCAATTCTTTTATATTGGAGGCTTTGCTATGCTAGTGGTCCTCCTTACCCTGGGACTACCACCCAGGACTGTGACCTGGATCAGAGCATGGGAAAAATGAGAAGATTCCTGCCTCTGCTAGCAAAGACACCCCTATCATCTCCTTCTAATCAGTTGTTCAGCCCCCTTACTATCTGTGGGCTAAGAGCTCCAGAAACATCTACTGCCATGACCGCTGCTGCTGGTAATTCAGTCACTCCAAAGTCTTGCTCCTGGTTGGTTAGAGGTGTGGAAGTAGGGGAAGGGGAGCCTTCGTTGTGCTGGTGTGATCTCCTCTGGACTGTGCTTCACTCTCACTGAGGTGTGAGGGATCTTTCCTGCTGACCTTCTAAGTTGTCTTTGGCATCTGTGAGCCAAGAGGTCTGGAAACCACCACTTCTGCCAGGGATTCAGTCACCTGGAAGCCTATTCTGGGTTTGTTAGTGCTCTGTCTGCTCTGGCACAGCCTGTCTGCACTGGACCGCACTCCTCTCTCAATGTGGTGCAACAGACCTTTCCTATCAACCTTCCAAGTTGTCTTGGGCTGGAAATTTGTTTCATTCTGTTTTTTATGGGTTCTGCTGCTCTAAAATTTGTTTAGTCATTTTTAAAGATATTTGGAGGGGATTCTGGGAGAGCTCAAGGGACTCCCTGCCTTTTATCCACTATCTTGGCTCCACCCTCCCCTTCCTTATTTTCTTAGGATTAATTACGACATTTTGCAGCATTAGCTTATCAATTTTAGACCATATCTTTCTTCATATTTCAGCATAACTGACTCTTTCATTGTGTTAAATTCCTATCCCTCAAAGGCTAACTTAAATGCCACCCATTCTTAAAATCCTATCCTGTTTTTCCAGGTTGGCAATGACCCTTTTCCTCATAGAGGCCTTTATTTATATCTCTTTCATTCATTTATCATGAATTATTTCTCATTTGTTATATACTTATTGCCAGAACCAAATAATTGTTCCATACTATGTTTTGCTGCTTCAATGTGCTATTTGTATATGTATTTTGTAATATAATTATGTGTATGTAAGTCACATCCTTCATTAAGCTGTAAATAAAAGACAGCCTAAACAGGCTGAGTAAATTCCCATAATGATAGCACCATTTCTTGCAGCCCTGAGCGCCTTTCAATGATTAGTTTAAAAGTCTCCCTAGAAGAGGACTTTTTTGATTCCCCCGGTTATTAAGGCTACATAACCCATCCCTTAATTGCTCTACATTTGTGTTGTATTTAAATTATAATTACTTAAATAGGAAGAAGCCTGTTACAGTGAGGGAAGCACTGACTGTGGGGTTGGTGGACCTAGGTTCAGTTTTTCTTTTTTCTCTGGTATTTAGTAGCCACATAACATGGACAAGGCACTTAAGGTGTCTCTTTTCTTAGCTCTAAGGTAAAGGGGTTGGTGTTTCTTGTCCCTTCCAGCTCTACAACTAGGATCCTATGAAGTGTATACAATTTATTTCCTCCCAGTAAGGTCCTTGATACCAGGGATGGTTTGATTCTTCCTCTTTCCTTCCCTTCCTTCCCTCTTTCCTTCCTTCTTTCCTTCCTTCCTTCCTTCCCTCTTTCCTTCCTTCTTTCCTTCCTTCCTACCTTCCTTCCTTGCTTCCTTCCTCCCTTCCTTCTTTCTTTATTTCCTTCCTTTTTTCTTTCTTTCTTCCCTAGCACCCTTTTCTATTCCTGGGATGCAGTAACTACTTAATAAATACTTGTCAAATTAAAGTGAATTCGTTATTCATAGTTTTTAGTGGTGACATGTTATTGCTTCTTTCTCCTCAACCTGGAAATGTCTAATAGTATAAGAGCATGCTGAATTTGGAATCAGGAAGACATGGGTTCAAATCCTTTCTGGGATATTTGCTTACTGTATGTCCCTTGGAAAATCACTTAACCTCTCTATGCCACAGTTTCCTCATTTATAAAATGATAAGGTTGGATTTGATAGTTTCTAAGATACCTCCAAGACCCAAACCTTATGATCTTAGAATATGTAGACTATGTTGCTAGCATAGGCATGCATAGCGCATGGGCCAAGCATGCCTTGGTATGCCATCACTCTTGGTCCATGCTTTATGCATATTTATCCCCACTGGGTATTGACAAATGTCTATCCACATTTTGGGGTAAACAAATTTTACATGATGCAGTATAGTATAGTAGATAGAAAGCCCTTGGTTCAAATCAAACTTTGGACATATATTGGCTATGTCAAACTTAACAATTAAGTCACTTAACCTTTTAATTCTCTAGGTAATTCTCTAAGTAAACAAGTTAACAAACATTTATTAAGCACTTATTTTGTGCCAGACACATTGCCGGACCTTGAGATTACAAATAGAAGCAGAAAGAAGAAAAATCCCTGACCTCAAAGAACTTGTGGAAGGACATAATACAGGAAGGAAGCTGAAAAGTATATTTAAGAGGGTAGGAAGATGATATTTAGTTGGGGAGTGGGGTGGGGGAGAGGTGGGGTTTGGTAGAGAAGATCCAGAGAGTCAGGGGTGCAGCCCAGAGAGGAATGAAGATGTACCTTTGCTCGGGCACCATCCTTAAAATGGAGTTTGGCAAGAAAGTAGCCAAGCAAAGGAAGAGGCCAAAGGAATAAAGTATGTTTCTCTATAGTCTCATATGGCTATAAATGCAGAGAAAAGGTGCCAGCTTGCAAGAAGTAGAGACCATTTTTCATCAGAGATCCTAATAAGGAAATCATAGGTCTAGTTACTATTTCTGGGCCTAGCATTTGGTTCCACCTTGCCCTACTTTACTTAAAATGGAAAATTGATATGTACAGGTAAAACTACAAAGACCCTTCCATGCCCTATATTGAACACATGTGCATCATATTGTGGTAAAAATGTCTTCTCTGATAGTGTTGAATTTCAGTGAAACATTATGAAACTCTTTTACTTAAATAGTAATATAAGTAATAATGAAATTTTACTAATTATCAGTGGTTTCCAACTAGTCAGAAGCCATTTATATAGCACTAAGTTTTTTCTTAAAATGTGTTCTTCTATTTTTAATTTTGCCAGGTATATTTCCTGGTCTTGAATAAAAGCAGAAAAAAGTTAGATGTCTCATTTTACCATATCATGCATCAATATAACGAGTCCATTAGTACAAAATATCTGGCTATTATTACTCCAATTTGCATATGCAATATATTGTAAAGTTGTCATAAAAAATATTCTTTATCCTATGGTATAATGTCATGATATTTAGGAGTGGCCATTTTTCTGGGAGCACTGTTGCAGTATATTGCCTCATTAAACCATGAGCCTCACTTAAAAGAATTTAACTACAAAAGATTATAGTCCTTTGCAATCTTTTTTCCCATATTTCCTATCTTTTTTTTATTTTGAAGAATATTTCATCTACCCCATCAAAGCTTATGCTTGTTAATGTAATTGACAAGTGAAATCTATTCTTCAAAATTAAAATTAATTAGCTCTTAAGCACTTTAGTCCATTGCAAAGCACTTATTTCTTTTATGGCTATTTCCAATTATAACATCCTATAAACATTTTCTTCCCATATAGCCCTGTTTCCTTCTGCTAAAGAGTATAGCACCAAGGATTTCATATGGACACCAGACTCTTAAGACTATAACAGAAGTGATACCTGAATATTCATTGATCAAAGAAAATGTTGGGGGAAAGGTACAGTTGAAATTATTATTTTTTTTAATCTAAAGAAGTTGTACTTTTTGTAACATCAAATTTAGGTGGTTAAAAAGGAGAAAGTTCACATCCCTGTTAAGTGATTACTGTTACATATGGCTTCATGTACCAGGTTCTTCATCATCACATCAAAATCCTACTTCCCTAAAGTTTACAAATACCAGATATGTATGTGGGCAAATGTTATACATTTTGCCTTAGCAAATAGGAACATGGGAGTCAAGAATATCAAGTAGTCAAGCGTCTGTGGAGCAAAAACCAAACAAAAGAAAGTATAGCCATGGCCAACAGGATCATATGGATGATTAGGCTTACTATAGGTGAGAAAGTCCCTGTCACATGAGCATATGACTTGGAAGCATAAGGAATTTCTTTTCTGAGCAAGGGGACATATAACATGTGAACGGAAGAGGGTTTTTTTTAAAAAAAAAAAAAAAAGAAAGTCTGTTTTGCTATGTGCTAAATTGATGAGAAATTTGGAAGAACAAATTATCCCTGATCTAAAGATATGTGAGAAAGTTCTCAGACTGATCTCTTTACTGCTTCCCATTTTCTCCCACACTATTAATTCTCTAGAACACACCAGTAGTCAAGATGTTCTCCTACTCTAGGATGTTTCTCCGTTTCTTCATATCCTTAAATGCTTTTTGCTCTGAACTCCAGTGTAAGGCCCACCGTATTCTACGAAGACTTTCCTGAGAAACATTATCACTCCTTTAATTGCCTGTGCAGTTTTTATCTGGACCACATAGCTATTCTATACTAAATTTATACAGTATTTGTTCACCAATTGTTTCATATGTATCTATGTAATATATAGGTATAAAATGATATTTATATAGGTACAAACACATAAAAATTCATATTCATATGTGAATTTATATATAAATTTATTTGTATAGATGGAATAATTAGTTTTGTGCAATTACATATATATTCAATTATATGTGTGAATTATATATATAAAATATATATTTTGCATAAATTTATAACATATATAATATATGTTTATATAAATAATACATGTATATATGTATATACATAATATATATATTGTGTCTCAGTAGTTATATAAGGGCACCCAGGGCAAATATAGGGAAGAGAGGATGTTATAGGCATAGTTCTGAAGCCCACACCCTCAGGTTCAATGTTAGGACAAAATGAGTCATTCATGAGTCATTGAACAAAGCAGGAGGTTTGCTTTGCCTGAACACAGCAAGAATGCAACAAGGATACAGTGGCACTTAGCTGCTCTAGATAAAAATGGATCTGGTCAATCTACTAGTAAGTGTCTGGAGCTGTATTTGAACTCAGGTCCTACTGACTACAAGTGCAGTGTTCTCTATACCACACCACCCATCAGCCTCTTATTCATAAACACAACCATCATCAGTTGGAAGAGTGTGTGCGTGTGTGTGTATGTGTATGTGTACGTATATATGTGTATATATGTATATTTAAATATATACACACATATATATGTGTGTGTATGTATGTTTGTATATAGTGTACGTATAGTGTATATACATACACACGTCTGTATGTATACATGTATGTATATATGCATGTGAATGTGTGTGGATGCATATATGCATCCACACATGTGCTTATGTGTACATACACGTGTACATATATACACATACATATGTATATGTCTATATGGACATATATCCTGTATTGAGGCAGAAAATGTGACCTGAGCACAGGCATGGAGGGGCACAAACACAGTAGGTAAGTATGTCTTCGGCGCAATTGTCATGGCTAACGATGCCTCTGACAATGTCTACTCCATTGTCTTCTGGGGAATTCTATTTGTCTGGACCTAGAATCAAGGCTGCTCCCAGTTGAGTGTAATTTCCTCTGCTTCCCACTTGATGTCATGACTCTTATTCCTCTCTTTCCTCAGATTTTCTCTCTACTATTATCTATTGGGATTTAATTGGAATCCTCCAATATGGTACTCTTACCTATTAGAGGAGAAGTGAGTATTGCCAACTCTTTTACAGCTCAGAGCACAGAAGTGAAGCTTCAACTCTTTTATCAATAAGTCACCAATAAATCAATTCACAAGCATTCATTAAGTGCTTAATATATGTCACAAACTATGCTATGCTCTAGAAATATGAAGATTAAAGTATGCCATTATACTAAAGGAATTTAAAGTCTTTCAGTGGAACTGTATTCACAAATGTAATTAAGCACAAATATATATGAAATATATATGTTATTTTGGGGGGAGACATTAATAGCTGAGTGGTTCAGGAGAGGCCATGTGTAGCAAGTGGTATTAGGATTAAGCTTTGAATAAGTAGGAATTCTAAAAGAGAAAGCCTGTGTAAAGGCAAAGAGATAAATTTCAGAAAGGCATGAATGAAGCATAGCAAGAAAAGCAATTAATCATCCTGGAGATGTAGACTGAAACTAAAGTGACTGAGAAACTTTAAATGCTATAGAGAAGAGATTGCATTCACACCTGGAAAACACAAGGAACCACTGGAATTTATTAAAATAATAATGGCAGATCAGTGCTTTAAGAATGCTAATTTAGTAGTTGTGTGGAAAATGGATTGAATAGAGAAAGACATAAGGATTATGATTATGATTAGGAGCTTGTTGCAATAGTCCAGGTGAGAAAGAATGCAACCTTGGATGAAGGTAGTGACTTTAAGAGTAGAGATAAGGGACACATGTAAGAGATGTGTTTGAGTTGCTAATGGAGACAACCACTTCATATCCATCAGGGGGCCAGGGATAGGTGACAGTAATTCAGGGGTGGTATATACAAATTTGGAATTTATCTAAATATAGAAGATAATTGATGGAATGAGAATGCTGAGAAAGGAAAGAATAGGGCCCAGGACAGAGCACTGGGGATTCTGTCCCGTGGTTAGGAGATGAGATATAGATGCTAATCCAACAAAATAGACTGAGGAGGGGAAAAAAGGCATTTAGATAGATGGGAGGAGAATCAAGAGATAGCAGTGTTATGTAAATTCAAAGAGAAGTTAAGTATTCTGGAGGAAATCAAGGGCATCAGGACTTTTGAAAGACAAGGCCCTCACACATGCAATCGCTAGATTTGACGTTTCCCAGCTCCCAGATTTTTAGCCTTGGGAACTAAATTGTTTTGAAACACAAAAGAGCTAGCTAGCCAATTAGAGCACACAGTCATTAAACCTGTCATTTGAATCCTACTTCTTGCTAACCTGATCCACACACTTTTCCCAAGCCTTTGTGAGTTCTTGGTACTTGTCTTGGGTCATTGTGTTGATGAGAAGAACTGAGTCATTCATAGTTGATTATCATGCAATGCTGCTGATACTGTGTAATTTGTTTTCCTGGTTCTACTCATTTCACTTTTCATTAGTTCATACAAATCTTTCCAGGTTTTCCTGAAGTCTGCCTGTTCATCATTTCTTATTGTACAATAGTATTCCATTGCATCCTATACCACAGCTTGTTCAGCCATTCCTCAATTGATATTCCCCAATTTACTTTGCAATATTTTGCCACCATGAACAGGACTGCTATAAATATATTTGTACCTGTAAGTCCTTTTCTCTTTTTTATGATCTCTCTGGGATATAGACATAGTAATGGTATTGCTGGATCTGTACTTTGTTTTTATGCTATACATATTTATAGA
This sequence comes from Phalanger gymnotis, assembly GCA_028646595.1. Classification (NCBI taxonomy): domain Eukaryota; kingdom Metazoa; phylum Chordata; class Mammalia; order Diprotodontia; family Phalangeridae; genus Phalanger; species Phalanger gymnotis. The sequence continues at coordinate 126,535,751 of CM053623.1, read as the reverse complement.
TTTCTGCCATTTTGTAAGATGCCTTTTGTAATAAAATAAACAGTTATGTAAAACTAATGATACAATGACATCATTTGAAAACATATGTGTCATTTGACATCTGCAGCAACTATCAGTGCCAGGAACAACAGATTATTCATGAAACAGAATTTAGACTAACATTTTTTGAGTTAGATAGCAGGAGAGTCTCACCTGAAGAGGCAAAGACTTATAAAATAGTATAAAAGGTTTAAAAATGTTTCCGGGAGTGAACAGTAAGGGTGTTTGGGGGATAGAACAAAAGCTGATTCATCAAGGTCCCTGTTGTTGGGACTGGAGGCTGGTCTGGCACAATAACCCTTTTACTCAGTGTCTTGGTTAAGGGCATCTGCACAACAATATATGGGTACTAGGCTGTTTCTCAGACCAGGTTGCACAACGAGATAGCATAGCACATTCTGTTTTGGGTTATTTGTATTGCAAGCATGAATGGGAGTGTACAGACATATGTGTGAACAAAATGGAGTGATTTCCAAAATGGGATAGGTCTGGATGCATACAACTCCACCTCCCATCCCCATCCAGGTCTCTCACTTAAAAAAAATGAACAGAAATCTATTTTCTCTCCCTCTCATTCACATACCATTGGGGGAGAAAAAAAAAGAAAAGAAATGAAATGTTTTATAACAAATATATACCACATCAACTTAACACAGTACTAGAAATGCTGGCAATAGCAGTAATTCAAGATAGAGAAATCAAAGGAATAACCATAAGTAAGGAAGAAACAAAATTCTCACTTTTTGCAGATGACATGATATTGTACTTAAAGAACCCTAAAAATCAATTAAATTAACTGAAACTATTAATAACTTCAGCAAACTTTTAGGATATAAAACAAATCCATAAAATCACCAGCATTTCTATATTTTATCAATAGAACCCAGCAGGAAGAGAAAGAGAAATTCCATTTAAAATGTCTACAGAGTGAATAAAATAATAGGGAGCCTACCTTTCAAGACACCCACAAGAACTACACCATTACACTTGCAAACAACTCCCTTTGTTTAGCATTTAAAACCCTTCTCAGTCTTTCCAAAATCATCCTACATTTTGCTTGCCTATATATGCTTAGTGATCCAGCAACACTGGCCTTGCCATTCCTTCCTCAACAATTCACCTCCTGATTCAGTGCATTTTCACTGATTTTCCCCTATGCTTGGAAGGATCTCTCTTCTCCCCTCTGCCTCTTCTTTTTCTTCAAGATTTAGCTTAAATCCCAGCTTCTAATAGAAGCCTTTCCATGCCTCACTTTCTCTGCCAGTGTCTTCTCTCTGAGATTGTTTCAGAATCTAGCTGACATTGGAAATACGGGGATTGGAATTGTGGTAGGAGGAAAGTTTGGTGGTAGAGATACAAATTTTTAAGCCATTTATCTTGAGATAAAAATCGAAACCATGAGAGCAAATGAATAGCCAAGGGAGAGGGAAAAGAGAGGTCATGGATATATAGAATCTTGGGAGATACCTACATTTAAGGGGTATGAGAAGACAGTGAAAAAAGAGCAAAGGAGACAGAGATAAAGCAATTAACAAGGTAACAACAGAGATAGCTATGAGCTCAAGTACAGTGGAAGCCAAGGGAAAGGGTCAAGAGAGTGTTCAATAATCTAGTAAGGGAACAGTTTTCACTTATCTGATTAAGTGATAAGGAAAACATTAGTGACTTCTAAAAAGGCTGTTGCACTGCAGTGGCAGGGAAAGAAGCCAGATTACTGGGAACTGAAGAGTGAATTTTGATGAGGAAGTGGAGGCAATAATTGGAGACCTCCTTCTAGAGGTTTGACAATAAGGCCCCTTCCTTTTTTGGGATTTGATGATTTTTAACTTTGGTGAACCACCTGAAATGTCACCAGAGAGACTCCAATTGTCAGTGTATTGCTCATGGTCACATATGAAGAACTTGCTCTGGGAAAAGTCTTGGAGCAAATTCTTTTTCCATGAGATTTTTAAGGAAAGATTTATATTTTGGAGCTTCATCTCTCACTTCAGATGTGGAATAGATAGATAGGTTAGCCTATCCGCCTTACACTTGTATTAAGGCTTGCCTGAAACTGAGGAGGGAGGAGTGTAATTGAAAAAAAAAAAGAATATAAGATATGTAGATATGGAAATGACAAAGATGTGGAATCCTGTAATTTCATGCACAAGAATGAGCTATGCTAAGTAAAATAGCTCTGCTTCAATATCCAGGAGACGACTGCAAGAAAAGTATATTTTCTTCCACTTGGTTATTTTTACATCTGATTTATGGTCATTTGGCAGATTACTGTATTTTCCAGTTATCAGTGAAGTGATTTCTATTATATTTCAGAAATAAAATACATTTCCCTCCAGGGTTCACACCACCATCTGCTACGCTCTTCCCTCCATTTTCTATAAAGTTCATTCTGTACTTTTAATAAAACTATGTTAGAGAGTCCTTTGAATTTTTATGTTAGAGTTCAATGTAATAATAGCTCACATTTATATAACACTTTATAGTTTGCAAAGCATCTTCCTCACAATAGTCTGGCGAAGAATGTAACATTAGCTTTATTATAATCATTTTTTGGGTAAAATAGAGTCAGGAAAGCATAGTGGATATAGTATTGGGTTTTAAGTGAAGACCTGGTTCAAATCCCATTTCAGATGCAGAGGAAGTGACTTAACCTCTTATTTCTCTATATTCTTCCTCAGGAAACTCCTGTACTAAGTTAAAAGACAGGTTAAGATTGGGAATGGTAGAGGGAGTTCCGCTACCAGGAATTAATCAAACTGATGAAATCACTAGTCCAGATCTTTGTTATATTCTATTGAAATAAAATTAAAAAGAGGCACAGAGAGGTTATGACATGCCCATGGTAACCCAGCCAATAAGCTTGAGAGCCTTCTGATTGCCAAATCAATTGTCTTTCCATTACACCACACTTCATCTCAGCCATTAGAGAAAAGAGAATTACAGCTACGACATAGCCACCCCCTTTTCCAAGGATGGTGTACAATTATAGATTCTCTATTTAGAAGTCATTTCATTTGGCATGCTCTAAACCAAGACCCATTTTATTTTATTTTTTTAGTTTCTTTTTGTTTTTTACAGGGGGGAAGGCAGGGCTATTGGGTTTAAGTGACTTGCCCAAAGTCACACAGCTAGTACATGTGTCAAGTGTCTGAGGCCAGATTTGAGCTCAGGTCCTCCGGACTCTAGGGCCGGTGCTCTATTCATTGTGCCACCTAGCTGCCCCCAAGACCCATTTTCAAATACTGTAGATAAGATGAGAGGCTTGGAGAGAGTACTGACATCTAAAGTAGCAATATTTAAATTCAGATTCTGCCACGGACACACATGACTGGCTCTGAGCAAATAACTTAATCTTTTAGTGTGCCATTTAAATTTCTAAGACTATAGGTTTTAAATGAGTGACGCTGGTCAAAAGAATTTCCATTCAAGGAATTCCCTGTTGTTGTGCAGTCAGTTTTCCTGGCAAAGATGGATACTGGAGTGGTTGGCAATTTCCTTCTGCAGCTCATTTTACAGGTGTTGAAACTGAGGCAAACAGAGTTAAGTGACTTGCCCAGGCTCACACTGCTAGTAAATGTCTGAGGCCAGACTTGAAGTCAGGAAGATGAGTCTTCCAGATTCTGGGACCTATAATCTATCCACTGTACCACCTAGCTGCCTAGGAATTCCCTACAAAAATGAAATTAAAAGCCTAGGCAAAAAAAAAAAAATACACATATAAAGGTAAACTAAACTCCATATAGGTTTCCTAGGGTGACATAGAAAAGTAGCTAGTTTATAGAAGATTGCTTGGGTTGCTGAGCAGTTAAGTGATTTGTGAATTGTACATGGTCATAAAGTTAAATAGGGTGATTGTCAGATTGAGAACTAAAACACAGACTTTCCTGAGGAAGAGGCTGGCTTACTGTCTATTGTCTTATGCTTCTTCTTGGTATCTTTTTAAAATTTCTCACTGTTTTGGGGCAAACATTTAACTTTATTAATATAAGTATACAACCCCATGAAGAAACTGCTCAAAGTACATGTGATATGTCCAGAATTTCCTTTTTTCCCTGAAATTGAGATTAATTTTCTCTAAAAAGCAACAAAACTGTACCTGGGAACTTATTGGTCCTTATCTCCCTTGATGGAGCATAAGAACATCATCTGTTATCCAGAACCCATACAAGCATGCCAACATGGAAGTTGTATATATTACTTAGGAACTTGTCTGGCCAACAAAAAGATATCACCCTGATAATTAGATGTGAGTCAATGAACGACTTGTATATGGGAGCTAAGTCCAACTGTATCCTTGTTATTAATACTTGCTCTGTAAAAGCAAAGTAAAACTCTCTCTCTCTCTCTCTCTCTTTCTCTCTCTCTCTCTCTGTCTGTCTCTCTCTCTCTCTCTCCTTCTCTCCCTTGAACTTGAACCCAGGACTTCCTAGAAGAATATGACCCTTTATTCACTATTCTATTCTATATTTCAACACAAATACTTAATTTTGCAGTGTTATCTTTAAATATCAACACTAAAAAGTTTATTTGGCAAAAGTTGCATGGATTAGTTTATAATGTCAGCTCATCTATCTAATCAGAATTGACTTGATAAGACATTATGAAATTTGAATCTGTGGATGAAATTTCCAGATAAAAAAGTTTCCACTCCAAGGAAAGTAAAACTCTAGACTCTACCTCACAACCCTGTGCACCCCTCTCCCCATACTTAGGGTAAATACTATCACCACCATAATAAAGGTGTATAAAAGTAAATAAAAAATAAAATAATATAACTTCATTAATTAATTTCATCTGAATACATACATATATATACATATATACACACACACATACACACACACATACACACACACATACACACACACATATGTGTGTGTATGTTTCTGTTTGTTTGTAAGTGTGGTTGTTGTCTTTCATTCTCAAAGACTAACAAAATGACATCACTATGCTAGAGTCAAGTTTCAATGTGTCCAACTGTGGCCAATCAGACCCATACGAGCTCAGAATGCTCTACCACGGGTTGGGCACAAACAGTCCATGTGAACATTTGGGGCAGATCCTCTAAATTTGCACATCCTGCATTTCCTTTGAGCTACTTCAATTTTGCTTTGCTCATAGAGCACAACTTCCCTGATATGGGCATGTTATGCTGAATGTTCCTGTGCCATTGTCTCCCATGTCACACATCAATTCCAAAGTTCTTAAGAGAGACCTGGAGAATGTTCTTGTGCTGCTTCTTCTGATCACCACGTGAATGCTTGACCTGTGTGAGTTCTCTTTAAAATAGTCTTTTTGGCAAGCTTATATTTTGCATTCTAACAACATGGCCAGCCCATCAGAGTTGTGCTCTGTGAAGCAGAGTTTGAATGCTTGGCAGTTTAGTTCAAGAAAGGACCTCAGTGTCTGGTACCTTATCCTGCCAGATGATCTTCAGAAACTTTCTAAGACAATTAAAATGGAAATGATTCAGTTTCTTGGCACAGTGCTGGTGAACTGTCCAGGTTTCACAGGCATACAGCAATGAGGTTAGCACAATGGCTCTGTAGATCTTCAGTTTGGTATGACACCTCATCTCTCCCACACTTTCCTTCATAGCCTCTCAAACACTGAGCTAGCTCTGACAACATATGCGTCAACCTCATTATCAATGTGTACATCCCTGGAAAGTACACTACCAAGGTAAGTGAATTTATCCACAGCATTTAAAACTTCTCCATTTGCTGTAACCAATGGTTCCACACATGGATGGTGTGGTGGTGGCTGATGGGACACCTGTATTTTCTTGGCATTGTTAGGCCAAAATTAGCACAAGCAGTAGGAAATCAATCCATACTTTGTTCATTTCATCTTCAGAGGCTATATTGAGTGCACAATCATCTGCAAACAGAAAATCCTGCTCCAACACTCCCTCCCCTTTGATCTTGGTTTATAACCTTTTTAAATTGAAGAATTTACCATCAGTGTGGTAGCTGACCTAGATGCCGGTGTGTGTGTGTGTGTGTGTGTGTGTGTGTGTGTGTGTGTGCGGGTAGTCGTTTGTATGCATATATATGCATATATATATATGTATATATATACATATACAAAACATGAACATAAAAGAGATAACATAACTATGATGAGATAAAGGTCAAATCAAATAAAGCTAATACGTTCATTTAAGGTAAGAAAGAAAAAAATATATATTTTTTAAAAACAAATCATTGCTGCAGACTCTTGAAAATAAAATTTTTATGGATGTGAATTTTCATAAAGTTTTTACATTTTGGTTTTGATGGAGGCATAAGATAATTTGAAGTCTTTGAATAGTACCATCAGGGAATCTATTCGACAGTGACATACAGTAGACCAGTTTTGAAATGAGAAAGGAATGAAGTAGTGTTCATATGCAGAGGTGGAATGATTTCAATTTAGCAAGATTTCTGAATTGACAGAAGGCAGACTTAGTGACTGCGCAAATGTGAGCATTAAATTCTAGCCCAAAACCATAATAATGCTAAAATTCTTAACATTAGTAGCCTGAATAAAAACTACGACATGCAATAATAAAGTGTCTGAAAATAAAACAGAACATACAGATCTATATAAAACAGCATAGAACATTTTATAACTCATTTTTAAAAAAATTGTGGGCACCCGTATCTGAGCTAATTAAGCAAGGGTTAATTATATTATTTATGTGGCAATACGAGGAAGCCAGTAATAAGGAATTGAAATTGCAATCTGTATATCATCTTTTAATCTACCTATCCTTAGCATTACCAATGAAAGCAAATTATACTGATCAGAAAAGAAGCATTAAAACTTGACAGTGGGGCAGAGGAGGGAACCCATGAGATTTAATGAAATGTTAGGGACTCCAGCTGCTTACCAAAGCCTAACTGGATCATGGATTGCCTCTGACTACTGAATGAAAATTCTTATTAGAGCAAGCTAAAATAATTCAAGATTTTCTTATCTTCTTTTTTCGCTTAAAGCCTCCAAATCACATAGCAAAAAATCCCAGTGTGTATTTCACAAACCATACCAAGATCCAGTAACACAAGTATAGTGAATACATTTGAAGGTAGCTATAATGGAGCATGTGTGACCTTGACAAAGACAGTCTTGGTAGGAAGATATGTCTTAAAGATACAGTGAAATTTTATCATAAAATGTTATAAGCTGAAAAAACTCATAGCTTACAATAATCATTTCCAAAATATACAACCCCAGAATTAAGGTGAAAAGTAGGTCATTGAATGGTCAGGTTACCTGAATGAAACTAAAGGATACCTGTTGTAAGTAAAGGAATAAAATTCTAGCTGGTGTCTTCCACAAATAAAAAACTGTCACAAAATCCACAGGGCTTACAAAATCATTCAACTTACATCTGAAGGGACCTCAAGGGATTTCTCATCTGTTAAATACAGGGGTATGAACAGATACTCTCTGAGGTCCCTTCCAAAATTCTCTGGTCCCTTTAATATCTTGTCTTCTGCTTTTAATCAGGTAAGATATTTTATCCACCCTTTACAGATAAGGCAAATGAGTTCTAGTCAGTTCCCTGCCAAGGTAGTATAAAGATATTAAAGATGTGGTCTTCTTACTCATAAAATCCTAAGATTTTGCACTAAAAGGTACCTTAGCAGACATAGACTATTGTGTTTTGTCTTTGTATCCCCAGCACATAGCATAACGTCTGGCACACAGTAGGTGCTCACTAAATATTTGATGATTGATTCATCAATCATAGAACTTTCAGGTTATGGGATTAAATAAGATGGAGAACTAGACATTTTTATGATCCCCTCAACTTCTCAAACCTCATTAAAACAGAAAGTATGCACCCCCAAAAAGTAAATTTTAGTTGGTACTTTTCTTTAGAACACCTGGAATCAAAAGAAGAGGAGAAACTAAGAAACGACAACAACAACAAAATAACAACAACATACTTAACTGATGTCTACGTTGAGCCCGTTCAGCACCCCTTCCACACATCCTTCCCTACTGGCAGAATCTATATTAGCCAATTCACACTAGTTCTCAACAAAATCCAACCCATACTCCTGTTTCCTCTCTTTGTTTGCAGTACTATGGTGATCCTAGCACAAGGCTCTGGAAGTCTCCTTAGGCCAGGACAGGTAGCCAGACTATACATAGCCAGTGCCACAGTGGACAGCATTCAGCACTGCAAAATATCTCAGCAGAGGATTCAAGAACAGAGGGAAAAGGGAAGGTCATATGTCTAGGCTGGAAATGGTGATCAACACCACATCCAAGCCATCCCCTTCCTCCAAGGGCCTCAGAGAACCAAACTACAAAAATCAATCTGATAGCACCAATGTGGCAGCTGTCTAAACTGGTAGACCAGAAAACTGAGTAATAGAGGTAACTAGCAGGACACAAGGTGTGTGTGTGTGTGTGTGTGTGTGTGTGTGTGTGTGTGTGTGTGTGTTAAAGGAGACAGGGATGTGTGGCATGAGGGAAAATATTCATCACCCATCACACATCTGGAGCCAGTTCTCTCCACCCAAAAGTCACTTGGAAAGGTCAAAGCTTTAGGCTGGTCTACTGTAAAGTGAGCAGCATGCGAGGAGGCTGAGAGTGAAATTCAGCCTCCAAAGAAACCACCATCAGAGGGGAGTGAGTCACACTGGGAAAGCAAGTAATAAGGGAAAATAAGGAAAACACAAAGATTGAAAATACCAAAGATCTCAGGAAGAAGAAAACTCAGATACATTGAATATGAACAGATAATCAGTGAGGAAATCATTAGCAGCAGAAAGAAATATGGCCTCCAGATCTAGTAAACTACTTCAAGCATCTATGAATAAATAATTCAAAACAAAGGAAAATCATCCAACATTTGATGAGACAGAAGACCCTGTGGAATTTGAGAACATAGAACTGCAACACTTGCTGTGGTTCAGAAGAGAAATGAGAATTATGAGAGCAGAATTTCTTATCTGAACAGCAAAAAACAATGGGCAGAATAGAAACAAACCAGAATCTAGCAATTCTCACCAAACCAACAAAAGAGAGAACAATCGACTGGGAATATAAATATACAGAAGTGAAGGACAATCTAGAAGATGAGAAGCAAAATACACACACACACACACACACACATGCTTGCACCCGCACACACATATGATACATATATACATATACATACATACATACACGCACATGCACGTATATATACGTATATATATATATACATATATATATATATATATATATATGAAAACTACGCAAGCAAAACATATTTGAAGACAGCACATTGGGAGACATTAGTATCATAGGTCTCCCTGAAGAACATGATGGAACCAAAAAACCTTAGCACTGCAATATAGGATATAAAAGAAGAGAGCTGCCCAGAACTTTTGGAAACAGAAAATGAGATCCAAGTGAAACAATTCATAGGTCACTTCCAGAAAAAGAATAAAATAAAACAAGAAGATTGATCATACCACTATACATGCTTAGTGTTACAGAGGACCTCAGAGGGTACTTTGCCCAACCCTCTCATTTCACAGATTAAAAAAAAAAAACCACAAAAAAACTAAAGTCTAGAGAAGCACAATGACTTACTGGGGCTCACAGAGTAGTGTTAAAAACAGCATTGCAAAACCACCTCTTCTGAGTCTGAATTGGCTTACCCAACTATGTGAGGCTGCCTATTAGGATAGTATACTTTCTACTATGCTATATTGAAATTTAATTTTAAAATATGACTTTTCATTAGCCATGGGACACCCCAAATAATCTAAATTACCAGTTATATATATATATGTATATTATATATATATAATATTTTCAGTCACTACCAAAGAGATGCTAACCAAGTACATTTGCATTACAATTGTTACTGATTTCTATGTTGTGTAGCTCTATAAAATTTTTGTTTTCTTTTATTTAGCAGGTTTTCTCCCCCTGCCATCTCTTCTTTATTTGTCTTTATTGTTTCTCAACAGCATCTCTCATTGATATATAATAGACGACTAGGGAAAACAACAGTTGGAATAAAATATAGTTAAAAAACAATCTGAGAAAATAAAAATAAACACAAAAACTTCTTATCCATATACGGAGTCTTTGTAAATAACTATTTTTTGTGATATCATTTTTAAAATTTACTTTGATTTTACCCCTTTTTTAAAGTGGGAGTTCTTATTCTTATGTCTACAGAGCCTCACAGCAGTTCATAAATAGATTTCAGGAGTCAGTGAAGTTGGAAAGGGAAAAAAATAATTTTTGTTTTCACTAATCTCTAACTAAAAATTTTAAAATAAGTTGTTATTTTTGTCTTTTTTTATTTAATTTATTTAATATATTTAGTTTTCAGCATTGATTTTCACAAGAGTTTGAATTAAGAATTTTCTCCCCATTTCTACCCCCCCACTCCAAGATGGCATATATTCTGGTTATCCCGTTCCCCAGTCAGCCCTCCCTTCTGTCACCGCACTCCTCTCCCATCCCCTTTTCTCTTCCTTTCTTGTAGGGCAAGATAAATTTCTATGCCCCATTGCCCGTGTATCTGATTTTCTAGTTGCATGCAAAAACTTTTTTTTTGTTGTTTTTAAACATTTGTTTTTAAAGCTTTGAATTTCAGATTCTCTCCCCTCTTCTCTTCCTACCCACTCTCCCTAAGAAGTCAAGCAATTCAACCTAGGCCACATGCATATCATTATGTAAAACCCTTCCACAATACTCATGTTGTGAAAGACTTACTATATTTTGCTCCTTCCTAACCTATCCCCCTTTATCCAATTTTCTCCCTTGACCCTGTTATTGTCTTTTTCTTAATGTCACCATAATCTCCCTCAGTATCCCTTCACCATCTCCTCCCAAAATGTGATCCCATATACCAAATAATACATACTGTAAAGACAGAAAAAAGAATGTAGAAGAGGAAAAATACCACTATTACTGTGAGAATTGAGTTCCTTCTTATATCTCTTCTTTAGAGCAATGCTTATTTGTTTTATTTTTGCAATAGTTACTTTCTTGTGGTTGTTCTTTCAATTTTCATTGTCGTAGTAATTATGTATATAGTTTTATTGTTCTGTTTACATCTTGTATCAGTCAATATTGATCTTTTTATGTTTATCTGTTTTTCTCATATTCATAATTTGTGACAGCATAGTAATATTTTATTAAATTAATATACTGTAATTTGTTTAGCCATTATCTAATTGATGACATTTACTTTGTTTCTAAATTTTGATGTTACACAAAAGACTGCCATAAATATTTTGCTATATACAGGAACTTTTTTCTTATCATAATAGACTCACTGTTATATAAATCAAATATGGAATCTCTAGGTCAAATGTTATGTACCTTTTAGTCACTTTATTTGCATAATTCCAAATTGCTTTCCAAAAGAATTTGTTGTGATTGATAGCTCTACTAACAATTCACTAATATGCCTCTCTTCTTACAACCTATCCAACATCAACCATTCTCATCTTTTGTCATTTTTGCTTATTTTTAAGTCATGAGGTAACATTTCAGTATTTTTTAAATTTGTTTTTATATTTTGTTTGCTTTTATCTTATGATTGCTTATTTAAAGAATTTTTCTTATGGATACTAATGATGCACAATTCTTCTTAAGAATTGTTTGTTCTTTAATTGAAATTTAACATTTCTTTCAAATATTTTAAAACATTATTCTGGAATGGCCTTGTTAGACTTTACCAGACTGCTGAAGAAATCTGTAACACACAGAGAGGTTAAGAACCTCTGTTTTAAAGTGACTTGAAAGGCTAATGGATTTTTTATTTTTTGCTAAGCCAGTACAGGTCAGAAAGTACTGCTTTTTGAAGTGATATAATACTGTATTATAGAACAATGTTTTTGTAAGTTAAATCACCATTTAAATGGAATAAGAGAACTTACTGTTTCTGTAGATCTATATATAAAGGAAACAGGTGTATGTGTACATTCAGGATGTTTCAAAAATCTTAGTGTACTATTAAGCTACTAAACACACATATGTGTATATATGGATATATATACTTATACACACATATACAAACATGTAGATACACATACACATACAATATATTTAGACATATACATTAAGCTAGGCGGTACAGTGGATAGAGCTCTGAGTCTGGAAACAGGATGACATGAATTCAAATCTGATCTCAGATACTTATTAGCCATATGATTCCCAAGCAAGTCATTTAATTTCTGTATGCTTCAATTTCTTCATGTGCAAAGTAGTAATATCAATAGCATCTCTCTCCCACATGTTTTATAAGGATAAAATGAAATAATATTTGTAAGGTGCTTTGCAAATCTTAGAACACTTTATAAGTGCTAGCTAGTATTTAATAATAAGTATTTAATAGTAAATATTTACTTGTTTTATTCTTTTTTAATCTTTGTTAAACTTGGTTTTCTCAAACCAATATCCCTGTGTAGAATTGTGTGTTATACAAATGCAGTTGCAGTATAGGAACATAAGAGAAAACTAAGAAAAGGGGAATTGGAATCTAAGTGGGAAAAAATTAAAATCTATACCATGATGTGAACAAACACCATTTGCTACTCAGAAAACTAAACTTTTCTCCTGAGGAAGTCAAATAGAAGCAATGAATGGAAGGAACCTTCTTCTACTTCTTCCTGATTTATAAACTGCATTGTTTCTGGGTTCTTTTGCCCATCCCCTTATTACCTTTGATTTCTTTATTACTGTCACTGGAAATGTAATAGTATAGCCTTAAGTATGCCATAATTTCATTTCAAATTAGAGAAAAATCTATAATTATCCACCATGCTTTCTGCAAATGAGAATTTCTCAATCAAATGCTGTTCCACACAAAAATTCACCTTTATGAACAGGTTAACTCAAAAAGAATCTTTCTTGGAGCCTTAAAATGAGTGGAAGCCTAGGAGATAGTCATAAAAGGTTAGAGTTCCACTTGGGATGTAGGTAGGAATATAATCTGCTGACTTGATTACTTTGTTCTATGTGTATCTTCTGCCTGGAGGCATTCATCAACTACCTAAGTATCTAATGTTTGCTAATCTCCTTGCTTGAATAGAAGATATATATATATATATATATATATATATATATATATATTTAACCTGTGACTTATTTAAGATGAAAAGTTTCAGACTCTAAAAGAAGTTAGAAGGGGAAGAATCTGGAATCTGATACAGCTAAATTGAAAGTGGGCCATCTACTTAAAATATGTCTGAGAAATGATTGACAGCTTTCCAAGATTTATCAAAATCCTCCAACCATCACTGCTCATTCTGCCAATGAAATGTCCCTGGACTATACTTCTGATGACTTTGACATTCTTGCCAGAAAACTGTAGGACTTTTGGGCATAGTTATTCCATTTCTTCTTGAAGTTGAAGGCTTTGCCTTTATTGGGATACTTAATTAGCATTAGTGGTATGATGGCAAATGTTTAACAATGGACTCTGAAAAAAATAGACTTTTTAAAAGTTTAATCTTTAGTATTATTTCCTTTTTTTGAGTAGAAAAGGCAGGGCAATTTAGGTTAAGTGACTTGCCCAAAGTCATACAGCCAGTAAGTGTGTCAAGTGTCTAAGGCTGGATTTGAATTCAGGTCCTCCTGAGTCCAGGGCAGGTGCTCTACTCACTGCACCATCTAGCTGCCCTCAGTATTTACATTTTCTCGATCACTTTCTTAAGTCTAGAATTTTTGATCACAAAAAAACTAAATTAAGCATTGATTTGGTGGTTGCCAATTTCCAAGGTAAAAACGCTCACACTGATAATTTAACAATTGGCTCTCACAATCCAATCTGAGCAAGTGCTAGCATCACTGATCATTTGGGGGCACCATATTGAAATTTTAGACAGGGTAGTCCATGGAGAAACAAATGTCACTTTTCCTCTATTTGTAGTCCCTAACTGAGAGGTCTGTGTTCTTGATGGGTACTATAAGCAGGGAGTATTCATTGGATTATTAATTTAGAGCTAGAAGAGATTTTTGAGGGCCTAGATCTAGGATCAAGATCTCAAATCTTGGATTGTGGAGCTAGAATTGGAAGGCACCTCACAGGAAATTTAGTTCAAATACCTTATTTTGCTGATGTGGCCAAGAGAGTTTTGTGACTTGGCCAAGGGAGTGTGCAATATTTGGGATTTGAACTCAGGTCCTCTTATACCTAATTCACAATTTCCTTAACTTTATTCTGACTTTTTCTCCATCATAATACAACAAACACATGATGTTACTAAAACATGCAGCCATCAAGTCAGCCAATAAACATTTACTAAGTGTCTTGCTCATAGAATAGCGAGGAGGCTAGCGATGCTGGATCGCAGAATATATAGGGCAGAGTAAAATGTAAGAAGACTGGAGGGGGGCAGAGCCAAGATGGCAGCTGGAAAACAGGGACTCGTTTAAGCTCTCCCCGAAATCCCTCCAAACACCATTAAAAAATGGCTCCGAACAAATTCTAGAGCTACAGAACCCACAAAATAACAGAGGGAAACAAGTCTTCAGCGCAAGAGAGCCTGGATGTTTGCTAGGAAGGGTCTATCACAACATGCTGGGAGCAGAGCACAGACCAGTGTGGGTTGTGCCAGGACAGACCAGACCGGGAGTCAGGCGGAGCAGGCCTTAGGGCCATGAATCACTGAGCTGTGGCAGTTACCAGACTTCTCAACCCACAAACGCCAAAGACAACAGAGAAGGTTAGTGGGAAAACTGCTGGATCTGAGTGAGAGAAGTGCGTAGTCCGGCCCGAGTTCTGAGGGTGGTAGAGGTGGGATCCACCAATCACCTCGAAAAAGATCGCAAAAAGAAAACTCCTAGGAATATTATAGGCAAATTACAGAGTTCCTAGGTCAAGGAGAAAATATTTCAAGCAGCCAGAAAGAAACAATTTGAGTATTGTGGAAACACAATCGGGATAACACAAAATCTAGCAGCTTCAATATTAAGGGATTGAAGGGCTTGGAATATGATATTCCAGAGGTCAAAGGAGCCAGGATTAAAACCAAGAATCACCTACCCAGCAAAACTGAGTATAATACTCCAGGGCAAAATATGGATTTTCAATAAAATAGGAGACTTTCAAGCATTCTTGATGAAAAAAAAAACAATTGAATAGAAAATGTGACTTTCAAATACAAGAATAAAGAGAAGCATAAAAAGGTAAACAGGAAAAAGAAATCATGAGGTCTTACTAAAGCTGAACCATTTTATTTACATTCCTACATGGAAAGATGATATTTGTAATTCATGAGACCTTTCTCAGTATTAGGGTGGTTGAAGGGAATATGCATATATATTGACTGAGGGAACAAGGTGAGTTGAATATGAAGGGATGATATCTAAAAATAAAATAAAACTAAGGGGTGAGAGAGGAATATATTGAGAGACAGAGAAAGGGAGCGATAGAATGGGCTAAATTATCTCACGTAAAAGTGGCAAGAAAAAGCAGTTCTATTGGAAGAGAAGAGGGGGCAGGAGAAAGGGAATGAGTGAATCCTGCTCTCATCAGATTTGACTTAAGGAAGGAATAACATACACACTCAATTGGGTACCTTACACTACAGGAAAGTAGGGGGAAGTGGATAAGAGGGGGAATGATGGAAGGGAGGGCAGATTTGGGAAAGACGTAATCAAAAGCAAACACTTTTGAAAAGGGACAGGGTCAAGGGAGAAAAATGAACAAAGAGGGACAGGATAGGATGGAGGGAAATATAGTTAGCCATTCACAACATGACTATTATGGAAGTGTTTTGCATATTGATACATGTGCAGCCTATGTTGAATTGCTTGCCTTCTCAAGGAGAGTGGGTGGGGAAGGAAGAAGGGAGAAAATTTGGAACTCAAAGTTCTAAAAACAAATGTTCAAAAAATAGTTGTTTTTACATGCAACTGGGAAAAAAGATACACAGGCACTGGGGTATAGAAATCTATCTTGTCTTACAAGAAAATAAGGGGAAAGGAGATTGGGGGGAGAAGTGGGGTGACAGAAGGGAGGGCTGACTGGGGAAGGGGGCAATCAGAATATATGCCACCTTGGAGTGGTAGAGAGGGTAGAAAGGGGAGAAAATGTGTAACTGAAAAACTTGTGGAAATCAATGTTGAAAACTAAAAATATTAAATAATAAAAATATGGGAAAAAAAGAAGACTGGAAAGGTAGGAGGGGGTCTAAGTTACACAGGGCTTTGAATGCTAAACAGTATTTTGTATTTAATCCTGGAGGCAGTAGGGAACCACTAAAGCTTATTGAGGGAGGGGATGTGACATGATCAGAGATGAGCTTTAAGAAATAAAGCAATGTCATACTTAGGTTCAAGGTCTTCAAAAACTACCAGATAGACGCATAGAAAATGCTTGTATGATTCTTATCCTTTCTGGTGTCATAAAAAGGCTGTTGGGAAACCCTAGAATATTTTAAATCTCCAAATTACCAGACATGTCAATTTGCATCTCACAAATACCAGCTGTTTTATCTATGTGAAAGTAATTATAGTGTCCTGCTAGAACATCACTAAAGGTAGACCAAGCAAACAATAGGAAAGCAGTATGGATTTCTGCTGGAAAAAGGGCATTTTTTCTGATACCAGCCTCATAAAAGAACATTTTAGTCTAGCTGCATCAGGAAATTTATGATGCCTTTGCATATATCTCAAGGGAAATAAATTCTGGCAAGGAGGGAGGACAAATGTGGCTTTTTTAAAAAGCTCATTTACAGATAGAGTGCTTAAACCAATTTGTACATTTGTTGTTGCTGTTCAATCATTCAGTCATGTCCAGTTCTTCATGACCTCTTATGAGGTTTCATTGGCAAACATACTGAAGTGGTTTGCATTTCCTTCTCTAATGGATCAAGGCAAATAGGGATAATTGACTTGCCTACTTACAGCTCGTGAATGTCTGAGGCTGGATTTGAACTCGTGTCTTCCTGACTCTGAACTCATGTCTTCCTGACTCTAGGACAGGTTTTCTATCAACTGAGCCACCCTAAAATATAATTCCAAAGACATTGGACAAGAAATTGAGTTAAATATTACTTTGTTCCTTAATAGCACTAACAATAACAATAATGTGATTTTTTCCCCCCCTGGCTTCCTCTTTGCAGCTTTTTTCTATTTAGCTTTTTAGGTATAAACATACATACATACATACATACATACACGTATGCATACATATGTGTGTCTATATATGTATATATGTGTGTATATATACACTGATATGAAGAGAGAGAGAGAGATGGGGAGGAGAGGAGAGGGGAAGGGAGGGGAGAGGAGGGAAGGAGACCCATACATACTTTAATATATTTTCAGTAATGATAAATATGTGTTTATATCCTGAATAACAATATTATCTTAGAAGACAATGCATCCTGTTTCAGTTTTCACAAGGACTATGGAAAGATATAACCTAATTGGTTGTTTTTAATCCCTGTGAATCCAAGGTGGTTTTTTTTTCCCCTCCCCTCTATCTCTTTTTTCTTTCTCAAAATATTGAAGCTACTTCCTTGTTCTAAGGGGTATAAAATTAAATACAACAGTGAAAACTAGCAAGGTCATCCTCTGACCTAAGGATCAGGGAGTGAAATCTAAGTGTCAGAATGAAAAGAAAATCTAATTTTCTGGTTCTTAGTAGTTATGAAGTAATTTTGCATTTTAAAGCTATGGATGACAGGAA
Source organism: Phalanger gymnotis (assembly GCA_028646595.1). NCBI lineage: Eukaryota > Metazoa > Chordata > Mammalia > Diprotodontia > Phalangeridae > Phalanger > Phalanger gymnotis. The sequence continues at coordinate 126,518,059 of CM053623.1, read as the reverse complement.
GGTGGTTATTTCTGTCCTAGCTTTTAACCCATATGTTGTCTTCAGAAGGAAAATTACAATTAGTGGCTAAATAATCTTGCAAAAAACATGCTTATGAATTTGGGTCTGTGAAAGAGCCAATTGTGATTCATTTTTCCTCAAAGATGAACTAATGGTTTCTTGTTTTCCTGTGGCATTTTGATGGCCTAATTTATTTTTCAGTTTTTCTCTTTCTAGGATAGTATATATTTCCTTCCTTCCTTCATCTTTTTTTAAGGTTGCATTGCCATAATAAAAATAATAACAATAATAATAATACACACTTTCTAGATATTATTCCTTGTTCTTAAACTTTTGAGAAGACTTTTGAGGGGATAACTTTCCCCCAAAATTTGAAACTAAACTGCCTTTATGATCTCTCTCCTATGGTGACTTGTTATTTGTTCTTTCAGCCTGGATTACAAAGGTAGCATATTTATAGTCTTTGGAATGAGTGCCCTCATTCTTTAATCCTTTGTCTGTTGTATATTTAGTAAATTGGTCAGAGTGCTGGTTTAGCTAAATTGGCTTTAAAAAGGTATCCTGGAAACTTTAGAATGTCAAGCAACTGTGGTCTATAATTTAACTCAAGACAGATAAACTGATGGATTCAGTGACTTAGGGTTATGTTTAGTATATTGGAGCATGATACAGTCGGATAGACATTTTTTTCACTATGATATGTAGAACCATAACAAGCCTTAACTGCAGGTAAGACAAAGTGGATTGAGAGCAAATATGAGTGCAGCAGTAGCATAGATGACCTTTCACCTACCCACAGCTGCAATATGGTCTGCATGTGGAGGAGTCCATTCCCCCACAGAATCTCTGCTTACCCTCAGAGTAAGGAGAAATAGGTGGAAGCCTGGGTGAAGGGCAACTCAAGTTAATGAGACCTTGGAGGTGGTAGCTTGGAGTTATTTCACAGCATGCTTCTAGATGACTGAAGTGTAATTAAATCAACTTCTATAGGGAGACAACTCCTTTCTGAGGAATACTGTGACTCTCAAGATGTCAGAACTTTGGCAAAAACTACTATTTGCCCCCATGAAAATGAAGGATTTGACAATTTTAAGTACTTATACTATGAATAAATTATTTGATACAAGTTGTTTTCTCACAATATGATAAAATTCAGAAATAACAATTAGGCCTGGTTTCCATAAATGGACTCACTCTGGCTTCCAACTTTTATTTAATATGCTGCTGAATTAGAATTCTGGTAAAATAAAGCTGTAGAAGCAGATTTACCAGTAGGATGGGAAGTTAGAGAGAAGGATAACTCTGTTGAAATATGAATATTTCATATTTGCTTATATTTAAATGTAGGAAATAATAAAACAATTATCCATTTGAAGGCAAGGGAAGATAGAAGATTACAAGACTAGGATATGGTTTCATTTTCTTTTGTTTTTGCTGACATAGGGGACCAGCAAGCGAGTGGGACTGTAACATTTTTTTCCTTAGTAATTTCCTTTAAATCACGTGGTAGAAGCCGTACCTGACATGGTTATTACATGCAGGCTAGGCTAGTTGTTCAAGGGCAGCATGCCTTAGCAGAACATGTATTTCTCCTCCTGACATGGCAGCCAGATGGACCTATAGAATTTATTGGTCCAACTCCCTATGTACATGCTAATTGGCTGTGCACTGAGATATAACAATATTTACTACTTACTGACCTTCCTGATATATATTCTAGACATAGTCAAATGTATACTCCCTTATATTTGTCTTGTCTAATAAGACATTTGATGAGAGCCACTTAGATATCTCCAGCCAGTCCTGACCTTTGGTTGACTAAGTGACATTTCATAGTTAAAACCACACCCCCAGGTAGCCCCGCCTTGGTCTATTTCCCAGTGAACTCTGGGTAAGATACAAAAAGTGCATTTTCCTTTAAGAACTGACCACCCCTTAACCACTCCCTAATCCCACCCCAAAACACCTAATTGACAGGTTTCACACCCATATCTTGTATTTAAACTTTCCCTGTAGCCCTGTAAGGTGGCAGGTTCCCTAAGAATACTCACCTGCTGTAAAGCGTAACAAATCTTTGCTACCTTGACTTGAAGAATGTTTGAGATTGTGAATTCATTCCAGACAGCCTGGACCCTCTCCAGTACTCAGGTCTTAGAGGGGCACTCCGTCTCAATGACCCAGTCTGGGAACTCTAGTCTTGGAGCTCCTGGACCTTATCTCCCTCAATCTTCAACAGGGTTGTGTCTATAATTGGAACCTTAGCCCCTGGACTAAATGCAGTAACTTGTCCATGGCATCTTGTTCCTTGGAGTTGAAACTAAGCATGGCAGCAAAATGGAGTAAGCTGAGTCCAGGTTCTGCCATCCATAAAGCAAAGCCTTGGGAGAAGTTTTGTACTCTGCCCTCCAGCCTTCCAAGAGGCTGAGGGAGGTGGTATCATTCAAAGCTTGAGTCAGCAGCGTGGTGGTGAGTTTAAAGTGATGAGCTTATCCTAAGAGGGGCAGCTTATTTCATGTAGCTGAAACCAGGCTGGGAAGCAAATGCAGAGTGTTATGATAGTAACAATAATAGAATTAATAAAATAAGTTTACAAAAATCTCAACATATATTATTTCAACTGATGTTTACAACAATCCTTTGAGGCAGGTACAATTTTTATTGTTATTTTACAGATTTGGAAACTGATAAACATTAAATGACTTGCTCAAGGTCATAGATTATTAAGATGCAAGACTTTGTGACTCCAAGTCTTTATCCACTAAACTAATAGTGAATCATCGTCAACCTGGAGAAAACAATCTAGATGATTTACAACATTCTTTCTAACTCAAAATATTTTTAATGATATCTAGATAAATATTGATTCTCAAGTATGTTTATATTCTTCCCATTCCCATTTTATATTTCTTTCCGCTATTACATTCTGTCACACCATCTCCATGTTTCATCTCTCATTGATTGAAACATAAATAAGATCATTATCATGACAACAAACATAGTCATTATTCATGGGTGGCTTTCATGACAAGACCTTGTTTCCAGCTCAGAATCTCCTCTCCTGTAGACTTAATGTCTTGTGTCCCTCTTTAAAATGTATTGTTGATACTGTGGTTGTTGTAGTTTTTGAAGGGGTTAGGGAGAGAGGACTATTAGTTCCCAATGACTTCTTCCCTCCCAATAGGACTCTCTCTTGTAATACATAAGTAGAGTTGGGGTGGGGGGGGGCAGGGCAGGGTATTACCACATGAGCCATATGCGAAAATATATGATTCATTTCTGTGTAGCTAGGTGGCACAGAGGATAGAGCGCTGGTTCTGGAGTGAGCAAAGGTCATATTTCCAATTTTAAATCTGGCCTCACTTACTGGCTATGTGACCCTGAGTAAGTCATTTAATCTTGTTTTCCTCAGTTTCCTCATCTGTAAAATGAGTTGGAGAAGGAAACAGCAAACCACTCCAGCATCTTTGCCAAGAAAACCCCTAAATCAGTCATGAAAAGTCAGATACAACTGAAATGATTGATCAGCAACATGATTCATTTAGCACCTATGTTCCACCACCTCTATGAAAGAGAGACACAATGTGCTTCACTATCAATCCTCTGAAGTCACAATCAATATTTAATGTGTTGAGAGAACAAAAAGACATAACATAAAAAATATTTACCTTCTGGCCTAGTCTTAGAAGTAGGTGAATGTCAAATAACTAGACAGATCTTGAAAATTTCCTGGAACTGTCATTACCTGGAACTTGTTGATAATTCTTAACTAATTTGAAGGCAATCGTTATCCATTAATTGGTCAATTCTTACATATCATGATAGAACCATCAGTAAAAAGGTGAGTGTCACCTCAGGGAAAATATATATATTATCTGGCAACTATCTAGAGTCAAATCAACATATCTATTAACCTTTTTAAGAGTGATTCTGTGAGTTTATCAGTAAGAAAAATCTATTTCTTCAAACTCAAGAGGTTTTTAGACAGATGATCATAGATTTAGAGCTGAAAGGGATCTTAGAGTGCAAATACTCCATCACCCTCACTTTCATTATAAGGAAACTGAGGCCAACTGAAGTCATAAAGATAATGTAATGTGTCACACAGGTAAGTGACAGAGACAGTATTCAAACTCAAGACCTCTGACTCTGAAAGTGATGCCTTTTCCCCTATAACATTGAGAAGGTGGCTTCGTTATTTCATTTATTCCAGTTCAAAAATATCCAACATCCTCCTGCCTTAACGGGCCTTGCATATTTGTTTTGAGGAAATTTCTTCTATCATTGTCTTATAGAGTTTCCTGGGCAACTCCCATATGTAATAGAAAGCATAAAATAAAAATTTAAAACAAGTAATAATGTTTCTACTATTTTAAAAATAAAAGAAAAATCATTCCTAAATTAAAAAATATATTTAATATAATTTTAAGTAGATTACTATTAACAACACATTTTGAATATGTCATTTTAATGCCAGAAGCCTTTGATTTATGATCAAACTATTTAATATTTCCCTGCAGAAATACCAAACCACTCATTGTTTTTTGACTTAGATTTTTTTATTTTTTTACTTCATTTCATCTAGAAAAAAAAATAGGACAAATTTTATTTTTGAGCTGGTGAAATGAATTAATAATTAGACTTGACACTTCACATTGGAAAAAAAATTACTTGTTGACATGGAATATGCAAAGCATTCAGATATTATAAAAAGATTCTGCACATATGACCTACATAGCATTATCTTTTATAATTTAATTATGTACTAACTTCAAAATTTCTGCATAATGCTAGGGGTTAGAGACTGGGTCTGTGATTTCTTTAATATGGGAAACTTCTGAATTAGGAAACTCCTACCAATTCAGGGCAGCACCTTCTGTGTAACTTGAAATCTAGAGCATTGAGATGTTTTATGAGGCAGCCAGAGTCACATAGTCCATATGTACCATAACTTAGACCCTAGCCTTCCTAACTTCAAACCTGGCTCTCTACCCACTATGCAACAGTTACTTTCATGGCTGAACAATAACAATGACAAAAAGAATGATAATTCATATTTATATGGAACATTTTTTTTTACCAAATTCTCTATGAGTTAAGGAATGCAAGTATTAATTTCTTCAATTAATAGCTTTGGGAACTAAGTCTCAGAGAATTTAAGTGACTCTACCCCTTGGGTTATGCACCTAATAATTGTCAAGAATAAATGAAATTAATATAAAAAAAATTTTTTTTAAACTGGAAGAAAATGTAAAATAAATACCTCATGGTCAAAACAACTGACCCGGAAAATAGTTACAGGACAGACAATGTCAGAATCATTGAACTACCTCAAAAACATAATCAAAAGGAGGACCTAGAGTGCAACTTTCAATAAATTATCAACTAAAATTGCCCTGATGTCCTGGAACTACAGGGCAAAATAGGCATTAAAGAATCCACTGATCACCTCAAGAAAGAGATCCCAAAATGAAAACTTCAGGGAACATTATAGCCAAATTATAGATTGGGTCAAGGAAAAAAAATACTACAAGTGGCCAGAAAGAAGCAATTCTAATACTGGGCAGTCACAATCGGGACTTAGAAGCTGCAGCATTAAATGATCAGAGTTCACGGAACATGATGTTAAGCAAAGGAGCTAGGACTATAACCAAGAATCACTTATCTGTTGAAATTAAGCACAATACATCAGGGGAAAAAATGATCATTCAATAAAATAGAATGATTTCAAGCTTTCAAAAGGAAAAGACCAGAAATTAAACCAAAAAATTTAATCTCCAATATCAAGATCCAAGAGTAACATAAACAGGCCAAAAGGAGAAGGAAACATAAGGGATTCAATAGAGCAAAACTGTTTATATCCTTACTTGGGAAGATGATATTTGTAATTCTTAAAACAAGTATCACTAATTGTATAGCTTTAAGGAATATGCATAGACAAGAGGGCATGGATATAAGGTGAATTTGAGAGAATGACATTAAAAAAAAATAAAGGATGAGAAAGAGGAGTACTCTGGGTGCAGAAGTAAGGGAGAGACAGAGTGAGGTAAATTTCTCACATGAAGAAGTCAAAAGACCTGTTATGGTGGAGGAGAAGATGGGAAAGTGGGCAACAGCCATTGCTTGAACCTTATTCTCATCACTATTGACTCAAAGTGGGAATAATATATGCAATCATTTTAATATAGAAATCAATCAGCATTTATTTAAATACCCAAAAAGCCTAGCAGTAAGAGAGAGAAAGAGAAATTCCATTTAAAATAACTACTAAACAATATGAAAATATCTGGGAGTCTACCTTTCATGACAAACTGAGGACTTATATGAACACAATTACACAATACTTTCCACACAAAAAATCCAGAGCTAAGCAATTGTAAAATTATCAATAGTTCATGGGTAGGCCAAGCCAATATAATAGAAATGAGAATTTTGCCTAAGTTAATTTACAGTGCCATATCAATCAAACTACGAAAAATATTTAATAGAGATAGAAAAATTGGCAAAATTCATCTGGAAGAACAAAAAAGTCAAGAATATTAAGCTATTAATGAAAAAATGCAAAGGAATGTGGCCTAGCCATACCAGATCTCAAACAATATTGTAAAGCAGTAATCATCAAAAGTCTCTTCTACTGGCTAAGAAATAGAGTGGTGGATCAGTAGAATAAATTAGGGGAAAGACAGAAAAATTTGGAACTCAAAATCTTGTAAAAATGCGTACTAAATTTGTCTTGACATGTAACTGGGGAAAAATAAAATAATATTAAAAGAAACCTAAAAGCAAAGCCTCACAGAAAAACACAACTTGGGCACAAATTCAACTCTAATTCCTGGAAAAGATGAAATAATACTGTTTTTTAGGGAGTTAAAATATTTCACAACTGAAATGAGAGTGCTAGAGGAAAATGGTTGGAGAATACATGAGAGTTATGGTAGGAAGAATGAGAAAGTGAAATAAATAGCGAACACAAGAAGTACAAAACTTCCTCAAACAACAAATGAAGGAAAAAATTTAATTTATCTTTTAGAAAAAAAAAACTACTGATATAGAAAACATATCAAGGAGAAAAAAAAAATATAAGAATTGTTGGACTACCGAAACACTACAACCAAAAATGTCTAGACATTCAGCAAATCTTTAAAGAAAAATGCACAGACTTCTAAGAACCCAAGAAAGAAGAATCCTATAGTTACTTCCTGAAAGAAACTATAAAATTAGAGCTCTCAAAATCATTAATGCCAAAATCCAAAGCTTCTGAAATATTTAAATCATTCAGAAAAAAATTCAGGTACTGAGGAGTTACAATGAATGTCATACACACTTTAAAAGTCATCATTATAAATAAGTAGAGAGCTCAAAGTAGAATATTACGCAATTATGTTACAAAAGTATATAAATTATTACATGATTATATGCAATTATTGCATATTTATGTAAGATCAATGAATAGATCACTGGGTCTAGAGTTGGGAAGACCTGAATTCAAACCTGGCCTCAGACACTCTCCGGTTGTGTGATCCTAGACAAATCATTTCACCTCTTTTTCTCTTAATCTACTGGAAAAAAGAAATGCAAAATAATCTAGTGTCTGTGCCAAGAAAACCCCAAATTGGGTCATGAAGAATCAGACAGAATTGAACAACTGAATAACAAGAATTTTATACATATACATTACATATACATATACATGTGTGTTTGTGTGTATGTGTGTATTAGAGAAAGGAAAGGACAAAGATAGTGGGAGAGAGAAAGGGAGGGAAGGAATGCTCTGCATCCATAGAAAGTGCTTCCTCATCTAAGATAATGCCAATGATATCACAGGTCTAGTCACTAACACCTAGATGGATAGATAGATAAACAGACATAGATTACATGTGTTTATAGATATAGATCTCTACTGTGTGTGTATGACTAGCCTTTAAGCCAGAAAAAAACCTGTATCCAAGTGTTGCCTCTGACTCAAAGGATGTGAATCTAGGCAAATTATTTAACCTCTCAACACACCAGGCACTCTTTAAGATTTTAGGTTTCTGGCAAGACACTGACCTGCATTTGTATCTTTTCCCCCCATATATCAATGAAATCATAGCTCCAGTCTCTTTCCTAATATACATGGTAAAGTTATATTACAATATCATCAATAGCTTTAAAGTAGATTATTCATTCTTTAATTCACTTAATAAAAATTTCTCATATGATTATTATGTTTCACTGCCATGCTTTTGTTGATCAATTTAATATGCCCAGCCTATCTGGACTAAGAACAAAGCTTATGCCCCGGATCATATAATATTACCCTTTTGGCTCTAGAACTCCCTACTTGGCACCCAGCTATCCCTGTAAATCTTTTACTTCCACAACCCCTATTTTCCAGTTCTTTAACCATAATCAAATTAATTCTTTTATGACTACTGTAATGGTTGTGTTAATCTATTCCTAATAACTCCTATCACCATCACTGTAACTTGCCAAAATAAAACACTCCTTTACTTGCAACCACTCCTTTTATGCATTTTCTCCACAAATATTTGTAAGTTCTGGGGTGCTAGGGCCTCTCTTTCCATTTAATTGAATAAATGCTTTTTATTCATTTATTGAGGGTAACACTGTAATTTTTTATTTGAAAACATTTTTCTTATAAATAATTTCAATTTTCTTAGCTTTTAATTTAATTATATAATACTTGTGCTAATTTCTTCTTTTCTTTTCTTTCTTTTTTCTTTTTTAAAATAGTATTTAATTTTTCCCAATTATATGTCAAGACAACTTTTAGCACGCATTTTTAGAAGATTTTGAGTTTTAATATTTTCTCCTTCCTTCCCTTCACTCCCCTCTTTCTAAAATGGTAGGCAATTTGATAAAAGTTATACATATGCTATCATGTAAAACATATTTCCATATTAGTCAAAGTTGTGAAAGAAGAAACAGATCAAATGAAAAAAAGTATGAAAAAGAATAAAGCAAATAAAAAAAATATGCTTTAATCTGCATTCAGAGTCCATTATTTCTTTATCTGGATGTGGATAGCATTTTCCTTCTTGAGTCCTTTTTATTAGTCTTAGAGCATTGCGTTGATGAGAAGAGCTGAGTTATTCATAGTTGATCATCACACAATGTTGCTGATGCTGTGTATGATATATTCCTGGTTTTGCCTACTTTCATGTTGCATCAGTTTGTAAAGTCTTTCTAGGTTTTTCTTAAATCTGCCTGGTCATCATTTCTTATTGTACAATAGTATTCCATTACATTCATATGACACAACTTGTTCAGCCACCCCCCAATTGATGGGCATCCCCTCAATTTCCAATATTTTTCCATGATGAAAAGGGCTGCTATTGTCCTTTTCCTTTTTTCATGTTCTCTCTGGATACAGACCTCGTAGTGGTATTGCTGGATCAAAGGGCATGAACAGTTCAATTGCCTTTGGACATAGTTCCAAATTGCTCTCCAGAATGGTTAGATCAGTTCAGAACTCCACCAGCAATTCACCAGTGTCCCAGTTTTCCTTCATCGTCTCCAGTGTCTATCATTTTCCTTTTTTTCTCATGTTAGCTAATCTGAGAGGTGTGAGGTGGTACATAAGAGTTATTTTAATTTGCATTTCTCTAACCAATAGTCATTTAGACCATTTTTCATATGATTATAGATGGTTTTGTTTTTTTTTCTTCTGAAAACTGCCTCTTAATATCCATTGACCATTTATCAATTGGGGAATCACCTGTATTCTTATAGATTTCACTCAGTTCTTTACACAGTTGAGAAACGAAGCCTTATTCTGAGATGCTTGCTCTAAGGATTGTTTCCCAGTTTTCTGCTTTCCTTCTAATTTTGGTTGCATTTGGTTTTGTTTGTACAAAATCCTTTTAATTTAATATAATCAAAATTATCTATTATATATTTGTAATGCTCTCTATCTCTTGTTTGGTCATGAACCTGTAACTCACTTAACTTCTTTAAGAATTTAGATGCTATGCCACTTGGTACAGATATGTTTAGTATTGATATTACTTCATTGTCTATGGTACCTTTTAGCAAGATGTAGGTTCTTTCCTTATCTCTTTTAACTATGTCTATTTTTGCTTTTGCTTTCACTGGGATCAGAATTGCTACTCCTTTTTAAGGAGTTGTTTTCCTCAGTTAGCTTTTGTACTCTCTTTTCTATTTGTCCAATTATACTTTTTAAAGATTTGGTTGTCTTCAATGGATTTTTATATTTCCTTTTCCATTTAGCCAATTCTACTTTTTAAACAATCGTTTTCTTTTTCAAAGCTGTTGAATCTTTTCCTAATTCTCTTCCTCACTCATTTCATTTCTCAATTTTTCTTCTACCTGTCTTATCTGATTTTTAAGCTCCTTTTTGAGCTCCTCCATGAGTTCTTTCTGGACTTGAGACCATCTCTGGTTTTCCTTTGTGGTTTTGCACCTAGGTGTTTTGACATTGTTGTCCTCTTTTGAGTTTATGTCTTGATCTTCTCTGTCACCATAACAACTTTCTATGATGTAGTGTTAATGTGATCAAAGTTCTTCCCCACCCATTCAATAGGCCTCTGGTGGGACTAGGTGGGAAAGCTTGATTATATCTTTGTTTGTAAGCAGGCCTAAAGCCCCTACTTACCAAATACTAAGCCAATTTGACTATGAAGCCCTCAAGGCCCTAAGGGGAGTTGCTAAGACCAGAGCCAATGGCATGTGCAATAAGTTCTAGACAACCATGAAAATTCAGCCAATCAGAGACCTGAGTTCTAGTCAATAAGGTGCCAGCTAGGATTGTATATAAGGAGAGCCCATAGTGGGAGGAAACCAGAATTGAAGAGAGAATTGAAGAGAGACAGAACTGAGAGCAGCAAAACTGAGAAGACTTTGAGGCAGGAGACATCAAGAGGGCCCTGAAGAGCAGACATTGAGAGAACTATCTTAGACAGAGTTGTGGAAGAGAGTGCTGAGCGAAGAGTTAGGATTCATGAATGATTATTTACAGGAGGCCCTAGCAGAGGAAAGGTTACGGGATGACTTGGTTCCTTGCTATAATATTGTGTTATAATTTCCTTGATGCTACATTGAGGTGGGCTTACTGGTTTTGGAATATAATTGCTACCATATCAAATTCGGGTTGTCTTGGGATTGGATACATATGGTCACCTTCTTTTTCTTGTTGTTGTTTTTACTCCTCTCTTTTGGCCTTTCTCCTTTCTTTTAAATTTGAGTTCTGTTCCCAAGGTGGAAGGGATACTTTCTCAGGCTTCTTGTGCCAGGGCCTGCAGGTGCTGCCTGTTTACCTAGTGCTGGACTGATGTTGCCCTGAGACCCACAGGAGTTCACAGGGGCCACTGTGCAGAGAAGGTAGGGTGGGGGGTAGCTGGTGCCACTGGAAGCCATAGGAGTCCAGCAGCTTACCTAATGCTGAGCTGGGGTCCTAGTACTGTTAGCTGACATGTGCTAATGCTAGTGGGCTGTTCTGCATTTCCCTAGGCTACACTGAAGTACATGGAGGTCTGGTAGCTGGAGGTTGCCTGTTACCCAGGATGCTGAAGCACCGGAATTTCTTGACTAGAATCTACCCATTCCCCTGGCTATGCTGAGACACATGGGGGGTCCTGATATTGGCATTTGCCTCCTCCACCACACTGGGGCTCAGGATCTATGGCTGAGATGGGACTTGCTGCTGGCTTGCTGGGACACTTCCTGTCTTGGACTGTGTTCCCTTTTACCCAAGTGATACAGACCTTTCCTGCTTATCTTCCAAGTTTCCTGAACTAAAAGATTGTTTCTACCGCATCTTTTTGCTGGTTCTGCTATTCTAGGATTTGTTTTAGGGTGCTATTTTGTGGTTGATTGAAGGTGAACATGGGAGAGTTACAGTGACTTACTGCTTACTCTGCCATCTTGGCTCCTCAAAGGTTCTTTCTTTTTCTAAAATCAGCAACCTTAAGAAAAACTCAGTTTCTCATTTTTTCCCCTGTCAATTAAACTTTGAACTTAGCACTTCACCTGAGATGCCCAAGCAAAGCCTAACCACGCCCCTACCCCCAAATTCATTACCACTGGTTTCCCTTTTGTTTATATTCTTCTGGACAACTTGAAACACTGAAAATATTCATATTAAAGATAATTTCAATTAATTTTGTGAACAAAATCCTATAACTGTCTCAGATCCTTTACTGGGTCAAGAGGTCAGAGTCTGTCATCATTAGTCACATAACACTCTTTCTAAAGGGCAATTAAGAATTCATTTTTTAAGTGGAAATTTTTCCAATATATCTACTTTTTCAAATGAAAATACAAGATTCATATTTAAAAATAGATATAAGATGTTATATTAAAATTGCTGTGGGGTGGTTAGTCAATAAGTAATGACAAGATCTTTCAGGAATCTAGTATCTTCCATCTGAAATGTCTTCTATATTAGTATCATTTCAATTATTACCTACAAAGTCAAATATAATTTTTTACTGCCACTTTTACAATAGGAAGAAGTTTTCTGTGCCATGAAAAATATACAGAGAATGTAAAAAAGATAGAATACAATCGGTAAACCACATTTAGTGTAGTATAGCTCTATCTCGGCAAATCCTTTTTTCAGAAAATGAGCCCGAACTGAACTATCAATCTAAGAGAAGGTCATTAAGTTAGACACCACTGAGTCTTACATCAAGGACATAAGTTATAAATTCCTGACATGCAGGTCAGATTTTAGCAAAGACTTCTTTTCTACCCCACTGTCTGTTCTAGAAGTATCTTTGCCTCCATCTCCAGCAATGCAGCCACTGCTTACTTATTTAAAAAAAAAAAACTTTGTCTATGTCTCTTGTGCCCCAATATATTACAAACAAATGTATTATAACATTGCTATAACAGTATTGCAAACAGAATAAATTGTGTATGCCTCAGGCCCTGTACCTGAGGAGGTTCAATTAACTACAACATCAAAAGCACTTTGCCATAAGGTGAATTCACATGCGTATAAAAAGGTTGATGTGATTTTTTTTTCTATAGTGGTCTTAAGTCATGGAGTGTTGAGGAGTAGATCTAATGTATTTGAGAAACAATTACCATTGCTACTCTGAAAAATCAATTTTAGTCTTCCCACCTAATTGTGCCTCAATTTTTTAAACTTTTTCTTAGAAGTCTCCCATTCAAATATTTTAATAGACTGCTTACTGAGTGAAACCAAAATAAAATAAAGCCCTTAAGATAGTTCAATGAGTATAGAAAACAGTAAATATTCACTGGGGGAATGAATGGGATAGGTGAATGAATCAGGAAATACAGCCCTGGGTTAGTTTATAAAGCCATTGAAAGTTGTAAAAGTACATTGTTACTAGAGTCAATTCTGGATGCATTGTATCCATATGTACTTTCTCTCCACTTTATATATTAGTTTTCAATAGGGGGATAGGATGTATGGATCCTAGCTTCCCCTTCCTACTCCCAGATCAAAAGTAGAGGCAGCTAAAAGGGTGATTACTTCCAGTCAAAGCCCTTTATTAAATCACAGTCTGGTTGTTAGCTATTGGACAGTTTCCAAGGATATAAATTCACTATCATGGTTTGACCTATTAATAAATGTCATTTCCCCAAGAGTATAAAAATAGACAAAAACACCTTTTAAGTAAAAAAGATAAGTGTTGGAAGTTGTCCTTTCCTCTAAGAATAACCCAGGAAAACTTATGAACCAAGAATGTTCCCCTTCATTTTTTTGCATAGGGATCTGCCTGTCCTTTCCACAATAGCCATATACCTTGGTAATAGGGATTATTCCTTCTTATAAAACTCAACTCTTCACCTCCACAAATGCCTCACAAGATTCCCCTGAACCACTTAACATCTAGTGGTGATGATTTGCAGTCAATTGTCTCTCAAAGGATGCAAGTGGATACCTTTCTGTCAAATCCATTAAAAGTGGGAGAAGATCCTTTTTGGAGGAGGGAGTTGGAATATAATTGAGAGTTATTTCTTATACCCTAAAACCATATTGCAAATAGATAGATAGACAGACAGACAGACAGACAGATAGATAGACAGATAGATAGATAGATAGATAGGTATAGCTAAGATCTTATGATTGGAAAATAAATTAGAAATAATATTGGTAAACCATGAGTCCAGTAGAAATAACTTATTGGAAAACAACCTAAGAGTCATACCCGTTTTCTAGGGAATCTCTAGATTTTTCATCATAATTCAGCTCTTTCCCATAGATATTGTAACTAAGCATGCATTTACAAAATAATAGAAGTTATATAGGATATTAAGCTCAACTTTTTTTGTATCAATAATACAGGATACTAGCCATCCTAAGTGTTGGTTCAGCCAACAAATCTCTTTTGCATTTATACTCCTACCTTCAAATGAACCATCAGGCGTGCTTCCCACTTGCATCTATGTTTTCTGCCTGATGGCATTGTAGATGCAATCTCTTTTGGTAGTTGAGAACCCATTTTCAAGCCAGAAGGCCAGCAGACACTAATAAATATAAAGATTAGAATTTCCTCTTACCCTGAAATTTTAAGTGAAATCACAATGGAGAAATGGGGTCAACGCAAGTGTAAGTTTTTTCTCCTAATACCTTGATTAGAAAATTCATGAAGTATTTAAGTGTCTGTTATATGCATAGCACTTGATGAAATTTTTTAAACACATACTCACTTGACTCAAAATTACTCCTCATTCTATCGTTCTACAGCTCTTTTACCACTTCATAATCTTACTCTCTTTCATAAGGAGAGGTTTATCTGTCACCATGAATTTAAGTAGATAAAAAGTCATATCATTTCCTTTGGAGTGACTACCAGAATTCAGGACTATATCAAAATGGTCCCAATTTTCCTGATCTCCATGAAAATTAAATAGTATCCTAACCTACTTCATTGCATTTACTAAGAATTTTTTATCAGAGGAAATGTATGAATGTATGTATATATGTACATTTGTGACAATGTGTATGTGTATATGTGTACATAGATACATATATAGACATACATGCATACATATATACAACTACATATACGTATATGTTTATAAATATTCTAGAATTTAGGGCTTACTGTATAGTTTTTTCCCATGGATTCTTTCTGATTTGTTATATTACAGAAAATAGGATGTAGGGTTAAACCTGGGACCTAGTGTTGATGGTCTGAGACAACTTTCTAGTCCCTATTTACATGTCCCAATAAGAAAATTCACCCTGACTCTGTGTTGTCTATCTAAAACCACATTGTAGGCTTCTAACATTACAACATTGTATCTCCAATATCTTGAATAACTCCCATTGCGGTTTATTTAATCCCCATCTAAGGGTTGAGATAGAACCAAATAGTTTGTGTAAGCTGCTGACCCTGGAAGTTTGCAGGAATACATTTTTTTCCCAGAAATTCTGATTGGTGGTTCAAATTATTTGACTATCACTCTGGGTATATGTACATGTATAAAAAAAGATATAGAGACAGAGAGAACAAATTCAGTCCTTATTAGGCATGTTTCAGTTTAGTCCCCAAACCTTACTACAGATCTGTAGTATGAAATAGGAAAACCATGCCTAAGATTCTGATTGTCAGATGGCCACAGTTCACACATCCAGGTACATTACTATAGAAGTAGGGACATATTTGTCTCAAGGACAGCCTCTAGCTTAGCAATATCCTTTTAAAAATAATTAATAATATCCTATTAGTGTTCTCCCAATTTTAATGCCTAGAGACAATAATTCTTCTCACCAAAGTCTTAGTCTTTGTAGTTGTATGATATATTGTCTTAAATAAAAACAACATTCATTTCCATTCCCCTTGGAAAAATTGATAATATTATTTTAAAATCATATTTCCATGGTGGTTGCCAGACTTAAATGGTCCTAAAGTTGTTATCCTATTCACTCTTTTAGTGGGGAAAGAGCAACTCAAGTTATATCTGAAGTCCTAACTCCTTTCCCACCAAATGCTGGTTACACAATAGTGAATTGTGAATAAAGTCATTTTTCTAAAAGAATAGCAAACAGAAATCAGAGAAGCTATACAGATTAGAATATACCAAACAATGTACATAGTAAATGAGCTCTCCCATTGGGGGTGATATATCTCAGCTCAACCTAGTGAGAGTTCTGACTTACGTCTCTAGAATGAGAAGCTGGGAATGAGGGACAAGATAAAGACACCACCCCCGCTACAAGTTGGCTTCTTGCCAAAGTCTACATCTACCCCCAGGAGCCTCTCCCTGAAAGAGTATGGAACTGTGAGTGTGTGTGTGTGTGTGTGTGTGTGTGTGTGTGTGTGTGTGTGTGTGTCTTCTTAAAGCCAGAAACCAGAGAACAATTCTCTGTTTAGAATCTCCCACAATCTCTGCCCCTTACAGGGACACAGAGAATTGAATAATTGGTCTCTCCACTAATGAGGAGACTCCATACCTAGGCTCGACCCCAGTTTACCTTTGTATGATAATGTAAAAGTATACAATTATTTTGAAGTCTTCAAGTAAGCCCTATTTCTAATGTTTATGATCTTTTTAAGAATAAAATCTAAATGAATCGTTTAAAGTAAGTTTAAATGTATTATGAGAGAAAAGAGAGAAATTCATCAACTTAGGGTCAATGGAAAGGAGATCATTTGGTTTGATCTCCCTTCTTCCATTATAATCCCAGTATTCTCATTCCTTTTATCCTTCCCTTTGACATCAAAAAAGTAGTTTTCCTCCTTGTCAAAGTTACCCCCTGTGCCAGTAAGGCAAAATGATCTTAGTTTAACCGGTGTGCTTAAGGAGTTTGGCTTTTGTTTATGGCAAAAGTACTTTCACCTGTTAAACGCTAAGCCCCAGGCCCAAAGCCCTATCAGGTGTGAAACCCCTGTGGGAGTAGATTAAAGACTTAAAAGGGGCCAATTCGGGAAGCAAGGGGTCTCTGGACTCTGGTCTCTAGTCGTTGACTTGAGAACGCCAGAGGCTTGGCTGTGAGGAGAGGCGG
>CM053623.1:126418569-126501011 GCA_028646595.1 Phalanger gymnotis | reverse complement strand
CGGGCCTACTGGGCCTGGAGGCTTGTGTTCACAATACTGGAATGGGGAGGTTGGTTCGCTAATTTGTTGCTCTGGGCCCTGAATAAATTTTTGGATGCCTTCTGCTTGGAGAATTCTGTATACCCATAGATTTCGAACCATTCTGATATTTATATGATCCTTTTTGAGATCATAAATTCGGCCTTCCTACTACACCCCCTCTGGCCCGTACTTACCTTCTCATCTTCTTTAAACTTTATTATACAAGTCCCCTTTCTCTCATGCCTCTTTGGGCTCTGCCTTTCTGTACTGGGCTATCCTTTTGATTTTCCAAGTATCCTCAGGGCTCCTCCTTCCAAAGAACAATGGCCACAACAATTATTTTCTTGATCTTGCCAACCCCTAATGGTTTCTAAGTAATTAAATAAGTAAATAATTAAGTCTTGTCTTTCTCCCTTTATTGCAAAAAAAAAAAAAAGGTAGGCTGTGTTCACAGCTTCCCTTTTCTACCAGCTAACTCCTACTCCCTTTATAATTTGTCATTCATCTTTACCACTTTACAGAAAAAACTCTCACCAGTATCACCAATAACTTCCTCATCACCAAATCTTATGGCTTTATTTTTATTCTCACCCTACTTGACATTTCAGTGGTATTTTACATTATTAATCAACTCATCCTTCTTAAACCTTCTCTTGCCTTGTCCTTTTTGGTTTTATGTTCTTGCTGTTCTCCTATCTCCTTGACCACCCTTTCTTTTTATTCTTTAGTTGATTCCCTAATTCTTTCGCCAATGCTGAAATATGGGTGTTCTCAAGATGCTCTCTTTTGTCCTTTTTCATTCTACTGTCTCCTTTGGTGATGTCATCAACTCTTGTGGATTAGATAATTACCTTTATATGGATTACTCTCTTCTACATCACTAGCTGTGTGACCTTTGGCAAGTTAATTAACCTCAGTTTCCTGGATTGTAACGTGGGTATAATAACACTATCTACTTAGCAGGATTGTTGTGAGGATGAAATGAGATAGTATTTGTAAAGCACTTAGCACGGTGTCTAGTTCTGTCTTCTTTCTCTATTCCCAGATTTTCTTCATAGCACCAGGCCTGTATCTCTAGTTATTTTCTGGAAATATCCACCTTAGATATTGCATTAATACTTCAGTTTAACAAATAGCTTGTCTTTTCAATTCTTTTTTTCTCTCTTTGCTTTTTATTTATTTGATTATTCCTCTGTTTTTATAAATTTATTATATGTTCTTCCCTCTTCCTTCCCCAGTAGAAAAATAAAACATTTTATCATACCATAACAACTATGCATAGTTCATCCAAACAAATAACTACATTTGCTAAGTACAAAAATGTATGAGCTAGTCTGCATTTTAAGTCTGTCACTTCTATAGCAGGAGGTAGATCACATGCTTTATCTTCAGTCCCCTGGAATTGTGGTTTATCATCACATTGATCACAATTCTAATGCTTTCAAAGACGTTTTTACTTTGTAATGCTTCTGTCATTATATGAATTCTTCTTCTTGCTCTGTTCACTTTGCTCTCTATTAGTTCATTGATGGCTTTCCAGTTTCCTCTGAAATTATTTTGTCATTTCTTATGGAATTATAATATGCTATTATATTCCTATATCATAATTGGCTTAGACATTCCTCAATAAGTAGGTACCACCTTAGTTTCCAGTTTTTTGTTATCATAAAGAGAGCTGCTATGTGTGTTTGTGTGTATGTGTCTATATGTACGTATACATACATATATATGTAAGCATATATATGTGTGTATGCATGCATACATACATATATATGTAAGTATATACATGTGTGTGTATGTATGTATTTATTCATACATTTGAAGAGTTTTTTTTCACATTTTTTGTTGTTGGTATGTTTGGTATATGGGCCTAGTAGTAAGTGGCTTTGGGGCATAGTTCCAAGTTGCTTTTCGGAATGATTGGACCAATTTGCAGCAATAGCAACAGTGAAATCCATTATTTCTCTGATTCTGTTGATGTCATCCTCCCGTTCTTCTAGGTTCATAACTTTGCTTTCATTTTTTAAATATTCTTTTGTTTTTCTGCCACATCCAATCAGCTTATAAGTGCTATTTTTTCTGCCTCCAAAATCTCTATCAAATGCAACATTGCATGTGCCATTATTCATTTATGCATTGATTATCACTTAGAGTATTATAATACCCTACTATTACTTCTGCTTCTAGTGTTAGTATTCCTCTAATACACCTCCACATCAAGAGCCAAGTAATCTTCCTAGTACACTGTCATAATAATGTAATTTCCCTGCTAAAACACACTACATGACTCTTTATTGCCTATTGAACTACTAATTCTGGCATTTAAGGTCCTTTAACCTTGAATTTACCTACAACCTTATCCCATACCACTATATTCCACAAATTCTGCACTCTAGACAAACTGAAACACTGAGGGGAAATACCTGAAAAACACCTGTTCTTCCTCTTCTTGGTTCCATGTTTTTGTTCAAAGCAACCCCCATTCCTGGAAAGCACCCTGACTCCCACTTCTTTGTATACTGGAGTACCTACCTTTGGTCAAGACCTAATTCATATACAACTCTTGTATTCTCTCCCCCTTCATTTTTTATCAGTGCTTTACTTGAATCTCTCCTTTTTTTATATATGTCATTTTCTCTGACAGTTATTTTTGTGCTTATTCTCCCTCTCCATCTTTAAATTGTAAGATCCTTGAAAGCAGGGATTATGCATTGCTAACGTTGAATTTCCAGGACCTAGGAAAATGGTTTGCACTTTGTAATCACTTAATGACTGTAAGTTATATAAAGAGTTATACTTGATGTTTCCTTTTTATGTGTCATCCCATCCTCTTTTTTTTTCCTTATGTGGTATTGTCAGAGATAATTAGGGACAGACAAAGAAGTTTTATATTATTGTGGCACCATAAATAGTTACAGTTTTCATAGAATGTCTATTGTATAGGTTTGGGGTAGAAAACTTCCAGCTAAAATGCAAGTTTCTCCAAATAACCAGTATAGTGACTTCAATGGCAGTAGTCAAGGGGTACTAAAATTATTTCTCCAAATTCCAATATGCCAGTAGTCCAATGGATCCAATATGATTTCATCAAGGTAGCTATTCCATATCATAGCCTCTTCCACTCAAATGCTTCACTTCAGTGTGGAAGTGGATCCTGCCTTATGCACTGGAGCTTAAACTCTGGAGCTCATACTATGCTGGAACGACTCTGAGTGTAGACTTAACTATATCTGTTTTCTGAAAAACAGACTAAACAAGCATGAAGAAGTTATTACCATGCTAATTCAATTTTTAATAAATTACTTTTTCATGGCAAACCCAAGGAAGTTCCCCAAATAGTACATGTGAAACACTTTTTTTAAAATGTGGATAAACAGAATTGATCATTCATAGTTAGAGTTAGATTTGGAAAACTGATCATTCAGTCTAATATACGTGTTAACTAGGGTTAAAATCTAGCATAATCAGTCTTTAGTCTAAGAGAGACAGCCAAATATGGGGAACTTTCACACACCCAGTCTGGGTGAGGCCAGAGCCCCCAGGGCTCTGAACCGGATATAATTGAGGGGCGTTTCGTGTTTGACTTTAGGGACACACTCATGCAAAGAGTGTTGAGACTCTGGGCAAGCCATAACTGCCCCGGCCTTGTAACCCAGACAGATAAGATGTCGGTGCTTCTCTGGTAACTATGAATTATAATTTGAATCAGAAAAAGTCTGTCTGTTGATGTTTGTAGTTTCTGTTTGTATTTGCCTTGAAGTTCAGGGGACTGATCTTTTCCCCCTGAACTAAGTGATTGATATATGTATGTTTAATTAAACTGAGATTGTTAACCCCTTAAAGTTGCTTTCCTTAGTAAAGCAGATTAAAGAACCTGTGCTGGCAGCCTTCTTGTTGTTGGGCTTGTGTTGGTCTTTTACCCCCTCAACAGCTGCTAGCCTAATTGTTGATACACCATATTAACAAAATAAAATGACTAAATTACACAGAATCTATGTCTCTCCTAAATACCACAGTTATGGCTAACTACAAAGGGACCAGAGCCTTTTACTCCAGATTCTTAACAAGGAGCTCCCCTCAACTGATCCCACGTGGAAAGTTTCTCAATAAAGAGAGTTCTCTGTTAGGATTCTGGCCATGATTTCTCTCTTCCTTTTACCAGTAAGTAAATTTTATCTGGGTAAGCATATGTGTATCTATATGTCTGTTTTTCGTGTTTGTGCTGCAACTTTTTTCTAATTTTTGCTCTCACAGGGAGGCAGTTGTCAGGTAGATGCTTCTATTGAAAAAGATCCTCTGAAATGAGCTATATGGAGATGAAAGAGAAAACCTGTGTACACAGTGTAAAGGGCCACCTGGGAAATTTGGGGTATTATGGGTATTCAGGTCATGAAACCCATTCTTTGATTCTAATGGGTGAAAAGCAGCAGGACAAAAAGGAGGTGTCAATAGTGATGCAATTTCAAAGCGCAACACTATTATAGCAATTGCAGGTGACCTTGGCATTGGTGATGCTGGATGTTATGGAAACACAACACTAAAACCTCCTGTTATTGACAGGATACCAAAGGGGTATGAAATACACTCAACATTTAGCTGCATATCCACTGTGTACACCAAGTAGAGCAGCTTTCCAGACAGGTTTGATCAGGAATGGCTTCATGCTCTAAAGTTGGAGTGTTCCTATTTTCAGCTTCTTCAGGTGGATTGCCTATAAATGAAATCACTTTTGCCAAAATTTTGAAGAACCAAGGCTCTACAGCCCTACAGGAAAGTGGCATCTTGGGATAAACCGTAATAGCAGAGATGACTTCTGTCACCACTATTTAAATCTTGATTTTGATTTCTTCTATTGGCAGTGACCAATTTGAGAGATTGCAAGCCAGGATCAGGCACTGGGTTTACAGCAGCCATACATGCGTTTGTTTTCATTTTCCTGAAACTTGTTGGCATTGTTCTTGTTACTTCAGAGGCACTCAATTGCCTTGCCCTGTTTCGACTCCCTCATTGGGTATTCTTTTCCTGGCTTTTATTAGCAGTCACTATAATTGGACTCTTAGCCTGTTTCCTTCATTTGTTCCAACCTTCAAACTGCATCTTGATGAGGAACCATGAAGTTGTCCAGAAGCCAATATCTTATTAAAATCTCACTGAGAGGTTGACCAAGGAAGCTCTCAAGTTCATGAACAGGTTGGTGTTGCTTGTGTACTGGGATTTTGCTCATAAAAACTGGCTAGCATCCATTTCCATGGTGACAGTCAAACACTATTCTTATTTTAGCCTTCTTTTCTCTTCCATATTCATTAGGTATCCAGAGGTAATAACATAGCAATAGCAAGGGCAGTTGGTCTGAATAAAGTAATAGTATGATTTTTTTTTTAAATCTAAGATGATCTGGAATACTAAAATTTGATTATATATATATGTATCTATATATATATAGATACATATATAAATGAGCTTCATAAAATCATTGAAGCTATTTCTGTTAATGTTATAAAGCAGATGTAACTTTTGGGAAGTCTCTGGAGAAAAAAAAAACCATAAAAAATAAAATATCTCTCTACCTGCTCTTAGTTCCTCTGCTGAAGGAATGAAATTTCACTTGTTTTGCAATGTCAGGCTGAAGAATAGAGACAACAGACATGTTAAACTCTAACCCAAAATATAAGCAAAGGAAAGCAAACCAGCTCCAGGTAATATAATCTTTTTATTTGCATTTTAAAAAGCCTTTTGTCAAAATTCCAAGCACATAGGGTCACTAATTAAAATATTATAGAAAAGGAAAGTGTTACTTTCATTCTTTTAGATAAATGTCTTAGAATAGCAGATTTCTGATCATGGGTGGAGAAGGAAAAAGATGTAGGTATTTCAAATATGTTGTCAGAATTTAGGTCTTAAAAATGAAAAGTAAATATAAACCAAACATATTATTCACTGAAAAAATGAAAAGCAGCACAAAAATATTGAGTCCAGACATAGTGAATTGTGTTTTTATGACTCACTACCCATAAACATTAGAGCTAGTATATTTCTTTCCCAAGGGTGTTATAGTATAGTGAAAAACATTATGAATCGGAAATCTAAATATGAATCCCTGCTAGTCATGCCTGTGTGACCTTGAATAAGTCACTTAACTTCTCTTAGACTTCATTTCTTCAAATTCAATATTTGGACAAATACACTGAGCTGTCGTTACTATCCTATACAAGCTGAAAATGCTATGAAATTTAAGCTATAATTTTTCTGACTAACTTAGCATATCTAAAAAGAAAAGTTGAATTATTTTCATTGGCAAAAGGAACAACAAAATAAAATGTCAAGATGTAAAAAATAGAAGTATTTAATATGCAAAAGATATAATGAAATAATTTCAGTAAGTACATATAACAGGTTAATCAATCAATATTTATTAAAGAATTTCATGTAACCCAAATGTCTGTCTTGGCACAGACCTTGTCAAGACCTTGGACAATATCCACTGCTTTTCTATAGGCCATCATCAGTTTCCCTAATATTCACTTAGGCACATAACGCCCAAAACTCCTATTTATAAATTAATTGACAAAAGAAAGGACTCACATGTAATCAAGGCTGAAAGGATTATGTTCATATGTAAAAAAGGTGGGCAGTTTCTTTAGAGTATTCCATAATATTTATCAGTAAATGCTCCCTAGTTGAATTGCTATGTGGTAAACATACATATCACACCACTAAAAAGGAAAAGAAAACACAATATATAGCTTGCTTATGCCAGTAATGTATATTGAATGATACATCATGGTTAAAAAGACTACAAGGTATTGGGAAACTATGCAGATATGCAACTGCTTCCAATGTTTTTCCTGTGATTGTAATAGGTTTTAAAGCTATTATTAATTAATGTATTAACAATACATTAACAATATGTACATATAAATAAAAAGACAAAAAATGAAAATTTATTGGTTTGAAAGAACTTATATTTTATTATAGCAGATGGCATTTAGATATGAGAACCCTTCTCTGTGCTCCTGCTCTATTTCTGTGAAGTTAAATATATTTTTGTGCCTAACTCTGTACATGTTTTCCCCTCTCCTTTGACTAATTCAGATGAGAGTGAGGTTCAAGTGTCAGCCACTATACTTGCATATCCTGATTGTTTGAGCTCTATTCACATACTCTAGTATCTACTTGCAAACTGTGATAATGTGAGAATTTTTTTTAACTTTCCTTTCCCTTCTCTCTCCCCTATAGCATGTTCCTCTGCCCTTTTCTTTCCATTATTTTCTTAAAAGCATCGATACATACAGCATCACTCCTAGGCTTTGTCTCATAAGCTTCCCTTTTATGAACCTTGATGATGATGGAATTGAAAGGATACATATGTGTCATCTCTGAATATTCATATTAAAACATTTTTCTTTGTTGATTCCCTTTTGATTACTTATTCATGTTTACATTTTTATGTTTTCCTTAACTCTTGTGTTTTAACTTCAAAGTTTCCTTTGTTAAAATGTATTTACTTTTTAATATTCTTTTAGAAAAAATTTTGAATTCCAAATTCTCTCCCTCCCTCCCAAACCACTTGCCACCTACTGAGAAGGAAAGCAATATGATCTTAATTATGCATGTGAAATCATACAAAACATATTTCCATATTAGCCATATCACAAAAAAAAAACAAGAAAAATAGTGAAAAAAAATTATTTCAATTTGTATGCAGAGTTTATCAATTCTCTCTCTCTGGAGGTAGATAGCATTTTTTCATCATGAGTACTTTGGAGTTGTCTCAGATCATTATATTAAAAGGTACAGCTCAGTCTTTCACAGTTAATCGTCATTATACTATCACTGATACCATATACGTTGATCTCCTGGTTCTGTTCACCTCCCTTTTGCATTAGTTCATATAGGTCTTCCTGTGGTTTTTTTTTTCATTTGAAATCATCTCCATGGTCATTTTTTATAACACAATATTACTCCATCACAATCATATGGCACAACTTGTTCAGTCATTGTCCAATTGACAAACATCTCCTTGATTTTCAGTTCTTTGCAACCATAAAAAGTTGCTATAAATATTTAGTATAGGCCCTTTTCCTTTTTCTTTGATCTCCTTGTGGTATAGACCTAGTAGTGATATTGAAAGGTCAAAGGGTACGCACTGTTTTATAGCCCTTAGGACTTAGCTCCAAATTATTCTCTAGAATGATTGGACCAGTCAGAACTCTAACAGCAGTGTATCAGTGTACCTATTTTCTGTTATCCCCTCCAGCGATTGTCATTTCTTACAGGTATGAGGTGGTATGTCAGATTTGTTTTAATTTGTATTTCTCTGATCAATAATGATTTAAAGGATTTTTTTCATATGACTATAGATTACTTTGATTTCTTCTTCTGAAAAGTGACTCTTCACATTCTTTTATCATTTATGTGAATAAGTTCTTATTTTTATAACTTTGATTCAGCATTTGAGTCTCTGTACATTTGAGAAATGAGGCCTTTATCAGAGAAACCACCTATAAAATTTTTGTCATTACTTCACTGTCTATGGTGACTTTGCAGTTTCCTTGACTATCTCTTTTAATTAGGTCTATTTTGCTTTTGCTTTGTCTAAGATCGTGATTGCTACCCCTGCCATTTTTATGTCAGCTGAAGCATGATAAATTCTACTCTAGCTTTTTATTTTAACTCCGTGTGTGTTTCTGTTTCAAGTATGTCTTATAAGCAACGTATTGGGGAAATTCTATTTTCTAATCCATTCTGCTATCCCTTTCTATTTTATGAGAGAGCACATCTCACATTCACAGTTACGATTACTGTTTATTTCCCTTTGTCCTGCTTTCTTGTTTATCCTTTTCCCTCTCTCTTTTTCATCTTGTTTCTTCTCAAAATTAGGTTTTCTTCTGACCACTTCCTCCCTTAATCCCTGACCCCTTTTTAAAATCACTCCCAACTCTTTTCTTGCCTGCCTTTCCTCTCCTATTTCCTTGTTGGGTTAGGTGGATTTCTATACCCAACTGGCTGTGTATACACACACACACACACACACACACACACACATACACACACACACACATGCTTATATTATGCATTTATTTTATTTATTCTTTCTTTTTTATCAGTTTTGATTAGAGTGAAGTGAAAGAATTGCCCACCCCTCATTTTCCTCTCTATTGTAAAAGCTTTTCCTTGTGTTCCTTTTTTTTATGTGAGAAAAACAATCCCCATTCTACCTCTCCCTTTCCTGTTCTCCCTTGGCATCCCTCTTTCTCACCCCTCTATGATTGTTTCTTTTAGATCATCCCAACATAATCAA
The DNA here is from genome assembly GCA_028646595.1 of Phalanger gymnotis. NCBI lineage: Eukaryota > Metazoa > Chordata > Mammalia > Diprotodontia > Phalangeridae > Phalanger > Phalanger gymnotis. The sequence continues at coordinate 126,491,689 of CM053623.1, read as the reverse complement.
CTCTTACCTGGCCCTTTGTCTCTGTAGACTCTTTTAAACTGCCCTAATAATGATAACGTTCTTAGGAGTTACATGTATCATCTTCCCATATAGGAATATAAATAAGTTGACTTTATTAAGTCTCTTACAATTTTTCTTTTGTATTTTTTTCTGCTTCTCTTGAGTCTTGTATTTCCATGTCATATTGCCTATTCAGCTCTAGTTTTTTCATCAGGAAGGGCTGGAAGTCTTCTATTTCGTTAGACGTACATTTTGTTTCCCCCAAAGGATTATACTTAGTTTTACTGATTAGGTTATTCTTCATTGTAATTCCAGCTCCTTTGCCTTCTGGAATGGAATATCACATTCTAAGCCATCCTCTCCTTTTATGTGGAATCTGCTAAATCTTGTGTGATCCCAGTTATCACATTTGAATTATTTCTTTCTGGGTCTTGCAATATCTTCTTCACTGGGGAGCTTGAAATTTGACTATTATATTTCTGGGAGGTTTAATTTTGGAATCTATTTCCAGAGGTTATCAATGGATTTTTTCAGTTTCTATTTTATTCTCCTGATATAAGGTATGAGGGCAATTTTACCTTGTAATATTTTAAAATATTATTTCTAGGTTCTTTTTTTTCTTCAATAGCTTTCAGGCAATCCAATAATTTTTAAATTATCTCTCTTTAATCTTCTTGCCAGGTCAGTTGTTTTTCTGATGAAATGTTTTACATTTTCTTTTATTTGTTCAGTCTTTTGACTTGTTTTACTGTTTCTTGAAGTCTCGTGGAGCTTATACTTGTCTGATTCCAGTTTTTAAGAAATTAATTTCCTCAGTTTGCTTTTGTACCTCTTTTTCCATTTGACCAATTCTTTGAGGCTTTCTTATAGCTGTTTTTACACTGTTGTCTTCTTTTGAGTTTATATCTTGGTCTTCCCTGCCTCCATAGTAGTTTTTCATCTTCAAGTTTTTTTTTGCTTGTTTACTTGTTTCTCCAGCCTAATTCTCAGCTTTGAACTTTATGTTAAAGTTCATCTTTGCTCACCTGGAGGTTGAGGAGGCACTGGCCCAAGCTTCATGCTTTTTTACGCTGACTTTTGTTGGCTGAGATTCTTTAAAATTTGATTTGAGGTGTTATTTTATGTTGTTTGGAAGGTATTGTTAGCTGAATTCAGCTGGAGTACTGCTTTTCCTTTGCCATCTTGACTCTCTCAACTTCAAAGGTTGTGTGACTCTGTTCTTAACATCAGGAAGGCTTGGGAACCCCCTATTTCATTAAAGGTCATTTTTCCCCTGTAGAATTATACTCAGTTTTCTGGTTAGGCTTTTCTTGGCTTTATGTATATATCCTTTACCACTCCTTTATAGTGGTGACTACTGAATTGTGTATAATTCTGACTGTGCTCCTCAGTACTCGTTTTTTCTTTTTTTTCTTTTTTTTTTTTTTGGCTTCTTGAAGCACTTTTTTCTTTGACTTGAAAGCTCTGGATTTTGGGTATATTATTCAAGGGAATTGTTATTTTGGGATTTCTTTTGGAGGCAACCGGTAGATTCTTTGCATTTCCATTTTATTCTTTGTTTCTTGGAAAGAATGAGCAGTTTTTTTAAGACTTCTTGAAATATAATATCTAGGCTCTTTTTTATGGTAAAGGCACTCAGGTAGATCAATAGTTCTTAGTTTTTTTTCTTATTAATTTGTTTTCCAGGTCAGTTATTTTTGCTATTTGATAACTTACAATTCTTCCTATTTTTTGAAAAGGATTGGAATGTTATCATATTAAATGTGCTATTTTAGCAGTGTCTTGGAGAAATTTGGGGATTCTTTGAGGCAGAGGTGAAGAGAGGGTACATTCCACATATGTGTGATGGCCAATGCAAAGTCACAAAGCAGAAGATGAATGTCATGTACTGAAAGCATTCCAGTTTAGCTGAACCATAGGGTTCAGGGATTAGAATACAAAATCACAAGGCTATAAAGAGTAGATTTGGGCTAATTATGAAGACTTTCAAGGCCAAAGAGAGGAGTGTGTGTGTGTGTGTTTGTGTGTGTGCACGCATGTGCATGCCCGCGTGTATGTATTAGGGGATCATGGGAGTTTATTGAATAAAAGAGTGATATGGTAATATTTATGTTTAAGGAAAATAATTTTGGCACAATGTGATGGATGGACTGTTGTAAGCAGAAGTCTGAGTTAGGAAGACAGTTATTTTTTATAAATTAATTTTATTTTTAGTTTTCAACATTCACTTCCAAAAGATTTGGAGTTTTAAAATTTCTCCCCCTCCATCCCTTCCCCTTCCACAAGATGGTGTGCAATCCGACATAGGCTTTATGTATACATTCATATTAAACATATTTTCACATTAGCCATGTTGTGTAGAAGAATCAGAATAAATGACAGGAACCACAAGAAAGAAGAAACAAAGCAAAACAACAAAAAAAGAGAGCAAATAGTATGCTTTGATCTGCATTCAGACTCTATAGTTCTTTTTCTGGATGCAGATAGCATTTTCCACCATGAGTCTTTTGGAGTTGTCTTAGATCTTTGCATTGCTGAGAAGAGCTAAGTCTATCAAAGTTAGTCATCACAAAATATTGCTGTTACTGTGTACAATGTTCTCCTGGTTCTGTCCTAGGAAGATAGTTATGAGGCTATTGCTGATTGTTAATGAGAGCCTGATAAGGGCCATTTGAGAAGAGAGAAACTGTCAAATGTGAAAGTTACTGTAGGGAAAAAATGCTGAGGTTAGACAAGACATTGGATAGGCAAGGTAAGGAAAAGTGATGAGTCAAAGATAATGCTAGTTATGAAAATGAGAGACTGGAAAAAATGGTAGTGGCCTGAACTGAATTAGAAAGTTTGGCAGAGTGCTAAGTTAAGGGTAAAAGATTATAAATACTTGAAAAAAAAAGATTATAGGATCTTTTTTGGACACATTGGTTTTGAGATTTCTCTGGGAAACCAAATTTGAAAACTCCCTTAAGACATTGACAAATTCTACCTAGAGCTCGAGAGAGACTGAAACTGGAGTTATAATTCTCTATCTGCATAGAAAATGTAATTAAATCCAGGACAGTTGATGTGATCACCAAGAAAAAGTACAGATAAGGAAGAGAAGAGAGTTCAGGAGAGACTCTTAGGGGATGCACATAAGGAGCATGATATCTATAATTTTCCATTAGAGTTAGAAGGAACGGTCAGCTGGATAGAAGAACAAAGAGAGAACAGTGTCTTGAAAACCTAGAAAGGAAGAAATATCTTAGAGAAGAAAATAGTAATTTTTCAAATATAGCAGAAAGGTCAAGAGAAATGAGGACTTTGAAAGAGCAAAAAAAAATGTATTTAAAAGAGCATTGATAACTTGGAGAAAGTCATTTCAGTTGAGCAGTTAGATCAGAAGATAGATTACGAAGAGTCAGGGAATGAAGAAGTTAAGAAGTATGGGAATATGTGTAAAGAGTGTTTCTAGGAGTTTAAAAATAAGAGGAGAGCTCCAGGGTGATAGGTAGAAGATGATAGAATCTCCAGGGAAAAGATGGTAGAATCTAGAGAAGTTTTATGAGAATAGATGATGCTTAGACAAGTTGAAGTCAGTAAAGAAAGGATAAGTTGATACAGAGAAGTTGAAGACTAGAAACTAGAAGTGTGTGTGTGTGTGTGTGTGTGTGTGTGTGTGTGCACATGCCGTGCATTGGGGAGGAGGGACTGGGAATACTTGAAGGGAGAATTCTCTGGAGAAGATAGAAGGGGAACCAAATATTATGTTAATGAGAATTAAATTTGAAAGTAGATTGGATATTCAGGGCTAATCTTGTGACTCTGAACACTCTCAGTATCTCTTTAAAATTCAGAGATGTATGTAGGCCCTTAAGTCATGGCCTTTTTTTTTTTTTTGAGAAGCCCTTCAATACTATCTTGGGACACCATTCCACCTACAGTTTTGGAATAGTCCTTTGCAAATAAGATCACGGTATTGAAGACTTAGAGTGGAATTGAGGGAATTGAGAGGATTACTACAGCAAGTAGTTAATTGTGGAAATTGATTGAACCACATTTATTCCATCTTCTGATTCAATTCTTGAACTAACTCAATTCCTTTTCTGTTCAATTATGGGTGTAGTCCAAATTCTGTGTTGTGAGAAAATTTTATTTAATTGTGGGGATTGGGGAACAACCTTATTGTAGTTTTTGATCCTAGCCTTGTGGGTCTAGGAAATTGGACTGTCTTTCCTTGCTGTTTAGAGACCCTTAACCAAGGAGCTAAGTTATGCCTACCTGAAACCCAATCAGATCCAAAGATTGATGCAAGGAGTTTTCTCACAATTATACATGTCAAGCAGTCAATATCTTTTATCTGAAAGCTGACCACATACCAATCAGTTATTTTTTCCACGTTCTTTTGATTGTTCACAGACATTTGGGGAGAGTGCTACACCTCTTTTTCTGAATTCAGGAAATTGTACCTGTTCTTCTGTAGCACCAATGTGATACCCATAGTTGCTATGGCTGCTATGAATATGCTGGCGTAGTTCTGAATCACAAAATATAACAGATTTTCTTCATTGAAGGTGAAATCAAAACATTTATTCAAATACCATAAAGCCAAATCTATCATTGCAACAAAAAATCTATACACATTATCTATGCAGGAGGCACCACCATCCCCAAGCCTTCCCTCCATTAGGGCCTTCCCACAAACAAGGGCAAAATCACTCCCTCTCTCACTCATGCTAGCTGCTGCTCTGTGTGTCTCTCTCTTGCAGCTCTGACTGCTCTGTCTCACTTCCTCTCAGCTCTACTCCACCCTTCCTTCTCCACTCCTTTCTGCTATACCCATTCATCAAGCTCCTCCTACCACAGACTCATGTGACTTGGGCTTCCATGTGACTCAAACTCATGTGACTTAGGGCACATGGAACTATTAATGGATGAGAAAATCTTCAAATTGTATTAACATTACATCCTCTCTTCCTCCCAACTTTGAAAATTATGTATCATTTCCTTTTAATTAATTTCCCTCATTTGGTTAATTTTTTTTTAACGTATAAAATTCTATTTCTCTCTATATTTTGGGTCCAGGCCTGAAGCTGAGGAGACTTGCTCCCAGTTTGTTGATTGCTTGGCATATATTGCTTGATAAATAAATATTCTCAGAAGAGTGAACCTTTTTGTTTTCCTCAGTCATTTCATCTTTCACCCATTTCACAGAATGGACCTAAAGGGTCAACTACACCTATAAAATGCATTATTATAGCTTTTAGATGCACCTATGAGTGCATTATTCAAATTCATACTCATATTTCCATTGGACTAGAACCAATTACCATATTTTACCTAAGCATATAATGCAAATTTGAATACATGTAACCACTTCAGGGGATTTATTATTCATACTGATTGGCACCTAGTTGTAACCTAATATGCTAATTTTACAAATGAGGAATCTGAGGATGAGGATGGCTAAGATGATTTAGCCAAGGACATACAAGTGGTAGGTTGCAGTAATGAAATTTTAACCTAAGGCTTCTGGCTGTAAACCCCCTGTTCTTTCCACTATGCCACATTGTAAAAGGGAAGATTCCATATCCTTATTGAGGTGATAAACAAGTGGTTCTTAGGACTCTTCAATAAAAATAAACTGCATCTAAAATTATATCTTGAAAAATGGTTAATTTGCTATGTTTTATTATGATCCATGCTACTTTTAGAGAGAGCAAAAGATGAAGGCATTCAAATCTTTCCAAATCAAATGAATGATTGTTTGATACTCCTCACTGTCAGGAAGAGCTTATTGGTATTTTTCTTCATGTCCTCATGTAGCAGTTCAAACTCATTTCCTCTCATTCTGTGCTCACTGGAGACAGAGAACAGCTGGTCACCATCCTCTCTGCATAACAAGCCCTTTTTTTAATCTGTTAGCTTTAACTTGTTCAGATAGATCTAATTTTCCAACTCATTGCTCTCTTCTAAACCCTAAAAATAAGACTGAAAATCAAGTCAATGGAAGTAGAATTGGGCCAAATCAGAACTGTACTTATGACTTTTCTTTAAAAATTGTCTTTCCATTACTACAAGCCTTGTATTTCAAATAAACTCCAATATAAACTTTAACATTTGCTCTTTATTTTTCTCTTTGCTTCAATAGAAATGACCCAGTGATATGCTCTATAACAAAGTAAAGCAGTATTATGCCATTTGGTTTAACTTGCATTCTATGATGATTGTCAAATGCTTCATATTGAATAAGTATATTTGTTTTCTCTGCTCTATAATTAATTCCATGTTAATTTCCATAAATTAATTTTAATAATAGAATACTTCTAATAATAATGAATCCATTTTCTGTTTTCTATATTGGTCAATAAATAACAAGTCCTTTTTCATGTCTTGAGTTCCAAATTTAATTTCTATTTTATTTCACCACTTCTGTTGTAGCAAACAAACATTAAGCTTTATTTGCTTAAACAATAGTTGGCATTCAACTTATAGGTCATTTATGGTCTTTTATTGTAATATCTGCAGCTTATCTACATTTTCTTCCTGAGTAGTATTATTAGGTCAAAAAATGATATAGCTCAACTTTAAATTCAGCACCTTTCAAGGCATATGGTTCATAACATTAGTCACAAAGCCATAACTAGGCCATGGAAACTTGGGCTGATATCCTTAGCCCTTCAGGAAGTTGGAGTGAACTCCTCTACCTGCTCTTTCTTGTTCAACCCTTATAGTAATATTCTTAGCAGTGGCCTCGTGCTATTGCCCTTATGTCCCTATTACTTCCTCTTGTCTTGATATTGATTCTACCACGTGTACCTCAATTTAGAGTTTCTTTTATGCTGCCTGTTCCAGATAATATTTATGTTCCTCGTCCTGTTTTCAAAAGTTCCTAGCTATGGCTCTAGTGTAGGCCAAATGCAAGGCTTTCTGATTTTTAAAATATTAACAGGTCATAGAATTGCTTTCTTTTTATGTACATGAAAGAGTATAGTTATTTTCCCCTTATCTTCCTCTCCACCCCCCCAAGATAAAAAAGATTGAAGTTAACTTACTGCAAAATCCAATGAGAGAGCTAATTATTTATCTGTACAAATCTATGAATGCTCTCGAAGTTATAAGCTCTCCTTCCTAGGGGACTTCTGTGGTTTTTCTTGTTTTCACTCCAACTCATTTACTATAGATTAGATAATATGCAAATTACAAGAAAGAATACACTTTAAATTGTGCCCAACATGGTGAGTTTTCTCTTTTTTCTATCATTTGAATGAAAAACAAATATATGTGATTTACTCACCTACATACTGCCAAAAACTAAATTATCCTTATTAAGGACCATTTTCCCACATTGTTACCAGTGTTCATCTCTATAATGGACAAAATACACAGCCCCCCCCTCTTTTTAAGGATCTGAAGCTCAACTCATGCCATATAATATGTTGTTATAAAAAAGATGAAATTTAAGTCAAGTATTTATGAAGTATTCTGGTGCATATTGTAGAGACTACAGAATAATTTATGAAAATGGCAGCTATTCAGTGGATACTGTGGAAACAGCACAGAGGTTGGATAATTTGTTGTTCACTGACAATGAATTTCAGCACACTTGACTCATCAGCACTAACAGTGGGAGATAGCAAGCATCACAGGGCTACACATCTCAACACCAAAGGACATATCTCAATAGCTGAGCAAGATATTGCACTTAAGTATTAAATTTTACTATTTATCCCCATTTAAATCAGGGTCTCACAGGTCTTATGGTAAAACTAAACCAAAACGAATTAATATCACATGTTCCTGACCATAAATGATGCTGTAGAGTCATGTTGTAGAGTAAAATGTTGGATTGATAGAGAACCTGGATTCAAACCTTGGCTCTACCAGTTACTAGCCATGACACCTTGGTCAAGTCAGTTCTCCTTCTAGATGTCAGGATCCTAATTCGTAAAATGCTGGAGTTGGATTATGCCCTGTCCACCAGGGCCAGTTAACGTGGGGTTTGAGGAGGACCCAGCCTGAAAAAGAAAAGGTGAGAGAGAAGAAACAAGAGATAGACAGCTGTGGCTGGCAAAAAGCACTTCATTCAGCTCACGGCTGTATTTTATCAAGCTAGCAAAAAGAAGGGGGGTTGGGGACATGAGGAGGTTGGCTCCGGGGATTTTCCAGGGAGTAGCTGGAGCATAGTGCGATTAAGATATCTGCTGGGCGGAGCGTACTGCTGCAAGCCTGTCCTTGGAAACAGGTGTTCGGTGAGTATCTTTCTGAGGGGCCTGGGGCTCAGCATGGAATGCTGGCTTCCAACAGGATTAGATGACCTCAATTGTCCCTTCCTGCTCAAAATCTGTAATCCTATATAACTCATAATTCAGGAAAACTAATTTTATTTTGCTATCCTCTTGATGCATATGAAGCAGATAGTACATGTAGTATCCTGTAGGCCAATAGCGAGAATTAGACTTGCAAATATAAATCTACAACAAAGTGACAAGACTACAAAAAATTAATTAGTAGAATCATAACTCCAGGGCAATCTCAATATCATCTTTTAAGTTTTTATGAAACAAAGCGAATAACTGTGACTTAACCCATAAAATTTGGTGGGAACCATATTATTTCATAAATCTCTCAACATGTTATTAAGTTGTATCCCAGATTCATAGGGTAATAACAAGTTAAGAGGCATGACAATAGGTTAGAAATGGGTGCCAAGGCCCAATAGAATGATATATGATTTTGAAAATTCTTGATTTAGTTACTGTGTTCTCTAGGAAACATTTTAAATCCTCAAAATTTGATTGTTTTCCCTCTTTTTCCCCTTTAATCTTGTGTGTAAGTCTGTCAGTGATGTTTTTGATTCCCTGAATTTCACTTCTCTGGTACTTTTAAAGTATTTGTGTGTATGTAGAATTATGGCATATTCTTGAGGAGGGCTAGAGATATTTTTGTCTTTTCCTTAGGTTGAAATCCAAGAACATAAATGCAGATAAAATGGCATAATACACTCAAATTTTGATTGGTAGTTGATAACACAGCAAAACTTTGTTATCTTTTAAGTGGAACTATTTATATGACATGACTCACCTAAATGTAGCCTCTCATTCTTGTTCCCTAATCTCCAAAATTATTGGTGCTTTCTCTCATGCAGTGGCCAGTTTCACAATCTAAATGCTGCTTTCTAGAAACAAAAAAGCAAAACTAATAGGTTTTATTAGATAGAATAGATAGATTGGAATATTTCATTATATTTAATTGTGCTAAAATTTTGCTATGATGGCTCTCCATGATTGCTTTTAAATATTCATTTATAAGTAATAGTACTAAGACATTGTGAGGGAAGCAGTATTTCCTGAAAAAAAAGAAATTACAAGATAACAAGTAGACCTCTTATAAACTCACCTATAGTTAAAAAGCTCTTATATAAGTCTCTTACCATGAAGCATATTGTTTTAGAAGTAGAGTCTCTTTTTGGCTATCATATATTTGAAGGAAAAATAGCAATTGTTGTCCATCTTCGACCATAGGATCTGAAATCAAGCACTTTGGGTTAATAGATAGAGGGCCAGCTTTGGAATCAAAGAGACCTGGGCTCAAGTCTGTCCATTGACACATACTTGTGATATAACTTTCCTCAAATTATTTAACCTCTCAGGCAATCCCTAAGACTAGAAGTTTCAGACTAGTTGCCAAGCTACATTTTAAAGGATTTCAATATTCAAATGGTTCTGGGATCATAAGAGGGGAACCTTCTCACACTAGGAGTTAGAGCAGAACAGAAATTAAACATGTATACGAAATGTGTAATTTCATCCTTTTTTCCCCTTGGTGTGTGAACAGGGTCATGTTAATATTTTACAAAAGGTAGATATACATTTAGGACCATAACTAAGTTCAGAGGAAGGTCAGCTGTGTGTCCAAGTAGACATTCCTGAGAACCCCTTGAAAACTTATTTCAATCCATCTCTAAACTATATTTTAAAACATGGAGGAGAGGCTTCAAGGAGCATTCAAAATGGTCTAAAACTAAGAATCTGAAGGCCTGGATTCCAGTGCTGACTCTGCCCCTAGTTGTGTTACCTTGGAAGAGTGACATCATCCCTCCAGACTTCACTTTTATTCCATATATACTCTAAATGACAGGACTAAGCTAGATGATCTTTAAGGTTCCTTCCAGTTCTAATATCCTCCATTCTATGGAAGTCCTGGCTGAGAAAGACTAATCTCTCCTTCAACCAAGTGTGGAAAACTGAGCATAAAGTTAGGTCAGAGATAAAATTTCTTTTTATTTTATTTCTTTAAAAAAAGTTAGCTTTGTGGTATGTGAAACTCGTGATTTCTATGGTAATGAAACAATTAAAATCTTAATCAGGAAACTATTCAGGTTCAAGTGCATACATTCTATCCATTCTGAAAAACTGAGTCACAAACACCTTTTAAAAAAAACTGCTTTTCTCAAGCTGTTTTCCAAAATTCTGAACGTTTTAATTCATTACATACTTTCTCTATAAATAATTTTATTATCATTTCGACCTAGGAGATTCATGAAAATTTTGGATTGTCTAATTTCATGAAATAAAAACAAATATCCCTGACTGGAAATCAAATATTCTGCATAATCTAGAATTTTAATAAAGTTCTTAGATGGGAGAAAGGGTAGTTTTCCATAAATTGTCATGAATTGTACACATAGTACCTATTCACTTAGAAAGGCATGCTGAGTGAATGACTAAATGAATGACTAAATGAAATGACTTTTCATGTTTCTTTAAGAATTTATTTTCCTTTAGTACTTGTTAGTTGATGGATTGTTAATGTCCCCTATATATTTTTGTTCTGCACAGTCAACTTTCAACTATCTATGTTGTGGTTTATCTACGATAAATTCCTCTTACAAATTCTTGCTGACATTAACACCAGCTCTGTCTGCTTCATTAAGCCTTTGTTGACACTAGTAAGAATTTTGTTGACGCTAGAACTGGAAGAGGTGAAATGAATAGCCTTTTCTTTCAAACAATTGATTCAGTGCCCCAGGCAGGTTGTCTTTAGGTTGATGCTTTACACTCTGCATATTCACAGAGTATATCCTAGGAGCATAGAAAAGTCTGAGACTGGATTCTTTTCTTTCTTATGAAATGAGGAGCATCAGGAATTAATTTTAGAACTGGACAACTATTCTCAAATTAGATATTTAGTGTATCTACTTTAATTAAAGCAAGAATTCCTACCCTTTTGTGCGTGTCATGGACACTTCTGGCATTCTGGTGAAGCCTAATTCTACTATTGTTTATAGCTTACATTCATAATGGAATAAAATGCTCAATTTCAGTAAGAGGTTAGTGAAAATATATATGCATTTTTTGCCCATCCAAAATTACAGATCCCCTGAAATTTACCTATGGACACCCAGTTAAGAACCACTGGTTTAAAATGCTTTGAACTCCAAGAACATTAGATACATCAGTGTCTAAATCTATATTAAATTTTTTACCATTGCAAGTCAGTGTCAAAGATTTTGTTATTTGGTTTTCTATGAGAGGAAGGGAGGGAGGGAGGGGGAGGGAGGGAGGGAGAGAGAGAGAGAGAGAGACTGCTGCAAGGTCATCATGATTTGAGTGTAATTTAACAGCAAAGATACAAAGATATTGGGGTACAATATGAGAGGCACAGTGTCCAAGATTAGGGATGCAATTGTCTTGTAGTTCAACCTAATCAAGATGAGAGTACTGAGTAGAATGCTTAGTTTTTGACAATTTTAAGAAAGATGTAGATAAGCTAGAAGACATCCAGAGAATGGTAGTAGGCCTTGATTATATCCCATAAGAGGATTATTTAAAGGAAATAGGGATGTTCAACCAAGAGAAGACTTCAAGATGATATGATAGCTGTCTTCGAGGCTGAGTGGAAAAGTTCTTCGACCTTTGTCTCATTGGTTCAAGAGAGCAGAACTAGGTACAATGAAAATCCCAAAGAGGTGGCTGTAGGTTTGATAACAGGAAAACAAGTTCCTAGCAATTGGAGCTATCTAGAAGTGGAATGGGCTATCCCAGAAGGTAGTGTGTTCTCCCTTAGCGAAGGTGGATGTCCTCATGTAAGAGGGGATTCTTTTAAAAGTATGGGATGGAACAAATGGTATCCAAAGCCCATTATAATTATTTTAATTCTTTGACAAGTAGAATGGAAAGAGAAATCCTTCTTAGAGAAAATATTCCCATTTCTAAAAAATTTTAGGCTTTTGACAGAACCTAAGGACAAAATGATTTTAATGAACAGTGGAGGCTTCAGCAAAATTATGTACGAAGTCTGTAAAAGCAAAGCAAAAATAAATTTAAAAAAATCTTTGTAATGAGGCTTGTTCTGGACATGTTTGGGTCACAAATTCAGTTCCAAATGCTTCATAGTTCAACTTTTAAGATATCTTTCACTGCATTTAAATTTTAGGTAACTGACTGCATGTATAGAGATTAGAAACAACAAAAATTACCCCTTAACTGTGAAATTTTTTTATCACTCACACAAATGTTAAAAGCAACCATAAAAAATATTTCATTCAAAAAAGTTAAAATTTATGTAGATGTTGATCACAGAATCTCAGAATTAGAAGAGACTTCAAAGACTACTCTAATTCAACCACTCATGATCAATAATCCTCTCTGTAGCATCCTCAACAGGTGATATTCCGGCCTCTGATTGAAGAAGTTGAGGGGGGTAAAATCCTCCACTTCCTGTAGTATCCCACTCCAATTTTGGAGAATTAAAATAGTTTAGAGTATTTTCCTCTTGTTGAGCAGATATTGGCCTTTCTGCAATTATTTGAGCAGATATTGGCCTCAAATATCTCCTTAACCCTCCTCTATGTGGCCAAGTATAATCAGCTTTTGTAGAGAGTCTTTCAAAGATTTGTGGCAGGTATCATATCCGTTTTAAGTTTTTTCCTATGTGGTCTTAGCAGGTTATTCACTAACATGAAATGAATTTTGAAGTTGAATGTTTATTGTTCTAAAAGTCACAGTTTACACCCAGACGTAAAAAAAACAACAACAACAACAACAAAAAACACAATGAGGCAGCATTAACAAAGAGATGTCAAAATAGTTCAGGTGATTATTACTTTGTTTCTAATTGATCTTTGCAATTTTCATTCATGATTATTTAAAATATGTTGAGACTTTTAAATAGCTTTGATGCATTGTATTTTCTATTTTTGTAGTTGTTTTAAAATTTTGTTCCACTATATCTCATTTTCTCATAGGACCATTGCTTTTTGTTCTAATTTTTAGAGCCTTCATTTCTTTGATAAGGTTTGATGATGATGGTACCTGATGATAATTAGCATTTATATAGTACTATAGTACTATATAATACAATGTTAAGCACTTTGCAAATTTTTTTTTCATTTAATTCTCACAACAACCTAGGAAGGTAAATATGATTAGTATTCCCATTTTACAGGTGAGGAAACTGAGGCAAAAGAAGTTAAGGGATTTGCCCAGGGTCACACAGCTAGTAAGCATATGAGAACAGATTCGAACTCGGGCTTCTTGACTCCAGACCCAGCATGCTATATCATTTGTGCCACCTAACTGCAATTTCTGGCCTAAGATACTTGTCCTCTTTCTCATTCTTTTGTCCCTACTCCTCATTTAATTAGAACTCAAATTTTGTATCTTTTGATTCATTTATTTCCATTTCTTCCATAATATTGGCATCATTTCCAGACATTTCTTTCTTCTTTGAGATTTTTCTTGGACTTGCAGACTAAATTCTTAGAACTATTATCTCAGACTTCTTTAAATCCACAGCATTCTTCATTGTGTTAGGAATTTTATTCTGTTTATTCATATCTCAGATTCTGGATCCTCCTATACTTAGAAATGGGGGGGGGAGGCAGGGTGTCAGGTATTGATTATATGATGTACTAAGACTAGGTCTTTCAAGAAGCAGGAATCCTTAGGTTTTGACTCAATTTCCTAGTGACCGAACATAGGTTTTGGCCTTAGATTCTTCTTTTTTTCTCACTATACAACAGAAGTTAAATTCTCTCCCTTCCCGTGACCCTGAAAGGCCCTGAACAGCTGTTGTCTATTGTGTTAGTGTTGAGGTTTAAGGGTGCTGCCACTCCAAAATAGCAATGTGTGGGTCCTGCCCAAATGAATTTGACCCAAGCCTTCTTTTAGCCAAAGAAAAACAAGCTTTAGTAAAGATCTGCCATGTTGGCCAGACTCTTAAGGAATCTGAATGTTTATATCACCGACGCAAGCAGGCCAGATTTAATTTGAACACCTTAATGGAGGCCAAAATGGATTTTATATACAAAAAGACTATGGGAGGGATCTAGGGTTGGTCAAGTAGTCTGGGGTGATTGGAGGAGAGGTCTAGTGAGGATCTTGATGGGGGTGGCCAGCAGGCTGGGGTGACTAGAGGTTGGAAGCCAGGAACCAAGAGAATGGGGTTTAGAAATGATTGAAGACTAGAAGTAGCAAGAAGCAAGCTGGAAGTAATAGACATTGAAGGCCTGGCCTAAGTAAAGGGTAACAGAGAATTGGGCAAAGGGATAATGAAAGGCCAGTTCAGGGGATTATGGCTTCAGAGTACACCAAATCAGTTGAGAAGATTCAAGGAGAGTTCAAAGGGGTTTCCAGAGCCTGTACACCAGCATTAGTAGCAGATTTCCTCCAGGCCCCTGAGTGTTGCTTGGCCTTTTTGCCTGTTATGGCTCTCGTATTGGCCGCCTGGGTACTGTTCTGCCTTGCTGTTGGTCTTGTCTCCTTTGCCAGCTCAGCATTGCTTGTGCACTGTGCTTTTAGTCTTTGTTGTCTTGTCTCCATTCAGTACCTCCATAGGCTTCTGATTATCTTTTGTGAAATTTTGGGCTTGATATAGAAGTTTATATTCCTTTCCCTTTGGTTTTCTTTATCATTATTCCCTCTGGAACCTTAATGTAGGAGATTTGGATTCCTCTAGGTTCTAGCAATCTATCATCTTATCTTTAAATCTTGCTGATTTCTAAAACACTGAAAATAAAGCCCAAACTATTATTAAATATGTTTAATTCACAACTATCTTGTCCCATCCCACAGTGGAGATGAACCTGGCAAAAACATAGCTAGCCATTGTACTAAAGATTGAAGTGACTTGCACTGACATATCTAGATGGATCAACTGATTCTCTAGGTTAACAATTCTAGGAACTAACCAGGTCAAGTCCAAACTTAAAGTCCTATAATTTAGTAGGTTGAGGTATTTGTGGTAAAACAATTCAGATGAAACCAAAGGCAAAGTCCATAGGTAACTCAGGTCTTCCTGACTCCAAGCCTGGTACTCTACCCAATGCACCACCTAGCTGCCCCATATATACATACATATATATGTATGTATATATATATATATGTATATATACATATATATATGTACACATATATGTCTATACATATGTACATGTGTAGTAACATATGGGTGTATATACATGTGTTTGTATGTATATACCTTTTAGGAATTTCAGTGCATTTCAGCATTTTTTGTAAAACAATGAATTAACTCCCTTTAATGTCATTTTTAAATGGCACATAAAGGTTAGATTTCTAACTTTAAATTATATGCATCAACATTAAATACTGCTAAATCTACCACATTCAACTAAGTCTATAGAGAATTCTCATACTAAAAGTCCAGGTTAAACATCTCATTTATAATATTCGTGTGAGAAACTAAAAAATTAGCCCTTCAAAAATGTATCCAAAATATCCTAGGAAACAGTGCCTGATTGCCAGAATGTTTATTTTTCCAAATTTGCAAACATTATTGAAGCCCCTCATCATGTGAAAAGATCAGAACCTCTTTGAATGTTTCCTATTTGCTCAAAAATGAGACAATAGCTTAGATGTTATAAATGTTATAAAATTCAAAATACGTATTTGTTTTCGGTTTCTAGCAAACATCTATTTGCTACACTGTGTAAATCTTTGTTTCTCTTAACAAACATTTATCAATCTGATTTCACATCCCTAAGTAGAGGAACTAAGAACATAAATATACTTTGGGAGACAGCAAGCAGCTCTAGGTAACCCTGACCATGATCTTGACTTTCCTCGTGTAGGGAACAAATCTGAGTTTGGCTTTAGACTTGATTTCTGACTTGTAGTGACCTTGAACAAAATAAGCATTTTAAAAACAGCTAGTCAGTGTTTAAGAGCATACATTTTAAAAGCTGTATTCCCCTATATTTCAAAGCACTTGTAAATTCATTTCTATAAGATTGTTTTTATTACACTCCACAATAAATTTTCTTCCCCCTCCCCCAACCTCATCTTGGGACAGCACAAAGCATTCTATCTGAACTTACAAGCTTTCTGAACAATGGGGGACTTGGTTTTTAATGTCATACAGCTATTGATATCATCAATTACCTTCTGCATCTTTCTCAAGAACCACTTTCATAATGCTGTTCTCTTGTTCGTGGACATTCAGTTCAACTCAACAAATACTTATAAGGTACCTACTTTGTATACTGCCTTGAGTTTGAACCTTTAGTAAAATGCATTTTAAATTAAAACTAAACTATTTAGCATATCATCCAAAAGCCTATCATCATCTACTGGTCCTCTCCTAATTCTTTTCTAGCTTTCTTTTCCCTAGGTCTCTAATATACTCTCTTTGCTCAGACCAGGCAGGTCTTCTTATCAGCCAAATATACATCTTTATTATGCTTATCACAATCCCTCGTACATAGTAAACACTTAGTAAATGCTTATTGACTTAACTTTCTCCAACCTCCTGAATTTGTTGTTGTGCATCTCTTAATCCAAGAGAACTCCAGCATTAGAAAAATATGTAGAAAGTATTTTCAATTTTTTTCTTTCACATATTAAGTTCCCGAGACCTCCTCCCCCAACCCTCTCCTGAAAATCATTTGAAGGCACAGATTTCAGTTGTGCTTTTCACCCTAATACAATCATTTAAATGAAAGAGTTTTGGTATCTTATACCTTCTTCCAAGAGAATAATTTGAAGAGAAGGTCATTCAAATCCTACATATGGGATCACTATATCATTTAGAAGTCCAAATATGAAGAATCAAACAAGGACTTTGTAAAGGTTATTTTAACATGTGTGACTGTTTATCTTAACTTTTCATAGATCAATAATGGTGCTACATGTACATACACATTTGTGTTTGTGAGTAGTAGTAGTAGTTATGGTTGTCATTGTTGTTTTAGCTAGCATTTGTAGAGATTTTTAAGGTTTGCAAATAGCTTTATATATGTTATCTCATTTGGCCCTCATAGTAACATTATAAAGAAGTTAATATTATTATCTCTATTTTATAGCTGAGAAAACTGAA
Source organism: Phalanger gymnotis (assembly GCA_028646595.1). Lineage (NCBI taxonomy): Eukaryota > Metazoa > Chordata > Mammalia > Diprotodontia > Phalangeridae > Phalanger > Phalanger gymnotis. Next base: position 126,474,376 of record CM053623.1, on the reverse strand, counting down.
GTTGAGAAAGGTTAAGTAATTTACCAAGGATCACACTGCTAATAAATATCTAAGAAAGGTTTTGAATTCAGGTCTTCCCCACTCCAAGGCCTACACATCATCCACTATATTACCTAGCTACCTATGTATAATGTGGATATAGATGACATAGGGATATAGAATATATCCATCTCTCTCTCTCTGTCACACACACACACACACACACACACACACACACACACACACACCACTGAAATTTTTCTCCAGTGTCTCATCATGGTTTAGAGATGACTCTAGGTTCTTAAGGACTATGGCAGCAGATCCCAATACTCCAGAAAGATTTCCAGTTGCCCTATTCTTACCATCTATCTCATGTTGTCTTGCCTCTTCTTCTATGTTCCTACCTTTATTTGACTCAGGTTAGGCCACAAAACTTTAGTTGGATGAATTAAAATATGCTAAATAAAGGCTCAATGCAGTTTTACTTTAACTTCCAGGACCAATGCAATAGATTGAGCCAAATAGCCAACTAGTACACAGATAAGAGAGAGAGAGAGAGAGAGAGAGAGAGAAAGATAGACCAGCAACAAACACAGTGCTTGACATATGGTAGATGTGTGATAAATATTTTCAGACACATACATATATACCCCAACACTCAAACACATCAATTAATCTAATTCCACCAGGTAGCAACACATCTTAAAAATAATTTTAAGTGCTCAAGCACCAAACTCAAGTCATAAAGTGACCACAAATTATTCTACATACAATTATACTTCTAGCAATGTTTGGTAACATGCTCCTTTTTACAAACTGCCTTGGTAAGAAAATTCATGAGAAACATATTTCAAAAACAGAAGAAAATATTTAAAACATTTAAATGAGTTTGCAATCTAACATTTAAATTGGCTCCATGATTATACACACACAAACTCATTATGTACATACATTCCCCCAAGACAAAATCAAAATAATTTCTAAAACTTGATGAATTTTATAAAAATACTTATTATCAAATAGATATCCAAATAGAAATAAGATACTTTAACAAAGAGGAAAAAGGAAAATAAATCTTTAAATGATTAGCTATTAAGTGAACACGTTATTCTGATATATCTATTCTCTGGAATGCAGTATTTGAAAGACTTTGTTCTACCCACATTAACAAAGTAATACTAGAATGGGCTGTCACAATTGGAAGCAACCTCATCACACAGAACTGCTTGTGATAGTATTAGTTAAATTGGATTTCTACCTTTGGTAGTGGGCAGCTAGGTAGTGCAGTGGAGAGAGTGCCTGGCCTGGAGTCAGGAAGACCTTTCTTCCTGAATTCAAATCTGGCCCCATCAACTTTCTTGCTGTCTGACCCTGGATAAGTCATATAACTCCTGTTTGCCTCAGTTCGTCACCAGTAAAATGAGCTAGAAAAATGACAAACCACTCCAGTATTTCTGCCAAGAAAATCCCAAATGTGGTCACAAAGAGTTGGACACGACTGAAACAACTGAACAACAACAGAGACCTTTTGGTAGTTGTTTCCTAGTCACTGGCAGAGATTTAATGCAGGAGCCAATAGTGCCAACATCATGCCAAGGAGAAGCTTATGCCCTAGGAGAATATGGTGTTTAGTCAGTTCAAAGGAAACCTGCTTTGTTGTGAGAACATACTTTTAGTCTGCCATGCCTGAAATAAATTTGCTACAATCTGTGCCTTCACTTTATGTGAAAGAGCTTACTGATCTGGAGAACAACTAAGCCAAGGACATTGTGTTCCATCTTTAAGGCGGAAATGCAGATTTCTCATTAAAAGGCAAATCTTTCATTTCAAAAGGTTGAATAGGATGGTACTTAAAAAAGAATTCTGAGTGTTTAACTGTAAGGCACTGGGAAAAAAAAAAAGTCTGAACCGTGAATATTCTTTGGCTCTAGGCCTATAGCTTTTTAATTTGATTGTGAATTAGATAAATTTCCATTCACCTTAAGTTCTTGCCTTTCAATATTTTATTTTCCTGAGGTATGAAAATAACAGTTGGTAGATACATTGGTCTCAATAACTCTAGCTCCTTTAGTGAAAAAAAAATATTTTGATTGTATTAGGGTCAGCTCAAAATGATTTTATACTGTTAATATACTGATTAGGCAGGAAATGTTATATGTTCTTGTGAAGTTTTGTGTCTTTAGGGATCAATCTGTACTATTTTTTCTAATAGTATTAAAAAACCTATTTATTAGAGAGGGTTCTCAGAGAGCAGCTATTTTTTTAAAATATATTATTTTCAATTGCATATGTAATTTCATCAGTATAAGAAACTCAAAGCAAGCTATGTAGCACAATGGATAGAGTAGTGGATTTAGAGTCAAGAAGTCATATCTTCCTGAGTTCAAATCTGACCTCAGACACATTAGCTGTGACTCTGGGCAAGTCACTTGACCCTCTCTGCTTCAGTTTCCTCATCTGTAAAATGACCTGGAGAAGGAAATGGCAAACCACTCCAGTGTCTTTGCAAAGAAAACCCAAAATAGTGTCACGAAAAGTCAGAAATGACTGAAAAATAACTGAACACCTTCAAAAGGAAGTCCTGGTGATGGGATATAGTCTCTAGGAATTCCCTTGAACCCATCTTGAATCTTCCCACTTGATAGATCTGGCTTTTCATGCCCAAATAACCTAGCCTAGCCCTCCATTGTCTGATTACTTCCCAATTGCCTCTGGCCACTTCCCACCTGGAATCCTATCAAAATATCTCTACCCAAATCTGTTACCCTAGCCCTCCATTGTCTGTCATTTCCAGGTAGCCTTCATCTATTTCCCACCCTTAATCCCATCCCTGTAGTCTGAACTCACCCTAGTCCCCCAATCATCCCAGTCCCATCAAGATCCTCCCTAAACCACTCCTCCCATCACCCTAGACTACTCGGACAACCCTAGATCCCTCCCACAATCTTTCTGTGTGTAAGATCCATCTTACCTCCATGAAGGTGCTCAGATTCAATCTAGCTCAAAGTTCAGTCTGGGTCACTGGCATTAGAGTCACAAACGCACATTAGAGTCACAAATGCTCAAGCTCCTTAAGAGTCTACCTATCACAGAGAGTCTTTAATACATTTTGTTTTTCTTTGGCTATAAGAAGGCTTGGGTCGAAGTCATTCAAGAAGGACCTAGCACGGCATATTCTTCCTGAGCACCTCTAAATCCCTAAAAACCTCAACACTGGCATAGAACCTCTGTCCACTGATACAGATCAGAAACTCATCTGTAACCTGGAATACTGAAGCTTATGATCTCTGCCCATCCCTAAAACCATATTAAAGTCCTACTCCAGTGCTTCATCGTAGCATAGAGGTGACCCTGGGTACCTGAAGGCTATGTCAGTGTTGTATAGGCAGATAGTATCAATCTGGAAAAGCTCTGAATATGGAGCCAGTGATAGACTGGGTACCTATCATTTGAAATCTAGGGAAATACCAAAAGGTTCATCCTAAGAAGGTTGGTCAAATTAATTCATTAAAATAAATATTTATTAAGCCTTAGAAATACAGAAAAGTCAGCATGGCAATTTATTGGGTAGAGAAACATCTTTGCAGTCAGGATGACCTAACCTCAGGTTCTTCAGTTTTGCCTTTGACTTGTCCTGGCTGTGACTCTTCTAATCAACACATTCCATTGTTAGAATTGGCTTCATCTTGCTTCTACGATCACGTATAAATTCCTCTATTTAACTTTTAAAGGCATACAGCCTAGTCCTAATATATCTTTAGGACATTGCTGCCTTCCATACCATGATCTAGCAAAACTGCTGTGTTCCTCACACAGGGTGATTTTGTCATTTATCTTGGTGCCTTTGGGCTAGCTGTCCCACATGCCTGCAATGTACTCTCTTCTTACCTTCTTCTCAAAGTCCTTTAAGATGTAGTTCAAGCACCATTTTCTAGATGAATCATTTCCTAAGCCTGGCCCCAACTCCCACCAACTGCTAGTCTCCTCCCTTCCAGATTACCTTCTATACATTTGCATTTATTCCCTTTAATTTTATGCCCCATATGTGTATACTTTTCTTCATAATTAGAATATAAGCTACTTGTAAATAAGAATTACTTCCTTCTTTGTATTTGTACTTGCAATGGCTAGCATAATGCCAGGGGCCTAGTAGTTGCTTAATTAATACCTGTTGATGGATTGGTCAATTGCATGACTGTGGTCAAGTCGTTAAACCTTCCAGTAGGACCAGGAACTCTAAGAATATGTTGTTGTTGTTGTTCATGTTTGTCTTTCATTCTCTAGGAGGACCAATGACATCAGCTTGACATCTTGACTTCCAAATGAATTGGATTTAAGTGAGGCAGAGCTGTGCAAAGTCATTAGCCTCACCCTCTCCTCCAGAGTCATTAGAGTCCAGTGGCAAGATGTAGGTCAGGATAACTGGAGATGGCCCAGGGTACAGTGGGAGACCTTGGTCTCTTAAAGCAAAGGTCTTTCCCAGGTCTCACTTTATCTGTAACAACACTCATTCAGTGAATAAAGGCTAGGCAAGAATGGTGGGAAAAGATGGCCTAGTTTGCCTTCATCAAAGAATCAGTCTGGGAGGGGAAGACCCCCAGGGTTTCCTATCAGACTAGGAACAATTGCTATTTACATCCACTCTGAGCCATCAAAACCCAAACAACGAGCAAATGAGGCTTGGGTTGGGACCCATTATAGGCCAATCAGTGGGAGCCAGAGTGATTTGACTTTTAAAGTTATAGTCAAATAGCTCCATTTGAATCCCAATGTGCCTTATCAAAGCCTAGTTTATCAGAGCTATATTTCAAGAAATCATAAATGAAAACTACTTGAGACAAAAGAGTTAATAAGCTACAGATTAAATGCTAACTTGCCTGTTCATTTTGCCTTTTTGAGCCTCATTTTTTTCCTCTGTAAAATGAAGGCTAAACTTGATGATTTTGAAAGGTCTCAGGGGTGGAGCTCAGATTGCACAGAGAAGCCAGGAAGTTGTCTGAGATCTCCCCAATTTCCCTTGGGAACAAATTTAAATTAGGCCTCTAAAAGATTTCTGGAGCAACAGAACTGACAAAAAGATGGAGTGAAAAAATTTTGCAGCCTAAGATAACTGAGAAGGACTTTAAGAAAGGTGCGTCTCACTTGGGTAAAAAGGGAGAGCAGACCAGCACAGGCAGTGTCCAGGCAAGCCAGCAGGAGGCTTTTAGCCACAACACAGATGGGAAACCATGGCCCCATGATCTCAGCAGGCCAATAGCACAAGAGGCCAGCTGTGAGGCTTCCAATCCCAGTGCAGCAAACAGGTAGACTGCCAGCTCCAGACGCCAGAGAACAACAGGCTTGAGTAGGCTAGACAACCATAGTGCAGTGGGCAAGCCAACAACCCCGAGGCTCCAACGCAGAAAACCAGTGACTAGATGCCTAGCATTCAGCGAAAGAAGCTTAGGACAGTGCCCTCTGTACCACAGGAGCAGAGCTGGACTCTAAAAAGTTAGCGAAAAGCAAAAAAGTGTCCTGACCATAGAAAGCTACTATAGCTACAGGGAAGATCAAAACACAAACTCAAAAGAGGACAATGTCAAAATGCCTGTGATGCAAAGCCTCAAAAGGGTGTATGGATTGGAACACTAATGCATTGTTAGTGGAGGTGTGAACTGATCCAACCATTCTGGAGAACAATTTGGAGCCATACTTAGAGGGCAATCAAATTGTTCATAGCTTTTGATCCAGCAATACCACTACTAAATCTATATCTCAAAGAGATCATTAAAAAAAAAAAAAGGATCTAGATGTACAAAAAATATTTGTAGCAGCTCTTTGTCATGGTGGCCAAGAATTGGAAATGGAGGGAATGCCCATCAGTTGGGGTATGGCTGAACAAGTTGTGGTATATGAATGTAATGGAATACTATTGTGCTATAAGAAACGACGAGTGGGTGAATTTCAGCAAAACCTGGGAAGACTTACATGAATTGGTGCTGGGTGAAGTGAGTAGAAGCAGGAGAACATTGTACACAGTAACACTACCACCATGTGATGATCAACTATGATTGATTTAGCTCTTAGCAACGTAATGATCCAAGACAACTCAAAAGACTCATGACGGAAAATGTTATCCACGTCCAGATAAAGAATTATGGAGTCTGAATGCATGTCGAAGCATGTTATTTTCACTTTAGGGTTTTTTGTGGCTTTTTTCTTTTGTTCTGTTTCTTCTTTCACAACATGACTAATGTGGAAACATGTTTCTATGATTGCACATATATAACCTATATCAGATTGCTTGCCATATTGGGGAAGGAGGGGGAAGAGAAGGGAAGAAGGGAGAAAAATCTGGAACTCCAAATCATATGCAAATGAATGTTGAGAACCGTCTTTATGAAAAAAAAAATAAGATACTGTTTCCAAAAAAAAGAAAAAAGAAAAAGTTCTTCTGAGGGGCAGTTAGGTGGCATAGTGGATAGAGCACAGCCCTGGAGTTAGGAGGACCTGAGTTCAAATCTGGCCTCCTATAATCATTAGCTATATGACCCTGGGTGAGCCACTTAACTCCAATTGCCTCCTTTCCAGAAAAGAAAAAGAAAAGCCTCTTCCAACTCTAAATATGCAGCCTTATGATACTATATATGGGAGTGTTTCTACACCAGTAGAGCCCTAAACCAATGAAATCACATATTTTGTGAGGGATAGGACAAAGCAGAGGGTTTGAAATATTCATCATTAAAAAAGTTTTACACTGGGGAAAGATGTTATACTTCTTAAATAGTGATATATATCCTTAACACTAGGTTTGGACTTCTACATCATTATACCAAAAAATATGATGTCATCTGCTGTAAGTTGACAGGAACAGGCTAAGAAATACAATTCAGGACTGGTCATTGCTGTTTTTTCTCTTATTTAAAAAAGCAAAGGGAAGTCCACAGATCATGGGCAGCTTCCCAAATCCCCTGTGGCACAATTAGTTGATGCTCAGAGGAGCCATAGAACCAATGCCTCCATCTCTCTAAGCTGGCTAACTGAAGAGACATATGTGATTTTAGAACAATGATTGTTAAGTCACTTATTTAACACATTTGGCTAATAGTGTTTGACTATCAGTACAGTTTCTGTGGGAGCCACTTGATTTGACTCGTGAATAGCCATAGCATTAGCCTCTAAACTGAGCTAGATATCTCATACTATGATGAGAGATATAGATGAATTAGTGCAAATTAATCCCCATGCCATGAAAAGTCAATGTCTTATTGGGTTAATAGAGTTATCTTTGCGGACAGATGGTATATTTCTATTTAATGGAACTAAGCATTTAAAGCAGGTCCACAGTTCACAAGGGAAATATTAACAATATTTAAAGGGTAATTAAATTAATGAATCTTTTTTTCTAATTCATTGATTTTTATGTACATATACATTATTATTGATTAGGGTCCCATTAGAGTCTAGACAGATTCATAATATCCTTGTAAAAATATGACAATGCAATTCTGCCAATCCAGGAAAGCATTTTTCTTGTTTAATGTATGAATCTTAAGTAACTTTTCACAGAATCATGGAATGTTAGAGCCTTGGAATGGACGTCAGAGGACATCTATTCTAAGTCACTCCTGAAAAGCTGTAACAATGTTGCTAGCAGCTGCTGTGGAGATGAAAGACCAACAACACCAGCATACAGAAGGGCTGCCAGCACAGATTCTTTGATATGTTTTTCTAAGGAAAGCAACTTTAAGGGGTTAACAGTCTTACTTTAATTAAACATATATATATATACCATTCACTTAGTTCAGGGGGAAAAACCAGCACCTTGTACTTCAGAAAGAATACAAACAGAAGTTACAAACAGAGACAATATAAACATAAACATTTCTGTCTAACCAAATCACAATATATATAGTTACCAGAGAAGCACCAATATCTGGGTTTTTCAAAGCTGGGGGGCTCATCTGGTCAACTCACACAACACTCTTCCAGTGATTGAGAGCCCCAAATAAAACACCAACCTCATAATTTATATACCCTTCTCAAGGCCTCCAAGAGGCTTCTCACCTAATCGGTGAGCTTGGGGCTTAGCATTCTAAAAGAGAAAACAGTAAAAAAAAGTCCCACCTTAATTAATATAACAAAAGCAATGCCCTCTTCAACATATCCAGTAAATACTCAAGCATCATTTGCTTGAAGATTTTTAGTGAAGAACTACTTCTAGGGGGATCTTATTCTACTTTGGGAATATAACATGACATGACATGACATGACATGATTTAATTAATATAATGTAATGTAATGTTATAATATAATAAATATAATATGATATATAATAAATATAATATAACATAACAATAGTATATAATATATAATATAATATATGACATGACATGATATGACATGACATGACATAACATGATATAATATGATATAACATGATAAATATAACATAATATAATTCTTAGGATATTTTTCCTATATAGTTCTTCTGCTGTCATTCATGCCCTGACTTCCAGATTCTGATGTGCCCCCTGCACCTACTCTCTCCCCATGAGGGATGGACTGGAGGGAATTCAGAAACTTATATTCATACACTGAACGTGAACAAACTTCTGTCCCTTTATTTTGGTTTTGCCTCTGTGGTGGCACAGTGGTGGCACAGGGTAGTATGAACACCCCAAGCTTCCCATAAACATTCCATTCATGTCACGTTTCTGAGCACCCACTGCATTGCAAACTCCATCCCTGATTGATATAGAATCTCCTTTGATTAACTCGATTCATTGTCTCAACACTGTACTCCAGAATCACAAAGAAAAAATCCTACTTTTTCACTAGATATGTCAACCGACTCAAATTCACCTTTTTTATTTTCTCCCTCACCTTCTTACACTTACAATGACCAGCCCTGAATTGTATTTTTAACTTGTTCCTATCAACTTACTCTAATATATATATATATATATATATATATATATATATATATGTATATATATACATATACATATATATACATATATATATATATATACCAGTATTTAAGGAGTATAACACCTTTCCTCATTGTAAAACATTTTTACTGATGAATATTTCAAACCCTCTGCTTTGTCCCACCCCTCAAAAAATCTGTGATTTTATTGTTTTAGGGCTCTACTGGTGTATTCTTTTTGAAAAAAAATATTTATTTAGTATTTTATTTTTCCTTATTTACATATAAAAACAATTTTTAACTTTTTTTTAAACTTCAACTTTCAAAATATCTCCCGCCCTCTCCTCTCATTGAGAAGGTAAGTAATTTGATATAAATTATACATGAGAGTAAGGTTCAAAAAATGCTCACCCCCTCTGTTCTTTCCCTCCACTGAAATAAGTATATTTTGCAGCTCTCCATGTGATATAATTTACCCCATTTTGCCTCTTCCTTAGCCAGTTCAATCTTCTTTCTCACCCTTTAATTTTATTTTATATCATCCCATCAATGTAAAAAAAAATACCTGCATGTGTGTAATATTAATTAAGGTGGGACTTTTTTTTTTTTAAACTATTTTCTCCTTTAGAATGCTAAAGTAATCAAGTGCCTTTGATTAAGTCTTGCTTGGTGCTAAGCCCCAGGCCCCTTTGGCTAACTAGGTCTAAAGCTCTAGGTCCACACCCTTTTGCTGATTAGATATGAAGCCTTCAGGCCCTCAGAAAGGTATATAAACTCAGAGATTAGCATTTTGTTTGGTGTTCTTACTCACTGGAAGAGTGTTGGTGTGGAGACTCTGGGTAGCCATTAAGGACCCCCTGGCTTTGAAAAAAACAGATGTTGGTGCTTCTCTTTTTGGTAACTATGTATGTGATGTCTTGATCAGACAAAGCCTTCCTGTTGAATTGCTCTCATCAGATTTGGCCTGAGCAGGGAATAACATGCACACTCAATTGGGTATTTTACCCCACAGGAAAGGAGGAAAGGGATAAAAAGGGGGAGATGATAGAAGGGAGGGCAAATACGGGGAGGAGGTAATCAAAAGCAAACACTTTCAAAAAGGGACAGGGTCAAGGGAGAAAATTGAACAAAGGGGGATAGGATAAGAAGGAGCAAAATATAGTTAGTCTTTTACAACATGAGTATTGTGGAAGGGTTTTGCATAAAGATACACATGTGAACTATGTTGAATTGCCTGCCTTGTTAGGGAGGGTGGGTGGAGAGGGAAGAGGGGAGAGAATTTGGAACTCAAAGTTTTAAAAGCAGATGTTCAAAAAACAGTTTTTGTGTGCTACTAGGAAATAAGATATACAGGCAATGGGGCATAGAAATCTATCTTGCCCTAAAAGAAAGTAAGGGAAAAGGGGATGGGGGGGGGAGTGGGGTGACAGAAGGGAGGGCTGACTGGGAAATAGGACAGTTGGAATATATGGCTATTGGAGTGGGGGGAGGATAGAAATGGGGAGAACATTTGTAATTAAAACTCTTGTGGAAATCAATACTGAAAACTAAAAATATTAAATATTAAATAAAAAAATTAAATTGGTTGGAGGCAAATTTGGGGGAGCTCAAGCCAGTCCCTGCCTTTTCTCTACCATATTGGTTCTACCCCCCTCACACTGGTATTCTTCAAGTCTATTCATGAACCATGTCTTCCTTTGTGAATAGTAGTGACCAGTACATCCTTGCATATATTAAATAAATCCAGGCTATAATTTATAGGTCGATTTCCTTTGCTTGTTTCAACTTATAGCCCATTACCTCTTTGTTACCATTCTTAGAATCCATCATTTACTTAGAATACACCATTTAATTCTTCTTCACTTGATTCAAAGGAGGTTGTTTTGTTAGTTTGATATTGATTCTATTTTGCCTTTATATGGAAAATATCTACATAAAATCTAGAATTTTATATTTATATTTAATTTACTTATTAATTATTTATACATAAATATATTTATAAAATATATTATATATTATATTTATATTATACATAAATTGATATAGAAAATGTTTGTATAGAAGATATTCATAGGTAATTAAAACTATTGATTTGTCCTAATTATAATCATAGAGTAGAATGGGAAAGAAGAATTAATACTTTTCCTTAATTATACTCATTATATAATCCCAGAATCCAGCTTTTTTTCCTTTTTGGTTTCTACCCTCACAGAGATTGAATGAGGTAGGTAAGCAGACATTGGCAGGAATTAATAGGTTTCAAATAAAATTACCTATCTGAGGGTGGTGGGGGAGGGGAGGAGAAGGAGGGCATAGTATTACCTTACTCTATTCAATTTAATTCAATTCAGTTCAACAAATATAGGATAGGATAGGGCAACTGCAATGGTCAGGTCAAAAAGCTAGATGTTCTCAAAGCCAACATGTATAGAGCTGGGAAAAGACACCAGGAGGGAGTATTCACACTGTACAATGGTAGAACCTACCAATGAGGCAAGAAAGCACGCATCAGTAGCAACCAACAGTATTTCATGTGCTAGGAATGATCAAGAAAATGTATTATTTTATAGTAGCAAAATGTCTCCTTTTATATATCTTTCTCTTTCTCTTTATGACACTAGTTACCATCTGTCCCAACACATATGTTATCTGGACTTTGGCTTATTTAAGCATGATGGTGTTTAACCAATGGAATGGTTCTACCATCTCTGGGGCAGCATAGGTGTTCCAGTTCTCTTCTCAGGACTATAGTCCTCTCAATCTAGTAGAAATGTGAAAAGGACCCATTTAATCTCTTAAGTGAGCTAGTCATTCTTAGCCTTGGTGGAAGCTTTGTGAATTGCAGATCCACCTCCTTGTCTCTTCAGTGGAGATGGATTGAAAGGAAGAGGTTAGTCCTGCATTGGAAAAGATGATCCAAGCCCTGGCCTAGGTGGCCAATATTGCCATTAGCTCCCTGAGTTCTCCCTATGAGGTCATTTCTGACCTCATAATCATGTTGAACCAACTAGGAGTGGAAAGCATCACAGCCCTATTTGGGGAAAACATGCAGTGACAGAGCTCAAGTGCCAGCTGTAGCTGCTCTCACTGAATTGGTGCTTTGGCACAGGTAGGCAGTGACCATGTCAAAGGCAGCATTCAGACCTTAGCAAAGGAGGAAGGGGGATCACAAGGCACAGATAAGTACCACTCATAATGCAATGAGTACCATGCAACGTCTACTCATAGTCAGACTCCTGCATGGGGATGGAGGGAGGGCAGTGGTATGATGAGAGCAATATGTAAAAGTCCTCCCATACAGATTAGACTAATTTTTGATTAAAAGATATTGAAATTGTATTTGTTTAAATTGCTCAAGAGATTAAAGATTAAGCTTTTGAAGTGGTTTCCTGGTATCCTGAGTTCAAAAATGTGTGAAGGATTGTAGCCAGGCCCTGATGTTTCACTAGAGACCTGCCATGGGTAACAAAGAGGCAGGGGGAAAAAGGTGTCCTTGTTGACTACCCTTTTCCTTGCTATTACTAAATAAAATAAATTTATTTACTAAATAAAGCTCTAATAATTGTTGACAACGACTATGAGATTTTTGGTAAGAAACTGAACAGATTGTATGTCTCTCACCATTGCCAAATCAAGGCCAAGGATGATGATGATGGTGATGAAGAAGATTAATAATAACCTATATGGTGCTTTAAGGTTTGCAAAATGTTTTACATATATTATCTCATTTAATCTTCACAACAACTTTTTTGGGGTAGGTGCTATCATTATCCTTATAAGAAACTCAGGCTAAGAAAAATTAAGTGACTTTCCTCAAGGTCACACAGTTAGTAAGTGCTTGAGGCAAGATTATAACCACAACCAAGGCTGTTCTGAGTCCAAGTCTGCCACTCTAGATAACATGACAGGATGGGGAGAAAAGTTGATTTAGGAAGTTAACATCTGGCCAAGAAGATAGTGTCTGAAAATAGAATTTGCCTTTCTATACCACAGCTTAAAATAAAATAATGACAGTTTCCTGGAAAGTGAGAGAACATATGAAACAAAGGCATATAAGGTATTTTCAGGCATTTCACTAATTTAACAAAATCGAAAAATTATAAAGGTTATAAGAGGAAGAAGCCTACCTATATTGCTCCCGTAAGTTATATAACACAAAAATTAGCGCACGATGGAGAAAGAAATAACTACTGAAAGACCCAGAAGTTCACAGAAGATAAAATTTTAAAAAGAGCCAGTAGCAATAACACATGACCAAAAATGCCTACATACAGACTCAAATTTTGCATTTGAGATTCTAACACAAGGAGACAAATTTGTCCGTATCATTATCAATAAAGCTTGGCAAAATAACTAAAATGTACCTCTGGGTTGATGTAGTTATTCAAAGGAAATAGAAGAGGTTAAGGAGTGAAGAGATAGGGTATCGTTGTGTTATACACATGTGAAGAAAGGTGAGAATCAGAGGAGAACATGGTGGAGAATATTTGGATGAAGCCCAATGGAAGGAAAAACAAAAGTGATTTTTTCATTGGAGGATACTACAAACCACCTGGTCAGAAGAACAAAATAGATAAAGTGTTTTAGAAACAGAAAAAAAAAAAAAACCTGGAACAGAGGCATGGAGTGAGGGTGGATTTCAGTTTTACAGATTTATCTATAGTTCTCTGTCTGTCAAAAACAAAACAGATAATTACTTTTTAAATTGCATTAATGGAAATTTCATCCAAAATTTATCCTCTCCAGCTTTGTGTCATTTAAAAATCCAGAGAACATGTCATTTATACCTTTATCTAAGTAATTTACATAAAAATTAAACATCACAAGCCCATCACAGATCCCTGGATTCCACCATTGGAAACCTATTACTGTTTTGATATTGAATTGTAAACAAACATTACTTGAGTTCGGCCATCCAAATAGTTTTGAATTCATCTAAAGATATTATCTAGTCCACATCTCCTTATCTTCTCTAGTAGATTATGGCATTAATCTAGGGGTAGACAGTGGCTGGACAAAAGTTCTGAAAAAGATCTGAAAGTTTTAGTAGACTACAAGTTTAATATAAATACACAGTGTGATGGGGCAGCCAAAAAAAATCCAGTGCAATCTTGGACAACATCAAGGGGCATATGTTCCATGAATAAGGAGGTGCTAGTCTATCTATACTCTTATCTGTCAAACCTCATCAAAGTTTTTATGTTCATTTCTCGGCATCCAATTTTAAGGACTCAATTTCATGATTTCCTCTCATGTGAGGATCAGTGGAAAGAATCGGGAATGTTTAGACAGAAAAGCTTCAGAGAAGTACTTGGTAACTGTCTTCAAGTGTTTGGAAGATTATTGTGTTAAAAAGAGATTAGAATTGTTCTCTTTGGCTACAGAGGCAAAGACCATTAGTACTGGATCAGTGTTTCAAAGTCGCTAATTGGGCTTTGTATCAGGGAAAAACAAAATAGAACAAATGAAAAAGAACTTTATAAGAATTAGAATTGTCCAAAAGCGGAATAGGGTGCCTTTAGAAAGTGGTAGGTTTTCCCTCCTTAAAAGTGTTTTAGCAGAGACTGGATAACCACTTAACAAATATGGTATCATTTGTATTGCAATCTAGATATGGCTTACAATCTCTTCCATTTCTTTCATGATTCAAGTGATTTTCCACTTCTCTGGATTCAATGTCATGCCCCTGTTCAAGAAGCTTCAATAGTTCTCTATTACCCAAAAGAGAAATACCATATAGATACATCTGTTAGATATTCAAGCCTTTCATAATATGACTTCCACCTATCTTTTGAGGGTAATAACACAGTACCACCAATAACACGGTCTCATGTATGACCCACAGTGGCATACTTCCTCACATTTGATACTGTCCTTTTCCTCCTTGATTTAAAAAATGTTGTCTGCCATGACTATAATCATCCCCTTCCTCACCTCTCTCTCTTGGCAATATCTAGCTCCCTTTATGGCTCAAATTTTGTGCTACTTCCTTTATGACATCTTTTATGAATCCTTCAGCTCTTAGCAATACCCCTTTTTTATTTTTTTACATATAAATTTATTTATTCTAAGTTTTCAACATTCACTTCCACAAGATTCTGAACTTCAAAATTTCTCCCCATCTCACCCCCTCCACACCCCAGGACAGCATTCATTTTGATTACCCTCTCCTCCAATCTGCCCTCCCTTCTATTACCCCCCACTCCCTCCTTACATCCCCTTCACTTCTATTTTCCTGTAGGACAAAATTTCTATACCCCATTGCCTGTATATCTTATGTCCCAGTTATACATAAAAACAATTTTTAACATTCTTCTAAAGCCACGATTTCCACATTCTCTCCTTTCCTCTCTCCCCACCCACCCTCATTGAGAAAGTAAGCAATTCCATATAGCTTATACATGTGTAGTCATGCAAAACACTTCTATAACAGTCATGTTGTGAAAGACTAACTATATTACCCTCTAACCTGTCCCACCACCCATTTATTCTACTCTCTCCTTTAACCTGTCCTTCCACAAAAATGTTTGCTTCTGATTGCCCTT
This sequence comes from Phalanger gymnotis, assembly GCA_028646595.1. Taxonomy (NCBI): domain Eukaryota; kingdom Metazoa; phylum Chordata; class Mammalia; order Diprotodontia; family Phalangeridae; genus Phalanger; species Phalanger gymnotis. Next base: position 126,458,941 of record CM053623.1, on the reverse strand, counting down.
TCCCCCAATCTGCCATCCTTTCCATTATCTCTTCTCTCTTATCCATTTCCCCCCTGCTTTCCTGCATGGTAAGATAGATTTCCATACCCAATTGAGTGTGTATGGTATTGCCTCCTTAATTCAAATCCAGTGAGAGTAAGGATCGCTTATTCCCTCTCACCTCCCCCCTCTTCCACTTCATTATGAAAGTTCTTTCTTGCCTCTTTTATGTGAGATGATTTACTACATTCTACCTCTCCCTTTCTCTTTCTTTCAGTACATTCCTCTCAACACTTAATTTTTTTTTTTGGTATCATCCCTTCATATTCAGCTCACCCTGTACCCTCTGTCTACACACACACACACACACACACACACACACACACACACACACACACACGCACGTGTGTGTACACATATAATACATATATGTATGTATGCATATGCATACATATATATGTGTGATATATGTGTGTGTATGTATATATACATATTTCCTTTAACTACCATAATACTGAGAAAGCTCTCTTGAGTTACAAATATCATCTTTCCATGTAGGAATGTAAACATTTCAACTTTAATAAGTCCCTCATGGCTTCTCTTTCCTGTTTACCTTTTCACATTTCTCTTGATTCTTGTATTTGAAAGTCAAATTTTCTATTCAGCTCTGGTCTTTTCAACAAGAATGCTTGGAAGTCCTCTATTATTGAAATTCCATTCCCCCCCTGAAATATCATACTCAGTTTTGCTAGGTGGATGATTCTTGGTTTTAATCCTCTCTCCTTTGACCTCTGGAATATCATATTCTAAGCCCTCCAATGACTTAGTGTAGAAGATGCTAAATCTTATGTTATCCTGATTGTGTTTCCACAATACTTGAATTGTTTCTTTCTGATTGATTGTGATATTTTCTTCTTGATCCGAGAACTCTGGAATTTGACTATAATATTCCTAGAAGTTTTCTTTTGGGGATCTCTTTCAGGAGGTGATTGGTGGTTTCTTTCCACTTCTATTTTACCCTCTGGTTCTAGAATATCAAGGCAATTGATAATTTCTCGAAAGATGATGTCGAGGCTCTATTTTTGATCACGGTTTTCAGGTAGTCCAATAATTTTAAAATTATTTTCCCTGGATCTATTTTCCAGGTCAGTTGTTTTTCCAATGAGATATTTCACATTGTCTTCTATTTTTTCATTCTTTTGCTTCTCTTTTATGATTTCTTGATTTCTCATGAAGTCATTAGCTTCTATTTGCTCCATTCTAATTGTTAAGGAATTATTTTCTTCAGTGAGCTTTTTGACCTCCTTTTCCATTTGGCCAATTCTGTTTTTCAAGGCATTCTTCTCCTCATTTGGGTTAGTCTGTTTTTAAAGGTGTTATCTTCAGCATTTGGGGGGGGGCTGTCTTTTAGCAAGTTGTTGACTCGTTTTTCATGATTTTCTTGCATCACTATCATTTCTCTTCCCAATTTTTCGTCCACTTCTCTTATTTGATTTTCAAAATCCTTTTTGAGCTCTTCCATGGCCTGAGAACATTTTATATTTTTCTTCGAGGCTTTGGATGTAGGAGCCTTGACCTTGTTGTCTTCCTCTGACTGTGTGCCTTGATCTTCCTCATCAGTATGTAAGAAAACATCTTTTCACCAATAAAATAACCTTCTATAGTCTTATTCTTTCCCCTGTTTGCTCTTTTTCCTAGCCAATTATTTGACTTTTGAGTTCTTTGTTAAATGGAGAGTGTACTGCCCCAAGTTTAAGGTGTTTTGTGCAGCTGTTTTTAGAGATATCTCTAGGGACCTGTAAATTCTCAGTTCCTCCAAAGCATTATGCTCAAAAGAGAGGTGTTTACTCCTCTCCTGGCCTGGGCTCTGGTCTATGAGCAACCACAAGCACTCTTTTCTGCCCTGGAACTGCATGGAGGATTTCCTCTCCACAGATGCCACCAGCCCTGCCAGGCAGCACTTTTCCTCACCACAGGACCAACACCCAAGACCGTGACCCAGATCAGCCGCTCAGTTCTCCCACCATCTGTAGGCCAAGAATTCCAGAAGCAGCTACCACTCCAGAAGCAGCCAGCACTCCATAAACAGCCGCTGCTGCAGCAGTGGTTGCCATGGTCTTGGGGCTGGGGCTGGGGCTGGGGCTAGGGCTGTGGCTGGACTCTCACCCAGGTAAGAGAGCTTTCTCACTGACCTTTAAGGCTGTCTTTGGCATTTGTGGGTTAAGAAGTCTGGAAACTACCACAGCATCCAATGATTCAGTGCCCTGAGGACTGCTCCAGTTCTGTCTGTGCTGACATGGCCCATGCTGGACTGCACTCCGCTCTGAGCCCTGTGCCATAGACCCTTCCAGTCGGCCTTCTAGTTTGTCTTGGGCCGGAAATCTGCTTCACTCTGTCATTTTGTGGCTTCTGCTGCTCTAGAATTTGTTTAGAGTCATTTTTTACAGGTATTTCAAGGTGTTTAGGGGCAGAACTCAACCAGGTCCCTGTTTCTACTCCACCATTTGGCTCTGCCCCCGACACTGCAATATCGCCTTTTAAAACACACATGCATGCACACACACACACACACACACGCCATAGTATAATTATTTTCCTTATAACCTTAAATTTTTTTATCTTTCAATTTGTCTTATATCCTTGATAGAATGTGACCACCTTGGGAAGAGGGTAATGACTATTTTCAAACATGTATCACTAAAACAATGAACAACTTCCCCAAAGTTGCAAAATATAAAATAAACCCACACAATTCATCTCTATTTCTATGTACTACCAACAAAATTCAGCAGGAAGATATAGAAAGATATTATATTATATTAAAATAACATTAGACAATATAAAATATTTGAGAATCTATCTGCTAAGACAAACCCAGATAATTACAAAATACTAACACCTCTGAGATACCATTTCATACTTATCAGATTGTCAAAAGGAAAAATTACAATTTCTGGAGGTAATATGGAAATATTGGAATAGTAATACATTGTTGATAGAGTTTTAAACTAGTCTGACCATTCTGGAGAAGAATTTAGAACTATACCCAAAGAGTTAAAAAGTGTGCACACTCTTTTACTCACCAAATACCACTACTAAGTCTGTATCCCAAAGATAGCAAAGAAAAGGGGAAAGGACCTATTTGTATAAAAATATTTATAGCAGCTATGTTTGTAGTACAAAGACCCAGAAATCAAGGGGAATTCAACTGGGGAATGGATGAACAAGTGGGGTATGTGATTGTGATAAATTACTATTGTGCAATAAGAAATGGTGAGCAGGTTGGTTACAGAAAAATCTGTGAAGACTTATATGAACTAATGCAAAATGAAGTGAGAAAATCCAGGAGAACATTGTCCACAGTGACAGAAACATGGTACAGATGCTCAGCTGTGAGACTTAGCTATTCTTATCAAGACAAGGATCCAAGACAATTTCAAAGAACCCATGATGAAAATGTTACCCATCTCCAGAGAAAGAACTGATGTGCTCTTAATGCAGAATAAAGCATACTTTTTGTTAACTATATTTTTTGTTTTGTCTTTTATTTTTTGCAGCATGGCTAATGTGGAAATATATTTTGCATGACTTTCCATGTGTAACTGTAGTGGTAATCAGGGAAGGGTTTTTTGCTGTTCTTCTCTTAAGTGACTTTAATGAGTCTGGCCTTTGAATGGGGCAGGTAAAGTGGGATCTTTTTTGTCTTGGAATGTTTCTCAGCACTAAGACAATAGAGAGTCATTGAATTGTATATGAAGTGGTACTGGTGGTAGGAGCTTTCCCATAATCTAAATGGTGAGCCTGGAGCCCTCAGGGTCCTGAGCAGGGTATATGTGTTGGAAGATTAGAGTTTCACTTTTGGAGGTACACTCATTGAAAGAATGTGCGTGATAAGACTCAGGGCAAGCAATTAAAATAACCTCCTCCCCGTCTTTGATAACCCAGACATATGATTGGTGCTTCTCTGGTAACTATGAATTATGATGTGATCAGACAAGGTTTGCCTATTGATGCTTATAATTTCTGCTTGTATTTGCCTTGAAGTTCAGGGGGCTGATCTTTTCCCCTGAACTGAGGTAACGATATGTGTATGTTTAAACTGAGATTGTTAACCCCTTAAAGTTGCTTTCCTTAGAAAAGCACACCAAAGACTGTGTTGGCAGCCCTTCCTGTGTACTGTTGTTCTTGGTCTTACACAGCCCCTGTAGCTGCTAGCAACATTGTTGCTACAATAACTGATATTAAATTGCTTGCCTTCTCAGGGAGGTGGGAGGGGCAGAAAGAAGGGAGAAAATTTGGAACTGTATGTTTTTTAAATAATGGTTATTTTTTTGTATATTATTTGGGAATATTTAAGAAAATAAAAATATTAGAAACTATAAAGATATTGTGTATAATTAAGTATTTTAAAGAAACATATCCTCAATGCCTGGCACATAGTAGCTGCTCAATAAATTCCTTTTTATTAAATGCTTGTTGATTGCAGGGGTATTCATGTCTTCTAATGATAATACTATCATGCTGTCTTATGGTCTACAATTGTTGCTGCTAATTCTACTCTGCTGGAATACACAACACTTTGTTGTTTTTATTCAGTCGTTTTCAGTCATGTCTGACTCTTTGTGGCCCCATTTGGGGTTTTCTTGGAAAAAGATTCTGGAAGAATTTGCCATTTCCTTCTCTAGCTCATTTTGTAAATGAGGAAACTGAGTCAAAAAGGGTTAAGTGTCAGGCCTAGGGTCACATAGCTAGTGAGCATCTAAAGCCATATTTGAACTCAGGAATGAGTCTCCTCCATTCCAGGCCTGTTACTCTATCTACTATAGCACTTAAGTGGCTCTACACAACTCTTACTGGATACTATTTTGTTCAATGTATAGTCCTTTCTAGGTACTATTTCACTGGACATGAATTCTTTTATAGAATCTGTTCTACCAGGCATAAACCTTTGTAATTTGACTTTCTTTCCATATTCTCTATTGATCACTGTCAGGCATGGCCCCAGTGAAAACATGATTGAGCACCTACTCTTTCATTCTAGTTCTTGGCTTTGGCTGAAATCCTTGGCTAATATCACCTGGAGATGAGTATATTCTACCATTCTCTCAATCCAAAGCCTGAACCGTAACCATGAACCAAAACATTTCTTCTTGGGGCTTGAGGCGAACAAAATAAAAGGAAAAAAAATAAATAATAAATAAAAAATAAAAACTTCCTATCTTTTATCCTGAAAGGGTACCCTCATTTAAGAGTCTTGATCAGAAGGCTTCTCATTCACAGTAGGAAATCACCTTCCCCCAACAGGTAAGCTCTTTGGATTTCAAATATAAGTTCCTAGTCACTGGCCTTTGCTTCTTCTATTGGTGATATCAATGTAGCTTACAGTGGGCCTTATAAGTGCCTCCCAATTTTAATATATGAATACTAACTAGATTGTACCTAGTCATCAAAATTGCAAAAGCCTCTGGGGCTTAGGGTACTTTAATTTCTCAATTCCAAAACTCTTTCTGCTCTCTGTCAATAAGTTGGAGGTGGGATAAAGAAGCATAGAAACAAAAATAATAAATAAATGAATAAATAAGACCAGAGGATAATTTCATTGTCTCTCTACTTCATGTGCATTTCATATGTATACAAAGCAGGAAGACTTTAACCTTTGGGCCCATCCTTATCCTTTCCTATTGTTAGCACAGTGTCTAGCATTCAGTAAATACTTATAAATGCTTATTGACTGATAGCTTTCATAGCACGTGTTGTCTGTCTTCAATCCTATGCAGACTAACAGTGAGTCTTCACTGCTGGGATCTTGTCTTCTCTGTTGTGTTAATGGTATATGTCCTCCCATTGTAAGATCTCATAAGACCTTCTCTTTCCTTCCCTACACACTTCCTCTTCCATTCACACATAGGGTCTCAGTCTGAGAGAGCAACCTGATTCTCTTCCAAAGTGGCATTCTGTCCTCCTTTGTGTCTTGAGGAACATCTGCTGGTTTGCTGAAATAAACCAGGGCTGTTTCTAGAAATTAACAGTTTCTCCTAGGATAAGTACTGACACCGATTATCAGGAAGGGTTTGTAGTCCCTGACACACAATCATGGCAATTTGGAATGTAAAGAAGCATAAACTACAATAAGAGTAAAAAATATCTATATCCATATATTTTATTAAAAATTAGCTTGGCTCATAGCAAATGGTAAGTATATTCATGGCATAAATTCACAATCCAGTCTCATAATTATTTATCTTCCATTAAAATTCATTTCAGTATTTTTATAAAGCAAGGAACGAAAAGCAAAATCTTTATTTTATTCATGATTTTAAATTTCATAAAGTAAATGTCAGACCTAAATTTCAGAGCCCAGCTATATTTATAAAACTGGCCGTTAAAAGCTATAAACATTTCCTGAGATTATGGGTGTGTGTGTGTGTGTGTGTGTTTCTAACTTCAAAAATATGTCCCACAAAAGAAAGAAATGAAGTTTCATCACTGTTCTGATTGTTCTTGCCCAGGATTTTGTGACTGAATTAGCTACTTGCATGAGAACAAAAGTAATATCTATAGTTTCTAAAGATATACTTAAAAGAATAAAATTGGTATTTCTTTGGTATGAAAATTTTAACTTTAAAAAAAATTGTCTCTATTTTGTTAGAGTTTGTTCCCATTCATTTCTCACAGCCTCGCAGGCTGACTCCTTATTCTGACCCCCCACCTTGACTCTTAAGTTTACCTTGCAATTTCCAATTTCATCTATTTATTTACTTATTATCTATTTATTTATTTATTCCTAAATCCAATGCCCCTTTCTCAATCTTGATCCTTCTTGACCTCTCTTTAAATTTGACAATATTGACTATCTCTTCCTCCTAATTATTTTTTCTCCCATACTCTGGGATTTTCATGAAATTGTTCTGTTGTTGTTTTCTCTCTTCCAACCAGACTAGCCTTTTTTTTAAATCTCCTTTGTAGAATTACATGCTCCACTCTTGGAGTGAGTATACCATAGAGCTCTGCCATGGGTGCTTGCCTTCCCTGCCCCCCACCCCTTACACTCTCAGTGATGTCATTAGCTCCCATGCATTCAGCTACTACAACTATCAAATCTACATATTCACAGTTCATCTTTCACTTGAGTTTTAGTCCTACATTGCCAATTACCTCTTAGATATCTTTACTGTATATCCTACAGTGTCTCAAGTGCTACATACCTAATCCTTTCCACAATTTCCTTTTGTCTGTTGAAGGTATCACCATTCTTCTTACTTCCTAGGTACCCAACCTTAGAGTCATCCTTGACTCTTCCCTCATCCTAACCTTCCCTATTCTTAATCAGCTGCCAACGTTTTTTTTTTTCCTAAATTTCAACCTCTACAACAACTATCTTTCCCCTTCTTTCCACTACCTTAGTCCAGTTGCAGCACTACCCTAGCCCAAACTCCCATCACTTCTCACCTGGACATCTGTGATAGCCTCTTAATTGATCTCCATGCTTCTGATTTTGTTCCTCTTCAACCCATTCTGAAAGCATAGGCCTAATATATTTATTCCCTGCTCAAAAAAGCTTCAATCACTCCCTATTTTCTTTGAAATGAAATAAAAATCTCCAGTTTGACATTTAAGGCCCTTCACAATCTGCCTCCAGCCTATCTTTCCAGACTTATTTCATATTCATGCATTTAAAATACCAGCCAAACTGGTTTACTAGCTATTCCCCAAACTAAACATTCTACCTCCCATCTCAGGGTCTCTTTCATAGGCTTCCTCCATGATTGTAATTCCCTCTTACTTACCTCTGCATCTTTCCATTTCCATCCCCTTCCCCAACTCTCAATTCACATGAACTGTGCCTCCTACATGAAACTTTTCCTAATTCACCCTTAGAGGAGAGGAGTGCTCTCTTTCCTTCCCTCCACCCTGTAATTACTTTGCATTTAACTGGTATATAACTTTATATGAACTTACCAATGTAAATATATTCTCTACCCATCCGTCTTCCACTCCTGATAGGATACAAACTCCCGAAGATCATTTAATTTTTATCTTTGTATTGAAAGAATCGACCAGCAATTAATATTTATTAAATTCAATTGAATTGTTTGGATTTAAATTTTTTTTGTAAATAAAGTACAAGCCTCATCCTATACTACCTCAATATAGTTAATGATAATATATGTGTCTATACTTGTGTGTGTGTATGTATACATATGTACACACATTACATATATGCATGCATGTATATATGTGTGTATATGTGCATATATATATAACTACTGAATTTTTCTTTCTTTCATGGATTGAAGAAAGGAAAATTGAGTAACAGAGGAGGAAAGCTAAAACACATTTGTAATCACGGTCAAGGAACAATCTATTACTGAATTATTCATGTCGATGGTGAGGAAAATCATATTATCCTATTGAAAATATTTTATCTAATTATTTTTCTTATATAATTCTGGGCAAATGTTTCAGATCTTTTCTCATGATAGGACTAGGGAAATCTCATTTTTACTTCAGGGATAAATTGAAGCCATTACCAGCAGTTTGTTATTCTCTGTGTCTCCTCTGTGGGAATTAACAACCTGGTTACACAACTGAGTTAGACTAATGTTCCCAGATTTTAATTTAGGTTAATAAGAGAGAGCTAGAATCTCCTATTAGCACAAAAGTGACAGTTTGTGCTCTCTAGCAAATTCCAGTTGGATATTTGTTTGTTTCCGATTTTGAGTTGGGTTCATTAAAATCCCATTAAAAGCATTCCTCTAAAAGCTACCTTCTTATTCTTCAACATTATAGAGTCACTTTACCCATCATTGTTGAAATTGTTCTTTTCAAGGTTACCAGTGACTGCCTTACCACCAACTCCAGCAGTGTTTTAAGAACTCATCCTCTTTGACGTCTCTATAGTTTTGGACACTATTGTCCACTCTCTTCTTCTTCATACTCTGTGAACATTCCCTGGGCATCGGAACCTGCTGTTAATTATTGAAAAATTCCAAGGACTCCTACATTGCATCTACTTCATTTAAATGTGGAGATATGGACTTTTAAAACATTTTAAAGGCATATAGATGGCACAATGGATAGAGTACGGGACATGTAGTCAGGAAGATCTGAGTCTGAATCATGTATCAGACTGTTTGACCTTAGGCAAATCACTTAACTTGAATCATCCTTAGTTTTGTCATCTGTAAAATGAAAAAGATAATAGCACTTATTTCACAGGGTTCTCATGAGGATCAAATGAGTTATCAAATATAAAGTGTTTTGTAAACCTTAAAGTGCTATATAATTGCCTGCTATTATATTAATATTATCAATAATATTAAACTTAAAGTGATAAAGTCTTTAAAATATCTTTTCTTTAAAAGTGTTCTGTAGAAATAGTATATTATTAGTCTGAAACTAAATGTCCCTAATGCTATTCAAAGTAAAATCTGTAATCCTATTTCATAAAACAATTTCTATCTTTATACACATACACACACTATTTGTGTGTATATATGTGTGTGTGTGTGTGTATGTATAAATAGAGAGAGAGGGAGAGAAACAGAGAGAGAGAGAGAGAGGGAGGAGGGGGAGAGAGGGAGGAAGAGATGATTAGATGGCTCTGTCTGAGGTAATATCCAGCTTTCAGACATCTCCTAAATTTATTTTAGTTATACTCACTCTCTAAATGTGACAATTTCCTAAAGACTCTGTCATTGGCCCTCTTCCCTCTCTACATTAGGGATCTCTTCCACTGTAATTGCATCAATTGTTATTTCTCTGTGAATCATTCTCTGTGCCTTTTGCCCTGACTTTTCCCTAGAACTCAGTATTCTTTCCCTCTGAACAACTTTAGCTGAGTCATAGAATCATAGTTATACAGTTAGAAGGTAACTTTCAGTTCATCTAGTCCAGCATCCTCATTCTGTAAGTGAGAAACCTGTGTCTAAGAGAGACTACATGTGCATGTGTCTTCAGGTAGAAATGTGAAAGCCTGGATTTGAGCCTAGGTTCTCTTATGCCTCAAAACCTGCCCCTCCCTACAGCAGGGAGTCATACAGGCTTAGAATTTTAGTTGTCTATGACTCTTCCTTTTTCGCTTCTTCACAAATACTCAGTTGCTAAGTCCTTATAAATTTTATCCCTGAAATAATTCTAGCATCTCTAGTCTATTTTCCATTTCCCACCATTACTACCGAAGCTCATTACCTAGACTATTGCAACAAAGACCATGTTTCAGACAGACTCTTTTGCTGGGTGAAGAAAATCTTCAATCAGCCAGCCAGTAAACAAGTATTTATTAAGTTCTTAATGCATGGCAGGCTGTGGTAAGCATTAGGGATACAAAGAAAGCAAAACATAGTCCCTTTATTCGAGTGACATTCTAATGGAAAAGATGACAAACAACTATGTACATATAAGATATATTATATATATACATGTAAATGGGAAATTCAGAGGTAAGGCAATAGTAGTGGAACAAGAAAGCTCTCTTACAGAAGGGAGAATTTGAGTTGTTGTGAAGAAAGCCAGAGGGTGGAGATGGAGAAGAAGAATATATAAGGCCTTCTGTCAGAATATTCTGTCAGAATATTTTTAAACAATCAAAGAAAATCCCAAATTTCAGTTAGAGATTAGTGAAAATGAAGAATTTTTTTTCCTTTTCAAATTCTGGGGTACCCTGAAATCTAAGGTGTCTATGAACCCCAGGTTAAGAATTATTAGTAGAGAGGGGAAAATAAGACCAAGGATAAACCCTTATGAGATTTATTGAATTGTTGGTGGACATAACCTGAAGGAAGATCCCTCAAAAGAGACTGGAAAGAGAGGCAGACAGGAAGGAGTAAAAGCAGAAGAGAGCAAATCAAGAGTATGCTGGAGCCTGTAAAACCAGTTTAAAAGAGCCAGTGTTCAGTATGAGTATACCTCAGAAATTGGCAAATGCTGAATGAAGATCAGGGCTTGATTTATTATTTCTATTTTCTAGACAAGAAAGTGATAGAGAAAATATTAATAATGTAGATTAAACTTTAAAGCGTATCAGGCATATATATGTACACATATATGCATATGTGTGTATGCATATGTATATGTTTACACATACACACACACATGCACACAACAGTTAACTATTATACCCTTGGAGCAATGTCAGGAAAAAGAGTTTTGGAAAGATTGTCCAGGAAGAGGGTTATAATCAGTGGCAAACACTGTAGAGTCAAGAAGAATAAAGGGTGATAACAAATATGTTAACCATGACAAGTATCAAAGCATCAATAACTTTGGAGAGAGTAGTTTCATTTGAATGATGAGTTCAGAAGTCGGAGAGTAAGAAGCATGCAAGTGGAGGCACTGATTACAAACAACTGTCTCTAGGAGTTTAACCATAAAAAGCAGAAGAGATAGGACAGTAGCTAGCGGAGATGTTTGGATAGGGTGAGAGTTTTTTTTTTAAAGGCAAAGACACACATAAGTATTCCTTGGCAACAAAGAAGTAGCTGGTACTTCGGGAGAGATTAAAGATTAATGAGGGAGGTGGAATGAAAGAGGGGCAATGGGTTGGAGAAGAAAGAATGGAATTGAATTGAGAATGACTGTGGAGAAGCTTCTCTTGTAAGATAAAGGGCACCTCTTCATATGAGTTGAGCTCATAGGAGGGGAGGATCCATCTGAGTAATGTGAGAGGAGGAGGAGGGAAGAAGAGGAAGCATTTAGCTATAGCCTCGTTTTTTTAATGAAGTGTGAGGCAAGGACTTCAGCTTAGAGCATGGAGGGAAGGGATTCCTAGAGAGTCTTGAGAAGGATTGAAAAGGTTTGAAATAACTATCAAGGTGAGATAGAAAATGACTGCCTTGCTTCAGTTAGGGCTCAGTTTGTGATTTTCTCCTTCTTCATTCAATAGCACATGCTTTCAATAGCATCCTTCTTCATGCAATAGCACACACAACAGATAGTAAAAGTAAGCCAAGGCTGAGTCTTCTCATGGCAAGATATTTGGTAGGATAAGAAACGAAGGGATTCTGGAGAATAGGACAGTGTAGAATATCTAGTGCAGTTAAATTGGTTCAGAAAGAGGTCTAGAAGGGGAAAAGAGAATACTGTAGCCATATCAGGGGAGATGACCTGGAAAAGAACCGAGGGATTGGGGGTCATAGTGAGAATAAAGAACAGGGCAAGGTTACAAGGTAGAGGCAGATGTTAAAGGACAATAGATTCTAATCAGATAAGAGAATTTCAGAGTTGAAAGTGGTAGATTTATGGGTAATGGCAAGGTCAAGGATGTTATTCTCTCTGTGTAAATATGATGGGTGGAAGATTAAGTAAATGAAAGAACTGCGAGGTTAGGGGTTTGAGGAAATATCAATATGTATATTGAAATCTCCTGATATGGGGGTAGGATTTGAGGAAGAGAAAAAGACTGTGGCCCAGACACTGAACTCAATGAAGAAGGAAGGAAAGTGTCCTGGGGGTTAGTAGATGATAGTCACCAGAATCTTGTTTGGGTAATAAATATGGATTGAATGAACTTCAAAAGATCAGTGGTTACAGGATGATGCTGGTAGAGGAAAAGTGCAAAATTGCAGTGGGAAGCATGGAGCATTTCATCTCCCTTAATCATAAGCAAAGATTTGGAGTGTATGAGTGAAAGTACAGCCAGTACTAGAAAGAGTGGCCAACAGTGTTATCAGGAAAGATCCAGGTCTTAGAGAGCACAGAAAAATGAAGAAAGTGAGAAATATTTAAAATAAAATCTATTTTTTGAAGCCTGTGAAACAGCCATTCTGGAGAACACAGAAGAAGGGGCAGTTAGCTTTAGAGAAGGCTGTTGGCAGGCTGGATTGATAGGATTGGGGTTAAGGAAATAGTTGGTGGGAGAACTCGAATAGGGTTTAAACAGTGGTGGCCTGGGTTTCAAAATCACTGGGTTGGGGAGAGGATGTTAGAGTGGGTATCTAATAATCATTGATAATTTGACTCAAGAAGCTTTTCATTGGGATGGAGTTGTCCCAAGGAATCAGGCAGCATGGTATCAAAAGACGGAAAAGGAGAGAGCCCAAGTGGGGCAAGGCAACTGCTATGGAGCTGTATGTTGTACATTTTGTTATCTATCCAGAGAGCACAGTGGGAAGAACAGGTAGATCCGGAGTGGAACATTTGGGTTATATTGTTGTCTAATGGAAAGGAAATAAGAATTGGGCAGTGGAGGATTGGGGATGTAGTTTGTACATTGGTAGCTGGGTATCCAGAATTCCCAGCATGGGGAGAATATCATGATATAAATATGCTAAACTCTGAGGCATGAGCCCAGGCAAGAGTATCAAGTGACTGTAGTGAGGTCCAATGAGGGACAAAATGATTAGTTTGTTCATGGCCCTCCCTGAAGCGATATAGAAGTATTGAGTCCTTGCAACACTTAGAAAGTCCCACAGAAGGCAGGAGCAAGCAAAAATACAATGCTAGGTAGTTTAGACAAGGATTAGGAGTTGGCATTTTCTTTTGTGTCAAATCTAAGAAAAGCCTTTAGCACCTTGAAGAAGGTCCTGGGGGTAAAGACAGAGGCTATAAACAAGTGAGCTTTATTAGTCAAAGCACCATGATTGTCATAGGCACTCTCTCGGCCCTGTTCTATGCAAATCCATGTTGGCTTTAATCCCATTCCTTCAATACTCAGACAATGTTTTCTTAGACATTGGATCAGGCATTTCTTTGATTTTCTGGCTTTGACTTTGGTTCAGCCTTAATAGTTCACTCCTTAGTATTATACATTTAAGTCTGTGCAACAGTTAATTTTCTTTTGCCTGTTAATCACTCACTGATCCCAGTCATGGAAGCTTACTACATGACTGAGTGATTAATTTTCAGCAGGCAGAGATGTCAGAGAGCTGTATTCCAGGCATTCATGGCTATGTGAGCAGAAGCGTGGATGTGGAAGAGGGCATTACAGGCTTGCAGTTCTCATAGCAAAGGGTTTCTCACTGTTGACTGTCATTTTCCTTGAAGTCTTCCATAAGTTCCAGTTTTTTATTTGACTAATAAATAAAACTTCTCATGTTTGCATTTTGTGCTTGCAGAAAATTTTTGTTAACAATACCCTTCGTGTTGCTATATATTGGGATTCTCAAATTTTCTGCATCTGAGAAAATCAGCCATAGCCAAAAATTCCTCAAAGAGGAATGAAACCTTTTTGTTCCACAAGTATCTCTCATTCAAGAACTGCATTTGCTTTTCCTAGAGAGATGGAGACACAACAATCACTTCCCAACTTGGCTTCCTGCCTCCAGTTTCTCTTTCCTTCCTTCCTTCCTTCCTTCCTCTTCTTCCTTACCTCCCTCCTCCCTTCCCTCTCTTCATCATTATCCTAATGCACCCTACTGATCTAGCCATTTGTCTGCTCAGATATTTTCAGAGACCCTATTAGCCTCTCTAGCTGTCCAAGCCCTCTAAAATCTGACTAAACTCTCTTTATAGTCCTGTCATATGCTATTCTATTTTAAAGATTTCATGTTCCATCAAACTATAGTCCTTATCGTGTCTTCTTGTCCTCCTTCCTTCTATTTCCATATCTCTGCTTACCTAGTCTCTGAACTAGGACTCTAGAACTCTGGAACAGAGTTCTTTCCCTACTAGTGCTTACTAAATGTCATCCTTTCTTTTAAAACCTAGCTCCAGTGCTACCTCCTTCATGAAGCCTTCCCTCATGTCTCCACCTGGAAATAAATGCTGTCTCCTTCGAATTTGTTATAATGCTTTGGTTCTTTCCTTTGAATTTGTCTCATTTTTTCTTTTCCTTTAGTTACTTGTTTATAATCCCTGTTTTCTGATTATTAGCTCCTTGAGGGAAGATTTTATTTCATGTTTTATTTCATCTTCTCCACCCCCTGCACACATGCCTAGTATGGTCTTTTAGATGTAGTGTTATTATTGACTAAATAAATAGCATTATTCAATTAAATTCAACAAATATTTGTTAAATGCCTACAGTCAAAGAAAACTCTATAATACTGTATTGCTTGGAGTAGTTTAGATTATTCAGTTTGGATTTTGCTCCTATCAATTTTAATAATCTGTTTCTCAATGGATATGGCAGTGTGCTATCAAGTCTGTGCCTCTAGACATTTCTATTGCATTCATAATAGGGCTTTGCATTCCCACTGAGTCATTTGAAAATCTCCTGGTGAAAGTAATAGAAAGAGTAATGGCACTTGTGTGTGATTTACATAATTACACCAACTCATGTAGGCTGTCTTGTTGAAAACTTAACCTTTTCCTTTCCTTATCAGTATTGCTTATATCCAGTTTTATTTTTAAATTAGGTCCTGTTTATTTACATTCCCTGCAGCCTTTTTGAGAACAGTGATTATAAAGCATAAAGTGATAGTATACAAATTCACATCATTCCAATTAAATTCACAACCATTGGTTCACCTGCCCTTACTTTGAGTAGCTAAAAGCAATGTTTCCCAAGGCTGTTAGCATCAGCTTTTTCAACTGCAAAGACTTTTGCAACAATTGATCAGAGGTCAACTGAAAAGGTTATTTAAAATGGAGTTCCACTAAGACAAGTTGCAATGAGCTCTGAGTGCTTCTAGTGAAAATTTTGAAATCCTTTTATTTTATGAGTGTTTTAAAAAGTGATTTCTCACTATAACATACTAATTCTAAAATAAGCCTCCCAGATTATTATTATTGCTATTACAAATAGGAGCTGACATTTATATGCCACTTCAATGTTTGCAAATTGTCTCTCATAAATTAATTCATTTGAAAACTCACAACATGAGACTGGTGCTATCCACATTTTACAGATTAGGAAACCAAGGCTGCGAAAGGTTAAAAGACCAATGGATAAATGTCTGAGGCAGGATTAGAGCTCATTTCTTCATGACTCCAAATCCTGTGCAGCAAGCCCCTTCAATCTGAGAAATACAGAGTCCAGATGGATTAAACTTCTGCTAAGCCAGAGTCAGCACAGTTAACAGTGACATATTTTTTCCTAACTCGGTGTCTGATATGTAGAAAATTTTTGCTTAATGTCTAAATTTTTAAATTGAGTCTTACAATGCTACTGAGAGTATAGTCATTTCCAATGCAGTATAGTACAGGGAAATATCTTGTTATAGTTCCTTCATAATTTACTTAAATAGGATCAAAGATGCCAATTATTTTGGTTCTGTCTTATTGTCTCTTGCCCCTCAGCTTTTGTGTGGATCCTGCGCAGATCTTACAAGACAGTTTAGCTCTATATGCTTAACTAAATGCATCCCAGAAAAGGAATTAATTCTGATACACAATTCCATTGACCATCATAGGTCCATTTCTTTCTAAATCTTTTATGTTTTAGATGCCTTTTAAAGAGATTATGAAATTTCAGCTTTCAGCTCTTTTTTTAGTTTGAGATGCTACATTTGTATCACTGATATAATACAAGAAAATTTATTTTGAACTGTTTTTGAAGTTCAACGCTACAATAATGAGCTAGCTTTAAGTAGAGATTACTATTTAGACAGTAGATAAAAATGTGTAGATGCAAATTTACCTTTGCTAATGCTTATTATATAAAAATCATTTGTGTGTTTGAACCTACAATTAAATCTTGTTTGTTTGTTAGAATGTAAGCAACTTTTGATGCACTTTGTTTTACACTGTATTTCTAGCACACTGCTGAGCATATAATAGGTTTAATAAATACTCATGATGGATTGATTATTATTATTGATTGATTGTTATACTTTGGTCAATCTATGAATAGATTTTATTATTTAATAATTGTTTATATGAATCATAATTCATGTTCTCGTGTCTTGAGAATTTTTTAAAATATCAATTTAGTGCATTTTCCTCTGTAGCAATTTAGAGAAAAGCACCTCTAATTCTTGGTTCTAGTATTTAATTAATTGCAGAAAAGATTGGGTTCTTTTAACACTTACAAAAGAGCTTCGGGAAAAAAAATAGTTTATTTTTCATTAAGTTTAAACCCTGATGTCTACAAGAAAGTAAAAATAATCCACTGTGACAATTTGAGGTTTGTTTGTAATTTCAACTTTTCTTGAAGTTTTTCTTGCTGAAGGTTGGAGAAGGAAGATAAGGGGCATGATATATTAAATTATATAGGTATCTAGCTTATGCAGTGGCTAAGAGCATTAGATTTGAAATCAGAAAAAGCACAGTTCAAATCCTGCCTGAAACACTGGCTAATCACTTACCTAACTTCTCTCAGGAACAGTTCTTTATCTGGAAAATAATTATAATAGAGATAACATATGTAGTGCTCTGCAAACCTTAAAGTCCTATATAAATGCATTATTATTAATCTCATTTCCTGTTATAATGTTGGCTTTCCTTTGACTAACAATCTACAATGTTAGTTGCTAACAAGCTCTAAGCCAGAATGTAATTTCTTTCAAAGGTGGTTTTCCCTACCTCCATCCTTCTAAATCCTAGAGCTCTGTGTTAATATGTCAGAGAAGTTAGAGTTAGCTTCAGAATTAAGACATTTGTGTTCAAAGTCCACCTCTGACACATAATCGTTGTGTGACCCTGGGCAAGATGTTTAACCTCTCAGTTCCCCATAAGTGCTCAAAGACAGGACTTTAGAAAGAATGTTATGATCTGAGCAGAAAAAGTTCCTTTATACCACTGGGTGCTGGTGAGGCAAGTAGAGTGGCAGCTGAGTAAATAGAGCTAAGAAATTAGCATTTGAAATATTCTAAAGCAAAAATTCACAAATACAACTTTGATTCTACAGTAAACAGGTCAAATCAGTGCAGGAGTCAAGCTAGAATTATTTTTAAAAGGCAAGAATCTAATATTTCCACATTAGATGAATTTGCATAATTTGATTTACATCACTAAATCTAATTACTGTACTTTTACCACCTGCATCTCCATTTCAGGAAGTAGCTCAAAAATAAGAGGAATTATTTCAAAAGAATAAAATCTGATTAAAACATTATAAAACACTCCAATCTCCCGAAACATGGGATACTTGGTCACCATTTAGTGGCAATGCCAAAGATGCTATGACAAGATTGTTCAAGAAATTTTTTGGCCAGAAACAAAATAAAGTATCATTATTTATATTCATGGCTTTTAATTCTAGAGCCTTTTAAGGTTTGTCTTGATACATATCCCTACTCATGGATATATGACCTATTTCAACCTGTGAGTTCCCTCCCCACCCGTCCCACCCCCAAAATGATAATTTTTGTCTTGAGGTGGCGTTTATTCTGTCTAGAATGTCCCTAACCTCAACTTTTACTTTCATCGAGACTGGCAAAAGGAAGTCTTCTTTGAATTAGCATTGAAGTAATCAGAGTTCTTCGACAGTGACTTTATTGGCTTCAGGACAGGCTAGATCAGAAAGCACCAGGACCTGGGCACCAAGCAAATGAACAAGTTTGGGTTAATCGGTGAAATCCAAACAATGAAAGAAGTTCAGGGCAGGAAGGCAAGCAAGCAGATGTCTTTCCATGGAAGCAATGAGAATAGTTAGCCTCAGGATGGTCTAGTGACAGGTAATGGTTACCTAGCTATGGGGATTTTAAATTCAAGACCAAGAGTCCTGTCCCTAGAAGGATAGATTTGGCAACTCTGTTTCTAAATGAATTTGAGTAATAGTTTGGAAACTAAGGTAGATTTTCTTTAGATTTTGAAAGTTTATACCAAGACCCCATTACTGGAAGTAGGATCCAAGGCAACAGGGCCTTGCATAGACAACCAAGAAAGAGTATAGCTAGTAGGAACAAAGTGATAGAGAAACCTATGATGAGATCTCTACTGAATTAACTAAGTTTTAAGGCACAGGTTAAATTACTTAATGAATAAAGGGCGAATAGAGGAATTAGAAAGACTTGAGTTTCAATTCTGCCTCAGATGCCTACTAGCCATATGATCCTTTGCAAGTCACTTAACCTCAGCCTCATTAAGCTTCACTCTCCACAGCTATAAAATGCATATGATGCATATATGTGAGGATCAAATAAGGTAACATACATAAAGTGTCTTACCAAACTGTTGCAACAATTCAGCTAGCAGCTCTCGTGGGGGTGAAAGACCAGAATGCTGCCAACATGAGTTTTTGTGATCTGCTTTACTAAGGAAACCAATGTTAAGGGTTAACAATCTTATTTCAATCCAATGTACAAATATCATTCACTTAGTTCAGGGGAAATAGCCAGCACCCTGAACTTCAGAGCAAATACAAACAAATTACAAACACACATTATAAACAGACCAAATACTATTCATAGTTACCAAGAAACCATCAACGTCTGGGTTGACAAGCCAGGAGGCTCTTATAGCGGCTGCCCAGAGTCCTGTGCCAATACTCCTCTAGGAGTGAGAAGCTCTGGTCTTAGCAACTCCACTTAGGGTCCTGAGGGCTTCATGCCCACATTGGCTTAGCACCTAGTAGCTAGGGTATTGGGCCTGGGGCTCTGCACCTAGTAAGGCTCAATCAAAGAGACTTAATTAATTTATCATTCTAAAACAGTAAGAGAGTCCCACCTTAGTTACTAATGCACAAACTTAAATTACTATATAGATATAAGTTATCATTGCTCTTTTCCAAAGGCTACTTCGCAGTCAGGACTGATCCCTGGAGAAGTGAAGAAAGGTGAAATTAGTGGGGTGAATAGGTTCTTGTCCTGAAGGTAAGACAGATGTAGGGAGAAGGAACCAAAGAGATCACTATGGGGAACACGTCTTCAAACTACAATGTATTAAATCTCCAAGACTCCCAAAAGCCATTTCAATAAGTGTACTGAGAAGAATGTCATGATTTTCAATGACAAAAAATCATTTAAAGCTGAGTAAGTTTTCTCATATCTGTGCCTTTTTCTCCATCCTATTTCTTCTCCTGTTTATGCTTTTATTTCACCCTTCCCCCTCACTCTCCTCAAAAGAGTTTTGCTTTTGAATACCGTCTGCCTCAATTGTCCTTCCTGAATGACACCCCTCCCTTATCTTACCCCTTTCCCCTTGCTACTCCTTGCCTGCTTTCTATACACCCCCCTCCCTTTTCTTTCCCCTTTCCTCTCCTACTGCCTGTGGGACAAGTTTGATTCCTATACTTATCAGAGTATGTCATTCCCTCCTTGAACCAAATCTGATGAGAGTAAAGCTCAACATTGCTTTATTTCCCTCCCTCCTTTCCCTCTATGTTTTTTGTGGCTTCATGTGGCACAATTTACTCTTTTCTACCTCTTCCTTACCTCTTGTCCCAGAACAATCCATTTGCACCCCTTAATTATGTTTTTATCATCACATCAGTTACTTTATACTGACACCCTCAGTCTATGAATATCCCTTTCAATTGTTATAATAACTGTGCCATTCTCAAGATTGACATATATATATGTATATATATATATATATATGTACATGACATATATAAATCAATGTAATCCTACATAAGGATGTAAACAATTTTCGCTTATTGAATAACATAGTTTTTTCCCCCTCTGTTTGCCTATTTATATATGTCTTGAGTTTTGCATTTGAAGATCAAATTTTCTATTGAGCTCTGGCCTTTTCTTCAAGAAGGTCTGGAATTCCCTTATTTCATGGAATGTCCATCTCCTCTCCTGGAAAATTATGCTCAATTTTGCTGGTAGTTGATTCTTAGTTGTAGTCCAAGCTCCTTTGCCTTTCACAATATCATACACCGATTCCTCCTTTTTTGTATTGTCAAAATTGCAAGGTCCTGTGTGATCCTGACAGTAGTTAGGCAATATTTGCATTGTTTCTTTGTGGCTGCTTGCAGTATTTTCTCCTTGATCTGATTATTCTGGAATTTGGCTATAATATTCCTTGGAGTTTTCAATTTGGGATCTCTTTCAGGAGTTATCAGTGAATTCTTTTGAAGACTATTTTACCCTCTGGTTTTAGGACCTTGCATCACTTTTCCTTGATGATTTCTTGGAAGATACTGGGCAGGCTTTTTTTCATTACGACTTTCAGGTAGACCAATAATTCTTACATTGTCTCCTTGGATCTATTTTCTAGATCAGTTGTATTTCCAATCAGATATTTCATATTTTCTTCTATTTTTTCATTCTTTAAATTTTTTGACTGATTCTTGATATCTCATAGAGTCATTAGCTTCTACTTGCCCAATTCTAATTTTTAATGTATTGTTTTCTTCTTTTAGCTTCTCTATCTCCTTTTCCATTTGGTTGGTTTTACTTTCCAATGAGATATTTTCTCCATTTATATTCTGAATCTCCTTAATCATTTCACCAATTTTACTTTTGAAATATTCTTTTTTTTTGTCAGTGAATTTTTTTCCGTTTTTTCTTTTGCCTGTCTAACTTAGTTTTTAAAGTCCTCCTTGAGTTCTTCTAGGAATGCTTTTTGGGCTGGTGACCAGTTCACATTACTGTTTGAGGTTTCAGACATGGGTATAGTGTCCATGCTGTCCTTTTCTGAATTGGTATTTTGATCTTCCCTGTCTCTATCGTAAGGGTTAATGGTCTTTGGCTTTTTAGTATGCCTTTTTATGGTGTTTTTTCCCCCTCGCTTCTAAAGTGGATCTCTGCTTCTGGGGCTCAGGGGCTGTCCCAAGCTTCTTGTTTTGGGAACTGTTGTCCTGTTCACTGGCTTTGTATTGCTATGGCCTCTGGTTTCATGAGGTATGGGGAAGGGGTGGTCAGGCTATTGGAAGTCTCCTCTTCCCCAGGACTGCTCTACAGTAGGGTGGTATCAGCTGTTGTCTGTGCTGGTGTCTGCTACTTCCCCTGGATGTGCAAAGGCATATCTGGGGTCCTGGTGTTACTGTTTGCTAGCTCCGCCCCCCCCCCAGGGCTCAGAAACTCTCATTGGTCTGCTGAGGGGGGGGGGCTGCTGGGACACCTCACTTCCTGCACTAGTCTCCTTCTGCCACCACAAGAAGGTGGTGGCCCTCTCCCCAACTTCTCTCACTAAAAGGCTACTGAAGCCCCATTTCTGGCTCCTCTGTTTCTCCCAATGTAGTATTCTCTGGGTGAGGAAGGGAAGGAGAGCTTTGTAACCTGGCCATCATGGCTCTCAGAAGTTCAAGAAGGCAAGTTTCAAACCTTTAGGCTATGGGTTGAAGGCACTGAGGGTAGGGGCTCCTATGGCTGCAGGCTCTGTACTGGTGTCTCTCGCAGCTCCAACAGACTCCCATCCTGGGCTGACAGGCCTAGGGCATGACAGCTGCTGTAGCCAGTACTTCAACCCTGGGCTTGCTCCTGTTCCCATGTTTTGCTTGCCCAGTACTCTCCCTGACTGGGTGCTTGCTGGGTTGCTGTGCTGTTCCCCTTTATTCAGTTTTTTCCACTGACCGTTTTCAAAAGTGTTTGCTTTTGATTACCTCCTCCTCCATCTGCCCTCCCTTTTATCATCCACCCTTTTTTTTTTATCTCCTTCCTCCTCCTTTCCTATGGGGTAAGATACTTGATTGAGTGTGTACGTTATTCCCTCCTGTATTGGGGATCTTTGAAGAGTTGGGCTTTTGTTTCCTTTGATTAATTCAGTGTATTTCATTTCATTTCTTACTAGGTGCTAAGCCCCAGGCTCAAACCTCTATTAGGTGCTAAACCTATGTGGGTGTGAATAGGTAACTTAGGTGGGACCCCAGGTGGGGCTAACTGATGGAGGCCTAATTAGATCTTTGCTCCTAAGTTTGCCCCAAACCCCTAATTACTAGATGCTAAGCCTATGTGGGCGTGAAGCTCCCAGGGTACTAAGGGGAGGTGCTAACTCCAGAGCCAATCTTAGGAGCCTAAGTTCTGGTTGCTCAAATGATGTTTGAAAACTTCGGAAACTGCATAAAAGAGGGAAGACAGAACCATTTGTTCAGGGCTCTCACTCTTGGTGGCTCGCTAATGTAGAGACTTTGGGCAGCTGTAGCTAAGAGCCCTCCAACCTGGCCAGATGTCAGGACTTGGTTTTCTTGGTAACTATGAATTGTATTTGGTTTGTTTGTAATTTGTTTGTATTTGCTTTGAAGTTCAGGGTGCTGGCTTTTTCCCCTGAACTAAGTGATTGATATTTGTATGCTGGATTAAAATAAGCTTGTTAACCCTTTAACATTGCTTTCCTTAGTAAAGCAGATCAAAAAAACCTATGCTGGCAACATTCTTGTTGTTGGGCTTTGTTGGTCTTTCACCCCCACAATAGCTGCTAACTGGACTGTTGAAACACCTCCTCAGGTCAAATCCCATGAGAGCAACATTCATTCATTCCCCCTCACCTACCCCTACTTCCCTTCCCACAGAACTGCTTTTTTGGCCACTTTTATGTGAGATAATCTACCCCGTTCTATCTTTCCCTTTCTCCCTCTCTCAATATATTCCTCTCTCATCTCTTAATTTGATTTTTTTAGTTATCACCCCTTCATATTCAACTCACCCTGTGCCCTTTATCTATATATATATGTATATTCCCTTCAACTACCCTAATACTGAGAAAGGTCTCATGAATTATACACACCATCTTTCCATGTAGGAATGTCAACAAAACTGTTCAAACTTAATAAGTCCCTTATGAGTTCTCTTTCTTGTTTACCTTTTCATGATTCTCTTGATTCTTGTGATTGAAAGTCAAATTTTCTATTCAGCTCTGCTCCTTTCACTGAGAAAGCTTGAAAGTCTTCTATTTTATTGAAACTCCATATTTTGCCTTGGAGCATTATTTTGCTTGGTAGGTGATTCTTGGTTTAAATCCTAACACCTTTGACCTCTGGAATATCATATTCCAAGCCCTCTGATCTCTTAATGTAGAAGCTGCTAGATCTTGTATTATTCTAATTGTGTTTTCACAATACTCAAATTGTTTCTTTCCGGCTGCTTTCAGTATTTTCTCCTTGATCTGGGAGCTCTGGAATTTGGAAACAATATTCCTGGGAGTTTTCTTTTGGGGATCTTTTTTCAGGAGGCAATCTGTGGATTCTTTCAATTTCTATTTTACTCTCTTGCTCTAGAATATCAGAGCAGTTCTCCTTGATAATTTTTTGAAAGATGGTATCTAGGCTCTTTTTTTGATCATGGCTTTCAGGTAGTCAAATAATTTTTAAATTATCTCTCCTGGATCTATTTTCCAGGTCAGTGGTTTTTCCAATGAAATATTTCACATTGTCTTCCATTTTTTCATTGCTTTGGTTCTGTTTGATAATATCTTGATTTCTCATCAAGTCACTAGCTTCCACTTTTTTTAAGCTAGTATTTTCTTCAGTGGTCTTTTGGACCTCTTTTTCCATTTGGCTAATTCTGCCTTTCAAGGCATTCTTCTCCTCATTGGCTTTTGGGAGCTCTTTTGCCATTTGAGTTAGTCTATTTTTAAGGTGTTATTTTCTTCAGTATTTTTTGGGTCTCCTTTAGCAAGTCATTGACTTGTTTTTCATGGTTTTCTTGCATCACTCTCATTTCTCTTCCTAATTTTTCCTCTACTTCTCTTACTTGCTTTTCCAACTCCTTTTTGAGCTCTTCCATGGCCTGAACCCAATTCGCATTTTTCTTGGAGGCTTTTGATGGAGGCTCTTTGACTTTGTTGACTTCTTCTGACTGCATGTTTTGGTCTTCTTTGTCACCAGAAAAAAGATTCCAAAGTCTGACTCTGAATCCGAGTCCATTTTCACTTCCTGTTCATGCTCCCAGCCAACTACTTGACCCTTGAGCTATTTGTTGGGGTATGAGTGCTTGTAGAGTAGAGAGTACTTTGTCCCAAGCTTGAGGGGCTGTGCTGCTATTTTCAGAGCAACTTCTACACAGCAAGCTCTGCCACACCAACACTCCTCCTCTCCCAAGAACTGCCAACCTGGACTGCCACTCAGATCCAAGCTAGCTCTGCACTCCTGCTCTGATCTGCCATTTAATTCCTCCCACCAGGTGGGCCTGGGGCCAGAGGTAACTGCGGCTGTAGTTCTGGAAGCAGCCTCAGAGCTGCACCACCTCTGACACCCCCAGGGTGGTGGCCGACTGCAAACTTCTTTCACTCTGTCCCAACCGCTTTTCCCACTAACCTTCTCTGTTGTCTTTGGCGTTTGTGAGTTGAGAAGTCTGGTAAGTGCCACAGCTCACTGATTCAGGGTGCTATGCCTTTTCTGCCTGGCTCCCTGTCTGGTTGGTCCTGGCGTGGCCCATGCTGGCCTCTGCTCCACTCCGCTCCCATCTCAGTGCGATACACCCTTCACAGTGACCATCCAAGCTGTCCTGGGATAGAGCCCTGCTTCCCTTTGCTATTTAGTGGGTTCTGCAGCTCTAGAATTTGTTCAGAGCCATTTTTTATCAGTTTTTGGAGGGACCTGGGAGGGAAGCTTAAGCAAGTCCCTGCTTTGCACTGTTTTCTGACTTTTTAAAAAATAAATTTACTAGCTTTCTGATTTCACTGTTTTTTTTCAAAAAAGTTGTTTATCAATTCAATTATTCTTTCATCTTCTGTAGAATATATTTGCCCTTTCATTTTTATAATCTCTTTATTTCCTTTGGATATTTGAATTTTTGTTTTCTTAGGCTTTCCACACAAACAATTTATTTTCTCTTTTTCTTTCCTATCTTTATATGAATTTAGCAACATAAATTTTCTGATAATAAGAGCTTTGGTTGCATCGCATAAGCTTTAATAAGTGGTGAGCTTAGTTTATTTTAAATATTCTATTATCATTTTTTGATTAATTATCTAACATATTTTTTCAGTTCCTTTGTAAAAATTTTGCTTTTATTCTTTTCATTTTATTGCTATTTTCTATATTTTGTCATGTTCATTTCCACATATCTCCCTCCTCTTCCCCTTCCCAGAATCACTAACTATAAAATGATGATGATGATGATAATTTTTTTTTAAAAAAAGAGGAAAAATATAGTTTAGAAAAACATATCAAACAAGTCTGGCATATTTGTATTGGGCCAAATGTATAGGGCTTCACTTCTAAAATGAGAGTAAGCTGCATTTTTTATCTCTTTTTAATGATCACATTTGCTCATTATAATTACAAATTATTTAGTTTCATTTTTTCTTTTTATTTTCTCTATTTACATAGTTGTAGGTATTGTGTATTTTGATTTCTTTGTTCTGCTTACTTGACTATATAAATCTTTAAGTCTCCCCATGAATCCATAAATGTTTCACATTCATCAGTTCTCCTCCCTGCTTCACAATTCCAATGTCTCCCTGTTACTCCAGGGTAAAATATGAAGCCTTCTGTTTGACTTTTAAAGCTCTTCATAATCTTTCCCCTTCCTACCATCTAATTTTCTTATACTGTAGCACCCTCCAAAAATTTTATTAACAAATAACTAATCAATATGACCTTTATGGTCAGAATTTCCTAGAATTTCTGTGTTGGATAATTTCCAAATTTACCTGTCTTGCCCCAGACTCTGCTGACCTCCAACCTTGCATGTCCATCTGCTTTTCAGACATCTCAAATTGCATGTTCAGGAGACATTTTTCAATCAATATACCTGAAACAGAACTCATTGTCTTTATCCTTGAACCCCGGCCCCCCATCTTCCATATTCCTGAAGAAGGCAATACCATCTTCCCAGTCCTTTAAGCTCATAACTTAGCAGTCATCCTGGATTCCTTACTATTTCTTATTACCCCCTCCCATATCCAATATGCTGCCAAGGTCTGTTGATTTCACCACTGTAGCATCTCTCAAATATACTCTCCTGTCTCTAACCTAACACTGCTACCACTCTATTCCATCACCTCATGCTTGTATTTGTACAATAATCTGCTAGTGGATCTGTGGCCCTTAAGTATTTTCCCATTCCAGTCTATCATTCATTCAGTCACTAATATGATTTTCCTAAAGTGTAGGTCTGACCATATCACTCCCTTACCATTTGCCCCATCCCCTTACTCAGTAAACTCTAGTAGCCCACTATTGCCTCCAGGATTAGATACAAAATACCCTTTTGGGCATTCAAAACCCTTTAAAACTTCCCTCCCTCCTATGTTTCCAGCCTTTTCACACTGACACATACATACTTTTTTGTACATGACTTCTGTACACATGACTCCTGCCTATTCCAGGAACAAGACACCCCAATCGCTCAGCTTCTCCCTGTCTGTCTCCCATGTCTGGAGCACTTTCCTTCCCCTAGTCCCACTACTGAACTTTCTGGCTTTCTTTAATACCCAGCTAAAATCCTACTTTCTATTGAAAGCCTTCCCTGACTTTCTTAATTTTACTGCTTTTCTTCTCTTAATTATTGTCTATTTACCCTGTATATAACTGGCTTTGTATACATGAGCTTGAATGTTGTCTCCTCCATTAAATTGTAACTCCTTTAAGTCAGGGAGGTCTGTCTTTTGCCTTTTTTTGTATCCCCAGCATTTAGCAGAATTCCTGGCAGATAGTAGATGCTTGATGAATGCTTATTGATTGATTGATTGATTACTAAAAACACATTACTTGACCTCTGCCTCTTAGTTTTCTGGGCTTCCTTTAAGATCAAATTCAAAATCTTGTTTATAGTAGACTGTTCCCTGATCCCTAAACTGCTAGCAGCTTCAGATTGCCTTCCATATACTCTGTGTATATCTTGTATGTACTTATTGACAGGTTGTCTCCTACATTAGACTATAGGCTTTTTGAGGGGAGGTACTATTTTTTTTTCCTTTTCTTAGTAGCCAAGTATTTAGTGTAGTCCAATATAAAATAATTAATTAATCAATGCTTGCTGAATGATTAACTAAATCTAGTAAGATAAACAAGTGGTATTTCCATTTGTAAAAAATTAATTCTTTTAAATTAATTAATTTTCTGAGGTATAATATCAGTTTTAGTCTAGATAGGAGATAATCTAGATGATAGCCATACCTTTGAGATTATTAATGTCTTTCCCTTTTCTCCACTTTTTAAAATCATTTTTGTGATTTTACTATTTTGCACTTTTAGAATAATATATACACATATAAAGGAATACATGTAATCTATATGTGTATATATATATGTATATATATATGGATATTTTAGTGTTTTCCAAAATGTACTAATCATCACAATATACATTTTTTCATGAGTTATAATTTTGTTATTTCCATTATCCAGGACAAATATATAACCTATTCTTTTGCCATATATGATCAAATCTTAGGAGATAAGCATAGGGACTGGATCATGTTTTCATTCATGTCCAGGAACTTCCAGATGAAGAATTCATTCAAAAGAACTAAGTGAACATCTTGTCTGAAACTTCCAGAATTATGTAGTTGCCTAATCATTTAGTTAAAAGAATTTATTTAATGCTAGACAATGTGTTAAGTGCTAAGGATACAGGGGGAAAACATGTACTCCCTGACCTCAAGGAGCTCATGTTATCTATCTATGTATCTATCTATCTATCTATCTATCTATCTATCTATCTATCTATCTATCTATCTAATCTATTTATTGCATAGGGACTTGGCCAGAGTGCCAGAGGCACATCTGTCTGACTTTGAGACAGGCTCTCTATCCACTATGCCATAGTAATGACAAGATGAAAGCGTAATCATATTTTTATTAGTAAATTATCATTTTTTTCTTTGGACTTTGGAACCTTTTTGGATTTCTTCTTCTACTGTCTGTTGGAATCTCTTTAGTTATGGTTGATTGACACTTCTCCAAAGGTTTTTGTTGTCCAAGTGGACATGAATTCTGATCCTAGTGTCCATGTTCTCCTACTCTTCCACATACTAGTTGCCCCCTGTGGGTTCCAGCTAACCAAACCTGGGAAAGCAGACTTTTCAAGCCTGCTCTATTATAAGATCCACATATCCCTTCACTCATATGAACATGCGTCAGTAGAGCCCCCTCCCATCTCCAAAGTAAGGACTCCTTCCTTTCCCAAATTTTCAGCCTTTCCTCTCTCCTCCTACTCACTCTTTTGTAGGCTTTGCTCTTTCTGAGAAAACATAGATGATCTTATCTTCATTGATAGTTATTCATTTGACCCAAATGCATTACTCAGTACTCTCTATCCCCTGCTCCCCTCCCCTCTTTCATGTACCTCCCATGTTGTAATGTAGTTCCACAGAAGAAGTATTTGTCTGTAGTCAGGGTGTTTCTAAATTCTGTCCATTATGCTCTCTGCATGGATCTTCACTTCCTCATCCAGATTAAAGCCTTCACTCTAATCTCCTTGTATATCTTTTGAAAGAAGTCTCTTACTAGTATTTCTGTGATCATTCTACTGCAGTTACTATCTGCATTTATTCATTCCTCTTGCATTTCCATTGCTTGAGAAGTTGGAGGAAAAAAATAATCTATTTAGTTCTGGTTTTCCTAATTTGAACTGAATCCCTGATGGCCAAATTTGAACCTCTGGATGTGTCCCCTGGGAAAACGAAACTGGGTTGGCATTAAGGACTATTTTTTAAAAGATCATTTAGCTGATACTAGTGTAACTTTGTCAGTCTTTTATAAAAGGATAGGCACTCGGTATGATCTCATTTCATGTTCCATATATGGTACTTTAGCAAAGAGTCTGCCTCTGTTCTCAGCAAGTAAACAAAGATGGCAACTGTCATCTTTTTATATTCTATGAAATTTTCATTCTACTGAACTCTTACCCATCACCTGACTGAAAGCATAAATTACCATCTACATGTACAGTTATATTGGTTTTCATTCTTGTTTTTTTTTTCTATTTTTTAAAATTCATTTATTGACTGTCCATCTTTTTCCCATATGAGTAAGCTCTGATTTTCAAGATAAGTCACCCTGAGCTGCAACCTGAACTCCAATGATCTTTAGAACACATTCTATTTCCTCCTCCTTTTTCTAATGGGTAAAGAAAGGTCTTAATTTATTTTAATAGGCTTTTTTTTGTAGTTGAAGATCTTTTTCATGATGGCTTGCAGAACGTGTGGCTTCTGAATTGAATAATTAAATACAATATGTCTTGGAGGTTGCAGCCCCCCCCCCCCACTTTTTTTCTTGAGGCAATCTGTGAATTTTTTCCATTAATATTTTATTTTTGATGTTCATAAGTTTCTGGGTAGTTTTCTTCTATATTTCTTTTGTTATGGTGTTAAGGTTTTCTTTAAGCTTTATATTTCTCTGAGAGACCTGCACATCCTATATTCAAGATCCATGTTTTGCTTACTTCCCTGGCACCAGCAGTTCAAGCTTTGCAGCATTCATGCTTCTGGTTTGCAGCTTCTGACAGACTTTTGATCCTAATCTGCTGAAGGCAAGGTGTTGAGCCCCAATCAAACTTATTTTTTTTTTACCTTTTTTAAAAATTAATTTATCATTTATTTTTAGTTTTAGTCTATGACAGTTTCTCAAGTTTTTCAGTTTCAAATTTTCTCCCCCTCCTCCTCCCCCTTTCTACCCAATATGTCATGTAATCTGATATAGATTCTACATATTCCTTCACCCTAAATATATTTTCACAATAGTCAAGTTGTAAAGAACTATAACCAATGGAATGAACCACAAGAAAGAAGAAACAAAACAGAAACAAAAACAAAAAGAAACAATAAAAAAAAGAAAGAGCAAATGGTTTGCTTCAATCTACATTCAAACTCAGTAATTGTTTCTCTGGAAACAACTTTTTCCATCATATTTCTTTTGGAGTTGTCTTAGAACCTTGCATTGCTGAGAAGAGTCAAGTCTATCAAAGTTAGTCATTAGAGATACCGTGTGTATGTAATTATGTATAATGTTCTCCTGGTTCTGCTCTCCTTACTCAGCATCAGATAATCTAAGTTTTCCAGGTTATTATGAAGTCTCTCTGCTCCTCATTTCTTATAGCACAATAGTATTCCATTATGTTCATATACCAGAACTTGTTTAGCCATTCCACAATTGATGGGCATCCTCTTGATTTCTAATTCTTTGCCACCACAAAAATAGCTGCTAAAATATTTTTGAATGTACAGGTCCTTTTCCCCCTTGTATGATTTCTTTGGGATACCAACCATAGAAGTGGTATTGCTGGGTCAAAGGGTATGCACATTTTAATAGCCCTTTTGGGCAAAGTTTGAAATTGCTCTCCAGAATGGTTGGATCTGTTTACAACTCCACCAACAATGCATTAGTGTTCCAATTTTCCCACATCTTCTCCAGCCTTTATGATTTTCCCATTCTGTCATGTTGGCCAATCTGACAGGTAAGATGTGGTACCTAAGAGTTGTTTTGATTTGCATTTCTCTAGTTAAGAGTGATTTAGAGCATTTTTTTCAAATGACTATAGATATCTTTAATTTCTTCCTCTGAAAACTGCCTATTCATATCCTTTGACCATTTGTCAATTGGGAAATAACTTGTGTTCTTACAAATTTGACTCAGTTCTCTGTATATTTTAGAAACGAAGCCTTTATCAGAGACACTGGTTGTAAAAATTCTTTCCCAATTTTTTGCTTCCCTCCTAATCTTGGTAGCATTGGCTTTGTTTGTATAGAATTTTTCCATTTAATTTAATCAAAATTATCCATTTTACATTTCATATGGCTCTATCTCTGTTTTGTGGTCATAAATTCTTCCCCTCTCCATAAATCTGACAGGTAAACTATTCCTTGCTCTCCCAGATTGCTTATAATATCAGCCTTTATATCTAAATCATGATGTCACTTTCACTTTATTTTGTTAAATGGTGTACGACATTGGTCAATGCCCAGTTTCTGCCATGCTATTTTCCAGCTTTACCAGCATTTTTTGTGAAATAGTGAGTTCTTATCCTAGAAGCTGGAGTCTTTGAGTTTGTCAAATAGTATATTACTATAGTTCTTGACTATAGTATCTAGCCTATTCCATTGATCCACCACTGTTTCTTAGCCAGTACCAAGTAATTGTAATGATTGCTGATTTATAATACAGTTTAAGATCTGGCATGGCTAGGCCTCCTTCCCTAGGATTTCTTTTCACTTAATTCCTTTGATATTCTGGACCTTTTGTTCTTTCAGATGAATTTTGTTATTATTTTATCTAGCTCTATGAAATTTTTGGTAGTTTAATTGGTATGGAACTAAATAAGTAAATTAATTTAAGTAAAATTGTCATTTTTATTATATTAGCTCGGCCTACCCACAAGCAGCTGATCTTTTCCAATTATTTAGATCTGACTTTATTTGTGTGAAAGATGTTCTGTAGTTGTGTTCATATAGTTCCTGGATTTGTTTTGGCAGGTAGACTGCCAAATATTTTATAACGTCTACAGTAATTTTAAATGAGATTTCTCCATTGCTTACCATTGGGCTTTGTTAGTAATATATAGGAATCATGCAGATTTATGTAGGTTTATTTTATATCTTGCAACTTTGCTGTAATTATTTATTTTTTCAAGTTGTTTTTTACTTGATTCTCTAGGATTCTCTTAAGTATATCATATCATCTGCAAAGAGTAATAACTTAGTTTCTTCTTCGCCTGTTCTAATACCTTCAGTTTCTTTTTCTTCTCTTATTGCTAATGCTAACATTTCTAGTACCGTATTGAATAACAGTGGTGATAATGGACATCATTGTCTCATCCCTGATTTTATTGGAAATGTATCTAGCTTATCCCCATTATATACATTTCTTGCCGAGTTGCTGTAATCTTTTTGCTAATGTTTTATTTAACATTTTCGCATTTTTACTCATTAGGGAAATTGGTCTATAATTTTCTCTCTCTGTTTTTGATTCTTTCTGGTTTAGGTATCAGTACCATATTTGTGTCATAAAAAAGAATTTAAATGTTTGATAGAATTCGTATGTAAATCCATCTGTTCCTGGAGGTTTTTTCCTAGGGAGTTCATTGATGGCTTTTTCAATTTATTTTTCCGAGATTGCTTTATTTAAGTATTTTACTTCCTCTTCTGTTAATCTGGGCAATTTGTATTTTTGTAAATATTCAACCATTTCCCAAATATTGTGAAATTTATGGGTATACAGTTGGGCAAAATAGTTCCTAATTATTGTTTTACTTTCCCCTTCATTGGAGGCAAATTCACCCTTTTCATTTTTGATGCTGGTAATTTGGTTTTCTTCTTTCTTTTTTTTAAATCAAATTGACAAAAGGTTTATCAGTTTTATTCATTTTTTCATAGAACTAGCTTTTTATTTATTAGTTCAATTGTTTTCTTAATTTCAGTTTTATTGATCTCTCCTTTGGTTTTCACTATTTCTAATTTGGTATTTAATTGGGGATTTCCAGTTTGTTCTTTTTCCAGCTTTTTCAGTTGCATTCCCATTTCATTGATCTTTTTCTGTATTTTGTTCATGTAAGCATTCAGAGATAAAATACTTCCCCTAAGAACAACTTTTGCTGCATCCCATAAATTTTGGTATGTTGTCTCATTATTGTCATTCTCTTGAATGAAGTTATTGTTTCTATGATTTCTTGTTTGATCCACTCATTATTTATGATTCGATTGTTCAGTTTCTAGTTAATTTTTGGTCTATCTTTTCATGGCCCTTTATCACATATAATTTTTATGATCTGAAAAGTATGCTTTGATGACTTCTGCCTTTCTGCACTGGATTGAGGTTTTTATGCCATATTACATGGTCGATTTTTGTGTATATGCCATGTACTCCCATCCCCATTCAGTTTTCTCCAGAGCTCTATCATATCTACCTATTCTAAAATTCTACTCACTTCCTTAACTTCTTTCTAGTTTATTTTGAGGTTAGATTTATCAAGTACACAGAAGTAGAGGTTGAGATCTCCCACTAGTATAGCTGTGCTGTCTATTTCTTCCTGTAACTCCCTTAACTTCTCCTTTAAGAATTTGGATGCTATACCACTACGTGAATATATGTTAAGTAATGTTATTACTTCATTGTCTATAGTGCCTTTTACTATGACATAGTTTCCTTTCTTATCCTTTTTAATTAGATCTATCTTTGCTTTTGCTTTGTCTGATATTAGGATTGCTACCCCTGCTTTTTTTTTTTTTTACTTCAGCTGAAGCATAATATATTTTACTACAGCCTTTTACCTTTACCCTGTGTGTATCCCTCTGCTTCAAATGTGTTTCTCGCAAACAATGTATTGTAGGATTATGGTTTTTAACTCATTCTGCTATCTGCCTCCATTTTATGGGAGATTTCATCTCATTCACATTCACAATTGTGATTACTATCTGTGTCTTTTTCCCCATCCTATTTCCCCCCCATTTATGCTTTTATTTCTTCCTTCTCCCTTCCTCCCCTCAAAAGAGTTTTGCTTTTGACTATTACCTCCCCCATTTTCCCCTTCCTATCATCCCTCCTCCCTTATTTTACCCTTTTCCCTTGCTACTTCTTCCCATCCCTATAACCACCCTCCACCCCCCCATTTGTTTTCCCCTTTCCCCTCCTACAACCTGCAGTACAAGTTAGATTTCTATACTTAACAGAGTATGCTACTCCCTCTTTGAATCAAATCCTATGAATAAAACTGAAACAATGCTCATCTCCCTCCCTTCTTTCCTTCTACTGTATTATGGTTTTGTGCCTCTTCCTGTAGTATAATTTACTCTTTTTTGCCTTCTCCTTTCCTCCTCTCCCATTACAATCCCTTTGTACCCTTTAGGTGGTTTTTATCATCATATCAGTTGATTTATACCCACATCCTCTATCCAAGTATATCCCTTTTAAATGTCATAATAAATATACAGTTCTGAAGATTAACAAGTATCATCCTTCCATATAGGAATGTAAACAGATTGGCCTTATTGAATAACAAGGTTTTTCTTTTTCTTTTTTTTTCCTGTTTACCTTTTTATACCTCTTTTGAGTCCTATATTTGAAGATCAAATTTTCCATTAAGCTCTGATCTTTTCATCAGGAAGTTCTGGAAATCCCTTATTTCATTGAAAGTCTATCTCCTTGCCTGAAAGATTATGCTCAGTTTTGCTGAGTAGTTGATCCTTGGTGCAAGATCCTGTGTGACCCTGATTGAAATTCCTCAATATTTGAATTGTTAATTTTTTTTTTGGCTGCTTGTAGTATTTTCTCCTTAACTTGATTAATTCTGGAATTTTACAATATTCCTTGGCATCTTCAATTTGGGATCTCTTTCAGGAGGTGATTAGTGGATTCTTTCAATGACTATTTTGCCCTCTGGTTCTAGGACTTCAGGGCAGTTTTCTGCTTCACCTGATCACGAGACATCCCTGTCCTGTGCTTTGGGGATCCCTGCTGCTATTGGTGATGGAGTTTGCCAGGACTGGGCCTGCTTCTGCTCCACTATGGCTGAGTCTGTGCTGATATAGCCCTCTGCATTGGTAACTAAGGTGGGACTTTCTTACTGTTTTAGAATGATAAATTAATTAATTCTTTTTGATTGCGTCTTATTAGGTGCTAAACCCCAGATCCACATCCTTTCACTACTAGGTTCAAAGCCCCATGCTGGTTAGCCAACTAGTTTGCTAGTTTGAGAGAGGCGGGAAGCTCCTAGGGCCCTAAGGGGAGTTGCTAAGACCAGAGCCAATAGTAGGAACCTAAGTTCTAGTCGCTCAGATGACATTTGATGACATCCAAAGACTTTATAAAAAGAGAGAACAGAGCTATTTGCTTGATGCTCTCACTCCTGGAGTAGTGTTGGGACTCTGGGCAGCTGTTGTAAGAGCCTCCCAGCTAGTCAACCCAGATGTTGATGGTTTCTTGGTAACTATGACTTGTATTTGGTCTGTTTATAATGTACATTTGTAATTTGTTTGTGTTTGCTCTGAAGTTCAGGGTGCTAGCTTTTCCCCCTGAACTAAGGGAATGATTTTTGTATGTTGGATTGAAATAAGATTTTTAACCCCTTCACATTGGTTTCCTTAGTAAAGCAGATCAAAGAACCTGTGCTGGCAGCATTCTTGTTTTTGGGCTTTTGTTGGTCTTTTACCACCATGGCAGCTGCTAGCTGAATTGTTGCAACACCCTTGCACTCTGTGATCTCCCAGTCCAGTGCACAGATCCTTCCCTTTGACATTCCCAACCTGTAATGGACTGGAAATCTGCCACACTCTATCTTCCAGTGTATTCTGCCTCCTCAAAATTTGTTCAAATTCACTTCTTAGAGGGACCCAACAGAATTTATGACAGAGCTCTGCTGAGCCACTGCTTTCACTCCACGATTTTGTCTCCATCCCCCAATCAAACTTCTATAGCTTGAAGTTAGGATCTCTACACTATTTCAGAGAGGGAGGTGGGAGTAAGGTACAGTGGTGGATTTTATTGTAAGCTTGTTTGTGTCCTTGGGTCTGCTCATATGGCTTTACTGCTGGTAGCATGGGAGGTATATACAGGGGAAGATGTGCTGAGCTTGCTCCAGGCCATTGAGTACCACTTCCTGGGCTTGGAAGGATTTTTAAATGTCTTCTTTTGGATTGTAGTTATCTTAGACCTTGGAAATAGTTGAAGTTGCTTTATCTTTGGTTTATAATTTTTGTTTTGGAGAGATCTCAGAGGCCACAGGGATTAGAAAATATGTCTAGTCCACTATCTTGTTGTTCACACGACCTGGAACTCTTTCTTTTCTCTTCTAAATCTTGCTTTTCTTCAAGTCCCAGTTAAAATTTCACCTCCCACAAGCCATCTTTTTTGAACTTCCTTCATATTAGTGTCTTCCCTTTGTTAATTATCTCCAATATTTCCCTCTGTATATATTGTTTACATAGTAGTTTGCATACCATTTCCTCATTTAGAATGTCAGATTCCTATATGCAGCAGTGGTTTTTGTTTTGTTTTTGCTTTTACTTTCTTTGTATCCCCAGTGTTTAGTGACTGGCATTTAGTGAGCACTTAATAAATGCTTTTCAACTTGACTATAGCAATCTTTATTTCAGAAACTTTTTGAATGAACTTGGTACTTTATATATTTCTGTGTCTTCTCCTGGATGCCTATATTTTCTTTGATACTTAAGCATTTTCTTTGGAGGAAAAACAAAGGATGTCCCATATTCAATGTGTACTTGGTATCCCAAGTACTCAAATTTAAATAAGGGACTCAATTCTCCACATTTAGGAGCACATATACACAAGTTATACTATGAGAATAATAGGAAACTTTTCTTAGACCACCACTGGATGGTGGCAGCAATAATCACCTACCTGGGGTCAACCCACAAAATTAGATCCAATCTGTGTTTGAGCCTGGAGTACTCTGAGATTGGTACCTCTTGACAACAGATTGCCTCTAAATGCTATATGTCTACTGTGCCTTACATATAGTAATAGTAACTGACTGATATAATACTTGAGGGCTTCCAATTAAATTTGTATTTTTTTTTTTGCTAAAACATTGTTTGGTACATACTATTTATTGTTGTTATTTCACAGATGAGGACAATGAGGCTGAAAGATGTTGGGTCTTGCCCAATAAGCTGAAAGTAAACAGCATAGGAAGATTCAAATCTAGGTCTTCTTGACTTGAGATCCAGTATAAAATCTACTATGCATGTTACTTCTGAAGAATGAATTGATCGATGAATGGATGAGGGCATAGACTGTCTTGTTCTCCAACTTAAATCTTACCATAGCTAATGGAGGTCTGGGAAGATCATTTTATAATCTTTTTGCATCATATACCATACTTAGTAGAGACTAAAATAATTTTAAATTGAATTGATTGATTATTCTTTCCTAAATGACTAATTTCACAGTCATGATGATTCTTACAAATATAACAAACCTAAAAACCCCAATACCCCAACATGCAAAAATAAAAGAATTTAAAATCATTAAGAATATGTCTCTCAATACTTTTAATAGTTGTATGAGTAAACCCATACCTATATACATACCTACATACATTCACATATATACATACATACCTACACAATAGACATACACACATATAGATATACATACATACACATACATACAGAGACATACACACAGACACAGACACACACATACATAAGACTAAGCAAACTTTTACAAATGTGAATAGAAGAAAATGCTTCTGCTTTTATGTTGCCGTTTTCATCTTGAAAAAGGTCAGAACATATTTCAGAAGATATGGCAAATTAACATTGAAATGAGCAGAATTTTCCAAATATATTTAAGAATTGGATATTCTGTTGTTTTCTTTCCATTCATTGAAATCAATATATGGATTGGACCTAGAAATATACTTTTTTGTTTGTTGATTAATAATCTTTTTTTTATTTCAAATTTGATCACACAATAATTCTTTCAAGATCCTTGACCTCAATTCTAGTGGGTACCTACTGGAATTAGAATCAAATTGTGTACTCCAAACAGATTTCATTCAAATAATAGAAAAAATGTACCAAAATATCCTTTAGAGTTTCCTAACTGGTTATTGGTCAGTAGAATTGAGGTTATTAAGCAAATGCAATTGTGTATTTGTATTTCCTATGCCATTTACCCTAGCAGTTATAATGAACAGTCATTTTAAAGATTGGCATGTTATGTAATTTAGTCCTTATGCCTAACTTCAGTCAAAAGAACAGCTGTCAAACAAAAATGTATGAAAAAATATTTTATATAGACAGGTCATGTTTCCAATTGCATTGGCTTTAAATCTAGATTTTATTCAAATGTAGAATTTTCATACATAATATTTATGAAATGTTTTACAAGTATCTTTTGCAATCAAATTTTCCTTTTAGATTATACAATAAAGAATGTTTTAATATATTCATTTTTATGTGCTTATTGATTTCATATAACTATTTTCCAGGTAGTTCTTTGTTGATATTTCTAAGATAGAACTTAGATGGTGCATTTCTTGTGTGTGCCCATTATTCACAATACAAAGTTGCCATCACACTGACTCATTTTTTTTTTACTTCAAAAATCTTATTATCTAGGTGTTCTTTGAAATACTTTGCATAACTGATTAATGGTGGATAAATGATGTTTTCATTTAACATTTACAATATGCCAGGGACTATGCTAAAATTTGGGAATACAAATGAAAACAAATAACACGGTCTCTAACATCATGGAGCTTACATTCTAATGGGAGAAGATGATAAATAAAACAGAGCTTGAAAGGGTGTGTGTGTAGGACAGGAAGTAGGCCTTTGGGGAGACGAGGTGGTTGGCAATCTGGAGAATTAGAGCTGAAAGTGAAAGAAACCAGAACCAGTGTCATAATTACTTTTTCACAAAATACGTGATGGATGAATGTAATGTGTACTACTCAAACAGTTCTATTACTAGTAATATGTACCTCATAATTGATCTCAAATATAATTTTAAAACTCATTATCCATGAAGCCTTTAACTTTAGATGGTGCTCTCTTACTGTGCTAACATCCCGGTTAAAACAAATTTAATATGTTTACAGAATAAATGTTATCTTATGTAAGACAACTACAAATAAGACAAGTACAAAAAAAATCCCCATAAAATTCCACTAAAGAAGTTGAAACATTACAGCTTTATGGCTTTGTACTATTGAGGAATAAGGAGAGCAATCATAGATAAGACAAATCATTTAAGATAAGGTGCTTTGTATCTTAGGAAGAAAACTCTCTCTCTCTCTCTCTCTCTCTCTCTCTCTCTCTCTCTCTCTCTCTCTCTCTCACACACACACACACACACACGCTCACACACAATTTCTCCACTGGAAAAAGAAAAGTGTGAATCATGTGATGGGCTTCACGACTGCGTACACATACCTATACAGTAAAATTAGATGTTTCTGGAAAGGTGGGCAGAGTAAAAGTTTTCAAGGCAGACTACCTTTTCAACAACATGCTTTAAACCAACAATAAAAATTCCAGAAAGAGGCAAATCTACAGAGATCATCAAAAGCAAATCTAAAAACAGCCAATTATTAAGAATTTCCAATTTCAGTCAGTGATAAATGCCCAATAATCTCATTATTTTTAAACTGAATAATTTCTTAAATCTGAACATTAAGAAATATAAACTCTAATCTTATCAAGTAGTTTAATATTTCTCCTCAGTTTGATCAGAATCCTCTGATCCACACCCTTCAATGAATATGAAGTTATGTGACATATATGATCTTTTAAAAAGTTGTTATCTTTAAATTCAATTCATTTTTATTTTTAAGCATGGGTTAGTTTTTTTTAGTGTAACTAAGTTTAGAATTTTTTAAAGAAATAAAGTAATACCCTCAATAATGTTTTCTTTTTATGCACAGGACAATTTCAACATGATTTCCTAAATGATATTTCTTAAGCATTTTCTAGAATATCACTTGTTTAAGTACAAGATATCAGTAGAGAGAATTTATTCAGGAGGCAAAATCAGCAATATTATAATAGTAATATTTGAATAAACAATTTATATAAATTAACAAATATACATTAATAATTTAAATAATAACTAATAATAAATGAGAAAACACTAGACTAGAGCAAAAACTTAAAGAATCACAGAAACTGGGTTGGAATATAGCTCAGAGTTCATGTAATTCAGATCATAGTGGACAAGAATTCGCTGAAAATTTTGCACGTCATCCCTCTTTGCGATAGCAGTAATTGTCAGGAAGATTTCTTTACATCGAGCATAATGTACCTCTCAACTGCCTCTCATTGTTTCTGGGTCTGTCCA
>CM053623.1:126386002-126418469 GCA_028646595.1 Phalanger gymnotis | reverse complement strand
TATATATATATATATATATATATATATATATATATATATATATATATATATATATATATATATATATATATATATATATATATATATTCCAAGTTAACCATTCCCTAGTTCCTTGAATACAGCCTCATGTTGCATTTTTTCAGGTCTCCTTATCATCATTGACTCACATCCTTGATGACTAGCCTATTGAACCTGATAGAGTATTGGCATAAACAAGTTTGAGATAATGTACACTATCTTCGACCAGGAATTACTAAGAATGTCAGTGCCATCCTGCCCAGCCATAATTTCAAGATCCAGAGACATATTTTGATCCAAAAGGGAAAGATGATATCTAAATCCATGGCTTTACTAGGACAGGTAAATCAGAAAGAAGAGTAGTAGGATTCACTCCAGTACTGTGCTAGGAGCTCAGTGGAGGACAGAAGTGAGAAATGCAAGAAACCAACATAAACACCAAACTTTGCAAAGAAAGATTGATTTAAGCAAAATATTATCTCCTATAAATTGCACTAGATATTGCATCCCAATCATGTACTCTAATATTGTATTGCTACTTAGCCCTTTTGACCAGTTCTCAAAAGCAAAAACAATATAAAACTCTGGTGGTGGCCCAGACTGAGACATGAAACTGTAATTCTGCCACCCTAGTGTTTCTGTAATCACCAGCATATGTTGGTCCTACCCTCAGGAAAATATAGCAGGAGTCACTTTTCTTTTCCTTTAAAACCTAAAAGGCTATTTATTGAGCACAGGTAAGTGCCAAGAATTTTCAGCATATCTTCTTAGAACAGATGGAACTTCTGCTACCGGCAGAGCATTTTAGGTGTCCGATGCTTAGGAAAACAATGTGTGTGAAATCTGAGCAGGGAAAAAAAAGGAATTGTGAATCTGAATTAGAAAGAATTCAGGCCGGGTATTATCATATCACCAAAATGCTGATACCTAAAAGGGGAACACCATTTTCTCAGCCACGGAAAACTCTCAGTATGAAAGACCCAGGAGCAGTGTGGATGTTTCCTCTTTTTTCTCAGAACAAGTAACTGTTTCTTGCGATATGTTTTGGAGTTGGTGAAGGACATAGAGGAAGTTAGAAGGGGACAACACTGATGGCCAAAATAGAAGTAATTTATCACTAAATCATATGATTACTCTCTAGATAGAAAAGACTACAAGACAGTGATGTAAAACAAATATTTGATTTACAAGTATCCTCTACCACTTTCTAGTAAGACAGTACAAGATTGAGGCAGGCAGGAGACAGAAGACAGAAGAGGCCCTCTTGCTCCAGTTGCCAAGTTATTCATACCTTGGAAAGCACATGTTCTCTAAAGTTATTTACATATAAATCTTAGGAAATCTGTCCAAAAACTGCTATAAAATTTAGAAACAAGGCTAAAGACTTTTAAGTTCTCTAAAGCCTCCTCCTGTTTCCACAGTAGTCCAGCAGTGGTGGAAAATTGAGCAGAATCAATACAATTTTTTCACCAATTTACAAATATGAACTCTTGGTCTTATTAATGGGTGATCAACATCCAATGAGATGACAAAATCTTAACATTCTTGTCTTAAAGACCAATTTGGTTGGTCAATGGGAAATATTTCTTGAATAATTCAGATTGAGTTCTATGAAGGACCTTAATTTATTATATTGGAAACTTCTTGAATAGTATGAATAGACTTCTTCTATTCATTTTTTTCATCCTACATAGCACCTGTGTAGGGGAAAATTTGACACCTACTTAAATAACATCCTGAAATATTCAAGGCGACAGCTGTTAGAATCACAGTGCTAATAACTGTATAGTTTTTTAGGTTTGCTGTTCTCTTAAAACAACTTCTCCCCAAGGAAACAGAGTGATTTGTTCTAGAGGAAAAACAAAATAAATTTAATTTAACTATTGGTACTTTAAATATTCCTTCATTAAAGCCCTACTATTATGCCTTGCTCTGGTGTTGAAGGGACCCTTAGCTCTCATAATCCATCCCAACAGCTCTGGTATTTTGTACCAAACTAGGAAGCTTGAATAAAAACCTGGGTTAGCACTATATGACTTTCATCTGAAAATAATATC
Organism: Phalanger gymnotis; assembly: GCA_028646595.1. Lineage (NCBI taxonomy): Eukaryota > Metazoa > Chordata > Mammalia > Diprotodontia > Phalangeridae > Phalanger > Phalanger gymnotis. Next base: position 126,416,394 of record CM053623.1, on the reverse strand, counting down.
TAAATTCACCAAGACCTCATTGCAATCATTGTGGACTTTTTTTTTGTTTTTGTTTTTGGTTTTTTTTTTTTTGCAGTGATCTTACTCCAACTCCTGAAAATTATCTATTAAGTTGTGAAGTTTTGCAATGTACATTGATGGAGATAGTACCTGCATCAACAAAATCATAAGAAGATCCTTAAAATATTGATGTGTGGAAGTACTTTAAATATGAAATCTTTATCCAGAAATTAGTGAGTTGGCATATTGTTGGAGAAATTGAATCATCAATTAAAATTTCCTCTCAAAGAAGTTTTTGGGTTTTTCAATTAAATGCTAATATAGCTCCCAGCTTCTTCTTTGAGAGGTGAATGAAAGAGCAGGCATAGTTGGTTTTACTGCTCATTCTATGGGGGTTGGGGGCAAATCAATTAATGGGAAACTTAGCTATCATGTATTTTGTTGTTCATGAACATAAGCAGAAAATGCCACCATGTAGATAACTGCAGAATATACATGAAGATCATTAAGTACTGAACCTGTGATTCTATTAGTATCAGGTTCTCTCAGGTGAAGAAAATCTGATTACCAATGCAGTTCTGCACCTTCTCTGTAATTTATATATAATCCAAGAGTTGCCTAAACTAAATCATTGAGAGATAAAGAAACTTGACCAGAATCACATTGTTAGTGTATTTCTGAGGCAGGACTTAAAACTAAGTCTTTGCAGCTTCAAGGCAAGCTCTTTATTCACTATGGTACCCTGACTTTCATACTGTATAAGGGATAATGAAGTGGAAAAAGTCCATGAAAAACTGGAGAAGGTCCATCAAATTAGGTCAGGAAATTCTTTAATGCTTTGGAACTTACGTGCACAGGTGAATATAAATAAGAAGTATGAAAAATACAATGGAAAACAATGTTTGGCATCAAGAAATAGAAGATTCTTATATTTTGTAGAAAGCATACATGGAAAACATTGACATTATAAAAATGAAATAGACATATCTATGACAGCAAAAATATGATTAGTGATGTGCAAATGATTTCTGAATTTTCTGTGTTCATGTAGACCACCAACTTGTTAGAGCTAAGATAAAAATCAGCACTAAATTAGAAGAGAGGATAAATGTGAAGAGATACAGTGGGTACATTTTCAAATCCAAACTGATAAATTCAAAGAAGTTATTAAAGTTGAAAATGGAAAATAGGACAACAAAATATATCAACACAGATTATTACCATTTCCTGTGAAACTTAAATTGATATTCAAAACCATCAGCCATACATCAGCCATGGCCATACCATTGACTGGAAGGGGCAAAGAATATAAAATCTCATTGTGATTATATTTTGTTAAATATACAAAAAAGCCCAATTGATTGGGTAAAACAAAGTGCAGCTTTCAAGTCTCTCATCCAATAAGATATCTTCCATGTATGTGTTAATGCCCTATAAGATTCCTTAATAGCTAAAACAATAGGGGTAATGTTGATCAATGATTCTATTACCAGTATAAAATGGGGCATAAAACAGTGAGACAGACATGTGAGAAGAGCTTCTAAAGAAATCCAGCTTTTAGCTATTTGCTCTTCTTTCCCTATTTCCTTTTTCTCACTGTTGTTTAGATACCATTTACTTTCACCTTTTCTCTTCATTCTTCTACTCTCTTCTCATCCTTTTTGTTTAAATAAAAGGGCAACTAAAACTATTTAAAAATAAACATAGAGATATATATTGAAAATCGGTGTTCTTCAGCATTAGTAATGATGTTCATCACAAAGGATAGAGTTTCCCAAATGTTTCTCATTGAGGAAGGTAGTGAGAATACACTGGTTCATTTAGCGTTAGCAATTCCATTTTGTGATGAAAGAGTTATATGAGTTATTTTCTGCAGTAAGATAACCTTTTGTGTATATTTTAACATTGATATGCTTGTCCTGTAAATTTTGTTGACAATTACTGATGCCATATGTGTTACCTATATCTGGTAAAAACAAAACAAACAAAGAAACCAAAAAAACACCTGCTAATGTAACTGATAAACACTTGCTAATGTTTAGGTTAGGAAACTAAATCTTTATTGATAGTTTCCTTTTATTATAAATTTAGCTAATTAATCAATCAGAACTAAAAAAATATGTTGTAAAGGCACTTAGATAGATTCAAGAAAATCCACCTGGGTGGTCACCAGAACTGACTCCTTCATTCTTGTACTCATAGATTTCAAGTATCCCATGATTGCTCAACCAGTGACAGGGACTTGCTAAAACAGCACCAATGGGGAGCTGCATTGCCTCTGGCTGGGATGAGAAGTAAAGTTAACATGATCATCAGAATGAAACATAATTAGTGGGACCTTTTAGCATGACACTAGTGGTATATTCATGAAGGTATATGTTTGTATTAATGAATAGGTAATTTCATGCAGTAGATTAAAAAAAGATTGATGGAATTCATTTATGAGCATATATCCAAGTCTATATTTCCATCTTATTAGTCAACATGTGTAATGACAAATCAGTTTGCCATGTACTATGAATGACGAAGATGAAAGTAAAATTTAGTCCATGTTTAATACAAAACTTCCAAATGAGATCTGAAACCATTAAATGAGATTAACCTATCAACGCAGATTTCAACAAATTCAAAATGGATTCTACAAAGCTTATGAAAAAAATCTACTCCTCACTGTTTGATTTCACAGCTAAATGTACAGGCAATTGAGGTGGTCTATCAGTATAAAGACTTTGGACAGATATTGCAAAAGACAGTGAGCTAAGCAATAGACGAAAAGGGGAGAGTGGATTACTTTTGTGAAATTTTTGTGTCTTCACTGAATTCAAGCTTCTTCATAAATAGTAATAGTAATAACAACAACAAAATCTTTTTTAAGACCAATATTTTTCTACTATTATAAGTTGCTAAGAAAGATCCATTATGATTTCTGAAGTATCAGAATTGCAGGTGATTCAAAGGATAATTGAGACTGAAAAAAATCACAAATAGGCAACGATGCATCATCAGTGATGATTTATTGCAAGAAATACCATAAAAAATTATACAGGCTGTGTTTGGTTAGGTAAATGTGAGGGTCAACCAAGTAGCAAGAGAAAAGAATGGCAAATGAGGGCCTCATATGCTGCAGTGGTATCCTCAGGATGCTAAAAGACTTTTAATATTCAGAGGGTACCATTATTTTAACAAGGAGGTTTTATAAGAAAACATTGTCAAGAATTACACAAGCCATTTGAAGGTCGATGGACTGCATACTGCACTGTCAGAACACTGAGTGAGATCACTGTAACAATACATCTCTCTCAGGAAATTCAGTAGAAGTCACTTTTGTCAGTAATTCTGACAAGCATTGAAGACAGAGGTGGTAATAGAGGAAGTTGTTTAAAATGAGTATTTCCTAATAAACAGGAAAGAATATTGTTTAGTGAAAAGATGTCAACATTAATGGAAAGCAACACTATGTTTAAGTTTTGATTAAGGAAAATAATGACAATGCTTAATGAAATTTAGAAATATGACAACCTGCAAAAAATGAAAGATTTCAGAAAACAAGGCAAAATTGAATGACCATTACTTGAATTTAGTATATAGAGAATCCTTGTTTGGTATTGGTTTAACTAAATTATCTCTGAGGTTCCTTTCAATTTAGTTTCTTTAATACTTTTATCCTGTAAACATACCAACTGTCTATGCAAATAAAATAGAATTTAGTTTTTCTATTATAAAAAGTCTTTTCTTAAAATTAGAAAAAAAAGTATTAGTTCAATGCTTTGTATAATGTAAAATCTTCCACTCTTATCTGTTGAACCCATACCTTATGCATTTGCCATGTTTATTAGAGATTTGGAGGTGGCCATCTTGAGGACTGGGTGTAAGCCAACTACAAAACTCCGAACTAGATCAGTAGTTTTTGATGTCCTTGTAACATTCTCTCAGGGCTGAAAATGTGTCAGGACAGAAGAAAAGGAGATTATCTTCCCAACATTTCTATTTTTTTTGCCAAAGCATCTTCAAATGGATGGTTCCATGTTTTGATCTCTTTAATATTAACTGGAATATTGCTAGAAAGTTCCAGGGAGAATCTGTCCCAGGTATGTCTGTCCTAACCAGTAATAATAGAAATCTTAGATTCTTTCTATCCTTATTTTGTCCTCTAGTTTTATTACACATAGGCACTTTCTATTCAAGATTATTCAAAATGTTGTTTCCAGCAATTTTTTTAAATAATTATTTTCAGAGAATCTAATGATTTTAGAATTTTCTTTCCTTGACCTGTTTTCCAGGTCAATATCTCTTTAATTTTTTTCAAACTTTTGAACTTGTTATAGATTTCTTGGTGTCTCATGAAATCATTGATTTTTGTATGGCCTGTTCTAGTTTTCTCGGGTTCCATTTCTGGAGTAAGCTTTATCACTTTTTCTTATAAGCTTCTCCTTCCAGTTCTTTCCTTATGAGCTTTTTAAATTTTCATTGTTAAAAATTCTCTTCATTTTTTTTCTAGATAGTTACATATTCTTGTGGAAAATCCATTTTCTCCTTTGACTCTTCTTGCAGTTTTTTTTAGTTTTTAAAAATTTAATTTTATTTTTCCCCAATTACATGTAAAAGCAATTTTAACATTCTTTTTTTTTCAAATTTTTGAGTTCCATATTTCCTCCTTCCTTCTCCTACCCCCACCCCGAAGTCATGCATTTGACCTAAGTCATGCATGTGTTGTAAAGCAAAATACATTTCCATGTAAGTCATGCTGTAAAAGAAAAGACAAAAAGCCCACACCAAAATAAAGTATAGGAAAATTATCTTCCATCTGTGTTTAGGCTCTACCAACTCTTTCTGTGGAGATGGACAGAACCTTCTATCCTAAGTCCTTCGGAATTGTTTTGCATCATTGTATTACTGAAAATAGCTAAGTTATTCACAGTAGGTCATTATGTAATATTGCTGTTACTATGTACAATGTACTCTGTACAATGTACAATGGACAATGGATCTGCTCATTTCACTTTGCATCAGTTCATGTAAGTCCACATTTTATCTGAGAGCATCCTGAGATGCCACTGAATTGTAGAGGATTTGGCTTAGGATCCAATTCCTGAAATGGAGCTTTGGGCCAGATACAGGCTCCGGCCCTTCTTTAAATTTCGGGTGGGATGTTTAGGAGTGTTTGATTTGTCCTAAATATCTGGGTTCTTAGGATGACTAATCTTTATCTTGTAGTGTTAGGCTTTCTTGGATACTTTAGGTTTAAAGTGCTAGATCTCCAGAGGCCTTGCTGATGCCTCTTAACAGAAGTTATGATCTCAAAGCCTCTAGACCTGAGTCTGAGTGTCTGGGTGGGGGGTGGGGGAGAAGATATTTCCTTTCAACCTAGTTTCCTCTAGGACTCTGAAAATACAAAAGAGTAACCATATGGTGGTTACTGACTTCGACCTGCTGAGGGAAGGCAGATTGGATTGAGTTAGCCAACTCAGACAGGGAGTGAAGTGCAGAATATCCTCATGAAAGACATGGAATGTGTTATGTAACTTTGGTAGATGTCCATTCCCACATGATATCACATCACCACACCATCTTCCCTTCATATGGTGGAGGAGCTGTGTTTTAGATTTTTCTTTATCACCCATTGTATCAAGGCACAGGCACTGTTATACTAGAAAATTAAAAGTTGTATAATATTTACTACACCAAATACATGAAAATGTTATTCATCAGTATATACTTTTATATGTAATATTTAATCAAATATCACCTTTGAAATAAGCAATTATGTAATTTACCTAAATAACAAGTAAGTAAAATTATCTTTCAATGTAAGAGATTATTTCAGTAGTTAGTCAGTCCTTTCTCACGCATAAGCACATCACTTCAGACAATGTTCACAATTAATCATTTCATAATGTTTTCTAACATACTTAAGGAAGCTCAGTTCAGTTTAACTACAATTAATCCCAATTAGGTTTATTAATGAATTTTGATGACATGTGACCTAAAATTTCAAGCTATCACCTTTTATTTTACATTTGATTTCATGGAGGGCAGTTTCCATATTTGGAGCTCCCTGACACAGATGAAATCATAGGTTAGGGCCCAGATAATGGTTCTAAGGTATTTTCAGATTATTATTCTCTTTTCTTTTCTTTTCTTTTTGCAGAGGGGAAGGCAGGGCAATTGGGGTTAAGTGACTTGCCCAAGGTCACATAGCTAGTAAGTGTCAAGTGTCTGAGGCCAGATTTGAACTCAGTTCCTCCTATCTCCAGGGCCGGTGCTCTACTCACAGTGCCACCTAGCTGCCCCTTATTCTTTTTTGTCATTTTAATTTGTTTCTACAGAATTCTAAGGAAAATGAAATTTCATAAATTATGTCACAGAGAATGATAATAAATAAGTTTCTAATATTGCAGGTTGAAGCCAAGACAAATTTTCTTTGGGACTCTGTGGCAGTGCTTTAGCTAGCTTCTCCTAGAGGAATCAAAAGATAGAGTCATCAATTTGAAGTTGGTTTAATGATATAAGGAAATGCTTGAGAAATACTCCATTTCCAACCTTGGGAAACTGCTACCAATACACAAAAAAATCCATAGGGTAGTGGACTCTAGAGGTCAACTGAGAGTCTGAGTCTGATGAGAACCAGTTACTGGGTTTTTTAAGGGAAGATTTGAGAAAAAGCCAAGCATGGAACATATTCAAATACAGTTTTTAGTCTTCTACACTGTAGTTTGGTGTAGGGACAAATTGTAGAAAGGAGATAAGGAAATAATAGAGAAGATACTGATTTGGAGGATACTAAGTAAGGATTCTGAGCACAAAGAGAACATTAGTTTGGTTAGCAGATGATTATAATACTCCAAATCTGAGGTCAAATCTGCACACAGGGCTGATAAGGTGTTTGGTGGGTTAAAGAAGGATTAAGAAAGAGAACTGGGTAGAATGCTGCAGTGAAGAAGCCCAGAGAAGACAAGAGTAGAAGAACACTATTAGGGATATGAGAGAGTCATGTATACAATATGAATGAAGGAGTTATGAATGCAAATTTCTAATTCATATTTTTTCCTAGTACAGAACTTGGAGGGGAAGTATATTCTAGTCCTCTCTTCTTGAGACATGATTTATGGTGCTTGCAACACAGTGGGTGTGCAATAAAAGATGTTGATTGGCTCAGTGAGTGATAAGTAACAAACTCAGATCTCAAAAAGAAGGAATGAAGAGTGTTAGAACATGGATTTTCACAAAAGAGATCTAACTGTAAACATAGAAGGTTGCCACTATCAATTTTTTTTTCAAAAGTAGATAAATATATAAGAATTCTGCCACTCCTGGGTAGATTCTTTACTTGTTATTCTTCCCTGTTCCTGTTTGAGAAATTCATGGCAACTGATTCAATATTCATTTTTATGTGAGACCTTCGGTGGGACAATCTTTGTGGTTGCTAAGCAACTTTAATGGTTTGATAACCATGGGCAACATGATTATGTTTTGTACCCATGCATGCTGCTATCCTGCAGGTGGACTTATGAATAGCAGATTCACAAGATATATTAGAGAAAAAAACCCTGAGGCATGTCTTATGTAAAATGAATTGACTTGGAAACAGCTTTTTAGCTCTGCTCTAGATACAGTAGGTACAAGTGCCTAAATGAAAAGGTATCTAAACCCAGCTCCCTCCATTATCTGGAAATAGGAATAATAATCATCAAAAAAAGGACAATAGCATTTGTAAAAAGGAGGATAAGAAAGAACCAATTACAAAGAAATTCTCAAAGAAAAACCAGCAGATACTGAAAAAAAAGAAAAATGAGTGAGCAATCTCCCTCAAAGCCTCTAATATGATGAAGAAATAATGTGGAGTAAAAGAAACAAGTTTTTCAAATTTCATTTAAAAACATTGTAGTTTAAAAAAACAACTATGTGATCCTGAGAAGTAATATTGCCCAATGATGAGGTTCTACACATTTTTTACAAAGGTGATAAAATAATTAAAGATAGAATAAAGTTAGAAATTAAAGCTCTTCAAAAAAAGAAAAGGAAAAAAGGAATGAAGGAAGGAAGGAAGGAAGGAAGGAAGGAAGGAAGGAAGGAAGGAAGGAAGGAAAAGAAACAAAAGGGAAAAGAGGGAAACTAGAAATCCTGGAGCAAATCATGGAAAATTTCTCCAAAACAAGACTCTATGAAGAAAAGCTGATTAGATTTGGAACTCAAAAATGTAGAGATAGGACAAATAATGTCAGCACAAATGAAAAGACTAAAAAAAAACACCTAGTATTTCTACAAACCAAGACAACTGATGCTGGTGATGAAATGAACAGAGCTTATCTTAGAATTATAGGTTTCACTGAAACATTTGGATGAAATAAAAAGCCTACATAACCTAGTTGAGAGAATAATATTAGAAGATTAGAATATTAGAATTATTTGACATGTGAGATAAAGTGCTTGTCAGTAGAGTCTATAGAGAACAATTTATGAAGAGTACAAGTATTATCTTAGTATAATCAATACATTTCCTGAAATGGAGGAGAATATCAGGAAAAATATCTGGAGTAGCCATCATTTCTATTTTTTTTAAAGATAAGGATTTGAATTCCAGAGGGGCAGCATGGAAGGATAAGTAGGGAGTAAATATCAATGCCTGGGATCAGCCTAGCTCCCCCAGTGGAATGGGCTTCTCCAGAAGGTACTTTCTTTCTCAAAAATGGAGCTCTTCAAGGCAAAAACCAATGACCATTCTCAGGTAAGTTATAGTGTGGATCAAAGTAAGGGTTGAAACAAATATTTACTAAGATCCTTTCCAAATCTCAATTCTGTGATTCTATGAAATAACTAAAGGTGGCTACAAATAAATGTAAGGAATTTATGACTTTTTTGCATGAATATTGCTTCCCTCAATATAGATCATGCTGCCAACCTTTCTCATTGGTGACTTAATAGGTGACTTCAAAGATTGATGTGGCTATGGATAATCATGACTTGATCCACATCCCTCTGATGATGAATGTCTCTGAATCCCTAGAAGCCTATGATCATTTATGAGATATATCAATCATGATCATAAACCTTCTATATCCTGCTTGTACCCTCCATGCATTTCTTCTTTCCCCTTTCAGTCATCTGCAATTTGAATTCTTAATGATATGGCATTCTGAGATTCGTAACCATGTAGCAATATTATAGGCCATTGTATTGAAATCAGATTTTGTGGTGGAGAGCAATAGTTAAAACCATTATGCAATTTCCCAAAAATCTAGCCAATTCTCTTTTTGGCTTATAATTACATATAAAGTATTATATATATCTAGGGTATTCTCTCTCTCTCTCTCTCTCTTTCTCTCTCTCTCTTTTCCTCCCCTCCTTTCTCTCTCTCCCCCCTCTCTCTTTCACACACACACACACACACACACACACATGCACACTCAAATGAAGGAGGAACTAGCCATCCGAATGCATATCATCATCAGAGCAACAGGCATTTTTGATACATATAAGTGACAGGTGCAAATAACCTAAAATATGGACTAGCAATATTTCTCTCAGCAATTTAAAGAGCAACTTAAAATATTACAATTTGTAAAGATTTTTAAGTTTGTCTTACAAATAAAAAGAAATAAAGAAAATATTTAGAATTGTAGTTGTCATTGTTACAAATAGATTTTGCAAAATGAAATGATCCCCAAATGATGTAGAAATGTGCTCAGGAACGTGGATATAGAGGAAAGTGTTAGATGAACTGTCCAAAGCCAGAAGATAAATCTTTGGTAGAAATGAATAAGAATTCTTGCAGTGAATTATAACTAAGATTCATCCATCTTAGGGGTCTATGTTTAAGAGAGAAACAAAAGATGTTTTATGGAATATCCTAACTAAAATTTAGGCAAATTCCTCCAAACATTCCATTTTCCTTGGTTAAGTTTGCTTTGAAATGGAAATCATGCTTAAACCAGTTCATTTGATTAACATTTAGTTTTCTTTTAAAAAATCTTTAGGGCAGCTGTCATTTTAAATTATCTTACCAAGTCAGTTTCCCATTTAAAAAAAATTAGTAAATGCTGAATGCTTTAAATCATAGTTATTTACTAGTCCTCCTCTGAATTGAGCCCTCCATTGCACAAAAAACTATTTATATGTGCATATATATGTATATGTGTGTGCTACATAGAAAGGTAAATATAGGTACCGTCACAATATGTAGTAATGGTGAAGAAGAAAAGGAAACATTTATTAAGCACCTACTATGTGCCAGTAGCTGTGCTAAGCAATTCATAAACAATAATATACGTTATTTTCTCTCCTAGTAGTGACCTACTTCATTACCATGAAGGGCCAGTATTATGGTTCATTAGAATTTCTATGGAATCTTTACTGGTTTTTCATTAACTCAGAATATGACTTATTTTTAGTTATCTAAAACTTTATATTATAGTTATTCTTGTATATATATTTCTTCTGGTTCTTATTCTTTTATTCTAATTCAGTTCATTCCAATCTTTGCACATTTGTTTGATTTCATCATATTCATTTTTTAAAAAAAATATCATATTATATTTATCCACTATAGTATCATTCTATGCTCAATAGACAATGGATACTCACTTTTCTTCCAGTTCTTCCCTACCACATAGGATGCTACTAGGAATATATTTTTAATGTAATGAATATATATTTTTCAGTCTTTTACTTCCTTAGCTCATATGCCCAGTAATTGGTTATGGTGTCAAAGGGAATACAGAATAGTGATGTTTTCTTTCTTTCATAATTCTGGATTGCAGAATGGTAGAACCACTTTACAGCTCCATTAACAGTTCATCAATGTTTATTTTCCCACAATAACTCCAGCATTGATGATTCTAAACTTTTATCATCTTTATCAATTTCTATGATGGAGGTGAAATTTCAGAGTTCTTTCAATTTGCATTTATTTCTCTATTACTGATCTGCAATACGCTTTCCTAAAGGCATTTCATAAAAAGACCATGTGGTAATGTTGTTAGTAGTCACATTTTCAAGTTCACCAAATACCCTGTAATGTGAAAGACAGCCTGTTACTAAGAACAGAGCTACGAATTAAGTGAATTCACTTGTTTCACTAGAAGAACAGAGTTCAAACACTGACTCTTCCACTTAATACCAGGGTGTCTTTGGTTAATTTCTTTCACTTTTCTGTGTTTCAGTTTCCTCATTTGTAAAATGATGGAGATGGGCTTAATTTACTATAAGTTTCAATTAAGCAATTGTTTGGTTTTTTTTGGGGGGACAGGGCAATTGGGGTTAAGTGACTTGCCCAAGGTCACACAGCTAGTACATGTATCAAGTGTCTGAGGCCAGATTTGAACTCAGGTCCTCCTGACTCTAGGGCTGGTGCTCTACTCACTGCGCCACCTAACTTCTCCTTCAAATAAGGAATTGAGGGGGAAGGCTTGGTGTTATAATTTCTAAATAAAAAGAAAACAAATAAGGGACCGCATCTTTGATTTTAAGACTCATAATTTTGGGATGCAATGTCAATTTGCATGCTTTTTCTATTTCTCTTCCTTACTGAGAATATTATTGACTAGGAAGCTAAGGTTGTACATTTCTAGTAAAAAGAGGCTGAGAGCAAAGGGTGGGCTTTTCATTGATGCAGGTAGAAGATCCCTAATAGACCTTAATAAATGGGCAGCTGAGAACTAGTTAACTAGAACTTTGAAAAGTTATATATAATATGAATATATTCATATATTCATATAATATGTATATTATATATAATACATAATATGAATAAATATTTATAATACATAAAATAAATATATATAAGTGTATAAAAATATAAATATTATATATTACATAAAAATAAAAAAGAACTTTTAAACCTATATAATATAAATATAGTATATATTATATAAAATTATGAATATATGTATAAATATATAAAAAGTTTGAAGGAAGATTTAATACTTGATTGAGGTTGAGAATTTAAGCATATACATAGAAAAAGTTATGAGTGAGTTAAAAAGATATATGTTTAAGAAGTCTAATTTGTTTTAAAATGTTACTTTAAAGAATTTTCTTCTAGGATGTGCATGTGTGTGTGTGTGTGTGTGTGTGTGTGTGTGTGTGTGTGTGTATTTGTGTTTGTCTGTCTGTCTGTGTCTATGTCTGTGTCTGACTCTGTCTCTGTCTGTGTGTATATCTGTGTGGTTAGTCAAATTTAAACTACCTCAATTTTTTTACATTTAAAAAGTTTGGAAATTTATAATTATTAAATATCAATTGTTTGAGAAGAGTCTTAATATCAGGGAGTATATGCTTTTTAATATTCAAACATACAAGATACAGTTATGTATGTGTTTATATGTTTTTGGAAAAATATGTTTTCACCATAGTCACTATGTACTAAATATATATAACTGAAATAAAATTAGAACAATCAACTTTTTGCCCAAATTACTCTCCAAAGGAAATAATTGAAATTTGAAAAATGATTGAGGTTTGCCATGATGTTCAAATGGTAATAACTAGGTTGCTAAATAACTACCTCAGATATAATGAAGTGGAAAAAAATGAATTCAGTTAAAAAATTAATTATTGAAGGAAAACCTTGGATTCACTAAAATGAAAGATTCTTATATGTAAGTAAATAGCTATTTGTCATACTGGAGAACTTTTCATATTGAGAATTTGTGTATTATAGCAAAAAGTCAGAAGAAACATGGATTTATATCTTGACTTAGACACTAATTGTACGACCTTGTGCAAATGACTCAGTATCTTCATACTCCAGTTTCTTCTTTAAAATAGGGATAATGATATTTTCAATGTGAACATCATAGCATTTTATTAGTAAAGTCCTCAAACCATAAAAAACCCTTTCTCCAATGTAGTTAACTTTAGTTGTCTTACCTTCCTTTCTTTATTAGTATTCGTTCATTTTAAACCTGAACATAACAGAGTGTTACTATTCTTTCAAGAAGTGTTACTTTTCATACTAATTAGTGGGTTCATAATTACTTAAGTCAGAAAGGATATATATATTTGTGCATATATATGTATGTGCGTATATATATGCATATATGCACACATGTGTGTATGTGTATTCTCCTTTCCTGCTACATAGGATATGTATCTGATTATGTTCAAGATTTCTTTCCTTCATTATTTTTAATAATATTTTTCCTATTTCATGTAATGACAAATTTTCTCCCTCTCTCCCTCATTTCCCCCCTCCCTAAATGGTAAGCAGTTTGATGTAGGTTATGTAAATGCATTCATGTAAAAGATATTTCCGTATTAGTCATGTTGTGAAAGAAGAAATAAACCAAAAGGGAAAAAAAAAACATGAAAAGGTAAAGTGAAAATAATATGCTTCAATCTCTATTTAGACTGCAGTTGTGTTGTTGTCGTCGTTGTTGTTTTTAATCTGGATGTGGATAGCATTTTTCATTGTGAGTCCTTTGGAATTGTCTTGGATCATTGTATTGCTGAGGATGGCTAAGTCATTCATTGTAGATCATCGTACAATATTGCTGTTGCTGTATACAGTATTCTCCTTGTCCCACTCACTTCACTCAGCATCAGTTCATGTAAGTCTTTCCAGGTTTTTCTGTCAAAGGATATGCAAATTTTGGTTGCCTTTCAGGCATAGTTCCAAGTTACTTGCCAGAGTGGTTAGATCAGTTAACAATTCCACCAACAGTGCATTAGTGTCCCAATTTTCTCACATCTTTTCCAACATTTATTGTTTTCATTTCTGTCATAATAGCCAATATGATATGTGTGAGGTGGTACCACAGATTACTTTTAATTTGCTTCTCTAATCCACATTGATTTAGAGCATTTTTTCATATAATTACAAATAGCTTTGATTTCTTCATCTGAAAACTGCCTGTTCATAACCTTTGGCCATTTATCAATTGGGGAATGACTTCTATTCTTACAAATTTGATTGAATTCTTTATATATTTGAGAAATGAGGTCTTTATGAAGTCTTTATGAGAGACACTCATGTAGGGTTAATGGAATATAAAATCTTCCCTGTCCAATGATAGACCTACATGACCACATGTGCTCCCTTTTTTCCCTTGGAACAGGGGCCATGTTCGCAGGTCTAAAGGTATGCAGGTATTTCAATTACAGATGTCTTACTGCTTTAAGCTCTGGCACAGTTCACACCTATGATACATAGTGAGTCACAGAGAGCCCATTGTGGGGAGGAACTTGCCTAAGGGGAAGCTTGCTTATGGGAAGCTTGCTTGCAGGAAGGTTTTCACACCTTTTGGTACTAAGCAACTTAGACACTGAATCACTAGGGTTTTGATGCCTTCTGGCTCTGAGCATATTAGCCAAAATTGTATATATATTCTGAGGTGAGATTTTACTTTTGAGGCTCACTCATGGGAAAGACCTTTTGATTTCCTGGGTGGGACCCTGGTAGCCATTTGTTAAGTAACTCCCTGGCTTTGTGAACCCAGATGTTGATGCTCCCTGTTTGGTGATTATTTATCTATTACTTTGTTTAGACAATAGGAGCCCTGTCTATTGGATCTCTGTGCTAATTTCTCCCTGCTTGTATTTTCTCTATGTTCAGGGTACTGACCTTTCCCCTGAACAAGTGAATGACCCCTTACTTACATATCTTTAGTTACATATCTTTAATTAAAATAAGATTGTTGACCTCTTCGAAGCTGTCTTTTCTTTAGAAAAGCAGATAAAAGAAACTGTGTTAGCAGGCCATCCTGGGTATGCTGGGGTGTTTGCCAATACAACTTGCTATTAAAAAGTTTTCCCAACTTTCTGCTTACCTTCTAATCTTGATTGCATTGGTTTTGTTTATTCAAAAGTTTTTCATTGAATATAATCAATATTATCCATTTTACATTTCACAATGTTGTCTATCTCTTGTTTGGTCATGAATTCTTTCCTTCTCCACAGATCTGACAGCTAAACTATTCCTTACTGTTCTAATTTTCTTTTGGCATCACCCTTTATCACTAAACCATATACTCATTTTGACTTTTTCTTGATGTACAATGTAAGATCTTGGTCTATAACTACTTTCTGTCATATTGTTTTTCAGTTTTTGCAGCACTTTTTGTCAAATAGTGAGTTCTTTTTCTAGAAGAAAAAGTCTATCAAATAGTAGATTACTACAGTCATTTGCTACTGTATCTAATCTATTCCACTGATCTATCATTCAATTTCCTAACCAATACCAGATAGTTTTGATGATTATCACTTTATAATATAGTTTGAGATATGGTATGGCTAGGTCACTTTCCTTTCCATTTTTTATTAATTTCCTTGATATTCTTGACCTTTTGATCTTCAAGATAAATTTTGTTATGATTTCTTCTAGCCCTATAAAATACTTTTTGGTGGTTTGATTGGTATGTCACTGAATAAATGAATTAATTTAGGTAGAATTATGATTTTCATTATAATGCCTTACCCTACCTATGAACAATTGATATTTGTCTAATTGTTCAGATCTAATTTTACTTGTTCGAAAAGTTTTTTTTGTAATTCTGTTCATATAGTTCCTGAGTTTGCCTTGGCAGGTAGACTCTGAAGTATTTTATATCATCCACAGTTATTTTAAATAGAATTCGTCTTTCTGTCTCTTGCTGCTGGACTTTGTTGGCAATATATAGAAGTGTTGATGCTTTATGTGGGTTTATTTCATATCCTGCAATTTTGCTAAAGTTGTTAATTATTTCTACTACTTATTTTTAGTTGATTCTCTGTTTCTCTAAAGATACCATCATATTACCTATAGAAGGTGATAGTTTTGTTTCATCATTTCCTATTCTAATTGCTTCAATTTCTTTTTCTGTTCTTATTTCAATAGCTAACATTTCTAATAAAATATTGAATGATAGTGATCATACTGGCCTCCTTGACTCACCTCTGATAATGCTTGCTGATGGTTTTAGATAGGTACAACTTATCATTTTAAGGAAATTTCCATTTATTCCTATGCTTTCTAGTGTTTTCAATGGAAATGGGTGCTGTATTTTGTCAAAAGCTTTTTTTCCGCCTCTGTTGAGATAATCATAAGATTTCTGTTGGTTTTGTTATTGATGTGGTCAAATATGCTGATAATTGTCTAATACTGAACCTGCCTTGCATTCGTGGTATAACTCTCACCTGGTCTTAGTGTATGATCCATGTGATATATTGCTGTAATCTCCTTACTAGTGTTTTATTTTTTAAAAAAATGCAACAATATTCATTGGGGAAATTGGTCTATAGTTTCTTACTGTCTTAGATTTTCCTGGTTTAGATGTCAGTACTATATTTGTGTCATGAAAGGAATTTTGTAAGAGTCCTTCATCTGTTTTTTCCAAATATGTTATGCAGTATTTGAATTTGTTGTTCTGTAAATGTTTGGTCAAATTCTCCTGTGAACCCATCTGGTCCTGGGAAATTTTTCTTAGGAAGTTGAGCAATGACTTCTTCAATTTCTTTATCTTTTTAAAAATTCTTTTATTTTTAATTTATGGAATAAAACGAGTATTTCCATATTATAATGAAAAAGATTATAGCACATGAAACTTCAAATCTACTATGTATAACTTGATATTCCTTTGAAATATACAACAAAGTTATCATGTAATTTTTTTCTACCCAGCCTCCCACCCTAAAGATGGCCAGCATTAGACATAAATGTGTGTGTATATGTATATATATATATATGTATATATACGTATATATGTGTGTATACACATACATATATACACATGTGTATGTATACATGTATGTGTGTGTCTGTGTGTGTATATGTATGCACGTAAAATTTTTCTGTACATACTTCTGTTTATGAAGTCTTTCTCTGGATGCAGGTAACATCTTTCTTCACATATTTTTTATTGTTAATTTGGGTATTTATAAGAGTCAAAATAAGTTGTAGTATTAATGTGATCAGTGATCTTCCCTGCCCATTCAATAGGCCTCAGGTGAGGCTAGGTGGGAAAGTTTGATTATATCTTTGTTTGTAAGTGGGCCTAAACCCTCTACTTACTAGGTACTAAACTGATTTAGGTGTGAAGCCCTCAGGGCCCTAAGGGGAGTTGCTAAGACCAGAGCCAATGGTATGTGCACTGAGTTCTAGTCAATCATGAATTCAGCCAATCAGAGACCTGAGTTCTAGTCAATCAGATGCCAGCTAGAACTGTATATAAGGAGAGCCTAGAATGTGAGAGTACCAGAATCTGCAGAGAATTCAGAAGTCAGAAGACATGCCAGAATTCAGAGTTAACAGAGCTGCAGAGAGAGTGCTGAGCAGGAGAGTGGAGATTGGGGAACTGCGGAGACTAGAGAACGGAGAGCAGCAGAACTGAGAAGAAGACATTGAGGCGGTAGACATCAAGAGGGCACTGAAGAGCAGACATTGAGAGAGCCAGCATCAACAGACCTGCAGAAGAGAGTGCTGAGTGGAGAGTTAGCATTTGTGAGTTTATGAGAAGGCCCTAGCAGGAGGAAGGTAACAGGTTAACTTGGTTCCTTGCTATAATACTGTGTCATAATTTCTTTATTGCTACATTGAGATGAGCTTACTGGTTTTAGAATATAATTACTGCCATATCAAATTGAAGTTATTGGTCTTGGGATTTTATCCTCTGGAGTCTAAACAAATGTTATACTTCTTCTGCCATCTACCTAGAGTGTTTTTCATACTTTGTAATTCCAAACCATAAAGGCATGTTCACTGTCATCCTTGAGGTCATGAATCTTGTCTTATTGACACAGTTGTTTGCTTAAAGTAATTCATAAAACAGTATTGCTGTTAGTGTATGCAATTTTCTCTTGGTTCTGCTCATTCTACTTCATCATTTCATTCCATCATTTTCTAAGATCACTGAGCTCATCATTTCTTATAGCACAGTGGTATTCCATCACAGTCATATACCACAACTTGGTTAGCCATTCCCCAATTAATGGGCCATCCCTGTATTTTCCAGTTCTTTGCCACCACAAAGAGAGCTGCTATAAACATTTTAAAACATATAAGTTCTTTTCCTTTTTCTCTAAGTATCTTTGGAAATAGACTTAGTAATAGTATTGCTGAGTCAAAGAATATAGGTAGTTTAATAAATCTTTGGACATAATTAGAGATCACCCAATCTTTTTTTGCTAAGATGGAATTGTGTAAGTATTCTGTTTCCTTGGCCAATTTATATTTCCTTTTCTTCATTATCGCAAGTTCCAAATTTGTTATTCCAGCCAATACATGTGCCAGTGGTTGATTTTCTTGCTCAGTCTTTCAGTCATGTCTGAATTTTTGTGACTGCATTTGATGTTCTCATGGTAAATATACTAGAAATGTTTGCCATTTCCTTATTCAGCTCATTTTATGGAAGAGAAAACTGAGGCAAGTGACTTTCCCGGGGTCATATGGCTAGTAAATATCTGAAGCCAGATTTGAACTCAGGTCTTCCTGATTCCTGGCCTGGCATTCTATCCACTGTACCTAGTTATCCTACCTACTGCTACCACTTAGAGTGGCCCAGTTGTCAGTTTGTTTTTAGTATCACCTTTCATCTTCAAAGAGCAATCAGAACTTGCATAGATTTTTTTGGCATCTTGAAATAGATTTTAAAACCAAACCTGTAGTTTTCCAATAGAAATGTGGTGACAAAAGGCAGAGCCAAAATGGCAGAGTTAAAATGGCAGAGTAAAGGCAAGGATTTACTTTAGCTCTCCCCCAAACCCCTCCAAATACCTTTAAAATTACTCTAAACAAATTCTAAAGCAGCAGAACCCACAAAAAAGATGAAGTGAAACAAATTTCTAGCCCAAGACAACTTGGAAGGTCAGCAGGAAAGTTCTGCTGCATAAGAAACAGGAACACAGCCCAGAGAAGGCCACACCAGTGCAGACCAGGCCCCAGCAAATCCAGAGTAGGCTTTGGGCTGACTGAATCCCTGACAGCAGAGGCAGTTTCTGGACCTCTCAGCCCATAGTCACTAAAGGCAACTCAGAACAGGGGTGGGGAACTTGTAGCTACAGAACAAATTATTTGTTCTGTGAAGTTTGGATGAAGTCAAAGGGCTGCACTTGAGGATTTAGAGAACCACATGTGACTCCCTGACCACAGGGTCCCCAACCTGCCTTAAAAGGTTAGCAGGAATGGTCTCTTGCACCTGAGTGAGAGTGGAGTGCAATTCAGCACAAATCACTCTAGCACAGAAAACCAGGAGCAGGCCTTGGGAGTGACTGAATCAGAAGCCACAGCTGCTGCTTGCAGAGCTCTCAGCCTACAGACAGTAAGGTGGTCAAATAATTGGTCAGAAGATTATAGGGGTCTTTTTGCTAGCACTGAGGCAGGACTCTGTTGCTCTGCCCATACTTGGGTCTGAGTGGCAGTCCTGGGTGGCAGTACCAAGGCAAGGAGGAGCACTAGCACAGCAGAGCTTTTGGCCACAGTAGATGGGGGACATTCCTCACAGTTCCAGGACAGAAAAGAGTCTTTGTGGTCACTCACAGACTGGAACATAGGCCAGGAGAGGAGTAAACACCTCTCCTTAGATCATATCACCTTCAAAAA
Organism: Phalanger gymnotis; assembly: GCA_028646595.1. Taxonomy (NCBI): domain Eukaryota; kingdom Metazoa; phylum Chordata; class Mammalia; order Diprotodontia; family Phalangeridae; genus Phalanger; species Phalanger gymnotis. Next base: position 126,396,884 of record CM053623.1, on the reverse strand, counting down.
ACTGAAAAATTACAGGTCCCTAGAAGTATCTCTGAAAACAGCTGCACAAAATCCCTGAAACTAGGGACATTGTTCCCTCCAGCCTGGAAGTAGAGACTTATTTTACAAAAAACTTATAAGTCAAATAATAGGGTGGGAAAATGAGCAAACAATGAAAAAAAAACCCTTCTGACTACAGCAGGTCACTATGGTAACAAGGAAGATCCAAACACACACTCAGAAGAAGACAACAAAATCAAATCTCCTAAATCCAAAGCCTCCAAGAAAAATATGAATTGGTTTCAGGCAAGAAAGAGCTCAGAAATGATTTTGAAAGACAAATAAGAGAGGTAAAGGAAAAAAATTAGGAAGAGAAATGAGAGTGATGCAAGAAAATCATGAGAAAAGGGTCAACAGTTTGCCATAGGAGACACAAAAATACTGAAGAAAACAACTTAAAAAATAGACTAGGCCAAATGGTAAAAGAGGTCCAAAAGCTCACTGAAGAAAATAATTCCTTAAAAATTAGGATGGAGCAAATGGAAGCCAATGACTTTATGAGAAATCAAGAAATAATCAAAACAAAAAGAATGAAAAAATAGAAGAAAATATGAAATACTTCATTGGAAAAACAACCGATCTGGAAAATAGATCCAGGAGAGATAATTTAAAAATTATTGGACTATCTGAAAGCCATGGTCAGAAAAAGAGCTTAGACATTACCTTTCAAAAAATTATTAAGGAAAAATGTCCTGATATTCTAGAACAAGCCTGCTCAACCTCCAGACCCCTGGCTGCTTATGGTACTGGGGCTCTTACAGCGTGCCAAAGATTTTGGGCTGCCCACAAAAAGTATAGAAGAAGACATCCTCTACATTTTTCACTGGCCACCTGAAATCCTTTGGCATGCCTCATACCACTAATAGCCCATGGATTGTAGGTTGTGCAAGCCTGTTCTAGAACTGGGGGGGTAAAATAGAAATTGAAAGAATTCACCTCATGAAAGAGATCCCAATATGAAAACTGCCAGGGATATTATAGCCAAATTCCAGAGTTCCAAGATCAAGGAGAAAATATTTCAAGCAGGCAAGAAAGAAACAATTCAAGCATCATGGAGCCACAGTCAGGATAACAAAAGATTTAGCAGCTTCTACATTAAAGAAGGGGAGGGCTTAAAATATGATATTCCAGAGGGCAAAGAAGCTATGATTACTACCAAGAATAACTTACCCAGCAAACTGAGTATAATCTTTAAGGGTAAAAAATGGATTTTTAGTGAAATGGAGGACTTTTAAGCATTCTTGATAAAAAGACCAGAGCTAAATAGAAAATTTGAGTTTCAAATATAAAACTCAAGAGAATCACAAAAAGATAAACAGGAAAGGGACATCGTAAGAGACTTAATAAGTTTAAACTGTTTAGATTCCTACATGGGAAAATGATATGTGTAACTCATGAAACCTTTTTCATTATTCAAGTAGTTAGGAGTACATATAGACAGAGGGCACACATGTGAATTGAATATGAAGGGATGATATCTAACCAATAAAATTAGGAAGTAAGAGAGGAATATACTGAGAGAAAGGGAGAGGTAGAATGAGAGTAAGTTATCTCACATAAAGAGGCAAGAAAAAGCTTTTACAATGGAGGGGAAGAAAGTGAATGGGAGGGGGAGGGAATGAACCGTGTTCTCATCAGAACTGGATCAGAGAGGGAATAACATACACACTCAATTGGGTATAGAAATTTATCTTACCCTGCAGGGAAGTAGTAGCTGAAGGGGATAAGAGAAGGGGAGGGGTGACAGAAAAGAAGGCAGTCTGGGGGAGGGGATCATCAGAAGCAAAACACCTTTGAGAATAGACAGGATGAAAAGAGAAAGAGAATAGAATAATTGGGGGAGGGAAGGGAATAGGATGGAGGGAAATACAGTTAGCAATAATAACTGTGAAAAAAAATTGGAGCAAGTTTCTCTGATAAAGGCCTCATTTCTCAAACCTCTAGAGAACTGAGTCAAATTTATAAAAATAAGAGCCATTCCCTAACTGATAAATGATCAAAAGATATTAGTTTTCAGACGAAATAATCAAAGCTCTCTATAGTCATGTGAAAAAAAATTCTTACTCACTATTGATTGGAGAAATGCAAATTAAAACAATTCTGAAGTACTACATCATAGCTAATAGATTAGATAGTAGGATAGAAAAGGTGAATGACAAATGGTGGAAGGGATGTAGGAAAAATGAGACTTTAATGTATTGCTGGTGGAGTTGTGAACAGATTCACCCATTCTATTGAACAATTTGGAACTATGCCCAAAGGGCTATAAAACCATGCATGCCCTTTGACCTAGTAATACCACTACTAGGTGTATATCCCAAAAAAGATTAAAAAAAGGAAAAGGGCCTACATATGCATAAAAATATTTATAGCAGCTCTTTTCTGGGGGCAAAGAATAGGACATTAAAGGATTACCTATCAATTGGGGAATGGCTGAATAAGTTGTGATATGTGATTATGATGGAATATTATTATACTATGAGAAATGATGAGCAGGATGCTGTCAAAAAAACCTAGAAAGACTTTCATGAATGGATGTAAAATTAAATGTACTGTGTACGAAGGAACAGCAATATTTTGTGGTGATCAGTTGTGAATGACTTAGCTATTCTCAGAAATACAAGAATCTAAGGCAATTACGAAAGACTTTTGATGAAAATTGCTATCTATGCCCAGAGAGAGAGCTGATGGTGATTGAATATAGATTAAAGCATGCTTTCTTTTACTTTATTTTTCTTGAGTTTTGTTGTTGCTGTTGTTTATTTTTTCACAACACAACTATTATGGATATGTTTTGCATGATTACACATGTATAACCTATATTGAATTGCTTGCCTCCTCAGTGGGGGAGGGGATGGGAAGAGAAAAGGGAGAGAATTTGGAACTCAAAGTTCTAAAAGTGAACGTTGAGAATTGTTAGTGCATGTGACTGGGTAAAAATAAAATACTAAATCAAGTAATTGATTATTAAAAAATAAGAATAAGATATAAACTCCCACCCAAAAGAAGGAAAGAAATTTAGTGGCAAACGTTTAGCAACCTCCTTTCTGCCATGTGTTACTGCGGTGATAGGGAAGTTTCTGTGACATTGGTGTAAGGGGAAGGAGGATTTCTTAAATACTGCTCTTCTGTTTTTTTAATCCTTAGAGTACATATATATGTGTGTGTATAGTTAGTTAGATGGATAGATAGATAGATGGATAGATAGATAGATAGATAGATAGATAGATAGATAGATAGATAGATAGATAGATAGATAGATACAGAGAGAAAGAAAGAAAAAGAGAGAGAGATAGGGCATAAAGTAATTAACTTATTTCAGAACTTCAAGAACAAGTTCATAAAAATTGAAGCTGAATGAAAATTTACTAGGAATGTCCCACTCATTGTCTCTGGCATTATTTGCAATATCACTTGCCTTTATTTTGCAGATTTCATTAGTCTAGTTGTAAGTGGTAATAGCGGGAATGGCAGGCCTTAAGCAAGTTCCATCACCTTTGGGGAACCATAGTTTTCTCATTTATAAATTAAGGAAGTGGTTCTTTAAAGCTCCAAATCCTATGAATCATACTGCAATTGTCATAGTTCCAAAGTCACCCTATTCCCATAATTCCAAAGTAAGTTCTTCTTGTGTATATTTACATTTAATTAGAAAAAAACCCCAGAATGATACTGTTCAATATATTTGTTAAAACATGAAAAAATTGTGTGACTAATTCTTGTCTCTGCTATAAACATAGATTAGAGTGGCTCACTGCCAAGTGAACTACTTTAAAAATGCATGTTTTTAGTATAAAACTAAGTATGTATTTAGATAATACAGATGTTTACATTGTAGTATGCATATTTTAACTTTAAAAATGTTCATTCAAATGGTTGGTGAAAGGTAAAATACAACCTACAAAACAATATAATTTTAACATGTTTCTTCAGAATATTAGGATAGATTAGAATATTTTTTATGATATTAGGAGTTTAATTTGAATGGAGATGGGACTAATAATCTAGACCAATGATTTCATTGGAATAGGAAATCACCAATGAGGAACCATCCTCTATAAATATAGTTGAACACTTTCTCTGCAACCTATAATCTTGGAGAGTTATTGACAGTACTGAGAGGTTAAGGGACTTCTTCAATGTCATATTGCCAGTATATGACAGAAGAAGGTCTTGGTCTCAGGATTTAAGGACTCTGAGGCCAATGTTTTATCCACTGTCACACTACTTATCAGATATTCAATTTAAATTATCTACTTAAGTAGAATTTAATTTTACACATATTATAATTTGTCATTTCTTATTGACTGCATAGCAAAGCCAGTAAGTCAATATTATCATATGAGAATTATAAGTTCTTATGTATTTACTTTAATTTTATCTGTATGTTGTACAGGATGATGAATTCTTTTTTTTAAAAATTCACATATGTTTCTTTCATAGGAATAAAAATAGGACTAGACCTGTGATTTTATTGGTATACTATATTCCCAATTGATGAATCTCTTGGCATACAGTATGGCATTTTCTCTGCAAATCATAGCTTTAAAGAATTGTCTAGAGCACAAAGACATTAAAGGGTCAAACAGCCAGGAACTTACAGATGAGGGAGATGAAACTATGTCTTCTTGACTTTGAGGTCAGTTTTCTATCTGCTTTCTATATGAATATTTATCACACTAAAAGTGAACTATTTCATCCTACAGATCATACTTAAGGATAACTGTTAAAAATATTTATGTAATTAAGACTAATTTCTCATTCCCAGGAGAGGAGAGGGAATGAGCTGTTTTCAGATCATTAATTGCCTTGGAAGCCATATATTGAAATTTGCTTGAAATATAGTATCACTGGGTATCAAGATTTCATGAACTAGGAATATAAGATTTATCAAAGAGTGGCTATGCTGTGTGTGTGTGTGTGTGTGTGTGTGTGTGTGTGTGTGTGTGTATTGCAGAAGCTATTTTTCTTCTTGTACCAAATACCAAGAAAATTAGGCTCCTTTTTATTAGAATTTGATGTATTAATTTATTATCAGTAATAAATCATGCAAGAGATTGAAATGCCAATTGGCAGAATTTTCAGAATTCATCTTAACAAAACAAAACAAAAACTGATCTGGGTAAATCTTTCTGTAAGTACACTAAATTTTACAAAGCATCCTTTTTTTGCAATCATCTAATGTTCCCAGCCCTGGACTCAGAAGCTCAATAAGGAATAAATAAGATGTTAAGGGTAGATACAGTCATTCTGTTTAGACTCACTGGCAAAATCAACTACTTTGTTAATAACGTGTATTACTTTATGTAATAAATAACAATAATTAACATACTATACAGTTCTTTAAAGTTTCAAAGAGTTTTTATATACTTTTTTTCCTTTGATCTCTAATATATCATAAGCTAGTTACTATAAGTAAATATATACTATATAGTAAATACCTTTGCTAGAGGTATAATTTTCATTTTGAAGATGTGAAACCTGACTCTCAGAGAAGTCACATAAGTTGCCCCAAGTCTGGTGACTAGCAGTTTTCTAAGGTCGATTTCAACCTCAAGGTCTTCATAAGAGCAAATCCAATGCCTCACTCACTACAGTACCCTACAAAATTGATGCAAAGTTTTGAGAGGTTGCTGGATGTATATTTAGGTAAATAACATGTTTAGGCATGATTTTACATGTTTTTGTGTGGCATATTTCATGTAATGCAAAATATTGTGAAATATATATGATATTTACTATTCCTCTTGTACTGTGATGTAATTGTTTTGGTTATTTGTCCTTCATTTTTGAAGAGGGCCAATGATATCATGGGGTGATGGCTTACATGTGTGAATTGGATATTAAGTGAGGCAGAGTTGCAGATAGCTGTCAATTTCTCTCTTGCAATGTCGTTGAAGTCCAGGGACATGACAAAATCAAGATGACTAGCAATGACACAGGATGCAGTGGATGACCTTGGCATTTTTGATATCTGACCAAGCTCTAAGTGCTCTACAATTCCTGCTTCAGCTGCCTTCATTGCTGCCAGAACAAATTGTTCTCATCCACTCATCCCTTTAGGGAAAGCTTCACATACTTGGGGTAGATGCCCCTGCCCCAAACTCACTGAGAGGGCCCATCGGTTAACCTCAATCTGGTTTACACCACCTGCCAAGGCAGTTTACCAGGGTATGACCACTGTATGTGCTGCTGCTTCTTGGAGCCACAGGTGACAATTGAGTGCTAAGTAGACTCCAAAGGTGCATGAGCAGCCCTAAAAAGGACTTGACAAGCCCTCACACTAGAGATTCTAGTCCTCCTTGATCATGCCATAAACCCCTGTGATATAGAGACTCTTTGGCGGTGTCTCATTCTTCCTTGAGCAAAGTTATGATTTATGTAAGCTTATTAACTGTTCAGAATCCTCAGGGTAAAAGGCTCAAGCTTAACCAAGAACCACTGGTTTATCTGTGTGCTATCTAACCACAAGGCAGCTTTAAAAATAGTATTGTTGTGTTTGTTATCTTGTTTTTATTGTTTGATGGAATTCAGAGTGGTAACTTCTCTTGGGACAAGTTGTGTTCTGATGTTTTTCTTTTATAGTTAATGTTTTGCATAGCAGCTTTTGTGGTTAATTAAATATTAAGATTTTAAGTTATCTTCTGTAGGCTTATTGAAATCATCCTCAGTACAATGCTAGTAGCAGACAGGACAATAGTGTTATAAACATCATCCTGTTCCCATGTGACTTTGATTGCTTTGGCCAGGTCTCAATACTTTGAAAGTCTTTTTCCAGTTAGCTTAGAGATTATGAGTATTTGGGATAGTTACATGTATTTAAAACATTGCCGTTAAGTTTTTTTTTAAAAGTACAGGTTCTAATTTGGCAATTGTGGGTGATATTCAGTCTGATAATTATCTGGGTCTTGTACATTTTATTGGTTGAGTTCTATGAACTATTACGTTTGAAATTTTAGTATGAAAATTAGTCTCACCTGTGGAACCATGAAAGAGTAAAATTCTGATGAATATTTCTAGACATTAGGTCATGTCTTGATAAATATTCAGTAGGTACTGACTTTGACCACATGCAATGATTTGCTGCCCAGTCTCCAACATTTCCTTGTATAATATAGCCTTTGTCTTTTTTACTGGGGTATATTTATAATACATGGAGGGGGGGAAATCTTATGAGGGCAAGTCTTCATCTGTCACGTAGGATAACTATATGATATTTAGCAATGAATGGGGGAGGAGATACAAGAACCAAGGAGGGACAATGTCATAAACCCATTTTTGTTCCCCCTCATACTGGGTTCCTTATCATTAACAGTTGTTATTGTAATGTTAGAAAGGGTGGGACTTTTTTTTTTTAACAGTTTTCTCTTTGGAACTGCTAAGATAATCAAGTATATTTGAGTAGTGCCTTTCAAATGTAATGGCAAGCAAAGTGGAACTTTTTGATGTTTTTTTTTTCAGTGCTTCTCAGCATTGAGGTAATCAAGTGCCTTTGTTGAGTCTTCCTTTGTTTCTTTGGTTGAATCAAGAGCCTGTGATGACCTGCTTAAGAAATAAGAAAGCATAGTTCACCTGGGTTTGAGTACCATGGTTGTGATGCCCTCCGATCCTGAAAAAGGTGTATAAGATCTGAGGTTGGCATTTTGTTTTGGGGTTCTCACTCACTGAAGAGTATTGTGTGATTTGACCAGATGAGACCCTGGGTAGCCATCATGGAGCCCCCCAGCTTTGAAAACCCAGATGTTAGTGCTTGTCTCTCTGGTAACTGTATGTATTGCTATAGTTAGATGGTTTAATGACTTGTGTTTATTTGCTTTGTTTATATAACGTATGCTTATAATTTCTGTGTATATACTCTCTGAAGTTCAGAGTGCTAGCTTTTCTTCCCTTGAACTAAGTGAATGATGTATGCATATTTAAAGTAAGATTGCAAACCCCTTAAAGTTGTTTTCCTTAGAAAAGAAGATCAAAGAACCTGTGGTAGCAGCCCTCCTGTGTGCTGGTGTGCTGGTGTTATTGTCCTTACACCTCCACAGCAGCTGCAAGCAACACTGATGTTACAGTTACTTAAGGGAATGATGACTTCAATTTACAGATGTTTCTATTTTCATTTATTTTTCCCGCATATCTCCTTGGGTAGTATTTAACAGTTGTCATAGGCAGTTAAATTGATTTTATTATTGTCCAAAAAGAGGTGACTGCTCAGGAGCAGTTTCTAAGTATTGGAGAAGAAGAACCATTCCACATATGTTCTTTTAATATACTTTATTCTAATATTATTTTTAAAAATTTGTAGTTCTAAATTATCTTCCTGCATCCAATCCCTCCCTTACACATCGAGAAGGCAAGAGATATGATATAAATATGTGTAAAATCATGCAAAACATATTTCCACATCATCCATGTTGCAAAAAAGAAGAAAAATAAAGTGAAAAAAGTATATTCCAGTCTGCCCTCAGAGTTCATTTTTTTTCTCTCTCTGGAAATGAATAGCATTTTTCATCATAAGTCCTTTGGAATTATATCCTTGTATTGATTAGAACAACTAAGTCTCTCACAGTTGATCATCCTAGAATATTGCTATTAATGTGTACAATGCTTTCATGCTTCTTTTCCCTTCACTATGCATAAATTCATGTAAATATTACCAGATTTTTCTGAAACCATCCTGATTGTCATTGTTTAGAGCACAATAATATTTCATCAAAGTACCACTTGATAGCCATTCTCTAATTGATAGGTATCCCCTCATTTTCTAATTGTTTGCCACCACAAAAAGAGCTGTTATAAGTATTTTTGTATGTATGGGTCTTTCTCCTTTTTATTTGATCTCTGTGGGATGGAGACCTAGTAGTGGTGTTGCTGAGTAAATGGGAATGAACAGTTTTTAATAGCCCTTTAGGAACACTTCTAAAATGGTTAGAACAGTTCACAACTCTACCAACAGTGCATTAATGAATGTATTTTCCCACATCCACATCAACATTTGTCATTTTCCTTTTCTATCGTGTTAACCAATCTGATAATTTTGAGGTAGCACCTCAGAGTTATTTTAATTTGCATTTCTCTAATTTATGATTAAGAGCGTTTGCTCATATAACTGTAGAAAACTTTGATTTCGTCTAAAAACTTCCTATTTATATCCTTTGAACATTTATCAATTAAGGAATAGGTCTTATTTTTAGAAATTTGGCTCAGTTCCATATATAATTAAGAAAAGAGGCTTTTATCAGAGAAGTCCTTATAAATTCTCTCCTCCCAGGTTTCTGATTCCTTTCTAATTTGGGCTGTATTTGGTTTTATTTGTGCAAAAAAAGATTTTAATTTCATGTAATTAAAATTAGTCATTTTAATTCCTTTGATTCTCTCTATCTCTTGTTGGGTCCTAATCTCTTCCTTTATCCATATATCTGACAGGTACATTATTCCATTCTCACCCAATTTGCTTATCGTCACTTTTTGTGTTTAAGTCATGTGCCCATTTTTACCTTAATTCGTTATATGTTGTGAGATGTTGTTCTCTGCCTAATTTCAGCTAGACAGCTTTCCAATTCTCCCAGCACTTTTTTGTAAAATAGTGAGTTCTTTTTGTGTTAATCAAATAGACTATTATAGTCATTTGCTATTTGTTATGTGCCTAATCTCTTTTAGTGGTATACCACTCTATTTTTTAGCCAGTTCCAGATTGTTTTCATAATTACCACTTTGTAATATAATTTAAAATCTGATACTCTTAGGCCATTTTCTTTCACATTTTTTTCATTAATTTCTTTGATATTCATGATCTCTTGTCATTCCAAAATAATTTTTATTGTTTTTTCCTCTTTAAAATAATTCTTTGGTGGTTCTATTAGTACACCACTGAATAAGTAAATTACATTAGGCTAAAATGCCATTTTTATTGTATTGGTTTGGCCTACCGTTAGCAATTAATGTTTCTCTAGTTATTTACATCTGTCTGTATTTGTCTGGAAAGCATTTTGCAATTGTGTTCATACAATTCCTGGGTTTATCTTGGCAAATAGACTCACAAGTACTCTATGTTGTTTTATCTGAAGTTATTATCTGAAGTTATTTTAAATGAAATATCTTTTTCTATCTCTTCCTGCTGGATTATGTTAGTAATATATAGAAATACTGAAGACTTATGTGGGTTTATTTTATATCCTGCAACTCTGCTAAAGTTATTATTTGTTTTAAGTGGTTTTTATTGAATCTCTAAGGTTCTCTAAGTATACCATTATATCATATGCAAAGAGTGATAGTTTTGTTTCTTCATTTTCTGCCAGAAGGGTTATCCTCAGGGTGGGCGATTTTTGGTTGTAATCCTAGCTCCTTTGACCTCAGGGATATCATATTCTAAACTGCTTTCAAGATAATTCTGAATGAAAAAACTGAAGTCTCTAGCCACCAGTGTGCCCACACACAGAACCATCTCCTCATCCCTCTTATTCTATGTTCTTTTTCTAAGAACTCTCTGTACAAATCAGAAATGCCTTCTCAGCTAACTCTCCCAGATGTGTCTGTTCAACATCAATTATTAATGAGTTCTGGGATAGTTGTGCATTGTGAGATATGGCTACTTTCGTATAATCTATTTGACCACTAAGTCAAGATTTCTTTTTATTTTATTTTATTTTTGTTTTATATGTTGCTTTTCACAGGAGTTTGAATTACAAATTTTCTCTCCATTTCTACTCCCCCCCCCACTCCAAGATGGCATATATTCTTGTTGCCCTGTTCCCCAGTCAGCCCTCCCTTCTGTCACCCCACTCCCCTCCCAACCCCTTTTCCCTTCCTTTCTTGTAGGGCAAGATAAATTTCTACGCCCCGTTGCCTGTGT
>CM053623.1:126345942-126385502 GCA_028646595.1 Phalanger gymnotis | reverse complement strand
AACTGCCCTGATATTCTAGAGCCACAGGGCAAAACAGAAATTGAAGGAATCCACTGATCGCCTCCTCAAATGGATCCCAAAAAGAAATCTCCTACGAATATTGTCGCCAAATTCCAGAACTCCCAGATGAAGGAGAAAATACTGCAAGCATCCAGAAAGAAACAATTTGAGTATTGTGGAAACACAATCAGAACAACCCAAGATCTAGCAGCTTCTACATTAAGAGATCGAAGGGCTTGGAATATGATATTCTGGAGGTCAATGGAGCTAGGATTAAGGCCAGGAATCACCTACCCAGCAAAACTGAGTATCATGCTCCAAGACAAAATATGGATTTTCAATAAAATAGAGGACTTTCAAGCTTTCTCAATGAAAAGACCAGAGCTGAATAGAAAATTTGACTTTCAAACACAAGAATCAAGAGAAGCATGAAAAGGTAATCAAGAAAAAGAACCAAAAAAAGTTTATAAGGGACTTACTAAAGTTGAACTGTTTTGTTTGCATTCCTACATGGAAAGATGATGTGTGTGATTCATGAGACCTCGGTGTTGGGGTGGCTGAAAGGAATATGCATGTGTATATATATATATGTACATGTATATGTATATGTATATATATAAATATACATATATATGTACATATATGTTTATGTATATATATGTATATGTGAGTGTGTATGTATGTGTATATATATATATATATATATATATATAGAGAGAGAGAGAGAGAGAGAGAGAGAGAGAGAGAGAGTGAGCAGGAACAGGTTGAGTTGAAGATGAATAAGAGATTAGCGAGAGGAATATATTGAGAGAGGGAGATAGGGAGAGATAGAATGGGGTACATTATCTCGCATAAAAGTGGCAAGAAAAAGTAGTTCTGTAGGAAGAGAAGAGAAGGCAGGTGAGAGGGAATGAGTGAATCTTGCCCTCATCAGATTTGACCTGAAGAGGGAATAACATACATGCTCAGTTGAGTATCGTACCCCACAGGAAAGAAGGAGGAAGAAGATAAAAAAGGGAGGATGATAGAAGGGAGGGCAGATGTGGGTGGAGGTAATCAAAAGCAAACACTTTCAAAAAGGGACAGGGTCAAGGGAAAAAATTCAGTAAAGGGGGATAGGTTAGGAAGAAGCAAAATATAATTAGTCTTTCACAACCCGAGTTGTGAAAGGGTTATATATAATGATACGCATATGGCCCATGTTGAATTTCTTGATTTCTTAGGGAGAGTGGTTGGGAAGGGAAGAGAGGAGAGAATTTGGAACTCAAAGTTTTAAAAAATAGATGTTCAAAAACAAAAACAAAAAAGTTTTTGCATGCAACTAGAAAATAAGATACACAGGCAATGGGGTATAGAAATTTATCTTGCCCTACAAGAAAGAAAGAGAAAAGGGGATGGGCGGGGAGTGCGGTGACCGAAGAGAGGGCTGACTGGGGAACAGGGCAACCAGAATATACACTATCTTGGAGTGGGGGGGGAGGGTAGAAATGGGGAGAAAATTTGTAATTCAAACTCCTGTGAAAATCAATGCTGAAAACTAAATATATTAAATAAAAAAATTTTCAGAAAGAAAGTGGATATATACTATTTTTAAAATTGAGTTAGTAAGCATGTATTCAGTCTTTTCTATGGGCCAGGCATTGTGCTAAGAATACATTAACTCAGAGAGGCAAAAACTGTCCCTGTGCTCCTGGAGTTCATATGCTAAGAGATAAAAAAATTGCAGACAACCAGGTATAAACAAATTCTATACAGAGTAAGAGAATCTTAGAGGGAAAAGTACTGTTATTGGAAGAAAGGCTTCTTGCCAATAGTGGAATTTTATCTGAGGCTTGAGGGAAGCCAGGAGATAGAGACAAGGGTTGAGATCATGCTTGACATGGGATATAAGCACTGAAATGCATGGAGTCAGGAAATGAACTGTCTTGTTCAAGGATCAACTAGAAGGCCGGTGTTATTGTGTCGTAAAATATGGGGAGAGGGACAAAGTGTTAGAAGACTGGAAAAGTAGAAAGGGTGCAGGATATAAAGGGCTTAGAAAGTCAATATAACATATTAGATTTTATCCTGTAGGCCAGGGCTGTCCAAAATGCAGCCCATGGGCTGCATGCGGCCACAGTGAGATTTATGTGGCCTGTCTACAAGCATAGAAATTTACATAAATGCTTTAGGAGGCTGAGCTACTGCAGACCTCTCACTAAAATGGCAAATCAAAATATATTGTCTATTGTTTCAGTAAAAACCTAAGGTTGGAAGCCCTGCTGTAGGTAACAGGGAGACACTGGAGATTTTTGAGTAAGGATTTACATGGTCAGAACTTTAGAAAGATCCCACTTTGGCATTTGAGTAGAGTGGGGTGAGATCTGATACAACAAAAACAGACAGATGACATGCAGACAGTTGAATGGCTGAAATGGAGAGATAAATAGAGGAAACGCTGAATGCATGTAGGTCCTACTAGGCTGGCTGGGGTCTTCATTCATTGGAGGTAGACTGTACAGATTTGACCAGTCTTTGGGATATGCTTGATCATAGCAGAACCCTTCTCTGGTTATGAATTCACACGGCAAGTAAATATGTGTGTGTGTGCATGTGTGTGTGTATACACACATATGTATATGTATACATATATGTGTGTATGTATAAGATGTGTACATGTGTATATACATATGTATGTATAGATGTGTATGTGTATATATATGTACATATGAATATGTATGTATATACTTATATGTGTGTATGACATTGTATATATATGTATATTTACTTTCTTTTTTCCCCCCTCCATTTCTAAATAAAAAGACAACTGTTTAAATCCAGTCTAGTGTTCTTTTATTATATATTTGTTGAATTAAAGAATTAAGTCAACATTTTTCTAGATATACATATGATTGATCTTAACTATTCTTGACTCATGTTATGTCTTTACTTTATACAGTGGGTAATGGAAGACTAGAGTAGCTAGTTGGTGAATAAACAGAATTTAAATATATCAGAGATTGAAATCTCTGTCCAGATGTTAGGGACTTCCTTAACTGTACAACTGATTAAGTATGTGAGATAACCTTCTAGTGATTATTTCTATTAACAACTCTATTTATAATTTTCCTAAAATAGCCAAGAAAGGGATTTGTGAAGATCTGGCCAAGTTCATCCCTACAGTAAAGCTATTTAAGATTGACAACCAGGTTGCATTATCACAGGTGTCCCAAGCACAAGTCCAGCCTCCAAAAGGAAAGGATGGTAGAGGTGGAAACAAGAGGAAAGGTCATGTTCCTTAGTGCTATCCAGTGATTTGGGAAGTATTCAGCCCCTTTTCTTTTACTTAGGGATGAGAGAATAAAAGAGCAAGTTTCTAACCAATCCTTGTTCTCCATAGTAGTGCCTGCTTTTCTAGTAATTCTTACAATACTATAAATCATTTGAGAATCTTTTCTCTCTCTACTGCTTTTTAAGTTTTTAAATAAGTTAGAATTTTGGTCAGTCAGTAAAGAAAATTTTATTAAGTAGCTTCAATGTGCTGGTTATTGTGCTAAGTAAGCACTGTATTTACCAAGAAAGGTTAAAGGTACTCTCTGCCCTCAAGAAACTCATGATCTAATGGGGGGACAATATGCAAATAACTATTGATGGACAATCAACATACATGACAAGTAGGAAATAATTAAAATAGGGAATTAGAAGAGGGGTTGGGAAAGGCTTCCTAGAGAATGTTGGATTGTATCTGAGATTTGAATGAAGCCAAGGAATCTACAAGGCTTAGATGAGGAAAGAGAGCTTTCCATTCATGGGGGATAGTCACTGAAAAATGCCTGAAGTTGGGAGATGAAGTGTTTTGTTTAAGAAATCACAAGGTCACTGTTACTCAATAGATGAGAGAATGGGGGAAGTGGAGTGGAGGATATAAGAATATTGGAAGATGGGGAGAGCTAGGTTGTGAGGGGCTTTGCATGTCACATAGAGGATTTGGTATTTGGTCCTGGAGCTGATGGAGAACCAATGCACTGGGGGAGGGGCTGGTGATATGGTCAAGTCTGTGGTTTGGGAAAATCATTTTGATGACTGAGTGGAGAATGAACTGGAGTACAGAGAGACTTCTGGAAGGCAGATCAGTCAGCTGGCAATTGCACTAATTCAGGAATGAGGGAATGAGGGACTCCACCAAGGTAATGGCAGTATCAGAGGACAAAAGGGGACATATGCAAGAGATGTTACAGTGATAAAACTGATAAGTCTTGGCAACAAATTGTATATGGGGATGGTGATGGTAAGAAAGGCTAGCCCTTATATGACTGTTCTCTAATTCATTATGTTTTTGATGGGCACACTTTTTGTTTCTTCTTTTATCTAATTATTTTTCATTATATCAAACTTCTTGTTATCATAAACATGACAATTTTTTTCACATCTTCTTTTTTCAAGAATTCTCTGATGCCCCTGATTTCTTCTCAGGCATTTGTCAACATTTTTTTTAATGCTGAATGGTTTACTTTGTCCTTTATGCAATTTGACTTCTGTATTATCTTAAACTTTAATTTTTTTTTGTTTTCCAGAACCCTTTCTATATGTTTCTTTTCTTGTTTCCTTTATTTAAGCAATATGGCATTCAAGTTTTTGAACATATTTACCCAGCCAGGTATTGATATACTTTTCCAATGCCATTTGACATATCTTCAATAATTTTCTCACATTGCTTCTATGTTGGTGGTAATTAATATGTTTCTTTAAGGGACTCCTTGATAGCGCCACCCTTCCTCCTGTGGTTCTCACCATATTAATGTCTGCCACATATAATGCTTTCTGCAGGTCCTGAAATGTTTTTACACTTTCTGTCAAATACCTCGGGAGAATGCATTAGTTCATGACAATTATAGCACATAAGATGATTTTTAAAATTATCCCAACATGTTATAATTGCTCTGCTAGTGAGATTCATGCCATTAAACTTTAAAAGAGATTTTTTAAAATTCCAGAAGTATGTCCATCTCCTTTCAAAGTCATTTGAAACTTTGATGCTGTGTTTGTCTTTTTTTCTAGACATAACTTCTGAAGCTTATTTCAAGTAAAAATTTTGTTTTCTCAGGTTCTGCAATGTTCTTTTTTCATATTTTAGGAGCTCCTAAATTTATTTTCTTATTTTTTGTAATCTTGCCTTAGGAAAGAAATTTCTTTTTTATATTTGTTTGTTTTGATGATTTTACTCCAGTGATTAGCAATATATTGTGTTTGAGTTGAGGGTAAAATTGGCTAATAATGCAGTATGTAGATCTTGCCTATAATTAATGAGATCTGCCTTTAATTTTGTTATCAAATAGTATTAGCACATAAAATTATTCATTGCTTCTGTTCATTTCATCCTCACTCACTCCATAATACTTAGCACCATCTTCATTGAAGCATGTCAATCAAGTGGCAAATTGGCATTTCTGATCTATTCAAATGTAACTTATCTTCTTGTGCTACCAGAAGATATAAATAACATCACTTATTATGATGTCCACCATGTTAAGTTGACTAGCACAAGGGTTTTAAATGGAAGAGGGTTACAACCTTGTGTCCCCTGATCCATTGCTTTGATTCATAGGTATAGCAGTGTCATCACCCTGACCAGGGTGCTAATCCAATAGAGTCTGATTTTCCACTGTTTCTGAGTTTGTGCCAGGCCTTCAAAGCTACAATAGTAGTCTCAGAACAATACAAGTACTGAACCCTGCTGTATATTAGCTAAGTTGGCATTCTCTTCCTTTAACATGTACCCTTAATCCCCAACCCTTGCTAAAAGACATGGCTGATGGACAAGATGTAAGGGAGTTTCTTTAGTTGTTCTAATTATGTTTATTATAATTATGATTATTTTGTGAGCATTTTCTTTCTGATACGATTGCAACTTGCTCAAGGCATCTGCCTTGAGAGTGTGAGGTCTGTTTTAGACAGAGTTTAAACAGAGTTTCATTTAGGGCGTAAACATGAAAAAAGAATTACCTCCTTCCAAACATCAAATGATCCCAGGTGAATGATCTAACCTTTAATTCTGAAATGATGAGCATAATGGCTGTCACTAGATAACATCTGCAAAGTGTTTTGAAACTCTTAATTGAAAAAGAAAACAATTAATGAGAAGAAATAATTAGGGGAAAAAAGAACATTTTCTGTCTCACATAGGAGTAATCTATTCAATTCATATGAACTTCAAAGCGATCTCCTTACATGGAAGTCAATAAGACCCCTTCTCCCTCCTCTAAGTGAAGGTATAATTGAGAAAGACTGGGCTTGTACCATGATCAAATTGTAGCTCTTTCTGACCCTCTACAAACAAGGGATCAAAACTGCATCTATGTAATATGTG
Source organism: Phalanger gymnotis (assembly GCA_028646595.1). Classification (NCBI taxonomy): domain Eukaryota; kingdom Metazoa; phylum Chordata; class Mammalia; order Diprotodontia; family Phalangeridae; genus Phalanger; species Phalanger gymnotis. Next base: position 126,379,156 of record CM053623.1, on the reverse strand, counting down.
CAATCTTCTTTCATTTATATTCCGTTGCCATAGCAATGCAGTTCTGCACCCTGATTACCTTCTCCGATGAAGTTACATTACATGGAAGCCTGGAGAGACTATTTTTTCCCCTAAAATCTCCAAATTATCCTCCTAATTAATATGCTGTATCCATCATATTTTATTCAATGTTCAGTGCATGCTTCATACTTTAAGTCTTAGTAACTGGAAATAATGTGATGTAGTGTTTTCTCTTCTAATAGTGAAAAGTTTATCTATTATCTGTCATCTCTTATGCCTGACATTTACATATTAGGTGTATGTATATAGGTATATAGGTACATGTGTGTATGTTGGTTTCTATTTATGACATGGTAGTGTTTAAGTTTATGAATTTAAAAATCATTTTATGAGATATTATAATTTCACAAATAGAATTATATATGGCTTCCAAATTAAATTAGTCAAATGAAAGCATCTTTTAAATATGTATACATACATCAAGATGCATAGTCCTATGGAAAAATATGTATACATGTGTATGCAAGTAGTACACATATGAACATTTATATATTCATATACACACATTCATACATGTATATACATATTATATATATGTACAATAGAACTATAATGTCATTAGTATAGGGAATTCTCATTAAGGAAACTCCCAGCAAAGCAAATCAGCACCTGTTCTTCAGCTTTTAGTCCCCTAGAGGTACTGAGAAGTTTAATGATCTGTCCAGTATCCCACAGTAAGAATGTGTCACAGAAAGGACTTAAATCCACGCTTTCCTTATCCCAAAGCCAACTCTCTATTTACTATGCCATTCTGTCAATTCATGTATATGTGTGGGAATATGCATTTGTATATGGGCAGAGGGTGAGTGTGTGTAGGATAGATAGATCAATAGAGACAGACAGACAGCTAGCTAGCTTGGTAGATAGATAAAAAGTGATAGGTAGCTAAAATGATGGAAGGATGTTTGAATGATAAATAGATAAATGGATGGATGAAAGACAGATAATAGATAAATGATTGAATGATAGAAAAAATATGGAGCATCTGTCACCTTTTCATTTCTCTTTCATAATAAGAATGAAAATAGCATATTAAAAACACTGAAAAATATCAAGCTGCCCAAGAGAGTAGAATTTGTATTATCACTTGTTTCTAAAGCTGTGAAGTTTATTAACTCTATGCAAACTCCAATAAGCCAATAAATCTTTAAGTTTATAAACCAGGTCCTTGTGTCACATCCTGATTCCTCTAGCTTTTAGTGCTCCCATCATGACTAAGTTATTTTGTATATTGTGTGTGTGTATGTGTCTACATGTTGTTTCCCTAGTAGGATATAAATACCTTGGGATTATTTCCTCTTTTTTGTATCTCCAGAGCCTGACACACCCTAGGCTATTTATAAATGTGTGCAGAATTTAATTTACAACTTGTTTTTTCTTATTTTTGTTGTCACCTACTTCTAACATTACTTTATGTTGAGAACTTCTTTTTTCTGAACTTTCTTCTGTCATTCTTTGTGTTAGCCAAGCTCCAGATTGGCTATACCCCCCAGAATTTTCCAGATCACACAATTCAGAAGGCAGAGTAGACATCAAGGTCACAGTTAAAATACTCTTTTACAAATGGAGAAATAAAGGCCCAGAGACATTGTAATATGACTATAGTAATACATGTAATAACTAGCAGATATATGAGCAGTACTCATGTCCTCTGAACTCCAAATACAGGTCATTTGTAAAATAAATATTCTATATTACATTGTGACATAAATAATATTAGAATAAGGCATGATATGTTACAGAGTTTTGGTCCTGCTCCCTTCATTTTTTTGTCAATAATTCAGATATACATATAATATTAACAGAATTAGCTTACATTTACTTAGGGCCATTCTTGTGAGATGTGCATATGACTTGAATTAAGAAATGATGATCAAGGAATTGAATGACAGAATAGGATAGAACAGTATCTTGACAGAGGATGACAGTGAAATAAAACTAACAAGATTAAATTTAATAAAGTTTAATATGAAGCTTTTAACTTGATTTTTAAAAACATTAACTACACAAGAACAGAAATGTTATTTTAAAACTTTTAGTAATGGGTTGTAAGCTCAATATTAGCCAATACATATTCAATTATATACATATCCAAAGTTTATTGCAAATTTACAATTTATTAATAAAATTGTAGTATTCAGAACATGAGGCTATGTTTTTATCTTTGTACCAGACCACATCCACAGTATATTTTACCCAAGGAAATTCAGAGGTGAACTGAAAACTGTTTTCCAGTACTCAACAGTCTACCATGTAGAGGTGGGATTTTATTTGGTCATACAGAGTAGTATCAAGAGCAACAGGGGAAAATTTCAAAGAGACAAATTTAGTCTTGATGTCTGGGAAAACTTCTTGACAATTAGAACTGTGAAATTGGAATAGACCAACTTGATAGATGGAAAGTTCCTGATCCTTGAAAGCTGTCAAATAGAATGGATGGTGACTTCTCAGGAATGTTATAGTGGGTAATCTTGTCATTAATGATTTGACCTAGATGACTGCTAAGGACCCTTCCTAATCTCAAATCTATGATTCTGAATATTTTGCTTAGCTCAAGGCAGTGCATTGCAGGAGATACACTCACAAGGTATTTAGAGAGGGATAACCAGGATGGTGAAGGTTCTATAAACCACATTAGTAAGAAAAAAAAGTTTGAGAATTTTAGAATGTTTAGCGTGCAAAAGAAAAAATTTAGGGACCAATAAATAATAATTGTCTTCAAATATTTTAAGAATTATCATAAGGAAGACACTCTAAGGCAATACCAACACTAACAAGAAAGAAATTTTTTGGAGAAATAAGAAAAAACTTTTAATAATCAGAACTTTTCAAAAAACGCTATCAGCTGCCTTTTGAGTTCCCTGTTTGGATACGTTTAAAGGAACACTGAACGAGGTATACTGAAGAAGAAAATCCTAAATTAGATAGAGGTTTTGAACAGGAGATTACAAGAAAAGGAAGAGGTGAAGATCCCTTCTAACCTAAATATATGCTGCTTCTATGACTGACGTGAACAGATTCATTTTGACAACCAGAAATAACCCACTTAGACTTTCAACATCCTTAGTAATTCAAACAATTTGTGATGGTGCTTTATGTTGGCATTACCTTCAGTGGTGCATATTGCAATCTATACATATTTTTCAATTCTGAATGAGCTTGGTATCCATCTTCCTAAACAAACAAACAAACCAACCAAAAAGAAAAACTAAACCTCTGTAAGAACCTCTAACCAATTAGCAAGTAAGCTCTCTTGAGGTATTTTAGCATAAAATGAGTACTAGTAAAAAGAAATAGATTGTATATGGCCCTTGCCACATTATTACCTACTTTTCTGATCATATATGCCTTTGGGAGTACCATGTGGAAAAAGCAAATCAGGACCTTGGAAAACATCAAGTCTTACCTACTACAGGTGTTCCTAAAGTCTGGATACATAGGCAAAAATGCATATTTTCAAGAAATGAAATGAATGAAATTTTCAACCACATTTCATTTAATTGGAATATTAACAAATAACATCTTCAATATTATTTCTATCATTAGTGATGCAAAGGTTGATTCATTTTGGAAGATTCACATGCACTTAATGCAATAACTCCACATTGCCATCAATTTTAGCACATTGACTCTTTATGTGTTCAATCAAGTGTGTTGCATCTGTGATTTTCATTGAGTACACCTCATTTAGCATACCTCAGAAAAAAAGAGGTCAAGGGGCTAAGATCTGTTAATAGTCCAAATATTTCAAAATATGCATTTTTCCTTATGTGTCCAGACTTTAGGGACACCCTATAGTTTTACAAATGAATAAACTGAAGGCCAGAGAAGTTAAGTGATTTGTTCCGGGTAAGTCATGCATAGCAAATAGCAGAGCTCCAATTATAACTCAGGTCTTCTAATTCAAATCCAGCTCTATTGACTCCAGCTTCTTGCCTCACACATCACTTCTGACATGACAACTTAACTTTTGACTACTTAATCACACACACACATACACACATCATATCTCTCTACTGTGTTTTAGATTCTCTGCAACTGTGAGTCTTTGGCCATTTAGCAACCCATCATTCATAGCCACTGAGAATCAAATGGAAGAACTTTGTTGAAAAAGTTAGTGTTTTGTTTCAGTGCGCCTGGTGTTGTTGAAAGTACTACACAATTATACAAATGCAATCTAGCCTAGTCTTGTCCATCTTCCTGGAGTGCTACTGCTTTTTACCCTCTACCATCACACCTGATTCTCCAGTTCCTCATATGAAATTATACTCTCCTTAGCCAGTCTTAGACCCACCGCTGGTCATTTTTTATTAGACTGCTAGAGATTCCCTGTCCTCAATCTCACCCCCTGTAGCTTTTCTCCTCTTGCTCTGGGAACAGCAAAAGAATCAATATCACTGCTATTTCTAAGAGGGGTATGCCAATCTATTAATCATCGACTCCACTCACTATGCCTATGACTTCCCCCCAAAACCTCTCTCTTCTAACCAAACACATGCATGTATATATATATATATGTATATGCATGTGTGTGTATTCTTTCCCTATGATTACATAAGTTTCTTTTGCTTAGAGACTGTCTTGCATTTTGTACTTGAATTTCCCTAGTGCTTAGCATAATGCCTTACCCATTGCTAAGTTAACGGGATTTTTTCGTTCATTTGTTCATTTATCCTTACTATCTGGTTTTGGATCCAGCTCATTGCTCATCTTCGGTATCTGTCCCTGTCCAATATATATGCATTTATGAACTAACTCAAAAGACCCTTCATCCAGCTATGTACCATAATCTGGAAAATAGGTATTCTTCACTTTCTTGATTTTTTTCTGTGTAGATGGTTAAGTTTAACATTTTAGAGTAGTTGCAAATCTCATTTATGAGGCTTTTCATTATAGTGAAGAGTAATGAAATGAGCACAATGTCATTCACAAACAGGGGCATCTGGAGGAGCAATATAGGGGTTTGGTGATAAATGTTTAACAACCAGGCTAGGGGGGAAATGAAATGTATGCACACATGCTTTTAAGTTTAATTTGCATTATTAACACTTTCTTATGTCTAGACAATCAACCAAACAAGAAATCAAGGCCTGAATTTTAATGTTTTCTAATTTTTGAGGTGTGAATGTTCACACTGAAAACTTGACAATTGGCTTTCAGGAGGTTAGAGCTGGCTCCAATTCATACTTCAGCCCCCCTTCTTAGACTTCAAAGATGTTTTCTTGGTAAACTCTTTCCTTTATTATTCTGGGTGCATTCATTTTGTTTGTGACAAATATTTTATCAAAATTATCTATTTTATATGTTGTAATTGCCTCTATCCCTTGTTTAACTAAAGATTAACACTTTACCCATAGCTATGAATGATATATGTTGTGCTTCTGTTTTCATGAGACAATGCTTAATATTCATGACATAACCATTTTGAATTTATTATGGAATGTTGTGGGAAGAAACTCGGTGATACATAAGGTCAAAAGCCTGTCCCACATAAATGTCTTTGGCCTCTTTCATTTCTTGATCTTGAGCTATTTTTTTCCAAAAATATTTTTTAACCTTCTGTCCTATGCCCACTTTTTCAATGAAGTCATGAAGTATTAATTATGTTGTAAATTTAACTCCTATCAAGTTGTTTGTAAAAGTTTCCTACTCACTCACTCAGGGCAACAGCTGATGACCTCAGCTGTAATTACTTGCAGTGTAAACAAGTTTGACCAACTCATTTATTTGCCTCTCTAAGCAGAAACTATGAGCCCTCCTTCTGTTTAGCTGCAATTCCTTTTTGTCTTCTGACTTCAGTTATAATGAGGCCAAAGCTGACACAATTCTCTAGCTCTATTATCTTTACTTATTGTTCACTGAACAAGGAGGTTGCAATTAAATGACCAAATACTATATTAATGTTTTTAGACATTCTAAAAATGGTGTAATTCTTTGTATCTTCTGACCCATTTTCTGGCACTCCTGCACAATCATTGCAGAAGTGAAAGGAAGCTCCATAGCACTAATGGCTATTTTGTATTTTTCCTTCATTTCAGGGCTTCCCATCATCACATGACTGAGCATGTAGTAAACAGTGATTTGGGATAACCACTCCACATTTAAGAAGACTAATCCTCCAACAGCTGACACAAGCTGTGATTGGGCTATATTTGAAAACATGCCAGCATGGCAGAACTTGTCAGAGTGTAGAATTGAGCCTTTGAAAGCTCAGGGTCACCTTTATAGCACAATGAGACATTGCAATAGGCCTTTTCTTATCCAAGTAACGATATTCCCATTTTACCATGAGTACAGTAATCCTTGCACTCTCCTCTTCACAGGGTTATTGTGGGGAAAACACCATTTACACTAAAAAGAACAATGTAGATATAAGACATAATTGAAGCAAATATTTCCAGACAGTTGCGGAAAAATGAAACCAGATAAGAGGTGACAAAGTTTTGACCTTTGTGTTATGGAATTCTATAATTAAGAAATACCTATCTAATTGTCATTGGATACATGAAAACCAATTCATCTATCAAAAATGAAGCATGTATGCGGTATCTGCTGTACCAGGAACTATTTGAGGCTCTGAAAAATATTGTAATTATTATGGGATATTTGCTAGCATGTGATGGTAAGGAAGAAGAATTTTACAGTGAAAAGAACACTGAACTTTTAGTCCTTTTAAGATTCAGTCAGCCACTTGCTCTCATTTAACTTCTCAGTGCCTTGGTTGCCTCCTTTGGAAAATGAGAATAACAATTATTGTCCTGTATACTTCATGATGTTTTTGTAAGAAAAGTGCATACAAACCTAATAAAGAGAGAGAGGAAAGGTTCGGGTGTTTCTTTAAATAGCGTTAAGTGATTCTCTGGTCATGGACCTGCTGGGACAACACAGCAAAATGACTGTTGTAGTAGCAGATGCATTAAATTGGAGACTAATTATGAAGCAATTGTTTCTAGGGGATACAGCCATGGAGGACATTTAGGAGAGTCAGTCAGGGAGTTCTATCATTGTTTCTACTTTTGTAACATCTTTACATCTCTCAAACTTACTGTATTACTTCCTCTCATTCTTCAAACACTGGTAAAGGCCCTCATTACCTCATCCCCAGACTATTGCAATAACCTGCTAGTTGGTTTCCCTGTCATGAGTCTGTATGCCATATCACATACAATGATACCACGTACCAATTCTGCATATATTTATATACGCAATGAATAGAGCTACTTCTTTAAACTCCCTATCTTAATATTTTTTCTTAAGTTGCAGTTATATACTTTCTGATCTGTTACATGGCCATACCTAATGTGATTTCCATCTGAAGTTTTCAGGGTCCAATGAAGAACTCTTTTCAATTAGATAATCCTGGCTTACTTGTCTTCAAAAATAATTTCTCCACACTCTTAAATTAACTAATCCATGCATGTCAAAGGTTAATTATTATTGATTATTTATTTAAATGTGCTATTTCTGTCAATTTTTAAATATTCTTGTGATGATTACTGAAATACACCTTTGAAAGAAATTATAATTTTGCCATTATGTTAACAAGCAATTATCAAATTAGAATTAATGCTTTTCTCATTTATTTCTTCATCTAGAGAGCAGCACCTCTAGGACAGTCAGCCAGTCTCTGAAGGACATGGGTCTCCATGAGACATAAGATGTCCCCTAACCCTTGGGGAACATGCTCCTTGGTTTGGGTGGGACCCCATCTAACTAGGAGACATTATTTCTGTTTACAATATAAACAGAATCCAATTTTGTGAGTTCTTGACCCAAGGAGAATAGCCTTGTTGGAAACCTACTTCAGAATTTAGGGTGGAAGGAGAAAACTAACCAAAATAGTTTGGGTGGAGATGGATTCCCTGTCCAGATTGCTGGAGACAGCTGAGTCTCATGATCAAACTACATTCTCAGCAGGAGCTAAAGATTTCTAGCCCACCTGCTCATCAAATCAGAGTTGATTTCCCAATCAGAGTTGATTTGCACTTGTCAAGGGCATTTTCTTTCAAAAAATATTTAAATCTTTCAGGGTCTCCATGTTTTTGTCTTTGGTTATCAAGAGAAACCACTGACCATCAATTTATTGATTATTAGCTAGACTAATTGATTAATTGATTGTTAATTACCCAGAAACTCTGTCTCTCAAGTCTTTCATTCATCACACTATATAGATTAAAGACATCTAGAATATCATTATTCACTTGCTTGGATTTGAGATTGAAACTGTAGCACTGCCTTATATAAAACACTTCAGTGATTTGATGGGGGATACCCATAAGGGGTTTGATATAGGATACCTCAGAAGAGCAGAAAAGTAAGTAGAACTAGGAGAATGAAATCACAACCACTTGGAGAAGAGGTATACAGGAACAGTGACTTATCAACAGCTTCAAATGCAGCAGAGGTTAAGAAGGATTAAAACTTAGCAAAGACCAGTAGATATATGGTAACTAGAGAATGTACAGGGTGTCCCTACAGTCTGGACACACAGGCAAAAATGCATATTTTCAAGAAACGAAATGAATGAAATTTTCAAAAACATTTTATTTAAGTGGAATATTAACAAATAACATCTTCACTATGATTTCCATAATTTCTGATGCAAAAGTTCTGATGTGCAAAGGTCGCATCGAGAGTCATGTGAACTTGATGCAATAACTCAATAATTCTATATTGCCATCAGTTTTAGCATATCCACACTTGGAATATGAATATGAAATCATATAATGTTATTTGAAGTTGAAGATATTGTTTGTTAATATTCCAATTAAATAAAATGTTGTTGAAAATTTCAATTATTTCATTTCTTGAAAATATGCATTTCAGCCTATGTGTCCAGAATTTAGGAACACCCTGTAGTTTCAGCGATGAGGTCAGAAGTCAGATTACCAAAGATTAAGGAGGGAAGATGGACAGAAAAGTAGAAGCAACAAGTATAAGACAACTTTTCACAGGAGATCTTCCTGACCTTTAAGGAATCACAAGAAACAGGATACATACTTTCAGAGTTAGGTAAAGGTCCAGTTTTTTTTAAAGGGAAAGAATAGTTGACATTTCAAGCTACAGGTCATTAAGCTTGATAAAAAATTCTCTGTCAAATTGTAGAATAAAGTATAAAAATGATTATTTATAAGCCCTTAGAAATACAAGGAGTGATTACTGAAAGCTGGCAAGGAACCATTAAAAATATGGCAAGTCATAGATGGTGGCTGGAAAGCAGGGACTTGCTTAAGCTCTCCCTCAAGTTCCTCCAAACACCTATAAAAATGGCTCTGAACAAATTCTAGAGCTGCAGAATGCACAAAATAGTAGAGGGAAGCAGGGCTCCAGCCCAGGACAGCCTGGATGGTTGCTGGGAAGGGTCTACCACATGGAGCTGAGAGCAGAGCCCAGCATGGGCCTCACCAGGACCAACCAGACCAGGAGTCATCGGAACAGGCATAGCACCTGAATCAGTGAGTGATGGCAGTTACCAGACTTCTCGACCCACAAACTCCAAAGACAACAGAGAAGGTTAGTGGGAAAAGCTGCTGGGACAGAGTGAAAGGAGTTTGCAGTAGGATACCACCCTGGAGGCGGTGGAGGTGGTGCAGCTCTGAGGTTGCTTCCAGAGCTACAGTTGATGTTGCCTCTGGCCCCAGGCCCACATGGTGGGAGGAATTAAGTGGCAGATTAGAGCAGGAGTGCAAAGCATGCTTTGCCCTGCCTGGATCTGGGCCGCAATCCTGGTTGGCAGTTGTTGGGGGAGAAGGAACTCTGGTTTGGCAGAACTTGCTGTGTAGAAGTAGCTCTGAAGAAAGCAGCATAGCCCCTCAAGCTTGGGACAAAGTACTCTCTACTCTACAAGCAGTCGTACCCCAACAAAAAGCTCAAGGGTCAAGTACTTGGCTGGGAACATGAACAGACAGGGAAAACTCTCTCAGATTCAGACTCAGACTTTGAAATCTTTTTTGGCAACAAAGCAGACCAAAAGATACAACCAGAAGAAGTCAACAAAGGGAAAGAGCCTACATCAAAGGTCTCCAAGAAAAATATGAATTGGTCTCAGGCCATGGAAGACCTCAAAAAGGAGTTGGCAAAGCTAGATCTAGCACCTTCTACATTAAGGGATCAAAGGGCTTGGAATATGATATTCTGGAGGTCAATGGAGCTAGCATTAAATTCAAGAGTCATCTACCCAGCAGAACTGAGTATCATGCTCCAAGGCAAAATATGAATTTTCAATAAAATAGAGGACTTTCAAACTTTCTCAGTGAAGAGACCAGAGCTGAACAGAAAATTTGACTTTCAAACTCAAGAATCAAGAGAAGAGTGAAAAGTTAAACAAGAATGAGAAATCACAAGGTCCTTACTAAAGTTAAACTGTTTTGTTTACATTCCTACGTGGAAAGATGTGTGTAATTCATGAGACCTCAGTATTAGGGTAGCTGAAGTGAATATATGTGTGTGTGTGTGTGTGTGTGTGTGTGTGTGTGTGTATGTGTGTGTGTGTATATGTATACATATACATACACATACACATATATAGGCAGCAGTCAGAGAGTGAGTTGAATATGAAGGGATGATATCAAAAAAATAAAATCAAATTAAGGGAGAGAGGAATATATTGAGAGAGGGAGAAAGGGAGAGATAGAATGGGGTAAATTATCTCACATAAAAGTGGCAAATAAAGCAGTTTGTTGGAAGGGAAGACAGGGCAGGTGAGGGGGAATGAGTGAATCTTGCTCTCATAAGATTTGACCTGAGGAGGGAATAACATACACACTCAATTTGGTAACTTACCCCACAGAAAAGAATGAGGAAGGGGATAAAAAAGGGGGGACTATAGAAGGGAGGGCAGATAAGAGGAGGTAATCAACAGCAAACACTTTCAAAAAGGGACAAGGTCAAGGGAGAAAACTGAATAAAGGGGGACAGGATAGGAGGGAGCAAAATATAGTTAGCCTTTCACAACATGAGTATTATGGAAGGTTTTGCATAATGATACTCGTGTGACCTATGCTGAATTGCTTGCCTTCTTAGGGAAGGTGGGTGGAGAGGAAAGCAGGGAAAAAATTTAGAACTCAAAGTTTTAAAAGCAGATGCTCAAAAAAAAGGTCTTTTTGCATGCAATTAGGAAATCAGATATACAGGCAATGGGGCACAGGAATCTATCTTGCCCTACAAGAAAGTAAGGGAAAAGTGGATGGGGGAGTGGGGTGACAGGAGGGAGGGCTGGCTGGGGAATGGGACCATCAGAATATGTGCCATCTTGGTGTTGGGTGAGAGTAGAAATGGGGAGAAAATTTGTAATTCTAAATCTTGTGGAAATCAATGCTGAAAACTAAAAATATTAAATAAATAATAACAAAAAAGAATATGGCAAGTCAGATTAGGTTGATTTCCTTTTGATTTTTAGTCTAAATCAGGGGTGTACTGTGAGCAAAGTATATTTAGATTTCAGCAAAGCATTTGAAAATGTTTCTCACTATGGCCTCTAATATCTATTATGGAAGACCTAGTATAGAGTAATCCACCAATTAGATTGTTAATATTATAAATCTAAAATAGTTACATTAATTGTTAGTCTACATTCTTTCTCATCAGGTGACTTCCAGTGATCCTGAGATCCTGAGGGCTTGGCTGGTGGGATGTCATATCTGGCAGCCTCTACCAGGGTGGAATAGCTTCAAGTATAAGGATAACCCTGGACCATCATTCATATGGTTCATTGTCCTAAGTTTGTAAAGTATTATAACAAATTTGGTCATAGGGTGATGTGTTTTCTGGTCACAATATCTATTAAGTGTGATTAATTAAGGCTTTGAGGAGTTGTGATCTATAATGGAAAGATAAATACTCACATCAATTAAATTATGGATTTTTGAATCGTATACATTCTTGTCTGTTACACAGTTTTTCGCTATTTTAATGGGAGAGAAAACTGTAATTTGTGATCACAGTAGTGAAAAAAATAGATTATCTCTGCTCTTAAAAAAATATATCAAGCAAGCCACATTCATGAATCAATAGAAGAGAAATTCAATCCAATATCATTGATTGCAAAAATAACCAATTAGCTTCATCTGTGAGAGCTTTTCCAACTGGAGAAAGGTTGGTTTCAGATATTTTTCTCCTTATGTTTTAGCATGTGGCAAAAATAGGACAATAATTGCAGCATTTTTAGTAGTTTATTTAGGTTATCTTTAAAAGCACAATGTGCTAATTACTTTTTAAACCAACTTTGCTAGTGTATGGACATATGGAAACATTTTCCTACTTGTTTAACATGAGAGTTTCTTAATTTCATTAATATTCCAGAAGAATATTTGTTTCTATAAATTGAAAATTCTTAGTGTATTGCTTTAAAAGAACTAATTTCACAGAACATTCCTGTAAATAAACAATGGTAAATGACATTCACTTTAAAAGTGTCTTTTTATATCTTTCTAATTTAGTAATAAAGTATAGGATTCACATCAAAATTATTCCATCAAAAGGGCTAGTGCATTCATTCAACAACACTTTTGCCTTTTTTTCATGTGGTCAAAAGCCTGAAAAAAATGAATCACTTTATAATTTTAAAAAGTCCATCAAGCAATGTAACTAGATAACTGGAAAAATGCCTATTAAGTATATAGCACAGTGTTTGTTAATGGAAATAAAAAGAAAAAAAATGAAAGTCTCTGACTTCAAGGAACTTACATTCTGAAAGCAGTGGGAGGGGCATCATATATAAAAATAATGTTAGTGAAAGGAAAATTAAAGGAGAAAATACTGACAGTTGTGGGTGTCAAGGAAGCCTTCAGTTCATCAATCAAACAGTGGGCAAGTCAAGAAAGAAAGAAAAGAAGAAAGAAAGAAAGAAAGAAAGAAAGAAAGAAAGAGAAAGAAAGAAAAAGAAAAAAAAGAAGGAAGGAAGGAAGAAAAGAATCTAACCAGTAAACCACAAGTTAACTGGGGAGCTGTCATTAAAATTTACCTCCCTTTGTAGAAGAGAAGGAGAGAGAGAGGTTTAGCTGAGTTACCCATTTCACTCTGAAGCTCATAGATTGAAGCACAATTGGTCCCTGCCCAAGCTCCACTTAATGGCTCTGTTTTGGATACTCCTGGCTTAGAGTGAATGTCAGTGGTAACTGTTTCTCTTTTGAGTAGCAACCCTGAGAGTCTGTCCCTCCCAGTTTGATTGTTTTTTCTAATCGAAGGGATCATTCCTTGACTCACTTCTTAAAGAGGCCTGAGTGGGCATTACCTCACTCAAAGTGAAAATCTGAAAATCTCTTAGCCTGAAAGGGCCAAAGTCTCCCATTGTATCCTGGGCCATCTTCAGTCATCCTAATGAATATCTGGTCACTGGCTCTGGAGGAGAAAGTGAGTCTGGTGATCTTGCACTTGCACAGCCCTACTTCACTCAAATCAAAGTCAACTGCAAGTCATGTCATCATTTTCCTGTTGTCATGGTCCTCTTTGAAAACAAAGGACGAACATAAGTAGGCATTTATTAAAGGCTTACTTTGTTTCTGAAAAGAAAATAGCCAGAACAGATCATGTGCATATAAAAGAGATACATATTGAAGGAGCCATAATTGTTTAGAGTGCTGACAGATCAAGAGGGAAAGATATCAAAAATACAGAAAAAAATCTTGGACCTCCTAGTTAATGCCAAAAAAGGAAGGTGAGAAAAAATCAGCAACCAACAACTTAAGCATCTATTTTCACATTTATATAATATCTTTATGTGAGTCAATCTAAACATGAATCAAAGGGATCCTTTATTAATAAAGAAGGAGGCTTTCAAATGCAATATTCAGTAATGTACCATGTCTTTAACATTTTGTAATTGGCTGAAAGATGCAGGGAATGCAAGATGCCTTTACACTTATCATTTGATAATTATTGTAAAGTACGTTATCCAGTAGAGACAGTTCTCTTTTAAAGGCTCCTTTCCAACAATGTCTTCCATCTACATTTAAAGATTTCTTTTGAAGTCATAACAACAGAAATGACCTTGTTCAAGGATCCTCTCATCATAAATATTAGCCAAAGCATAAAGCAAAGAGGTATATGCTTGCTAAATGCTTTCACCGCTGTGATGGAGGAAATCCAACACAGAGTCCAAGTTGAAAAGTATTTCTCTCTGGACAATAAAGTAAACATGAACAGATGTTCTGTTTGTGGATGATATTGTGCTAGTAGCATCAAGGCATGGAAAATTACAGAACCTCCTGAAAAAATCTATAACCACTTTGATTCTAGTCAGACCATCCCCACATGATAGAACAAGTGAAAGAAGAATGCACATTGTCCAGAATATGGCATGCATTTGGATGAAAAACCTATAGAACCTGACCATCGGTATATATATCAGGGATAAGCAGCTCAGATGGGCCATCACAGGCTAGATAGACTTTATGAAATTATGAAACTCCTTTAATAATCCCAAATTCACATAAATGCAAAGGCCTATTCATTTAATGCCAGAATTCTACAAATAATGTTGAATGGCACTGAAACAAGATATATAACAATCAATGAAGAAGTAAAAATCAATTTCACAAGAGGGCATATCTACAATGATGGAGTTAGTTGGACTAAACATTTTCTAATTTCCCTTCTAGCTTTAAAATTTTATGACCTTGATTTTTTTAAAAAATCAACTCGACAAGTTATTTCAGCATCCTGTTGTTATAATTTAGAAAAGGAAGTGTATATTCTCACTGCTCATTAGGATCCCATAACACTGCTGGTAAAACTCAGTGACATTCATTTGGAAAGAATGTTAATGAGGCTTATTCTCAAGATGGTTCTTCTCTGTTATTAACCAAATGTGATATAGTAAAGACAAATATTGATGCGGGAGGTTACTCTTATTATTAATTAAGCAGTCCATAAAAGTCTAAGCACATCTAAAAAGTCTATTTAGAAGACCCTTGGACCACAACCTGATAGATTCCCCATATTTGGCAACTTTCTATTTTAACAAGAAGTAGGAAGATATATGTCTACATGCATACATGTGTGTTCACACGTATCCACAATCAAACATCACAGATTTTTACTACTATTTAAGAAGCATTGGTTAAGTGCCTACTATATGCCAGAGACTATACTAAGCACTTGGGAAACAAGGGAAGGCAAAAAAATCAACCCAAAACAAGGAAAATTGTTGTTCTCAAGGAGCTTAGAATCTAATGATGGAGACAATATGCAAAAGACAAACAAAAAACATACAGGAAAGACTGGAGGACAGCTCTTGCACCAAGAAGGGGTAGGAAGGTTTGGAAAGGCTACTTGCAGAAGTTGGGGTTTTAGCTGGGACTTGAAGAAAACAGGAGGTAGAGATGGAGATTAAGAAAATTCCAATATTTTCACCAATATTTTCACATTAGTGGTCCTTTGGAACTTGCTGTCTTGGAGCCAGCATGTTTCTTAATGCGTGACTTAACTATATTGATAATTATATATGTATGCAGATATTCTGTAAATCTTTGAGAAGGAAGTTTAGCATATCATCTCTCTACGAATTGTTTCACTATATTTCAATAAGTTTATTTAATATCAACCGATTTATCCAAAGTTAATTCTGAATAAATTAATTTGTTCTTTTTGAAAGAGCCTAATTATCTCATATCACAGGTATATATTTTGAAACTGATGTTTCTGAAGAATTTTTAGAATATTAGGTTTTTTAAAAGTCCACATTTTACATAGCATTTTACATACACTAATTGTTTTTTTTAGCATTTAAATTATTTTTATTAGCGAGACTTTAAAAATGGGCGGTGGGTTGCAGAATTGGCAGGCCTGCTGCTCCTACTGATAATAAAGCTCCAGGTTCATTCCATCATGTATCTCATAGTCACCCAGGGAAACATGGTCCTTGAAAAGTGTGTACCATTTCTTCAGAACAATCTTGTTCCAACGAGTGCCTATCTGAGCCGCAATCAGTTTCTTCAGGTCTCTTATTGTGTCATCCGTGTTGCACTTCACACGGACCTTCTTGCCCAGCCGGTCGTTACACACAACCTGGATCATGGCTCCCTCTGCCTCCAGACGTAGCCCCTTCCTCCACATACACTAATTGTTAAGATTACTGGGTATTAATATGGAAAAGTCATTCAAGAAATCTGTGTAATGTATAGAGTTTTTAGTCTCTATGATTTGTTTTATTTTGTTGCATACAGCTACATAACTCATATTCCAGTGATCTTTCTTGCTAATTTAAGCTAACATTTAAAAACAATTATTTATTTATTTGTAGTTTACAATATTCGGTTCCACAACTACTTGAGTTTTAAATTCTCTTCCCCTCTCTCTTATTCCCCCTCCCTAGGAGAGCATGCAATCTGATGTAGGCTCTACACATACATTCATATTAAACATATTTTCACATTAGTCATGCCATAAAGTAAGCTAATATTTTAAAGACACATTTAAAGTTATTTCATGGGATTAATAAACAGAAGGAGCTAATGGCCTTCAGTTGTTCCAAGGCCATCAACTCTTCCTCTAGAGTTGGTAATGTTGTGGAAAAGCCCAGCATTCCTATTAATGCTTGCTTTAATATTTGACTATTGATCAGTCTAGGAGTGAGGTAGAATATGTCAATATTATGTAAATGAGTGCATTAAAATATTCCACTTAACCATGAAATAGAGACTAGGTCTAGAATCTAAAGGAACCCAAGCATTTGAATCTGAACTTAACTAGATGACTCTACAGCTGCTTCAGGACATGCATTCAAGGTTTAACAAACCCCTGTAGAAGCAATATGGTTGTTTAAACCTCCACCAGGATTTTCTGAGTCAGTCCATGTGTCCCAGAGTCTTAAACTTTTGGACAGAAGTGCCTTCTGAATTTTACAATTCCCATAATCCCAGGAAAAGTGCCTGAGGAAATATTACTGTACAATAAAAAATAATACATGAGAAATTCAGAAAAATACAGAGACTTGTATGAAATGATGCAAAGGGAAATAAGTAAAATGAGATTAATATGCATAATGACTATAGAAATGAAAATTTTAAAAACAATAAAATGAAGTCATTATTTATAGAATTATAAAGATTAATTTTTATTCAAGTATGATCAAGGAAAATTCACTTTCTTATTTTTGCTGGAGAAATTGTGGTACACTATGAGCGTAGAATGTGACATACCTCATGAGACATTACTTTGTTTGGTTGTATTCTTCTTATAAGTGAATATCATTCGTAAGGGTTGGAATGAAGAAGCCTGTATCAGAGAACAATGATGATATAAAACCAAAAGACATAAGTAAGACCATTTGTTGGAATTTTAAAAAATACTCACAGTATGGCTCTACACCAAAATGAATATCCTATCAAATAATACTCATAGATTTTTTAATAAGGAATTGTAGGGAGTCCTGAGGGGCAGTGAGTTGATGATGAGTCAGTAAAGGTCTCACAAATGCAATGGCATGAGATGATGACTATAGCTGTCAAGCAATATTTCTGCAAATTACACACATCATAAAACCGTAACTGAAGCAATGCTAGATTATTCAAGTCAGTGCATTTTATGGTAATGTATTGTAAAGTGAAATTTCAGAATTGTGTGAGCTATGACTGGATGTGATGGCATATAAGGAAGCCTCCAAATTCATAGAAATGGATCATCCTAGCTCCTAGAATGTTAACACTAATTTATTTTTCAATAGCCAGGAAAAACGAGCAAAAACTGTCAATTTTTCCCCATTCGGTGCCTCAGAAAAAACATGGCATGCATTTTGGTTGTTGCTATTCAATATTCTTAAAGTGTAGTTTTATCCTTAGTCTATATTCATGCAGTTATTTACGTGGTACACTGATCCAAGAATCATTTGGCCTTCATTCTGTATTAACAAAGTGATGTTCTTAATGACAGCTGACTCTGCAGAAGACTTGGATGATACGGATGGATTGTACCCCTGTGTTGTTGTCAAGTTTAACAGAGCTATGAAGGCCACATACCTGTGTCTGACCAACAGCTATGAGATGCCTTTCAATGTGTTTAGTCACCATGAAAGTCAAATAACTACATTTAAACATAGTCAAGAAAAGCTAGGATAAAAATATAATAAATTAGATTTATTTTTATAGAAATTATGTGTCCGTGAAATAAATCTACATTGTAGCAACTGAATATTTTTATTTAAATAAGAAAATGTGCTTATTTAAAGCATACTTATTAAAAATCACATACAGAAAATATACGCATATAGAGTTTAGCTATATAGTTTAGATTATATGTATATGCATACATATACATGTATATATGCTAAACTTCAAAGGGAGACTTTTTTCAATGGGCCACGTTCATATTTATATTAGAAGCAGTGTAGCAGGTAATTTCCTCATCCGGGAGTCCTCTATACCAAATAAATCACAAGCCCAACCCCTATCACCTAAGTTACTATTTAAATAATTTTCATAGACTTATCACATCTCACACCAGGAAGACACCTCAGAGGCTCATCTAGTTCAACCCTTAACTGAACAAGATTTTCCTCTACAAAGTCTCCCATAACAGGCCACATTCTTCTTAATATCTTTAGAGTCGCAAGATGGAATAGTGAATGGATGAGGCACTGGGTTGGAGTTTGGAATAACTGGGTTCAAATCATATGTCAGACAATTGTGGTCAATGTGATTCTAGACAACTTAATTTCATCGTGCCTTGGTGTTCTCAGTGGTTGAATAAAGCAGCTCAACTTGGTATTCTCTCAGATCCCTTCTAGCTCTAAACATGTGATCCTATACACCTCTAGTGATACTGAATTTTTAATGAAGCACCATGTTGTAATCATCTTCAATAACAGCAAACATTCAAAAACAATTATGCACAGAGTACTACTAGATTCTGGGTAAGTGTGGCCAGCAGTCACTTACATTGTAGGACGGATTAAGAAACAAAGACCATCATGCATAAAAATAAGAAGTGGAGCCAATCATATCTTCTACAACTTTGTCAGCTCCATAGAGAAGCCGTGCCTCCTTTCCTCTTATTCTTCATTGGAGATTTAGTTCAATTCCAAGGTCATGATTCCTACACTACCTGCTTAGTATCTACACATCAGCTTTATATGGTCACCAAGGTGGACCTCCAATAATCACACAGGTCCCTCAGATGAGAAGAATTCCAATGTATATTTAAATAATAATGCTCTCTATAACTTATTCAACAAATAGTCTCCCTGCCTCTGCTTGAAAACTTCCAGTGGAGGGAACTCACTATCTCCTAAGGCAACCAATTTCATTTTGGAGTCACTCTAATAGCTAGTGAATTTCCCTCTTAATTAAGCTAGTTTATCTCTATGCAACTTTCACACATTTCTGAGATCTGCTTTATAAGACTATAACTTATTGTACTTCTTCAGCATGACAGTCTTTCAAAACTTAGGGGCATGTATTATGACCCCCTTATAAATCTTATCTTTTACAAGTTGAATATCCTTGTTTCATTCAACTAATCTTCACATGACATTATCTCTAGTTCTCTCACTGGGCAGCTAGGTAGTACAGTGGATAGAAAGCTGGTCCTGGAGTTAGGAAGATTCACCTTCCTAAGATCAAATTTGGCCTCAGCCACCTACTCGCTATGTGATCCTGGGCAAGTCACTTAACCTGTTTGCTACAACTTTTTTATCTATAAAATAAGCTGCAGAAGGAAATGGCAAACCACTCCAGTATGTTTGTCAAGAAAACCCCAAATGGTGTCACAAAGGGTGAGACATGATTGAAAAAAAACAATTAAATGGCCACAACTAGTATTCTCACTATTCTAGTTGCGTTGCTCTAAATGTGGTCCAGTTTGTCTGTCTTCTTAAAATGGAATGCCAAGACCTGATCTCAGTGTTCTAAATTCTGTATGAACAAGACATAATACAGGCTCTTTGGATAGGCGTATTTAAACTTCAAACATGCTCTGCATCACCTACTTAATGCTTTGGCCATCTCCACCTCCAAATAAATGCAGCTTAGCTTTGCATAGATCCTGGCCTAGGATAAACATAGAGATACAGGCATTGACAGTCTGCTTTCAATAAATCTATCATTTAATTCTAGGTTTGGGATATGGATGTAAAAATATGTTGATAACTAAGTTCAAATTATGTTTCTTTAGTGACAAATATTATATAAAAATAATGTCCTATAAAATTCAGAGGAAGGAGAGAACATTCTCGGTTAGGGTAATAAGCTTCATGGAATTGAGATCTGAACAGAACCTAATAGGAAGTATTGGTTTGATTTAGCATGTGGTAAAAGAAGCAGCTTTCTAGGAAGAGAGAATATTGCAAATCAAGGTATTTGCAAAATAAAGTGTAAACCACTTGGCTTGCCATGCAGGGAATTGTGTCTCCCTTACTTGCATGCTTAAAATGTACCCCCTCCATCCCTGCAATTTGAAGGCTTAACCTGCTACATGAAGCTTTGCCAGGTCTCCATTTGTTAGTGCTTCCTTCTTTGACAAATTATCTTCTATTTATTTATCTTTCGTACATGTTATATTATACAGTAATTCCATGCCTATTCCATGAGGTGAGGTATTGTTTAGTTGATATTTTTGTATCTCCAAGTCTTGTTATTAATAAGTATATAAAAAATGTTTGCTCAATGGAATTTTATCAACTGAACATAGAATAAGTAGAGGGCAGAATATGGATGGTCCTAAATTACAAGGTGAGGAGTTTAGACTTCGATAGAATATAAACTCCTTGGGCAATATTTTAATTATTGTTTTGTATCTTCGAAACCACACACAACTAATAAACATTCATTGAATTGATTTGAATTTATTCGACGCACAATAAGGAGCAATTGAAGGAGGAAATAGCATGTGCAAAACAGTGTATTGAGAAACTTAGTTTGTCTATAAAGCTTATGTGGATAAACTAAGCAAAGAAAACCAGTTGGGAGACTATTTTAATGGTCCTGGCATGACATAATAAAAGGTTCTGGTAGTGGGAATGGAAATGCAATGGCAGATGTAAGAAACATGAAGAACACACAAGGCCAACTCAGTGCCTCAATAGGTGTTAGAGGATAGTGTTTGGAGCAAGAGACAGGAACCAAAAAATGCCTCCAATATTTAAATTATGGAAGAATAGATGCTTGATAGTATAAATGAAAGAAATAAATATGTTCTTGGCCCCATGTCTTTCCCATACTCATATCTGAGACAGGACACAGAATTTGAAGTTGATTCAAAACCTAGATAGGGCAAATTTAAACATCAGTAAATACACAACTCAGCCCAGGTTATTCACAATCTAGTTAACCTTTCTGCTCTTCCACCCCTGACTTTGTACCCTGGTTCAAGTAAGCAAGACTTTGCTCTGCTCCTTGGCACCAAAATTTTCATCTTCCTAGTTCACCAGATCCTAGTATACTAGATCCTTGTCTTTCTCCTAAATGTTGTAGCCCTTAATTGCCTGGACCAACATACAAGTTCCTCTAGTCTAGAACAAGAAAGCTATTTTGTTCTCACTAATCTTCCCAGGAACTGGACTCCTCCCCTCATTTCCAAATTTCTCCTGTCAGACCTCCCTGATACCAATCTGCTATTTTCCAAGTGCCCAACATTATACTGTCCTGAAATTCTATTCACTGCTGGCTAGGAGAGGCACCACTGGGTTAAACCTCTACAAAGTCAATTACATCTGCCTATTCCTCTTGATGAATTCCCTGGATCATTTATCTACCTGCTTATATTTGGTTCTATGCTTATTTTAATGTATGATAATACTTATATATTAGTTCATGATATGTCCAGAGTTTAATCCTTCCTTGGCATAACAAGAGCCTTCCTTTCACCTGTGAGTCCTAGAAGATCTGACTGTCTATATCAATATTGTCAGTCATATCTTATCTGACTCACCTCCTTGCCTGATATTTTACCCCCCTTCTCTGCATATGTTCCCAACTTGATAAAAGATGTGAAGACAGTTTGGGGAAATAAATAATTGATTAACCTTTTCCAGACATCTCAAACATTGTGTTCAATTCTGAGAATTCTATTGTAGATTTGTTGAATTTTAGAGAGTAATATTTTAAGAGGGAGAATTTTAAAAGCAGGATGTCCAGATGAAGGCATTTAACAAGTATTTCTAGATGCTTGGAAGAAACTTGAGAGGAGGCACAGTTACAGCTATGTAACAGGAGAGGTTTTATTATGTGGTGTCACACAAAGAATGCTGAAGTTGCAGCTTGTTACAGTAGAGAGAGCTTTTAATTTGGAGGCAGAGTACCTTATCCAAATCCCAGTTCTATCATTTACCTGTGTGACCTTGGGCAATAATTTAACTTGTCTGGGTCTCAGTTCCTTCATTTGTCAAATGAGGAGATTGTATTCAATGATTGCTAAGATTCTTTCTAGCTCTTAGTTCTATGACCGCACGACTTACACTAGAATCCTAGCCCTTACACTGTGTGATGATGAGCAAGTCACCAAATCTCTTCAAATTTCAAGTTCATTTTCTGGAACACATTAAGAAAATGGTTCATAAGTCTTAAAGCATTGTATGAATGAAATATTATTGAGAATATACATGTTTACATATGTATATTACATTTGGGAGTAATCTGTATATAGGTGATAGCTAAAGCCATGATGTTGGCTAAAATCTTTGGGAAATTTTAAGATCTTTAAGAATCTCTGGCTTCAATAATCAACCAATGAGCATTAAGTGTCCACTATTTTCCAAGTATTATGATAGGCTTGCAGGATATAAATACAATGTTCCCAAAAATCAATGTAGTTTTGAGATGTGAAAGCTTAATTTTAAGGTTGATAAGTGGCACAATGGATAGAGTGCTAGGTCTGAAATTAGGAAGAACTGAGTTCCAATTTTGCCATAGACACTTACTAGCTGTGTGACCTTGGGAAAGGCATTAACCTCTGTTTTAGTTTCAGTACCTGTAAAATGAGGATAATAAAAGCACCTACCTTCCAGGGTTGTTGTGATGATTAAATGAGATAATAATTTGATATTAATATATACTTTATAATAGAATATATCATATAATATACAATTTTATAATTTATCCCATTATATATTACTTATAACAATGTAATAAAATATTTAATATAGTACTTATAAAGTACTTAGCATAGTGCTAGGCTTATAGTAGGTTATACATAAATGCTGCCTATTAACATTATTATTAATATTAATACTGCACCAAGGCTTTAAGCAACTCTTAATTTAAGTTTAAACTTTAATATCTCAAAATTTCCTTAAGACTTTTGGGAGACCCGTATAATAAAAGAAACAATCCCAGCCCATGTGGATTCATTCTCAGCAAACACTTGATGAAGTTTCTCTTTGCATATTATGGCCAAAAATCTACCATCCTATTGTCAAACTAATAATGTATTTCTTCCAATTTAACTATGGTAGTTTATAGATAACAGATGTCTAATTCAGCATCATGCCCGTATGTGAAACCTTTTCATCTTCATAGGACCTTCTAGCCAGTGGCAGGAAATCAAGGAATCTGGTCACATTCATAGCAAAATAAGATACTAGAACAGTGATTAGTATGTCATCTATGATTGGTCGTATACAACAGAAACTAACAAAATGGTTAATGAAAATAGGCAATATTATTACTCATTATTTATAAATCAATCACACCTATAACATTAATAAGGAGAATGGCTTATATTTATATAGTGCTTTATAGTTATAGGCCAGTTTCACGTGCACTATCTTATTTGATATTGACAATAACCCTAAGAAATAGATGGTACTTGTATAACTACCCCCATTTTATTGCTGTGGAAATCGGGGCTTAAAGATATTAAGTGAATCACCCACGGGCAAAATATTAACAAATGTGTAGCTGACACTCATTCTCCACACTCAATTTCACCATGCTTCATTATTTGGTTATTATTTCCCATTTTGTCAATATGTCCCAAGTCCTTTACTCTTGAAGGAAAAATGATAACCAAATGATTACTTTTTAGCAAAAGAAAACAATTAAAACAATAATTACAAGGAAAGAACCAGATTTCCAGCATACTGATCTACTAACTCTTAGATATTGCCGGTGCACAATCAACCTGCAAGTTAAATATTTCTCGTCTTTTTATTTGTGTGGTCAACTATTGTGGTAGTTGAGTTATGAAAATGAAAATTATGTTATAGTCACCTCAATTTACTTTTATCCAGGGAGGATCAGAAATGGATATAATAATTTTAAAGCTTCCACTGTGATAGGTATACTCTATTAGATTACTTTAGTGGGAACCAAATGGTGATTTTAAACTTCATAACTATTTATGCAAAAGTCCTGTAAGTGGACCACTGATTCCACTGAGTTGATGAAGATTCAATAAAAAATACTGCAGCAATAAGCTTAAAACAGATGTCCTTATTTTATCTCCAGTTCATGTAGAAACATCAGAGCAATGGGAAAACTTCATGACATCTGCAGTCTAAGAACTCAAGAAAATTGTATCAAGTTGAATTCCATAAGAATTAGGTAATAAGAACACGAATGTGGAATGTAAAAAAGAAGCTATACAACTGCCAAATGTTCATACTACACATAGATGGACAAACGAAATCACACTAAAATTTGCAAAGAATGTCTACACCTTTAAATGACTTGAAATCCATCACCTAAAATGTTCTTTGTTTAGCACAAACATTTTCCTTTGTGGTTTAGAGAAATGGAATAAAAATAATCTTCTGATGAGGAGTATGCAAATAAAACTAAGATATTGCTTTTCCATTTTATAATATAAATTTTCTTATAATTTCCATTGAAAAGTACAGGTATTCAATTATAAACAAAAGCATAAAGAAATAAGATAAGAAAAATTAACAGAAAAACTGAAACAAAATAATCTACTGCAATCATTTGTGTCAATCCAAATAATGTATATATTGGCATTAGCATGACAATTTGATCATCAACTATTTTGCTTTTGTGTGTATATGTAATTCCTATGTGACCCCCTTTTTATTTATTTAATTTGTTGGTGGTGTTATTTTCAGTTTTATGGTTAAGTCAATTAGCATATTATACTTTTGGTTCTTCTTTCTTCATCCTGAATCATTTCGTATGTATTTCTATATTTGAACTCTCAACCTATGTCATTTCTGATGGAACCATAACATTTCATTAACTTCCTGTACCATAGATTGTTCAGCCAATCCACAATGATTGTATACTGAAATGATATGTTCTTTGTTTTGTTTTTGCTATTAAAAATAGAGATGATATGTATATGTTTGTCCAGATAAGTCTTTCTCCTATCTTCATCCTTGATATGTAGTCTTAATAATAAAAACTTTAGTTTAAAGGGTATGAATATTTCTGGACCTTCTTATTGTATCATTCTATAGTATGTCTTAAAAAAGTTTGAATCATTTCCCAGCTTCACCAATAGTGTAATAGTACATGTACTTTACCATAACCTTGATAGATTTGAATATTATCATGTTATTAATTTTGTCAATTTAATGGGTATAAAGTGGAATTCCACAGTTGGTTCACTTTTTAATTTATATGATCATTAAATACTTAGAATATTTTTTTCTATGGTTATTAACTTTTGCTGCTAATTCTAAAAACTCTCATTTCATATATCCTTTTTTTATCTTTTTTTTTCCTCTTGTTTCGTTTCTCCCAGATACTCCTATAGTCATTTTGTCCAAGTCATTTTTTTCTCTGAGGCTACACTTGTAATTGTGAGTTACTGTTTTATTCTGGATTTATATCTTGAGCCTTTCCCTCAAATTTTCTCCATTGTGTTTGGTAATTTCTTCTGATTACTCATATTTTAGCCTTACTTTGTAACTTTGGATTTTGTGTTCAGATCAGTCTCTTCCAACACTCTTGAAAGGATTATGTAGGCATTGTTTGGTTCTCTCTCTAGTCTAAATAGCATTACTGTTGCTAATTAGGATGGAGTGGCTGTTCTTAAGTCTCACCCTCTGCCTCAGTCCCTGTTTTCTATCATCAATCCTTGGTTGTTTTCCTCCTTCTGCTTCCAGTATCTTCAATTAAAATTGGCTTCTGTTTCCTGCTGTGAGAGTGACAAGCCACATCAAGATGTTGCTGGTTTCAGTTCTTTTGTACAATCTTCCTGATTCTGGCACCTAGGCCATGAGTTATCTTTATCTTCTATTGTGGCTTCTATTACATTAAATATGTGACTAGGCCTTATCTTCTTGCGCAGTCATCTCTTAGACCTGGGTCTATCCCATGCTTTTCTTCTGGCAGGCCAGGGCTGAGATCTGGATTCAGTTGCCTGATTATTAGTGGGTTTACTGTCTTGCAAAGCCCCTATTAAGAATACTGGCTGGTTTTTCAGGTACATCTACAGCAATTCTTGTTGCTTCTCCTCATTTCTGCTAACACAACCAAGTTATCTGAGGTCAAGTTGGTTTCCCTATCTCAACCTTCTCCTTAACTGTGATACTTCTTTGGTTCAAATGTTCTCATAACTCCATCCTTTTTTTCTTCTTGTTTCCACATATTTTCAAAATACCTAAATTATTATTCTTTCTGGGACTATTTTCAGATTTTCTGACATTTATAGGAGAAAGTTGAACTTCTCTTCAACTTCTTCACTTGATCACGTTACTTGGAAACTCATTCTTTCCTCATACTGGGTTGATAATTCTATGTGATTCAAATCACCTTTTCATGATAATTGACATTTTAAATACATGCAATACTGTTTCTTTATCAATTAAATTCTAGATGTTTACGACAGACCAGATGGGTGATTTGAAACTGATGTTTCTCTCTCATGCAATCAGTGAATTATATATCTCTAGTCCACCCTTTGATCATAACACTTCTGAGAAACTTGTTAAATACTTTTCATATTTTGGAAGATACAGTGATTATTAAATCATCTCTTTGAGCTCTGTCTTTGAGTTTCATCATACTAACTTGTTAATCTTTCATTTCTTTTTGACATTGAAATGTACTTTGTTTTGATATGTGTTCTATGGATTCCTTCAATATGTCTTTTGGCATAATAATTTTATTTCACATTGATTCCATAATTTTATTTGAATTTTGTACCACTTGTTCATGTACTTTATATTTGGATTCGATTTGTTTTGCTCTGTTTATGCTGATGTTAAATCTCTAAACTGAGCATCATAATTTTCTTGGCTCATGAAGACTTGGTTTCAAAATCCTTCCTCAGGCACTTACTAGTTGTGTCACTCCGGGTGTTTAACCTCTTTCAACATAATTTTCTAGGAAAGGGGTATGGTAAGCAGCAATTTGTCATGCTTACAATTCCAGATTTGGCCACTTGTTTTCTAGAGAAAGGATATTTCCTCAACAGGTTCTGTGGAGGAGGAAGAGAACCAACAATAGAGGTTTGCTCTGGAGTTAAAGAGCTGAGAGCACGAAATGAGACATATCAGGCAAGAGATTTGGACCTTGATGAACATGTTGTTTTCAGGAGCTGCTCAGACAGTGCAGGAGGACTGATGGAAGAGGATGTTTTCATTCAGCAGCCCCTAACATTACAGCAAGAGTCTAAGGATTGTTACAGACTATTTGAGCACTACATATTGATAGAAAGAAAGACATGATAAATAAATATTCTATAGATTCATATCTAAAGAGAGATATACTAAATGTAGACCATAGCCTTTTGTGAGTCCTTCGTATCTTATATATATTCTGTGTGGAAGAAATAAAGGCTACTCTATGCCTAATAAACAAATTGTATGCCTAATAAACAAAATGTAATAAACATATTGAGTAACTATATTTTTATTTTTAAAAAAAGCCATGTTACAAAAATAAATAAATAAATAAGCCATGTTACTCACATTTGGGGAAACTTTGACACATCTAAGATTTATTTTCTGAATGATCCTAGATTAGTTCCATTTGAAAATAAATAAGCCAAAGAGAAATAAATATTCTAGTTCAGCCACCATTTTCAAACCCAGTGTATGTGATCCTAGAGCCCTTTCAATAGCCCCAGGCCGCAGGTCTCATAGTGTAAACCATTTGGTAGCACTACATAAATATGAATTGTAATTGGAATAATGATGATATTGGGCTATCCCATTTTTCATCATTGAAGCAAGTGTCAGTTAAGTTAATATTCAATTAATTATGTATTATGCACAAGGAACCATGAGGAGGGAGGAATAAGCATTTATATGGAATCTACTATGTCCTGGTCACTGACCTAAGCACTTTAAAAATTTTTATCTCATTTAAACCTCACACACATCCCCATTTTATTATTGTCATCCTACAGTTGAGGAGACTGAGGCAAATAGAGGTTATGTGACTTGCCTAAGGTTACACAGCTAGTAAGCCTCTAAGGCTGGATTTGAATTTAGTTCTTCCTGAATTCAAGTCCATCACTCTATCTATTCTAGATTTCTAGTTGCTTCTAGATGTCAGGGGTACAAAGACAAAGGGAAAATGCCTTTGCACTCAAGGAATTTAAATATTATTTTCATTTTTAAAGTTAAATAAAGTTGATGAAACAAAATTAGAAAGTTCTTGATTATCATATAGCTGGCAAAGCACTGAATTAGCACCCAAATTAGAGCTTCCTAATTTACTTTTTTTCTTGACTGGACTGTTCTGGAGATTTAGAAAACCAATTACCAGCAAATATTTCTTTGAAAATGATAAATATTGAACCTAGGATACATCATTGAAGACAATGGAAAATTTGGTTTTCTTCTAGCACCACATATCCTTAGGCACAGTTCCAGAAAGTCCAAGGGCCTAAACTATCTATCAGTTGAGTTAATTGAGTATGTTCTAATGCTTTTTTTCTGTTTTGGCTTCCACTGATCCCCTTCTGTCCCCTCTTTATATCTTTTTTGTAGATTTTAGTTAAATCATTTGAGTCAATTAAACTTAGATAATTAACATCTAAATATTTTGAGAAGAAGATAAAGATCAATCAGTCTTAAATTTTCATAGTGATAGCAGCCAAGCCCTCCAATAATTCATATGTTCATAGCACCAGAATCTATGATTTACGATAACTAGTTGATTAGATTTTGGGTAGAATTCAACTTCTTTTCTTTAAATTTTACATTTATCTATTTATCTTTAGTTTACGACATTCATTTCCACAAGCTTTTGAGTTTTAAATTTTCTCCTCCTCTCTCTCCTCCCCTCCCCAAGATAGTGTACAATCTGATATAAGCTCTACATATACATTCATATTAAACATATTTTCACATTGGTCATGTTGTAAAGAATAATTATAACCAATGGGATGAACCACAAGAAAGAAGATTCAGAACAAAACTAAAAAGAAAGAAAGCTTCAGTTGGCATTCAGACTACATAATTCTTCCTCTGGATGTGGATAGCATTTTCCATCATGAGCCTTTTGGAATTGTCTTAGAACTCTGCATTGCTGAGAAGATCCAAGTCTATCAAAGTTAGGCATCACACAATGTGGCTTAACTGTGTATAGTGTTCTCCTGGTCCTACTGCCCCCACATGAGTCTTTCCAGGCTTTTCCCAAAGTCTGCCTGCTCATCATTTCTTATAGCACAATAGTATTCCATTACATTTATATACCACGACCTGTTCAGCTATTCCCCAATTGATGTGCATCCCCTCAATTTCCAGTTATTGGCCACCACAAAAAAGAGCTATTATAAATATTTTTGTACATGTGGGTCCTTTCTCCATTTTTATGATCTCTCTGGGATATAGACCTAGAAGTGATATTGCTGGGTCAAACAGTATGCACATTTTTATAGCCCTTTGAACATAGTTCCAAATTGCTTTCCAGAATGGTTGGATGACAACTCCACCATCATTGTTCCAATTTTCCTACATCTCTATCATTTATAATTTTTCTTTCTTGTCATATTAGCCAACCTGATAGTTGTATTGTGGTACCTTAGGGTTGTTTTGATTTGCATTTCTCTAATCAATAGTGATTTAGAACATTTTTTCATATGCTTGTAGATAGCTTTAATTTCTTCTTCTAAAAACTGCCTGTTTGTATCCTTCGACCATTTATCAATTGGGGAATGACTTGTATTCTTATAAATTTGACTCAGCTCTCTATATATTTTAGAAATGAGACCTTTATCAGAAACACTAGTTGTGAAAATTCTTTGCCAATTTCCTGGTTCCCTGCTAATCTTGGTTACATTGGCTTTGTTTATGCAAACATTTTTCAAATTAATTTAATCAAAATTATTCATTTTGCATTTCATAATGTTCTCTAACTCTTGTTTCATCATAAATTCCTCTGTTCTCCATAAATCTGACAGGTAAACTATTCCTTCCTCTTCTAATTTGCTTGTAGTATCCACCTTTATATTTAAATTGTATACCCATTTGGACTTTATTTTGGTATATGGAGTAAGATATTGGTGTATGTCCAATTTCTGCCATACTATTTTCCAGTTTTCCCGGCAGTTTTTGTGAACTAGTGAATTCTTAGCCCAGAAGCTGGACTCTTTGGATTTATCAAACAACAGATGACTATATTCATTGACTACTGCATCTTGTGTACCTAACCTATCCACTGATCCACCACTCTGTTTCTTAGCCAATACCAAGTAGTTTTGATCATTGCTGTTTTATCACACTATTTAAGATCTAGTATTGCTAGGCCACCTTCCCTAGCATTTCTTTTCATTAATTCCCTTGAAATTCTTGACCGCTTGTTCTTCCAGATCAATTTTGTTATTATTTTTTTTCTAGCTCTACAAAATTACTTTTTGGTAGTTTGGTTGGTATGGCACTGAATAAGTAAATTAATTTAGGTAGAGTGTCAGTTTTATTATATTACCTTGGTCTACCCATGAGCAACTGATGTTTTTCCAATTATTTAGATCTTACTTTATTTGTACGAAAAGTGTTTCATAACTGTGTTCATATAGTTCCTGGATTTGTTTTGGCAGGTAGACTCCCAAATATTTTATAATGTCTGCAGTAACTTTAAGTGGAATTTCTCTTACTATCTCTTGCTGTTGGGTTTTGTGAGAAATATATAGAAATGCCAATGATTTATGTGGGTTTATTTAATATCCTGCAACTTTGCTAAAGTTGTTTATTATTTCAAATAGTTACTTGATAGTTTACTTGATTTTACAGGATTCTCTAAGTATGTCAATCATATCTGCAGAGTAATAGCTTAGTTTCTTCTTTGCCTATTTTAATTCCTTCAATTTCTTTTTCTTCTCTTATTGCTAAAGCTAATGTTTCTAGTGCCATATTGAATAACAGTGGTGATAATGAGCATCTTTGTTTCACCTCCAATCTCATTGGAAATGCCTCTAGCTTATCCACATTACATATAATGCTTACTGATGGTTTTAGGTAGATGCTACTTCACTTTTTAATGAAGGTCCATTTATTCCTGTACTTTCTAGTGGTTTTGATGAGAATGGGTGTTGTATTTTGTCAAAAGCTTTTTCTGTATCCATTGAGATAATCATATGGTTTCTGTTAATTTTGTTGTTGATATGATCAATTATGCTGATAGTTTTCCTAATATCAAACCAACCCTGCATTCCTGGTATAAATCTTACCTAATCATAGTGTATTATCATGGTGATAAGTTGGTATAATATTTTTGCTAATATTTTGTTTAAAATTTTTGCATCTATATTCATTAGGGAAGTTGGTCTATAACATTCTTTCTCTGTTTGGATTCTTCCCAGTTTAGGCATCAGTGGATATTTGTATCACCAAAAGATATGTATAGTCTATATAGTATGATAATTAATTGTTCTTTAAATGTTTGATGGAATTTGCTTGTAAATCCATCTGGTTCTGGAGAATTTTCCCTAAGGAATTCAATGACTCCTCTTTCAATTTCCTTTTCTGAAATTTGGTTATTTAAGTATTTTACTTCCTGTTCTGTTAATCTGGGCAATTTACATTTTTGTAAATATTTATCCATTTTACTAAGATTATCAAACTTATTGGCATACAATTAGGCAAAATAATTCCTAATTTTTTTTTAATTTCCTCTTCATTGTTGGTGAATTCATCCTTTTCATTTTTGATACTGGTAATTTGGTTTTCTTCCTTTTTTTAAATCATATTAACCAAATGTTTATTTATTTTATTTTTTTTCATAAAACTAGCTGTTAGTTTTATTTATTAGTTCAACAATTTTCTTAATTTCAATTTTATTAATTTCTCCTTTGGTTTTCAGTATTTCTAATTTGGTATTTAATTGGAGATTTTTAATTTGTTCTTTTTCTAGCTTTTTAGTTGCATACCTAATTCACTGATCTCCTCTTTCTCTATTTTATTCACGTAAGCATTCAGAGATATAGAGCTTCCTCTAAGAACTGCTTTCATTACAGCCCATAAGTTTTGGTATGTTGTCTCATTATTGTCATTCTCTTGAATGAAGTTATTCATCATTTCTACGATTTGTTCTTTCACCCACTCATTCTTTAGGATTAGATTATTTAGTTTACAATTAATTTTTAATCTGTCTTTCTATGGCCCTTTGTTACATGTAATTTTTATTGCATCATGCTCTGAAATGGATGCATTTAATATTTCTGCTTTTCTGCATTGGATTGTAACATTTTTATGCTCTAGCACATGGTCTATTTTTGTGTCGGTGCCATGCAACACTGAGAAAAAGGTATATTCCTTTCTATTCCCATTCAATTTTCCCTAGAGGTCTACCAGATCTAAATTTTCTACAATTGTGTTCACCTCCTTTATTTCTTTTTTTTCCACTTATTCTATTTTATTTTATTTTAATTTATTTTTAACATGTTTGGTTTTCAGCATTGATTTTCACAGGCGTTTGAATTACAAATTTTCTCCCCATTTCCTCCCCCCGCCACTCCAAGATGGCATACACTCTGGTTGCCCTGTTCCCCAGTCTGCCCTCCCCTCCGTCACCCCCTTCCCTCCCATCCCCCTTTCCCTTCCTTTCCTGTAGGGCAAGATAAATCTCTTTGCCCCATTGCCTGTGCATCTTATTTTCTAGTTGCATTAAAAAAAAAAACTTTTTACTTTTGAACATCTATTTTTATTTAAAACCTTGGGTTCCAAATTCTCTCCCCTCTTCCCTTCCCATCCACCCTCCCCAAGAAGTCAAGCAATTCAACATGGGCCACATGCGTATCACCATGTATAACCCTTCCACAATACTCATGCTGTGAAAGACTAACTATATTTTGCTTCTTCCTAACCTATCCCCCT
>CM053623.1:126317023-126345442 GCA_028646595.1 Phalanger gymnotis | reverse complement strand
ACTGCCCCAGGTGTGGTGGCCGAACCGCAAACTCAGTCTCGCAGCTTTTCCCACTAACCTTCTCTGATGTCTTTGCTCTTTGTGGGTTGAGAGGTCTGGTGGATGTCACAGCTCAGTATTTCAGGATGCCAGGGCACTCTCCGCTTGTCTCCTGGTCTGGTAGGTCCGTGTCTGGTCTGTTCGCGCCGTGCGCACTGGGCTCAGCTCCGCTCCCCTCAGCTGGGGGCTGGGAGCTCCGTGTGGGACAGACCTTACCCAGAGACCATCCAGTCTGTCCTGGGCTGGAGCCCTGCTTCTCTCTGGCACTTTGTGGGTTCTGCAGGTCTAGAATTGGTTCAGAGCCATTTTTTATAGGTTTTTGGAGGGACTTGGTGGGGAGCTCACGCCAGTCACTGCTTCCCAGCCGCCATTTTGCCTCCGCCCCCTTTTATTTCTTTCATGTTTATTTTGAGGTTAGATTTATCTAGTTCGTAGAGGAGGAGGCTGAGGTCCCCCACTCGTACAGTTTTGCTGTCTATTTCCTTCTATAACCAACCTTAACATCTCCTCCAAGAATTTGGCTGCTATAAAACCTAGTGCATATGTGTTAAGTAATGATATTACTTCAATGTCTATGGTGCTTTTTAGCAGGATATAGTTTCCTTCCATATCTCTTTTGATTAGATCTATTTTTGTTTTTGCTTTGTCTGAAATTAGGATTGCTACCCCTGATTTTTTTTTTTACTTCAGCTGAAACATAACATATACTCTTCCATCCTTTTACCTTCACCCTCTGTGTATCCCCCGGTTTCAAATGTTTTTCTTGTAAACAGCATATTGTGGGATTATGGTTTTTAATCCATTCTGCTAGCTGCTTCCATTTTATGGGAGAGTTCATCGCATTCACATTCACAGTTATGATTACTATCTGTGTCTTTCTCTCCATCCTATTCCCCCTCACCCTGTTTATACTTTTATTTCTCTCTTTCCCTCCTCGGTAGAGTTTTGCTTTTGACTGTCCCTCAGTCTTCCTCCCTTTTTCCCTCACTACTTCTTCCCTCCCTTATAACCACTCCCTCCCTTTTCTTTCCCATTTACCCTCCTATTGCCTGTAGGGCAAGTTAGGTTTATATAATTAACCAAGTATGTTATTCCCTCCTTGAACCAAATTGGATGAGAGTAAAGTTCAAACAATGTTCATCTACCTTCCTTCTTTCCCTCTACTGTAATATATTTTGTGCCTCTTCATGTGATGTGATTCACCCTTTTCTGCCTCCTCCTTTCCTCTTCTCCCATTACAATCCTTTTCACCCCTTAGATTTTTTATTATCACATCAGTGCATTTATTCCCACACCCTCTGTGTATATATATCCCTTTTAAATGTCATAATAAAGATACAATTCTCAAGATTTACAACTATCATCTTCCCATATAGGGATGTAAATAGTTTGCCCTTATTGAATAATATGTTCTTGTTTCCTTTCCTGTTTTACTTTTTATGCCTGTCCTGAGTCTTGTATTTTAAGGTCTAATTTTCTGTTAACCTCTGGTATTTTCATCAGTAAGGTCTAGAAGTTCCCTATTTCATTGAATGCCTATCTCCTTCCTTGAAAGATTATGCTCAATTTTGCTGAATAGCTGATCCTTGGTTGTAATACAAGCTCTTTTGCCTTGCAGAACATCATATTCCAATCCCTCTGATCTTTTAATGTAGAAGTTGCAATATCTTGTGTGATCCTGACTAGTTCCATGATATTTGAATTGTTCTTTCTGGCTACTTGTAGTATTTTATCCATGATCTGATAATTCTGGAATTTGGCTATAATATTCCTGGAGTTTTGAATTTGGTATCTCTTTTAGGTGGTGATCAATGGATTCTTTGGATGAGTATTTTCCTTCTGCTTCTAGGACTGTGGAGTAGTTTTCCTTGATGATTTTTTTTTTTTTGGAAAATGCAGTCCAGGCTCCTTTTTTCATCATGGTTTTCAGGTAGAGCAATAATTCTTAAATTATCTCTCCTAGATCCATTTCCTAGGTTGGTTGTTTTTCCAATGAGGTATTTTGTATTTTCTTCTATTTTTCATTGTTTTGATTTTGTTTGACTGATTCTTGATGTCTCATAGAGTCATTAGCTTCTACTTGCCAAGTTCTAATTTTTAATG
The DNA here is from genome assembly GCA_028646595.1 of Phalanger gymnotis. Taxonomy (NCBI): domain Eukaryota; kingdom Metazoa; phylum Chordata; class Mammalia; order Diprotodontia; family Phalangeridae; genus Phalanger; species Phalanger gymnotis. Next base: position 126,343,300 of record CM053623.1, on the reverse strand, counting down.
AATTGTTTTCTTCATTTGGCTTTTGTACCTCCTTTTCTATCTGGCCAATTTTAATTTTTAAGGAGTTGTTTTTGTAAATTGTGTTTTTGAAGGAATTGTTCAATTTTTCTTCTACCTCTCTAATTGGACTTTGAAAGTCCTTCTTGAGCTCTTCCAAGAAAGCTTTTTGGGCTTTATAACAGTTCATATTCCCCTTTGAGGTTTCAGATGTAGGTATAGTGACAATGTTGTCCTCTTCTGAATTTGTGTTTTGACCTTCCCTGTCCCCATAATAAGAATCTATGGTCTTTGATTTTCTGTGTTGTTTTTTGCTCATAGTGTTTGTCTTTTTCCTGGCTTTTAAAGTTGATCTTTGCTGCTGAGGGCACAAGGAGCACTGAGCTACATTTTTTTTTTGCTGGTGACCAAGAGTCTGATTATTGGCTTTGTGTACTGGGGCCTCAGGTTCTGGCAGCTGGAGACTATAGAAGCTACAGCTTACCTGGTGGTCAACTGGTAGTGGCAGCTGGTATGTGCAGATGCCACGTGGGGTTTTACTGCTTTTGCCTGGATCACAATGAAGCTCAAGGGTTGAGGTATAGGGGTGGGGATGGTCTAGCCACTGGAGGTAACCTCCAGTGGGCTGTGGTAGAGCACTGGTAAGCTCAGCCACTGGTGGACACCATCCGCCCAAGTGATGGTTCTCCGTGCTGATGTCTGCTGGTCCCCCATCTGAGTGAAGACAGGTAGGGATCCTGGTATTGGCACTTTCCTGCTTCACCACCTCAGGATTTTCCAGTAGTTTGCTGAGGTGGGGCTTTCTGCTGGCTTGGCAAGATGCCTCCGGTCCTGTACCTGTTTCCTTTAGCCACAGCAAGAGGTACCTCTTCCCATTAATCCCCTTAAACTCACAAGCCAAAAAAACTGCTTCATTTCATCTTTCTGCTGGCTCCAGTATCCCAGGATTTTTCCTGAGGTGGTATTTTCTAGATTTTTCAAGCTCAGTAAGAAAGAATGAGAGTGACTTATTGCTTACTCCACCATCTTGGTTCCCAGAAGTCCCTCTAGAATTCATCTTCTTTATAGAATAGTTCTGGGTAGGACATTCCAAATCTGTTACAAAGTGAAATCAGAACCCTTTAGTTCAAGGTGGTTTCTGGTAACAATTACAAAGACTCATGACAGTCAAAGATTTCACAAGGAGGACATCCAATCTAAGTGCAAACAAAGCTCTATTTGGCTGTCTAAGCATGTATAACTTTTAAACTTTGACTTGCCTTTTCTTTAATTTAGATTATAATCTCTCTTGACAGGACTATTCCCCACCTCCATTTAGCACATTATTAAATTTCATCATCTGTTAGAATTGTGCAATGCATTGATTTCTATGAAAGAAGGTGGATATACAAGTATCTTAGTGGGATGAACTTGTCAGTCAAAAATATTCTCTTCATTATTATTAATTGGAAATATTCCCTTCCATTACTCTGGATGCTGTGTTTCTTCTATTCTTATTTCTCATTATTTATTTATTCATTCATTCATTTCTTTTAATTTTGGAGACAATTAGGGTTAATTGACCTCCCCAGGTCACACAGCTAGTAAGTGATAATTATCTGGTCTGAGACAAGATTTGATTTCAGAATCTCCTGACTCCAGGGTTAGTGTTCTATCCACTGTACCACCTAGCTGCCCCTTGTTTGTTCTATTCTTAAATGCATTTAAATGAGTGAATTTTTAGTTTTAGCTTTTGCAACTGATAAACATTAATGCTACAACATTTCTAGTGATATCAACATGATGGTACACCCACAGAAATAACTTTAATTTTAGGAAATATGTAACAAAATATGACATCATTATTTCCCACAGGAGAACACCAGAGTAAAGATACTTCTGTTATATATGCTTTTAATGGCACAGAAACAATAAATATCCTTGACTGGAGGAAAGTACAACAGTTTAATCACAGTCTTTCAACAGCAATAGATTCTGATCCTAAAACCTAGAGGACTATCAAAAAATACAATTCAGAGAGATATGGAGGTCAGGTCAGAAAAGATGGATATACCCTGGAAATTAAAGTACAATTCTCCCAACATAGCCTCTTAATTTAATTTCTCAAAAATAGGGAAAAATAGTTTCTCATTTTTATGTATAATCCTAGCACATCTTTAGGTTCAGGAAGAGTTTTTCAGCAAATGTTGAATTTATTAAATATCAGTAATAAAAGAATGTCATAAAATGAGGGGAAAGGATGCAGTAAGGTCAACATCTGAAACCTACTAACAAGAGAGATTGTAGTGACTGGGTGGGAGGGAAGGTAGTACTGAATAGTATTCTACTCCTTTTCCAAGTTTTTTTTTTTTAAATGACAGGACCCATGTAATTTCATTTGAGTAGGAAACTTCCCATAGGGGAAAACTTTGTGCCAATCAATTCAGACCTACAATTGTTTGGCCCCTTCAAGTCTGAGGAGGTTGCTTGGGAAACAGAGATTAAAAGACTTGTCCAAATGTCAAACTGAAAGAAAGTGTCTTTTAATCAGTGCAGACTCAGAACTTGAAATCACTTCACAGAAAAATAATTTTAGATGTTAGAAGGTCTTTAGAGGAAGTCCAGGCCACCCCCCCCCCCACTTCCCACCCCCCTACCCCTTTTGACATTTGAGGAACAGAGCCCAAGAGAAATTCAGCACCTTGTCCAAGATCACACCGGTAGAAGATGGCAGCCAGAATGTGAAGTCACGTCCTTTAACTCCAGATCCAGAGATCTTTAACTCCAAATCCAGTGAAGCTGTCTCTCTGTCCACTATGCTAAATCTCCACCAGCATCACATATAAAACATGTGAACAAAGGAATACAGGACCCATATGTCACTAACAGACCCAATACAGTAATCACTAACAGACGCAGTGCAGTAAGTAGAACAATGAAACATAGATGAAAATTATCACATCTTTAAATTCTGATATGACTTTTAATCAAGTAGAATAAATAAGTGAAGGTATCAACCTACTGAACTATATAATCAGTTTTTGTCAATAGAATGTTATATCTACTACATAGCTATCCTTGTATTCCATGTAACATGATGTAGCTGTGTAATTCCTATAGTGCTAGAAACCCTCTACTATCCCTCTTACCCCCCCAAAAAAACAAACACGACCAAAAATAAAGATATCCTCTACTTTATCAACAGTGAAAAGTAATTTCTACTTTTATGTATATTCTTAACATTTTATTTATATTCAGGAGGAATTTTTTAGTAGGTGCTATACCTACTTAAACAGGTAGGTTATGCAGTTAATAGAGCATCGGGCCTAGAGACATGAAGATCTGAATTCAAATCTTTGGGTGTTTTTTTGTTTGTTTTTTTTGCAAGGGGAGAAGGCAGGGCAATTGAGGTTAAGTGACTTGCCCAAGGTCACACAGCTAGTAAGTGTGTCATGTGTCTGATTCTGCATTTGAACTCAGGTCCTTCTGACTCCAGGGCCAGTGCTCTACTCACTGTGCCACCTAGCTGCCCTGGAATTCAAACCTTCAAATCTACCCTTAGATACTTACTAGTTATGTGACCATGGGAAATTCACTTAAAACCTCCCTCTGCCTCAAATTTCTCAACTGTAAAATAGGGATCATAATAGTATCTATCTCAAGGGGTTGTTGAAAAGACAAAATAAATAGTATTTGTCAAGTGCTTAGCACAATGCCAGACATATAGTAGGTGTTTAATAAATATTTTACCTCCCCCTTTCCTTCTCTTCTCCACCTGAACTGAAAATTAAAGGATAGGAAGGATTTTAGCTCCCTGAGATGGTGGAGAAGCACATTTCAGATAGGATATAGGAAGATTTGAGCAATGTCGGGACCATAAGAAAGTTGTTCCATTAGGTTGAAATGAAGAGTAGAAAGGGAATCATGTGAGTTGAGGCTAGAAATGAAGATTGGAATTACACTGTGAAGCAACTGGCTAAGAACTCTGTACTTGGTTCAGTATTCAGCCAGGGGATGAGCACAGAAATGACTTTTTTGAGCACAGAAATGACATTATCAGAATTGTACCTTAGGATGATTAAATGCTCTGGCATCAGTGTGAATGATGGACTGCAAAGCAAAGAAATTAGAAACAGGGAGAGCAGTTAAGAGACTATGGCAGTAATGTAAGGGCATAAAAGATAGTTGTAGATGTAGTAGTAGAAAGAGGGGATAGTATGATCTTGTGACTGAGAGATCATATAATCCAAGGCTCTCAATTTTAGAGATGAAGAAACTGAGAACTGAGGTTGAGACTTATGACAGATCACATGGTAGTAAATAAAAGATGAGATTAAATGTCTGTTCTTCTATGCAAAATTCAGGTCTATTTCCATTTATTTCATTGAGATGCATGAGAGACATTCTCTGGGTAGAAAAATTAGATTTGGAAACCAATTGGATAGAAGAAGGAGTGAACAGACTGATATTTCAAGCTTGGGTGATTGGGAGGATGGTGGTACCATTAAAATAATTAGGAATATTTTAAGAAGGATTTCACTTTGGGGGAAAGAAAAAATTAGTTTTGAACATGTAACATGTTCATGTTGAACACGTTGCTTAAGGCAACAAGGAGACATTCAGATGGAGATAGTGAGAGGAATCTGGCAATATAGGTATGAAGTTCAAGAGAGAGGCCTGGCTACAGAGCTTTGGAAGCTTCCAAATGGAGATGATAATCAATTCACTTGAAAAGAATGATTTATACAGGAAGGATTGTAGAGAGAGAAAAGAGGTCACTCAATAAAAAGAGTCATAAGTGCTGGTGATACAAAAGCAAAAAAAAACCCCAACATTTCCTGCTCTCAAGTATGTTGCAGTCTAATGGAGGAGAAAATATGTGAACAACTCTATACAAACAAGCTATACACGAGATAAACTGGAAATACTCAAGGAACGAAGGTAATAGGATTAAGAGAGATAGAAAGGCCACTTGTAAAAATAGCATTTCTGTTGGATCTTGTAGGAAGCCAGAGAAGCCAGGAGACAGTGATAAAGAGGGAGAGAGTACCAGATGTGCAGGACAACCAGTGAAAATGATCAGTTTTGAAAGACATAATGTTTTGCATGAGGAACAGCAAGGAAGCAAATATCACTAGATCATAGATTACATGATGTGTGTGTGTGTGTGTGTGTGTGTGTGTGTGTGTGTGTGTGTGTGTGTGATATGAGGTATAAGAACATTGGAAGGGTTGGGGAGGGTTAGATTATGATCTTCAAACAGCAAAGAGAATTTTATATTTGATTCTGAGGGAAATAGATTGCTAATGGAATTTACTTATTTGGGGAAGTGTGAGGAGGCCTGGCCAGACCTGTGCTTTAGGAAGACCTGGACAAAAAAGTAGAGAATGGAATAGATTGGAGAGAGAATCATGGCAAAGATACCAACTAGCAGACTATTTCAATCATCCAGGGATGAAGTTATAATGGTGTGCATGAGGGTGACGGCAATATTAAAGGAGAGAGGGGGACATATTTGAGAGGTGTTCAAAAGTAACGAGAAGAGAACCCAGGACAGAGAGAAGAAACAAGATAGAGTAGGGTCATCCAAACTTAAAGAGAGGAGAGTATCAAGATGAAAATGGTGATCAACAATGTGATAAGCTGTATAGTGGTTAAGAAGAATGAATATTAAAAAAAGGATTTGGCAATTAAGAAATTGTTAGTAACTTTGGACAGAACAGTTTGTTGAATGATAAGGTCATAAGCTAGATTTTAAAGAGCTAAGAAGAGAGTAAGAGGAGGGTTAGTGGAGACCTTATAACAAGAAAATCTACAAATGATATATGATCTAAGTATAACTGGCCAATTATAGAGAGCCTTTTTAAGGAGTTTAACTGGAAATGAGAGGAGAGATATGGGATAATTGCTAGTGAGGAAAGATGGGTCAAACTATCTTTGAGGATATAAGAGACATGGATATGATGTTTGTAGGCAGGAGAGAAGGAGTCAATACATATATTAAAGATACATGAGAGAGTGGTTATAATATAGGGGAAATTTGCTGCATGGTATCATTTATGCATGTAGAGCCATTTGCCTTGGCAAAGAGAAGGTTCATCTCATTATGTGAAACAGGGATGAAGGAGAAAGTGGTATGGGACATCTTGGAGATGTCACTTGGAGAGGAAGGGAGAAGAGAAAGCTGTCAGCAAATGGACTCAAATTTTTCAGTGAAATATAAGACAAAGTTTTCAATTCAGAGAATAGGGGAGTGAGAGCTGTGTGAGGTTATAGTAGGGATAAAAAAATTGGAAAAATTTTTGCTGTGGTGAGTAAGAATATAATTGAGAATTAACAATAAGTAAAGAGGATTGTTGAGAAGCAGCGAAGGCCCTGTAACAACAATGCTACTTTCCACTACTGTGGCTCTGTAAGACCAATAACACTAGCACACAGGAGGGCTGCTATCACAGGTTCTCTGATCTGCTTTTGTAAGGAAAGCAACTTTAAGGGGTTTACAATCTCACTTTAATCAAACATACATATAACATTCACTTAGTTCAGGGGAAAAAGTCAGCACCCTGAACTTCAGAGAAGACACAAACAGAAATTACAAGCAGAAATTATATAAACCTAACAAAATAACAAAAATCAGCAGACAGGCTTCTAGCTGTCTCTCCAAGACATTACATACATAGTTACCAGAGAAAGAGGCACCAGCATCCGGGTTTTTCAAATCCAGGGGGCTCCAGAGTCTTGTCTGGTCAAATCATACAACACTCTTCTAGTGAGTATATCTATATACTTCTTCAGGGTCAGAGAGGGTCACAACTATGTAACTCAAATCCACATGACTTAGACTTTCTTGTGACTTAAGCAGGTCATCAAAGACGCTTGATTCAATAAAAGGCAAGACTCAATTAAAGGCACTTGACTGCCTTAGTGCTGAGAAGACCTAGAACACTCATCCAAGTAAAGTCCTCTTTCATCTTGACTCTAAGTTGACTTCCAAGTCCCATGGCTCTTCCTCTGCAGACTGACCACTTCTGACTCTCTCCTGGATTCGCACATAGGCAGCTCTCCACTCCTGCAGCAAGTCTCAGTTCATGGGAACTGCTCCATTCCAAGCTCCTGCCCAACAGCAGGATCCAGGAGTTCCTGCCCACAGCTTCTGTTTCTGAGAAACCAAAGCTTAACAGGGCAGCAACATACACCACCAACACCACCATCTCAACTCACCTCCAAAGTCCAGATTCTCTGTGTTAACAGCTCAGTTCACTTTAACAGCTCTCAAAACGGGCTTAGCTAAGCATCCTTTCCATTGGCAGGTCTCTGCCCTACAGCTCCACTGGCCTCCACCCATCTTCAAAGTTCAGAGGCTCCTTCAGCAAGTTTCTGCCATCAAAGATCTCCTCACTCTCAGAGATCTCCTCTCTGCTCTAGAGGTCTTCTCTCAGGTCTTTTATGTTTCCTCTCAGCTCAACACTCACACATCATTCTTCATCTCTTCTCAACGCTGGCAGCTCTCTCAATGTCTTCTCTTCAATGCCCTCTCAATGGCTGCTTCTCTTACACTGTGGGCTAGAACTCAACACACATACAAGTCTCTCATTGGCAAAAACTCAATACACATTCAATCCAGCAAAAATCCCGCTTTGCTTGCCATTATAGGCCCAAATGAGGTTAGATAACAAGAATCTGAAAAAGACAAAGTAAATTACAAGATCAAAATGTTAAGTTACTACAATTACATTTCAAAACTCCCTAGTCAGATTTTGAAAAGCAGTCACTGAATATTCATTTTATCTCCTTAAAAAGTAAATAAATCCAGAATGCACATATAGATAGATGCAGAGAGATAGACTGACAGACAGACATACACATGCAGAAACAAAGACAGTGATAAAAAAATGAACATAAATACACAGATGTCTAAATATTCACCATTCTGTGAATCATCTTTTAAAGGAAGAAACTACTTATATCATAGTAATTAGAACCTGAAAGAACATTAGAAATCAACCAATCAGATGAGGATATTGAGGTCCAGAAGTGTAAATTTGAATGTCTTAAGATCATATACATATAACAGAAGGAGGATTAGAACTCATGTCCTTTGACTAAAACTTTATTTTAAATTAGATTTTTTTTTTATTTTTAGTTTACAACACTTAATTTTACATGTTCTTGAGTTTCAAATTTTCTTCCCTTCCCTGCCCTCCTTCCTTCCCCCCATGATGGCATGCAGTCCAATACAGATTCTACATGAACCTTCCCATTAAACTTATTTACACAATAGTCAAGTTGCAAAGAAGATTTATGACCAATGGAATGAAGCATGAGAGAGAAGAAACAAAACCCCCCAAGAAAGAGTAAAAAAAAGAGAGAGCAAATAGTTTGCCCCAATCTGCATTCATATTCTGCAGTTCTTTCTCTGGATGTAGCTAGCTTTTTCCATTGTGAGTCCTTTGGAGCTGTCTTTGAGCCCTGTATTGCTGAGGAGAGACAAGTCTATAAAAGTTAGTCATCACAGAATAAATATGTCTGTGGTTGTGTATAATGTTCTCCTGGTTCTGCTCCTCTCACTCATCATCAGATCAGGTAGGTCTTTCCAGGTTATTATGAAGTCTGTATCTTCCCCATTTCTTATAGCACAGTAGTATTCCATTACATTCGTATACCACAACTTGTTCAGCCATTCCCCAATTGATGGGCATCCTCTTGATTTCCAATTCTTTGCCATCACAAAAAGAGCAGCTACAAATATTTTTGTACATACAGGTCCCTTTCCCACTTGTGTAATCTCTTTGGGATATAGCCCTAGAAGTGGTATTGCTGGGTCAAAGGGTATGAACATTTTTATAGCCCTTTGGGCATAGTTCCAAATTGCTCTCCAAATAAAACTTTCACTATACTTTAATATCTCATTTTTTTAACTACTCTAACACGATGCAAATAGACAAGTACACTCCCAAATGAGCTTAATGTACAAAATGAGGCTGTGCATCTGGGATAGAATCCAAACAATCTTTAATATTGCCAGCAATTTGAATTCCTTTCTTAATTTGACTCTAAAAGAACAACAAATTTGTCCTAAAGCTGCAACTAGAGCCAGTACTTGTTAACCCACCTTTTGGGGAACTGTGACAAAATAATGCAATACACTACATCATTCTTTTCATTTTGGTATAAAATTTGATAAGCTATTAAAAAAGTTTCTCATGATATTATTAATCCAGCTCTAAGGAAACCATCTCTTTTCTTCATACATCCACTGTATTGTCTGTTCTTTTGTTTAGTACCTAATTCTGAAGCCCTTGTGAATCTTCAACCAGGAGGTGCCATGTAAATAAAAGTACTTATGATTATACTTGTTTCTGGTGATAGGTTAAAAAGCTGATTCATTCCCTTTGGCTACAAAAACATGCCAACAACAGAAAATATCCAAGGAAATTACATTAGGAATGAAAATAATCTGATTTCTCATTTCCAAAAGAAATCCACTAACATTATATGATTCCTATTCCAGTAACTAAATGGAGACAGTACAGGTAATTATAACATAGGAATGATGTAATGATTAATGGGTTGAAAGTTACAGGAGGATATGACTCATCAACAAAGATTCATTGTAAGGAAAGAGCAAAGGATGGATTGAATTAGGGTGGTTATAATTTAATAGCTGTCATTTCTGAAGCTCACAAGGCAACTTTACGGTAACAGTTGTTTATAAAACCATGGGACAAAGACCCTGATTTCTGACGAACAATAGAAGAGATTTCCTTGTGACAGAGTTCTTACAGAAAATGACTTAAAGAAAGTCACCTCTGGACAGGATATGATTTTACTAGTTGCGGGGGGCAGGAGTGGAGTCTGCTATCTGCCTAGGATTCTATCAGAGTCCGGTGATTCCTGAACTTTCTATGTTTTGGGAACAGAGTGATTTGGTTGTGTTTTGTGGGTATTGAAGAGGAAAAAGAACAGAAAAGGCATCAGTAACACATGCTGTAAAGCAGAATTTAAGTCCTCCTATTTTGTAGGATTGGTTTGACACTGTAAGACTGGGACGTATGGTCCAATGTGAAATGAAAGTGATTTGCTTAATTCTGTCATTTCTCTTGAGGCAGAATTGATGTAGGATCATAGGGCCATAACCCCTTCACTTTAAGAATAAAGATATAAGAGCCTAGAGATGTTCAGTGTCTTGTCTAAAGTCATCCAAGCTGTAATTTTTGGCTAGTTTCTTCTGTAAAATATTGTGTAATCATTTGCTCTGGGAAACCACTGTGAAAAATTAATATATAAATTAATTACAGTTCACTCGATTGCTCCAAAACCTAAATACTACTCACTTCTGAAGCAGGACTGTCGGATTTTCCTTTCCATTATCTTATTTTTAATTTTTCACACTTTTAATGATATCTCTTATTTTTATAAAGCATTCTCTTCTGAACATGCTCTTTTGGCTCTCCTACTGTCTTTTGTAATAAAGAAGAAAAAAAAACCAGTTCAGCAAAATTAATCAGCATATTATCTGAAACCAGCAGTATATTAAATTATCCACACTTCTTCAAAGAAAGAAGGTTAATTTATTCATCTCTCAATTGAATCCAAGCCTAGTCATTATAACTGCACTGCATTTGGTTTCCAGTCTTTGTTCTCCACATTTATGCTGTTGAAATTATCATGTATATTGTTTCCCTGATCCTATTCACTTCCTTTTTCATCAGTTCATATAAGTCTACACATATTTCTCTGAAGTCTTCATATTCATTAACTCATCCTAAGAGCAAAGAAATAGTCACTTACACTCATGTACTGCAATTTCTTTAACCATTTATTTTCATTTGATGCTGTCCATATCTTAAGGATCACACAGCTCTGCTTTTTCTGAAATGATACGGCTGCTTGTTCTAGAATAATGGGGGGGGGGAATCTATTTTCTATTGATAACATCAAGTTGAAGTTCTTTACTCCAGATTATAGAAGAGAAAGATTGTTTCCTTAGTCAGTATAAGCTTTTACTTATAGATAGTTTGTGTTCACAATTGTTGGAGCTTAGGCCTTTGAATCTGGCAGGAATGAGTTCTATTCCTGATTCAGACACCTGCTAACTGTGTGAACCTAGAAAAGATCACACACAACCTCTATTTGCCTCAGTTTCCGCAAGTGTAAAATGGAATTAATAATATAAGATAATAAAATGAGATAATATTTATAGAATTCTTTAGAAACCTAAAGTGCTATATAAATACTACTTATTATTATTTTACCTGAGACAAGGTTGTCCCTTATACACCTGAAAGAATAAATGCCTATAGAGTGACAATACCTAAGAAGGATATTGTCCAAATCTCAATAGTTCCTAGCACCTGAAGTTACCATTTTCCTCTCTTCAACTGTGTCTTGAAAAACAAAATATACAATAACAAATAAGTGTATCATATAACATTCTACATAGACCTGCTTTCTTTGTCAAGAAGAACCTACTCTTACAGCAACTTCATTTTTTAAAGAATTTTTAGTAGATGCTTTCTGTTGAGAATTAGGATACTTCAAAAATAATAATTGTAAGATAAATAATAAAAACAAATGAAATTCATCTTGGTATTATCTTATGAAAGACAAATTATTCCAGGAAGAAAGTTAACAGAGTAAATGATCATAGGTATGATGACAAGAGATAAATTTTACTCTACTTTGCATTCCAATGTTATAGGTCCAAAAGTACATTGTTTCCATTAGCGTCCCATTTGTGTTTGAGAGAAAATGTTCAGGATGCTGAATGGCAGAGCTCTATAATGTACCTTTCTGACAAAAGAGAGTTGTGATCCTCATTTTACCCAAAGCTTGAAATGAATGATGATCATTCAAATGAACTCTTCATGGCATGTGTAAATGGAATGTTTCTCCAGATTTTTTTTGAAAAGAAATCTCAGGTGAAGAAAAGTAAGAAAACTTTTAAAAATATTTTCAATTTCAAAATACCAATGGCTAGCCTTATCATTTTTTCAAATAAAATGAAACCATTGAGAGAGGTAGAAGAAAGCAATGGAAAGCATTCTTCGAAGAACTTATAAATATGTTTCAGGTGGTAAATATTTAGATGACATTTTTCATAAACCCCATGGAAACATTCCTTATTCTGAAAACATGTCAGTTTGTCAAAATGTAAGGTTTTTTGAAATCTGGGTAATTTTTGCTATACCCTGCATTAATGCAGGAAGATAATCACATCATAGATGTATTATTAATAGTAATAATTCTTTATATTTTATAGCATTTTCTATCTTCTAGGCACTTTCTTGTATATTATACCATTTTATTATTTAAAGTCTGAATGCTGTCCACGGAAGAAAAAAATTATCAAATTGATACATGTGAATTTGATCTCCAAATTATAATAAAGAAGAAACATTGTTAAGAACAATGAATTCATAATCAAAAGACCTGAGTTCTGTTCTTGACTCAATTAAAATAACATGACTATTGGCAAATCACTTTTCCTTTCTGGGTTTCAATGGCCTCACATGTAAAATGATGATAATAATGTTTGTACTACCTATTGTGGGAACTAAATGAGTTAATAGAAATAATGCATATTCATCATCATAAAACCACTCTAGAAATGTTCAAAGTACATTTCAAATATGGAAAATAACAACTGACCCACCAATGGTGAAAAAAAAAATTAAAGAGATCAAATAAATTCTTCTAAAGCTGAAAGAAAAAAACTGAACTAAAAAAGCCTAAAACATTTGGAGGGAATGAAAGTGGGGAATAATTATTTTATTCCAGCTAGACAAATTTTCATGAAAAACTTGGGTTGCTGAAAAAAATCTTTATTTCATATATTTTACTGTCTTAAAATGACATTTTCTCCTATACTTGTTATTTTGAATGCTTCACAAATGAAGACAATATGGCCATTGTTTTGTAATTTGTAGATTGATAAGAAATTTTGAGTGTAGGTCATATGGAATCATGCTTTTGAAATGAAAACTATTGAGTGTGAGTGACAGATACAATTCACTTCTATGTTATGATCCTGTTCATATGTCATGCTTTAGCTATAAAACTTTTATGAGTAATCTCTTTATTAATACCTTTTTAATGATATTTTTCCCAATTACATGTCAAGACAATTTTAACATTCATATTTTTACAACATTTTGAGTTCCAAAATTTTCTCATTCCTTCCTTCTGTCCCTCCCTCCCTTCTTCCAAAAATGGTAAGCAATTTGAAATAGGTAATACATGTGCTCTCATGTAAAATATTTGACCATATTAGGCACAATTGTGAAAGAAAAAAACAAAAAAAGAATACAGTAAGTGAAAAAATACATTTTGATCTGTATTCAGAATCCATCAGTTCTTGATCTGTGTGTGGACATTTCCCTTATTAAGTCCCTTGTACTTGTCTTGTATCATTGAGAGCTGAGAAGAGCTGAATCATTCATAGTTGTTCATCACACAATGTTGCTGATACAATATACATTGTTTTCTTCGTTCTGCTCATTTCAATTTTCTTCAGTTTGTGCAAGTCTTTCCGGGTTTTTCTGAAGTCTGCCTCCTATACCATAGCTTGTTCAGATATTCCCTAATTGATGAGTGTCCACTCAATTTGCAATATTTTGACAACACAAAAGGGTTGCTATAAATATGTTTGCATTGTAGGTCCTTTTCCTTTTTTATGATTTTTTTGGGGATACAGAACTCGAAGTGGTATTGCTGGATTAAAGGCTATGCACAGCTTGTTTGCCCTCTGGGCTTAGTTCCAAATTGCTCTCCAGAATGGTTGGATCAGTTAATAACCCCACCAACAGTGCATTAGTGTCTCAATTTTCCTCTTCAACATTTATCATTTTCCTTTTCTGTCATATTAGCCAATATGATAGGTGTGAGGTGTTACCTCAGAGTTGTTTTAATTTGCATTTCTCTAATCAAAAATGATTTAGGGCACTTCTTCATATGCCTATAGATAGCTTTGCTTTCTTCATCTGAAAACTGCCATTTGTATCCTTTGACAATTTATCAATTGGGGAATGATTTGTAGTCTAATAAATTTGACTCAGTTCTCTATATATTTGAGAAATGAGGCCTTTATCAGGGAGACACTTGCTGTAAAAATTGTTTGCCAGCTTTTGACTTTCCTTCTAAACTTGGTTACTTGGTTTTGTTTATACAAAAGCTTTTTATTTTAATGTAATCAAGATTATCTATTTTACATTTTGTAATATTCCCTGTCTCTTATTTGGTCATGAGTTCTTCCCTTCCCTATAGATTTGATTGGTATACTATTCTTTACTCTTCTAATTTGTTTATGGTGTCACCCTTTAAGTCTAAATCATGCATCAATTTGGACTTTATCTTGGTATATAGTGTGAGATGCTGGTCTATACCTAGTTTATGCCCTATTGTTTTCCAGTTTTCCAAACAGCTTTTTTGTCAAATAATGAATTCTTATCTCAAAGGCTGGGGACTTTGGGTATATCAAACACGAGGTTACTGTGGTCATTGACTTCTGTATCTTTTGTACCTATTCTATTCTACTGGTCCACAACTCTATTTCCTAGCCAGTATAAGATAGTTTTAGTGGGATCTGTTGCTAGGTGTTTCTAGGCCACCTTCCTTTGTGTTTTTTTTTTTCAGTAATTCCTTTGATTTTCTGGACACTTTGTTTTTCCAGACAAATTTTGCTGGTTTTTTTTTTTTTGCTAGCTCTGTCAAATAAAATTTGGTAGTTTAATTGGTAATGCACTTAATAAGTAAATTAGTTTAGGCAGAATGTGGAATTTTTATTATATTATCTTAGTCTACCCATGAACAATTGATACTTTTCCAATTGTTTAGCTCTGTCTCTATTTGTGTAAAAAGTATTTTGTAAATTTATTTATATAGTTATATAGTTTCTCAGGTTGTCTTGTCAGGTAGACTCCAAAGTATTTTATATTGTTTATAATTATCTTAAATAGAATTTCTATCTCTTGATACTGGATTTTGTTGGTTATATTAAGAAATACTGATGATTTATGTGGGTTTATATTATATGCTGTAACTTTGCTAAAGTTGTTAGTTATTTAAGGTAGGTTTTTTTTTAGTGCTCTCTAAACATACCATTATATCATCTACAAAAACTGATAGTTTTATTTCTTCATTTCCTATTCTAATTCCATCTATTTCTTTTCTTCTCTTGTTGCTGTAGCTAACATTTCTAGTACCATATTGAATAATAGTGATAATAATGGGCATCCTTGGTTTAATCAAATCTTATTTGGAAGGCTTCTAACTTATCCCCATTACAGATAATACTCATTGATGGTTTTAGATAGATACTGCTTATCATTTTAAGGACACTCTCTTTATTTCTATGC
Source organism: Phalanger gymnotis (assembly GCA_028646595.1). Taxonomy (NCBI): domain Eukaryota; kingdom Metazoa; phylum Chordata; class Mammalia; order Diprotodontia; family Phalangeridae; genus Phalanger; species Phalanger gymnotis. The sequence goes on along the minus strand of CM053623.1, from coordinate 126,327,968 downwards.
TCTCTAGTGTTCTTAATAGGAGTGGGGGCTTTATTTTGTCAAAAGCTTTTTAAGTACCCATTGAGATAATCATGTGATATCTGCTGGTTTTCTTATTGATTTGGTTAATTACGTTGATAGTTTTCCTAATATTGAACTAACCCTGCATTCCTGGTATTGCTCCGACCTGGTCATAGTGGATGATCCTTCTTGTATATTGCTGTAATCACCTTGATAATATTTTGTTTGAAATTTTTGTGTCAATATTCATTAGGGAAGTTGGTCCATATTTTCCTTTGTCCATTTTAGTTCTTCTTGGTTTAGATATCAGCACCACATTTGCATCATAAAAGGAGTGTAGTAGGACTCCATTTCTATTTTTACAAATAGTTTATATGGTATTAGAAATAATTGTTTTTCAAAAGTTTGGTGGGGGAGCGGAACCAAGATGGCTGCTGGAAAGCAGGGACTTGCTTAAGCTCTCCCCCAGGTCCCCCCAAACACCTATAAAATGGCTCTGAACAAATACTAGAACTGCAAAACCCATGAAATAGCAGAGGGAAGCAGGGCTCCAGTCCAGTAAAGCCTGGATGGTCGCTGGGAAGGGTCTATCCCATGAACCTGGGAGCAGAGCAGAGCCCAGTGTGGGCTGCACGAGCACCAGCACCAGCACCAACAAGATCGGGAGCCGGGGGTAACAGGCCATAGGGTCCTGAATCATTGAGCTGTGTCAGTTACCAGGCTTCTCAACCAAGAAACATCAAAGACTACAGAGTAGGTTAGTGGGAAAAACTTCTGGGACAGGGTGAAAGGAGTTGGTGGTCAGCCACCACCAAGGGGGTGGCAGAGGTCATGCAGCTCTGAGGATGCTTCCAGAGCTACAGCTGCAGTTGCTTCTGGCCTCAGGCCCACCCTGTGGGAGGAATTAAGTGGCAGATCAGAGCAGGACTGCAGAGCCTCCTGCTTGGATCTGGGTCATGATCATGGTAGGCAGCTCTTGGGGTAGGAGGAGCAATGGTGTGGCAAAGATTGCTGTGTAGAAGTAGCTCTAAAAAGAGTAGCTCAGCCCCTAAAGCTTGGGACAAAGTACTCTATACCCTACAGGCAGTCATACCCCAACAAAAAGCTCAAGAGTCAATTAGTTGGATGGGAACATAGCCAGGCAGTGAAAACAGATTCAGATTCAGACTAAAACTTTGGAATCTTTTTTTGGTGACAAAGAAAACCAAAACATATAGCCAGAAGAAGTCAACAAAGTCAAAGAGCCTCCATCAAAAGCCTCCAAGAAAAATATGAATTGTTCTCAGGCCATGGAATTGTTCAAAAAGGATTTGGAAAAGCAAGTAAGAGAAGTAGAGGAAAAATTGGGAAGAGAAATGAGATTGATGCAAGAAAACCATGAAAAACAAGTCAATGACTTGCTAAAGGAGACCCAAAAAATACCAAAGAAAATAACACCTTAACAACAGACTACTCCAAACGGCAAAAGAACTCTAAAAATCCAATGAGGAGAAGAATGCCTTGAAAGGCAGAATTAGCTAAATGGATAAGGAGGCCCAAAAGATCACTGAAGAAAACGCTACCTTAAAAATTAGACTGGAGCAAGTGGAAGCTAGTGACTTGATGAGAAATCAAGATATTATCAAACAGAACCAAAGGAATGAAAAAATGGAAGACAATGTGAAATATCTCATTGGAAAAACCACTGACCTGGAAAATAGATCCAAGAGAGAGAATTTAAAAATTATTGGACTACCTGAAAGCCATGATAAAAAAAAGCCTAGATATCATCTTTCAAGAAATTATCAAGGAGAACTGCCCTGCTATTCTTGAGCCAGAGGGCAAAATAGAAATTGAAAGAATCCAACAGTCACTCCTGAAAAAGATCCCAAAAAGAAAATTCATAGGATTATTGTCACCAAATTCCAGAGCTCCTAGATCAAGGAGAAAATACTGCAAGCAGCCAGAAAGAAACAATTTGAGCACTGTGGAAACATAATCGGGATAACACAAGACCCAACAGCTTCTACATTAAGGGATCAAATGGCTTGGAATATCATATTCCAGAGGTCAATGGAGCTAGGATTAAAACCAAGAAAAACCTATCCAGCAAAACTGAGTATCATGCTCCAAGGAAAAATATGGATTTTCAATAAAAAAGAGAACTTTCAATCTTTCCCAGTGAAAAGACCAGAGCTGAATAGAAAATTTGACTTTCAAACACAAGAATCAAGAGAAGCATGAAAAGTAAACAAGAAAGAGAAATCATAAGGGAGTTACTAAAGTTGAATTGTTTTGCTTACATTCCTACATGGAAAGATGATGTGTATACTTCATGAGACCTTTCTCAATATTAGGGTAGTTGAAGGGTATATACATACATATATGTATATATATATATATATATATATATATATATATATATGTACGTATATGTGTGTGTGTATGTATGTGTGTGCGTACATATATATGTATATATATATATGTATATACATATATATGTAGACAGAGGGCACAGGGTGAGTTGAATATGAAAGTATGATATCTAAAAAAATAAAATCAAAGTAAGGGATGAGAGAGGAATATATTGATAGAGGGAGGAAGGGAGAGATAGAATGGGGTAAATTATCTCACATAAAAGTGGCAAGAAAAAGCAGTTCATTGGAAGGGAAAAGGCGGCAGGTGAGGGGGAATGAGTGAATCTTGCTCTCATCAGATTTGACCTGAGGAGGGAATAACATACACACTCAATTGGGTATCTTACCACACAGGAAAGAAGGAAGAAGGAGATAAAAAAAGGGAGATGGTAGAAGAGAGGGCAGATGGAGGAGGAGGTAATCAAAAGCAAACACTTTTGAAAAGGGACTGTGTCAAGGGAGAAAACTGAATAAAGGAGGACAGGCTAGGAATGAGCAAAATACAGTTAGTTTTTCACAACATGAGTATTGTGGAAGGGTTTTGCGTAATGATACACATGTGGTCTATGTTGAATAGTTTGACTTCTTAGGGAGGGTAGGTAGGGAGAGAAGAGGCAAAAAAATTTGGAACTCAAAGTTTTAAAAGTAGATGTTCAAAAAAAAGTTTTTTTGCATGCAACTGGGAAATAAGATATACAGGCAGTGGGGCATAGAAATCTATCTTGCCCTACAAGAAAGTAAGGGAAAGGGGGATGGAGGTAGTGGGGTAACAGAAGGGAGGGCTGATTGGGGAATAGCACAATCAGAATATATGCCATCTTGGTGTGGGGGGAGGGCAGAAATGGAAAGAAAATTTGTATCTCAAAATCTTCTAGAAATCAGTGCTGCAAACTATAAATATTAAATTAATTAATTATATATATATATATATATATATATATATATATATATAAGAAAGTTTGGTAGAATTCACTTGTGAACCCATCTGGCCCTGAGGGTTTTTTTCTTAGGGAGTTCATTAGTGACTTGCTTTATGTCTTTTTCTAAGATTTGGTTGTTTAGGAATTCTGTTGCTTGTTTTGTTGATCTGGGTAATTTATATTTTTGTGAATATTCATCAATTTCACTCAGATTGTCGGATTTGTTGGAATATAATTGGGCAAAATATTTCCTAAGGATTGCTTTAATTTCTTCTTCATTGGTCGTGATCTCACCCTTTTCAATTTTGATCCTGGATATTTGGCTTTCTTCTTTTTTTAAAAAAATACCAAATCAACCGTTGGCTTATCTATCTCATTTTTCCCCCATAAAAAGAGCTCCTAGTTTTAATTATTAACTCAATTGTTTGTTTTTTTACTTTCAATCTTATTAATCTCACCTTTGATTTTCAAGGTTTTTAGTTGGAGATTTTTAATTTGTTCTTTTTCTAGGTTTTTTTTTTTGTTATATGATCAATTAACTGATCTGTTCTTACTGCATTTTGTTGATGTAAGAATTTAGAGATATAAAAAATTTCCCCTAACTACTGCTTTGGCTGCATCCCATAAATTTTCGTATGTTGTCTCATCATTGTCATTTTCTTCAATAAAACTATTAGTTGTTTCTATTATGCTTTGACCCACTTATTCTTTAGGTTTAAGATTATTTAGTTTCCAATTCATTTTTATTCTGTCTTTCCACTGCCCCTTGTTGAATGGAATTTTATTGCATTATGATCTACAAAGAATGCATTTAACATTTCTGCTTTCTACATTTGATTTTGAGATTTTTATGCTGCATTACATAATCAATTTTTGTGCATATTCCATGTCCTGCTGATATAAAGTATATTTATTTCTCTTCCTATTCAGTTTTCTTCAAATACTTAACTTTCCTAATATTCTATTTACCTCCTTAGTTTCTTTCTTGTTTATTTTTTGGTTGGATTTATTGAGCTCCCATACTTATATAGTTTTGCTGTCTATTTCTTTCTATAACTCACTTCAATACTTTAAGGATTTGGATGCTATACCACTTGGTGTATATATGTTAAGTATTGATATTGCTTCAGTGTCTATGATAATTTTTAAGGAGATGTGTTTTCCTTCCATGTTTCTTTTAATTTGGTCTACTTTTGCTTTTACTTTGTTTGAGATCAGGATTGCTACCCTTGATTTTTTTTTTAATTCAGCTAAAGCATAATAGATCCTACTCCAGCCAATTACCTTTACTCTCTGTGTCTCTCTGCTTAAAGTGTGTTTAGTGCAAACAATATATTGTTGAATTCTGCTTTTTGATACACTTTGCTATCTGCTTCCATTTTCTGGGAGAGTTCATTCCATTCATCTTCATGTGATTACTAACTCTGTATTTCCCTCCATCCTATTTTTACTCCTGTTTGTCCTCTCTCTCCTTTCACCCTTTTCCTCTTCATCAGCGCTTTGCTTCTCGTTATGGGATTTAGGGTATTGCTTTGTTGTTTTCTCTTTCAGAATGCTAAGGTAATCAAGTACCTTTGATGAGTCTTGCCTTTCAAACGTAATGGCAAGAAAAATGGATGTTTTGTTGTCTTTTTATTCTTGATTAAATCAAGAGTCTTTGACCTGCTTAAGAAACAAGAAAGCCCCAGGCCCATGTCCCACACCTTTTTGCTAAGTAGCCTCTGAGCCCTCAGCTCCCTGAACAGTGTGTAAGAGCTCTGATATTGACTTTTTGTTTGGGGGCTCTCACTCACTGGAAGAGTGTTGAGTGATTTGACTAGATCAGACTCTGGGTAGCCACGACACACCTGGCTTTTGAGAATTCAGATGTTGGTGCCTCTCTCTCTGGTAACTAAGTAATTCTTTGGTTAAGCAGGCAGAGGCCTGTCTGTTGATAACAGTGTGTGTTTACTCTGTTTATATTGTCTCTATTTGTAATTTCTGTTTGTATTTATTCTGAAGTTCAGGGTGCTGGCTTTTCCTCCTGAACTTAAGTGAATGATATACATATGTTTGATTAAAGTGAGACTGTTAACACCTTAAAGTTGCTGTCCTTAAAAAAGCAGATCAAAGAATCTGTGCTGGCAGCCCTCCTGTGTGCTGTTGTCATTTGCCATACAAGCCACAGTAGCAGCAAGCAACATTGCTGTTACAGTTCTGTCTACCACCTCCTCTGATCTGCCCTCCATTCTGTCAATCCTCCCTCCTCCCACTTAATTTCCTCCCCTCCATCTTCATTGTCAGGTAAGATAGCTTTCTATACTCAACTGATTGTTTATATTATTCACTCTTTAAGCCAATACTGATAAGAATAAGGATTAAGCAATGTCTATCACTCATCTTGTCAACTTCCCCTCTACTGTAACAGGCCTTTTGTGCCTCTTCATATGAAATAATTTACCCCATTCTACCTTCTGCACCCAGTGTACTCCTTTTTCTAATCCCTTAGATATTTTCATGTGATTCCCTCAAATTCACCTTATACCTGTAGCCTCTATGTATATTCCTTATAGCTGTAATATTAGTGATACAATTTTTAAGAATCACAGTATCATCTTCCCACATAAGAAGTTTAGCTCTGTTGAATCTCTTATGTTTTCTTTTTCCTTTTTACCTATTTATACTGCTGTTGGGTCTTAATAATCAAGAACAAATTTTTTGGTTTAATTCTGGTCTTCTCTTTATAAAAGCTCTAAATCCTTCTATTTCATTGAATGATCATTTTTTCCCTTGATGTATGCTGTTTAATTTCACTAGGTAAGAAATTTTTGGTTGTAGTCCTAGCTCTTTGCTTTGCAGAATATCATGTTCCAAGACCTCTGGTCTTTTAATGTTCCAGGTGTTAAGTCCTGTGTAATCCTGATATTTGAATTGTTTCTTTCTGTTCCCTTGCAGCATTTTTTCCTTGAACTGATCGTTCTGTAACTTGGCTATAATATCCCTTGGGGTTTTTATTTTGGGATCTCTTTCCTTAGGTGATTGGTGGATTTTTTCAGTTACTACTTTGCCCTCTTGTTCCAGGATATCAAGCTAGTTTTCCTTGATAAATTCTTGAAAGATGCCATCCAGGTTCTTTTGATTATGGCTTTCTGACAATGACTCTGTCATTGTACCTCCTGGATCTATTTTTCAGGTTAGTTGTTTTTCCCATGAAGTATTTTACATTTTCTTCTATTTTTTTCATTCTTTTGAATTTTTTTTGACTGATTCTTAATGTCTCGTGGAGCCATTACCTTCCATTTGCCCAATTCTAACTTTTAAGGAGTTGTTTCCCTTGGTTAGCTTTTGTACTTTCTTTTCTATTTGACCAATTATACTTCTTAAGGAATTGTTTTCTTTTTCCAAACTGTTGACTTTTTTTCATAATTCTCTTCTATCACTCTCAGTTCTCTTCCCAGTTTTTCTTCTCCCTCTCTTGTATGATTTTTAAGCTCCTTTTTGAGCTCTTCCATGAGTTCTTTCTGAACGTGAAAACACTTCCAATTTTACTTTGGGGTTTTGCCCATAGGTGTTTTGACCTTGTTGTCCTCTTCTGAGTTTGTTTCTTGATCTTCCTTGTCACTGTAATAATTTCTATGATAAGATTAATTTTTCTGTTATTGTTTTTTACTCATCTTTTCTGGTCTTTTTCCTTTCTTTTAAATTTGAGCTCTGCCCTCAGGATAGAAGAGGCACTGCCTCAGGCTTATATCAGGGGCTATTTAACTGGGGTTACACTGATATTGCTTTGAGGCTCACAGGGTACTGTCTGTCTGGCACTGTGCTGAGGGGGTTGGGTAGGGGTGGCTGGCACTGCTGGAGGCCATACAAATCTGTCAGCTTACCTGGTGCTGAACCAGAGTCCTAGTGCTGATGTCTGGGGTGTGCTGTGTCTGGTGAGGTGTTTCTGCAATTCCCTGGGGATACACTGAAGCATGCAGAGGGCTGGTCACTGGACATTGCCTATTTGTCCAATGCTATGCTGAACTACATAGTGGTTCTCAGAACTGGAGTCTGCCCCTTACTTTGGCCATGTTGAGGCACATGGGCAGGGTGGGGTGGGGTGGGGGAGGTTCTACTACTGGTATTTTCCTGTTCAACTACACCGGGACTCATGATCTCCCACTGATTTGTTGAGATGGGGCTTGCTGCTGACTTTCTGGGACACTTTCTATCCTGCACTGTGCTCCCTTTTTACCCAATTGAGATGGACTTTTCCTGCCATTCTTCCAAGTTTCTTGGGCTCAAAGATTGTTTCAACCATTGTTTTGCTGGTTCTGCTCCTCCAGAAATTATTTGGGGACACTATTTTATGGTTGCTTGAAGGTGAATATGGGATACTTACAGTGATTTACTACTTACTCCACCATCTTGTTTCCTGGAAGTCCCTATTAATAACTTTTTTTTTTTCTTGGTTAATACTGGGACCCACTCCATTTTCTAATTGTTACTAACATATTAATTTCTATTTTTAGAAGCAAGATAAAGTGATTAACCAAGATCTTTTCACGGGGTTGGATTCATTTATTGATAATTACACATTGAAACCACCAGTACAATCTTTATTTTAGATTTCTTTTCTCAGTGGAAGAAACGTTTATTAATGTAGCCATTAGGTGTCACTGTGGAGGATAAAGTTGAAAGACCAGCTCTTTATTACTACTCCCTCCTCCTTTTCTGAAGAGCTTTGAAGCTGGATCCTTTCAGTCCATAACTATTTCCTCCTACAAAGGACTTTCTTTTAAATTCTCTAGAGGCAACCACTCAAGCAATGCAAAACATTTTAAGCTCTTTGTATGCAACTGTAAATGATACATGAAGATAATACAAAATCTGCATAAAGGAACATCTTAAAGCATAGTAAAGAAATGAATCATAAATAAGCACTGAATAGAAACTAGTTATGGAGGGAAGAGGGGAAAGAAGTGGAGAGAGAAAACTTTGCTCTAGCTTTCTCACAGTTCTTACAGAGAGATGATCACATTTTAAGTTTCTCTTTTAAAATTAGGCAGAGACTAAAGCATGATAAATCCAGCTTCTATACTTAATCTTTGCTCCAGATCACTATAAGATTCTCCATATCAATCTTATGGCTTTCCTGACCCTTTCTCTGTAGCCATGCTATTCAGCATCTGTGATGACTCTTCAGATTCCTAAGATGGTGATCTGCTAATTTCAATAAGCTTAGTTATGTCTTAGACCCTGAACATACCTATGTGCAGCATAAGCCCTACTTACATTCACTATAGCTTTTTGCTAGTACGTTAGAGTTTTTAAATGAGTTTATTTATTTTTAGTTTTCAACACTTACTTCCATATGTTTTAAATTTTCTCCCCTCCTTCCTCTCCAAGATGGTCTGCAATCTGATATAGGCTCTACATATACATTCCTATTAAAAGTATTTTCACATTAGTCATGTTGCATAGAAGAATTATAATGAATGGGAGAAACCATGAGAAAGAAAAACAAAACAACAACAACAAAAGATAGTCTGCTTTGCTATAAATTTGGACTCCATAGTCTGGATGTGGATGGCATTTTCCATCATGAGTCCTTTGGAAAAGTTTTAGGTCCTTGCATTTCTGAGAAGAGTTAAGTTTATCAAAATCAGTCATTGCACACTGTGGCTGTTACTGGGTACAACATTATCCTGGTTCTGCTCACTTCAGTCAGCATCACTTGTTATAAGTCTTTCTAGTTTTTTTCTGATGTTCACCTGTTCTTCATTTCTTATAGCACAATAGTATTCCATTACATTAATATACCACAACTAGTTCACTATTCCCCTCTTGTTGGGCATTCCCTCAATTTCCAGTTCTTGGCCACCACAAAGAGAACTGCTATAAAGATTTTTGTACATGGGGGTCCTTTTCCCATCTTTATGATCATTGGGGGATACAGCCCTAGAAGTGGCATTGTTGGGTCAAAGGGTATGCACATTTTTATAGCCCTTTGGGCATAGTTCCAAATTGCTCTCCGGAGTGGTTAGATCAGCTCACAGCTCCACCAATAGTGAATTAGTGTTTCTACTCTCGCACATCTTCTCCAACATTTATCATTTTCCTGTTTTGTTGTGTTAGCCAATCTGATAGGTGTAACATGGTACCCCAGAGTTGTTTTGTTTTGCATCTCTCTAATCAATAGTGATTTAGAGCATTTTTTCATATGACTAGAGATAGCTTTAATTTCTTCCTCTGAAGACTGCCTGTTCATATCCATTGACCATTTATCAATTAGGGAATGACTTGTATTCTTATAAATATGACTCAGTTCCCTTTATATTTTAGAAATGAGGAATTTATCAGATACACTAATTGTAAAAATTCTTTCCAAGTTTTCTGCTTCCCTACTAATCTTTGTTGTATTGGCTTAGTTTGTGCAAAAATTTTTTAATTTAGTTTAATCAAAATTATCCATTTTGCATTTCCTAATGTTCTCTATCTCTTGTTTAGTCATAAATTCCTCCATTCTCCATAAATCTGATAGATAAACTACTCTTTGCTCCCATAATTTTTTTTATAGTATCAGCCTCTATATCTAACCTGTCTACCCATTAGGACTTTGTTTTGGTATACAATGTCAGACATTGACAGTTTCTGTCATAATATTTTCCAGTTTTCCCAGCAGTTTTTGTCAAATAGGAAGTTCTTATTCCAGAAGTGGGGGTCTTTTTCTTTTCTTATTGCTAAAGCTAACATTTCTAATACCATATTGAATAACAGTGGTGATAATGGACTTCCTTGTTTCACTCCCAATCTTATTGGAAATGCATCTAGCTTATCCCCATTACATAATGCTTGCCAATGGTTTTAGGTAGATGCTGCTTATAATTTTAAGGAAGGCTGCAATTATTCCTATACTCTCTAGTGTTTTTAATAGGAATTTGTCTTGTATTTTGCCAAAAGCTTTTTCTGCATCTTTGAGATAATCATATGGTTTCTGTTAGTTTTGTTGTTGTTATGATCAATTATACTAATAGTTTTCCTAATATTGAACCAACTCCGCATTCCTGGTATAAATCCTACCTGATCATAATCTACTATCCTGGTGATAGGTTGCTGTATTCTTTTTGCTAACATTTTATTTAAAATTTTTGCATCTATATTCATTAGAGAAATTGGTCTATAATTTTCTTTCTCTGTTTTGGCTCTTCCCCTGTTTTTAGGTCAGTACCATACTTGAATCATAAGAAGAATTTAGTAGGATTCCTTCTTGGCCAATTTCCCCAAACACTCTATATAGTATTGGAATTAATTATTCTTTAAATATTTGATAGAATTTGCTTATAAATCCATCTGGCCATGGAGATTTTTTCCTAGAGACTTCACTGATGGCTTGTTCAATTCCTTTTTCTGAAATGGGGTTTTGTAAGTATTTTACTTCCTCTTCTGTTAATCTGGGCAATTTATACTTTTGTAAATATTTATCCATTTCACTAAAATTGTCGAAATTATGGGCATAAAATTGGGTAAAGTAATTCTTTTTTTTAAATATTTTTTTTAATTTATTTTTAATATGTTTAGTTTTCAGCATTGATTTTCACATGCGTTTGAATTACAGATTTTCTCCCCATTTCCACCCCCCCCACTCCAAGATGGCGTACACTCTGG
>CM053623.1:126248215-126316523 GCA_028646595.1 Phalanger gymnotis | reverse complement strand
CCGAGACCATCCAGGCAGACCTGGGCTGGAGTCCTGCTTCCCTCTGCCCCTTTGTAGTTCTGTATTTCTAGAACTGGTTCAGAGCCATTTTTTCATAGGTTTTTGGAAGGACTTGGTGGGGAGCTCACGCCAGTTACTGCTTTCCAGTCGCCATCTTGGCTCCGCCCGGGTAAAGTAATTCTTAATTATTCTTTAAATTTCTTCTTAATTGGTGGTGTACTCACCCTTTTAATTTTTGATGCTGGTAATTGTGGTGATAATGTAATTGAAGATCTTTCCCACACATTCAATAGGCCTCAGGTGGGCCCAGTTAAGAGAAGCAGGTCTCCATACCTCTGTGATGCCAATCAGTGATTAAAGATCTTTCTAATACTCTTTTGCTGATTGGGCGTGAAGCCCTGGGCCCTAAAAAGAACATATAAACCCAGAAGGTAGCCATTGAGAACTGAGAATTCAGAAGTCAGAAGAGAACCTAGACTTCAGAATTCAGCCCAAGGAGAAGGAGTAAGAACTCCAAGTCCACAGAGATGTAGATGAGAGTGCTGAGAGGATTGTGGAAACCAGGGAGCTGCAGACCAGAGGACTGAGAGGGGAGAGGACACAGGTAAGCTGACAGTTAGAATTTGTGAGTTATTGTTTACAGGAAGGCCCTGGGTGGGGGGAGGTTACAGAATGACTTGACTGTTTGCAGTAAGGTGAACTTACTGGATTTGGAATACAATTACTGCTATATTGAATTGGAATTATTGGTTCTGGGGTTTGATTCTTTGGTGCCTAAATAAATGTTGTACTTACTCTGCTTTCTACCTAGAAAGTTTTTCATACTTTGCTATTCTGAACCATACAGGCATGTTCATGGTCATCTTCGAGGTCATGAATCTTGACTTACTGATAGAGTAATTTGGTTTTCTTCTTTTCTTTTAATCAAATTAACCAAATTTTATCAATTTAATTGTTTTTTTCATAAAACCAGCTCTTAGTTTCATTTATTAGTTCACTAGTTTTCTTAATTTCAATTTTATTAATCTCTCTTTTGCTTTTTGGTATTTCTAATTTGGTATTTAATTGAGGGTTTCAATTTATTATTTTTCCACCTTTTTTCAGTTGCATGCCAATTCATTGATCTCCTCTTTCTCTATTTTGTTCATGTAAGAACCACTTTCACTGCATCCTGTATTTGTATGTTGTCTCATTATTTTCATTCTCTTGAATGAAGTTATTGCTTGTTTCTATGATTTGTTGTTTGACCCACACATTCTTTAGGATTAGATTATTTAGTTTCCAATTAATTTTTAGTCTATCTGTCCATGGCCCTATATTACATATAATTTTTATTGCATCATAATCTGAAAAGTATGTATTGACTATTTCTGCCATTATGCACTGGATTTTAAGTATTTTTTTAAGTATTTCTGACCTAGTAATGCTCAGTTTTTGTATATATGCCATGTACCATTGAGAAAAAGGTATATTTCTTTCTATCCCAATTCAATTTTTTCCAGAGTTCTACCATATCTACTTTGTCTAAAATTCTATTCATATCCTCAACTTCTTTCTTGTTTATGTTGATGTTGGATTTAGCAAGTTCAGAGAGGGGGAGGTTGAAGTCCCCCACTAGTATAGTTTTGCTGCCTAATTTATCCTGTAATTCCCTTAACTTCCCCTCTAAGACTTTGGATGCTTTACCACTTAGTGCATATATATTTAGTAATGATACTACTTCATGGTCTATGGTTGCTTTTAGCAGAATATAACTTCTTATCGCTTTTGATTAGATCTCTTTTTGCTTTTCTTTTCTCTGAGATTAGGATTGCTAAACCCTTCTTTTTTTTTACTTGAGCTAAAGCATAATATTTTCTGCCCTGGTCTTTTACCTTTGCCCTGTCTGTATCTCCCTGTTTCAAATGTGTTTCTTTTTTTCATTAATTTTTTTTTGGTTTACAACTCACAGTTCCACAAGTTTTTGAGCTTCAGATTTTCTCCCCCTTTCTCTCCCTCCACCAAGATGGCATGTAGTCTGATATAGGTTCTACGTATACCTTCACATTTAACTATTTTCCTAATAATCAAGTTGTATAGAAGAATAATAATCAGTGAAATGAATCATGAGAAAGATATAACAAAACCAAAAAGAAAAGAAAAAAGAGAGAGCAATAGTTTGCTTCAATCTGCATTCAAATTCCTTAATTCTTTATCTGGGTGTGGATAGCCTTTTCCATCATGAATCTTTTGGAGCCGTCCTAGAGCCTTGCATTTGTTGAGAACAGCCAAGTCTATCAAAGTTAGTCATCACAGAAGCATTGTGTCTGTGGTTGTGTACAATGTTCTCCTGGTTCTTCTCCTCTCACTCAGCATCAGATCATATAAGACTCTCCACGTTTTTATAAAGTCCATCTGCTTCTCATTTCTTATAGCACAATAGTATTCCATTACATTCATATGCCACAATTTGTTTAGCCACCCCACAATTGATGGGCATCCCCTTGATTTCTAATTCTTGCTACTTCCAAAAGAGCTGCCATAAATATTTTTGTGTATATGGGTCATTTCCCCCCTTGTATGGTCTCTTTTGGATACAGCCCTAGAAGTGATATTGCTGAGTCAAAGGGTATGCACATTTTTATAGTCCTTTGGGCATAGTTCCAAATTGCTCTCCAGAATGACTGGATCAGTTCACAACTCCACTAACAATGCAATAGTATTCCAATTTTCTCACATCTTCTCTAGCACTTATCATTTTCCTGTTTTGACATGTTAGTCAATATGACAGGAGAGATGTGGTACCTGAGAGTTGTTTTGGTTTGCATTTCTCTAATCAATAGTGATTTAGAGCATGTTTTCATATGATTATAGATATCTTTAATTTCTTCCTCTGGAAACTGCTTATTCATATCCTTTGACCATTTATCAATTTGGGAATTACTATGTTGTTATAGATTTGACTCAGTTCCCTGTATAGATGATGAGGCCTTTTTCAGAGACCCTGGTTGTAAAAATTCCCAATTTTCTGCTTTTCTCCTAATCTTCATTGCATTGGCTTTGTTTATACAAAAACTTTTCAATTTAACATAATCAAAATTATCCATTTTGCATTTCATAATGCTCTCTATTGCTTGTTTAGTCACAAATTCTTCACTTCTCCAGAAGTCTGACAGGTAAACTATTCCCTTCTGGCCAAATTGCTTATAGTATTATGCTTTGCATCTAAGTTGTGAACCTATTATTTTGGTATATGGAGTAAGATATTGGTCTATGCCCAATTTCAGGAATACAATTTTCCATTTTCCCAGCAGTTTTTGTGAAATAGTAAGTTCTTATCCCAGAGGCTGGACTCTTTGTGTTAATCAAAGAGTAGATTACTATATTCATCGACTACTGCGTCTTGTGTACTTAACTTATTCCATTGATCTACCACTCTTTCTTTTTTTTCTGTGTAATTTAATATTTTTTTTAATAATGCAGGCATGTTTAATAATAAAAGGATGGTCATCTGGCCATCTCTTTCTTAAATCAAAAACAATCATGGTGGTGGGCTAGTGGTTTATATGCCCATTAGAAGAGGGGTGTTTCCAAGAGTGGCAATCAATTCTTATTGGTTAACAGTTAATGAAAGAATGAATAGTACAATGAGGGGCTGAACCTATTCAAATGAAATTTGATTATGTCATTTACTTCTAGGTTATTCTCCAGCCTTGGGCAAGCTATTTGAAAAATTTATCCCCACCCAAACTTGAATAGAACATAATGGCTTCCTCACCTGGGTAGGGTATGAACAAGAAAGTCCAATCTCATTATCAGTAATTTCCTTCAAAAGACTGAATTTTAAAAATCAATACTTTAGAAAAAGGGGAGAACTCTGGATCTCCCCAAATCACTGATTATTAGTTATCATTTCTCTCATGGCTATCTATCCATATGCTTCCCATTGAAAGGCAATGTGCCATAGTGGATAAAAAATGGGCTTGAAATCAGCAGGACCTGGATTGTGCTCTGTCATAGAGATGTGTCTTTCTGGCTTTGTGGCACTGAGACTTTTTTTTAATTTTTTAAATAAATTTATTTTTTATTTTTAGTTTACAACACTCAATTCCACAAGTTTTTGGGTTCCAAATTTTCTCTCCCTTCCTCTCTTCTCCCCTCTCTCCCAAGACAGCATGTTATCCATTGTTGGTTCTACATATACCTTCACATTGAACTTATTTACATAATAGTCCATCTGTAAAGAAGAATTGTAACCAATGGAATGAATCATGAGAAAGAAGAAACAAAACCAAAAAAAAAGAAGAAAAAAAGGAGAGTAAACAGTTTGCCTCGGTTTGCATCAAAACTCCATAATTCTTTCTCTGAATGTACATAGCTTTTTCTATCATGAGTCTTTTGGAGGTGTCTGAACCTTGATGAGAGGAGCCAAGTCTATCAAAGTTAGTCCTTACAGATACTGTGTGTCTGCAATCATGGATAATGATCTCCTGGTTCTGCTCCCCTCACTCAGCATGAGTTCATATAAGTCTTTCCAGGTTGCAATGAAACCCATCTGTTCCTCATTTCTTATAGCACAATAGAATTCCATTACATTCATATACCACAAAGTCATTCCCCAATTGAGAAATGGTCAAAGAATACAAACAGGCAATTTTCAGAGGAAGAAATTAAAGATATCTATAGTCATATGAAAAAATGCTCTAAATCATTATTGATTAGAGAAATGCAAATCAAAACAACTCTTAGGTACCACATCTCTCCTGTCAGATTGGCTAACCCGTCAAAACAGGAAAATGATAAACACTGGAGAGGATGTGGGAAAATTGGAACAATGTTACATTGTTGGTGGAGTTGTCAACTGATCCAGCTATTCTGGAGAGCAATTTGGAACCATTCCCAAAGGCCTAGAAAAATGTGGATACCCTTTGATCCAGCAATACCACTTCTATGGCTGTATCCCAAAGAGATCATACAAGTGGGAAATGGACCAGTATGTACAAAAATATTTATGGCAGCTCTCTTTTGTGTTAGCAAAAAATTGGAAATCAAGTGTCCCTCAATTGGGGAATGGCTAAACAAATTGTGGTATATGAATGTAATGGAATACTATTGTGCTCTAAGAAATTAGGAGCATATGGAATTCATTACACTGCTCTATTTCTTAGCCAGTACCAAGTAGTTTTGATGATTGCTACTTTATAAGACAGTTTAATATCTAGTATGGCTAGGCCTGCTTCCCTAGCAATACTATTCATCTATTCCCTTGATATTCAGAATCTTTTGTTCTTCCAGATGAATTTTGTTATTTTTTTATCTTGATGTGTATAATAATTTTTTAGTAGTTTGACTGGTATGGTACTAAATAAGTAAATTAATTTGAGTAGAATTGTCATTTTTATTATATTAGCTCAGCTTACCCACAAGCAACTGATATTTTTCCATTTATTTAGATTTGACTTTATTTGTGTGAAAAGTGTTTTGCAAGTGCGTTCGTATAGTTCCTGAGTTTGTCTTGGTAGGTAGACTCCCAAATATTTTATATTGTCTACAATAACTTTAAATGGAATTTCTCCTTCTACCTCTTGCTTTTGGGCTTTGTCAGTATTATATAGGAATGCCAAGGATGCATGTGGGTTTGTTTTATATCCTGCAACTTTGCCAAAGTTATTTATTATTTCAAGTAGTTTTTTATTTCATTATCTAGGATTCTCTAAGTATATCATCATATCATCTGCAAAGAGTGTAACTTAGTTTCTTCTTTGCCTATTCTAATTCCCTCAATTTCTTTTTCTTTTCTTATTGCTAAAGCTAACATTTCTAATACCAAGTTGAATCATAGGGGTGATAATAGACATCCTCATTTCACCTCCCATCTTATTGGAAATGCATCTAGCTTATCTCCCTTACGTGTAATGCTTGCTGATGGTTTTAGGTAGATACTGTTTAACATTTTGAGGAAGACTCCATTTATCACTATGCTTTCTCATGTTTTTAGTGGGAATGACTATTGTATTTTATCAAAAGGTTCTTCTGCATCCATTGAGATAATCATGTGGTTTCTGCTAGTTTTGTTTTTGATATGATCAATTATGCTGATAGTTTTCCTAATATTGAACAAGCCTTGCATTCCTGGAGTAAATCCTACCTGATCATAGTATATTATTCTGGTGATAGGTTGCTATAATCTTTTTTGCTAATATTTCATTTAAAATTTTTGCATCTATATTCATTAGGCAAATTTGTCTATAATTTCCTTTCTCTGTTTTGGCTCTTACTGGTTTAGGAATTAGTTGCATATTTGTGCCACAAAAAGAATTTTGTAGGGCTCCTTCTCCTATTTTCTCAAATAGCTTATAAAGGATTGGAATTAATTCTTCTTGAAATGTTTGACAGAATTCACTTGTAAATCCATCTGGCTCACAAAGGCCCACTGGTCTGCTAAGGTGGGGCTTGCCGAGATGCCTCTCTTCCTGCACTGGTCTCCTTCTGTTACCAGAAGAGGGCCTTCTCAAGCTATAAGACTGTTGAGCCCCAACTTCTAGCTCCTCTATTCCAGGGTTTTTCCTAGGCAGTATTCTGTGGTTATTGAAGGGAGGGATGAGAGCCATTTTACGTTGTTATCATGGTTCTTGGAAGTTCAAGAAGGTGAGTTTCAAACCTTTAGACTGTGGGTTGATACCTTTAGGAATAACTGCTGCTACTGCCACTGCAGGCTTTTAGCTTCTGTCTCACATAGCTCCAAAAGACTTCCATCCTGGGCTGAGAGGCCTGGAGATTGCCACTGCAGCTAGCAATTCAGCCCTGGGCTAGCTCTGACTCCCACTCTGGTATGGTTTAGTTCTGCATGCCCAGTGCTCTCCCAGCCCAAAGATCCATCCCATCCACCCTGAGGACTCTTCTGGGCAGGAGATCTGCCACACTCAGTGTCCTAGTGGCTTCTACCTCTCTCAAATCTGCTCAGATTCACTTTGTTAGAGGTATCTGACAGAATTTGTGAGAGAGCTCTGGTAAGTCACTGTTTTGACTCCACCATGTTGGCTCCACCCCCTCAAATGTGTTTCTTGTAAACAACATATTGTAGGATTATGGTTTTCATCCGTTCTGCTATCCACTTTCATTTTATGGGAGAGTTGATCTCATTCACAATCACAGTTATGATTATTATGTGTGTCTTTCTCTCCATCCTATTTCTCCCCCTGTTTATGCTTTTATTTCACCCTTCCCACTTACAATCCTCAAAAGAGTTTTGCTTTTGACTCAATCTTCCCTCCCTCCTATCAGCCTTCCTCCCTTTTCTTTCCCTTTTCCCTTACTACTTCTTCCCTCTCTTCTAACCACGCCCTCCCTTTACTTTCCCCTATCCCCTCCTACTGTCTGTAGGGCAAGTTAGATTTCTATACTTAACTGAGTGTGTTATTCCCTCCTTGAATCAAATCCAATAAGAGTAAAGCTCAAAAAATGCTGATCTTCCTTCCTTCTTTCTCTCTACTATAACATGTTTTTGTGTCTTTTCATATGATGTGACTTACCTTTTTCTGCCTTCTCCTTTCTCTTCTCCCATTACAATCATTTTGTACCCCTCAATTAGGTTTTTTTAATCATTATATCAGTTAATTTATACCCATACCCTCTTTTATGTTTATCTCTTTTAAATGTTGTAATAAAGATACAATTTTCAAGATTTAAGAGTATCATCCTCCCATGTAGGGATGTAAATAGTTCACCCTTATTGAATAACGTGCTTTTTTTTCTTTACTTTTTTATGCCTTTCTTGAGTCTTGTATTTTTGAATATCACATTTTCCATTAAGCTATGGCTTTTTCATCTGGAAGGTCTGAAAATCCCTTATTTCATTGAATGTATATCTCCTGGCCTGAAAGATTATGCTTAATTTTGCTTCGTAGTTGATCCTTGGTTGTATTCCAAGCTCTTTTGCTTTATTGAATATCACATTGTAATTCCTTGTTCTTTTAATATAGAAGCTGCAAGATCCTGTGTGATGCTGACTGTACTTCCATTTGGCTACAATACTTCTTAGGATTTTCAATTTGAGATCTCTTTCAGGAAGTGATCAGGGAATTCTTTTGATGACTATTTTAACCTCTGGTTCTAGGATCACAGCACAATTTTCCTTGAAGATTTCTTGGAAGATGCTGTACAGGCTCTTTTTTTCATCGTGGCTTGCAAGTAGACCAATAATTGTTATATTATCTTTCCTGGATCTGTTTTCCAGGTCAGTTGTTTTTCTGATGAGTTATTTTACATTTTATTCTATTTTTTTATTCTTTTGACTTTCTTTGACCGAGTCTTAATACCTCATAGAGTCATTAGCTTCTACTTGCCCAATTCTAATTTTTATCGAATTTTTTGCTTCAGTTAGGTTTTGTGCCTCCTTTTCCATTTGGGCAATTTTACTTTTTAAGTAGTTATTTTCTCCAGTTAGGTTTCACACCTCCTTATATATTTGGCCAATTTTACTTTTTAAAGAGTTATTTTTTTCAGTGAACTTTTTTTTTCTATTTTGTCAGTTGTATTTTTAAAGAATTGATCAATTTTTCTTGGTTCTCTAATTTGACTTTTAAAATCCTTCTTGAGCTCTTCCAAGAATGCTTTTTGGGTTTGAATCCAGTTCACATTCCCTTTTGAGGTTTAAATTTGGGTGTATTGTCAATGTTATCCTCTTCTGAATTCATATTTTGATTTTTCCTTTCTCCATAGTAAGAATGTATGGTCCTTGCTTTTATAATTTGCTTTCTGCTCGTCGCAATTTCTTTTTTCGTGGCTTTTAAAGTGGCTCTCTGCTTCTGGGGTGCAGGAAGCTCTGTCCCATGCTTCTTACGCTGGTCAGTGTGTGCTGAGGCTAAGTGAGGTCTTTCTGCATTTCCTCAGAGTTACACTGAAGGTCACAGTATGAGGTGTGGAGGAGGGTTGTTCTGGCCACTGGAGGTCTCCTCCTCCCCTAGGGCTGCACTAGAGCAAAGGTAAGCTCAGCCACCCATCTGTCCTGGTGTCTGTCAATTCCCCTGGCTGCATGAAGGCACACCTGGGATCCTGGCATTGGCATTTGCTAGTTCCACCACCCTAAGGCTCAGGATCTCCAAATGGTCCACTGAGGTAGGGGTTGCTGTTGGCTTTCTGGGATGCCACCAGTCCTGCACTGGTCTCCTTCAGCCACAGCAAGAGGGACCTTTCCCATTAATTCCCCTAGCCTGTGAAGCTAAAAGACTGCCATGCCCATTTTTCTGCTGGCTCCACAATTCCAGGATTTTTCCTGCGGCAATATGTCTTGATTTTTCAAGTTCAGCAAGGGAGGATGAGAGTGACTTACTATTTACTCTGCCATCTTGGCTCCTCGAAGTTTAAATAGGTGACTTTCAAACATTCAGTCTGGGGGCTGATAGCCCCAGCAGTAGCTGCTACTACCACTGCCACTACCACAGGCCCTACATAGGACTGTGCTTCTCTGTCACTCAGTACTGATAGATGCCCCTCTTATACTGAGAGGTCTGGGAGTCACCAATGCTTCCAGCAATTCATTCCCCTGGGGTCTGCTCTGGCTTTGCTATGGTCAAATCTCTAGGACGTTAGAGTTGAGTGTTCTTTCAATTGTAACTACTTCTTACCTTCTACCTTTGCCATTAAAAGGTGCCACAGTGGATAGTTGGGTCTAGAGTCCGGAAGACCTGAGTTTATATTTTACCTCAGATACTTACTAGATTCATGGCCCTAGGCAAGTCACTTAATCTCTGTTTCCCCCATTTCCTCATTATATAAAATAGGGAGAGTAACACCTGCCTCCTAGTGATATATTTAAGATTAGATGAGATAATATTTGCAAAGTGCTTAACAGAGTACTACAGAAAGATAACATCTTTAGTTTTGGGCATGCTGTTTAAAATGTCTACTGGACTTCCAGTTTGAGAGACAATTGGAGATATGAGATTTCAGTTTAGCACAGGGGTCAGGGCTTGGTAAATAATCAACAGCTAGAGATCACGATTAAATTCCTGGGAGGTGATGAGACCATCAATTAGTGGAGAGGGAGATATGGCATATCCACAGTTAGTGAGCATAACCTGAATGAGGATGCAACAAAGGCCATTAAGATGTGATCTAATAGATAGGAGGATAACAAGGAGAACCAGCGGTGCAATAAAAACCTACAGAGAAGAGAGTATTAAGGAGAAGAGGGTAATCTATAGTATCAAAGCCTGAAAAGAGGTCAAGGGGAATGAAGATTGAGAAAAAAAAAGTTTTGTCAATTAGGTGGTTACTGGCAAATTTTGAAACAGAAGTTTTGATGGAATTATGATGTCAGAAGCAAGATTGTAGAAGGTTAAGAAAAGAGTGAGATAAATATTAGGGGAATTTGTTAGAGATGGCCTTCTCACTGAGTTTAACCACAAATAATAAATGAGATGTAGTTAGTGGGGATGGAAAGTCGTGAGGTTTGTTTGAAAAGGGAGGAGAAATGAAAATGTTTGTAGAGAATAGGGAAAGAGCCAGTAGAAAGGGAGATAATGAAAATAAGTGGTAGAGTAGGATAATAAAAGAGGCAGTCTGTAGGAGGAGATGAAATGGAATCTGACCATTTGGGCAGGTTGCTTCACTGCTTGCCTTGATAAAGAGAAGGGCTACTTTTTCATGTGAGACAAGGGCAAAGGCGGAGATGGTGGTAGAAGGCATCTGAGTTATATAAGACAAGAAAGAAGAGTGAGACTATGGCACATGGCCTCAATTTGTTGGATTTTTTCCTGTGAAACATAATGCAACATGATGATCATGTAAAACCTGCAGAGGAGGAGATCTTAGTCCTACTCTCCACCTACTTTGCTATTCTTCTTCCCCTAGGGAATAGGCACAACCATAGATAGAAGGTACATGGTCAGAGGGAAAGTCACTCCTTTTCCACTGGGAACCCTCTTCATGATAAGAAGTGGGAGATCAGGCAACAGGAATAGCAACAGATGGAGCTTTCCTTAAGCTGTCCTTGGTGTAAAAAGAAGTCTTGCCCTGTTCCTTTCTCCTTTTTCTCAAGAGACACACAAGATGCATGGTCAGAGGAAGGTCTCACTCCTCTTCTGAGCCTGTAAATCAGATGAGTGAAGCAGGAGGTAGAGTCTCAAGAGCAGGGGAAGATGAATGTTTGGTTGGCATAAATGGAAATTTATTGTGATGAACTAGCCCCTTATTGCCTTCTCTCAGGGGACATACACAGCAAGAGACGGCAAGCAGTGTCAGATGGAAGGTCCACTCAACTTCTCACCTAAGGCAGGCTTGATTATCAAAAGTAATTATAGGTTCCTAAGGCAAGGACTTTTAGGATTATAGTGACATAGGTTATATGAAGATGCATCTGAATTCAATGAAAGTGTCTTTGTAGAAATCTGAGGTTGAAATTGCATTGATGGGTATTTCAAAGTATAAGTTCAGACTGGGGTAGCAATCACTAAATAAATATTCATTAAATGCTTGTTATGAATCAGATATTGTACTAAGCACTGAAGATAAAAAAGAAAGGCAGGGTTCCTGTCCTCATGGAGAGACAACCTCCAAATAACTATACATACAAGAGCTATGTAGTATAAAAGGAAAGTAATGTCAGATGAAAGGAATTAGCAGTGTGAAGGTGGTAAGGAAGGGAAGTGGGAAAGACCTGCCAATGTATGGGATATAATTTGACAACACTGGAAGGAAGGTAGTTCTGAATTTTTCCTTGGTTCTTATTTTTGTAAGGAGATCTTTAATTTTTTCATTATCAGAAGGGACATGAGTAGTATGGTTGGATATGAGTGTATTAATTATTGAGGGGAAGGCATCACTCTTCTTCCCAGAGGAGACTGGAGACCTTTTTGTTCTCAGAAGCTCCAAGAGCCTTTTATAAAATTTTCCTTCAGTATTTGAATGAATTTTGACTCCCACTATTTACATCTTTGCCTTATGTTAGGCACTTCAAAGTTTTATGGAATTAGTTTAAAACAGAACTTCACTAATTCACAATCCAAATAAACATGCAAACTGATTTAAATGTGTTCAATTAATTGTCTTATTTTTAAAAATAATAAGACATTGAATCAACTAGCAAATAACAGCAGCTTCCAGTTGCAAGAAATCCCAAATATTTATATTAATTTTACCAGTTTTATTGCCTTTGACAAAATTCACAAGTACCAATTCAACTGAAGATAGTAAGCATAGGCATTTTAAATGTGTGAACTTTCAGAGAAGTTTCCACCAGCAATTCCAATTATTAGATATTTGTTTCACTCCAATTATTTTCTTTTCCTCACATGAGTGACCAAAAGAGAAGATACTCTAAAGACTAATTTACAGCATTTTTCTAATTAGAATAATCTGATTTATACGTTTATTTCTTACTAAGAAAACTAATCTATGATAAAAAGGCATTAAATGTTAAGTTTAAACTTGTGAAGTAGTTTCTCACTTTTTCAGTTCAGAATATGGTATCATACAGGTCCTGGAATGCAGGCCTGAAGTTCTCAATTTTTATTATTTTATGGTCAGTAATACCATAAATAAATACCAAAATGGGACATTTTTCCCAAAGTTATATTTTTACTGCTAATTGTTCATCTGATCATTTCAAAAGCAATATAGCTCTTTCTGACAATTCTTGAGCAGAGAATGTACTAAAAGTTGAGGCCACATCTTTGAACCTATGCACCTAATTAAGGTAAGACTTTTTTTTGCTGTTCTTCTCTTAAGAGCCTTTAAGGATTCTGGCCTGCACTTGAATGGGGTAGATAAAGTAGGATCTTTTTGTCTTGGAGTATGTCTCAGCACTGAGACAATTGGGAGTCATTGATTTGTATATGATGTAATACTGGGGATGGGGAACTTTCCCACATCCAGCCTTCGTGAGGTCAGAGCCCTTAGGGCTCTGAATAGGATATAATTGAGGAGGGTTTGGCATTTGACTTTTGGGGCAGACTCATGCAAGGAGTGTTGAGACTCTAGGCAAGCTTTAACTGCCCCCCAGCTTCACTAACCCAGACATCGGTTCTTCTCTGGTAACTATGAATTGTGATTTGAATCAGACAAGGTCTGTCTGTTGATATTTGTAATTTCTGTTTGTATTTGCCTTGAAGTTCAGGGAGCTGATCTTTTCCCTCTGAATCGTGAATGATATTTGTATGGTTGATTAAACTGACATTGTTAACCCCTTAAAGTTGCTTTCCTTAGAAAAGCAGATCTAAGAACCTGAGTTGCCAGCTGTGTGCTGGTTGTTGGTGGGTCTTACACCCCTACAGCAGCTGCTAGCAGATTGTTGCTATAGCACCTATTTAAAGTGTCACTGATAACACTGAGCCTATTGGTTTCTAGGGCATTTCTGAAAAGTAGAAATTCTGTTCACTAATTTTTTACCTAAATGACTTCCTTACCTTTAAGAAAGACTATTGTAGCTCTTCCATAATTAGGCTTCATGTAAAGTTGATCCAGAAAATCAAAGAAATGCCTGGATATACTTAGGAGACAGGTACGAAATTTTAAATGAATCAGTTTTCTAATCATCAGGCCACTGATGTATAGTTGAAAAATTCAAGTTTATTTTGTGTATTTATTGCCAGTTTGGCTTCTTTGTTTTTGATCATTCTTTCCTTTTTTTCTTTTCCCTTTCGATTATTTTTAATCTTCTTATTTTTGTGCCACTCTGTTTTCTAGCACCTGAAGAAGAATAAACTTGTTTAAAAATCCATAGCAGCTCACTTACTCAGGTATAAGGTCTGCAATCAAAACACACACATATAAATATACATACATATATTATATATTATATGCATATATGCATACATATATGTGCATATGCAAATGAACACAAGGTAATGGATGCACTAGGATCTATGGTATTCTGAAAAGTCTTCATTTACAATTTGGTGCTTGAGCTCATCATCAACAGAGGTAATACACCAGTATTTTGATTCTATTAAAACTAATAAGTAATAATCCACTATCTGTGGTCCTGGAAACAACACTGTAGAAAATTTAGAGGGAAAGATATTTAAGACATTTCTAAAATAGGAATTTCTGAAGGAATAGCAAAGTCACAAATGGCACTATTAACAAATAAGCAGACCAAGAGATCCTAGTCAGGGCCAATTCATATCAACACTTTCTCATCTCTATAAAACCTTTGTGTGGATAATCTATGCACAGATTGACTACTCTTGGATGAAAATATAAAAATAATTGATAGCCTAAGATCTCGTGGTTCAGATTTTGACTTAGAATGAAATGAGATACTTGTAGACCATTTTGCAGTTAAGAAAAGGAAGTTTACCTATCCAGAAAGGAGAATCAGCAATGATATAGCATTGATTCCAATGGGTATAACTTCCTTTTTTCTGTGTTGGTTGTTCAATTTTGCCAGAGAGGAGAACTCTTTACACTTTATATCCTGGCTTTGGTACTCAGGCTATCACGAAGATACAACAAGGACCCAAACATTATTTTCCTGGGTCAGTTAAATAGAGCAAATTGTTTTAATGCTTGTTAAGGAAAAAAAAAACAACTAGACAACTTACATAACAGGGATCATACTGTTCCAATCATAGGAGGAACAAATATACACATGTAGGCATTTTCTTTCAGAGATCATATTTAATGTTCATAAACTTGATTAAATTAACACATATTATAGACAAAATAATATCTTAGTATACCTATTTTTGTAGGTCACATTTTAATAAATGGAAAAAGGTATAGCCTAAATTTTTCCTTAAACAAGGCATCTCCTTATATCTATATTAAAATAATGCAAAATTCCATGATAATGTGGTCATAGGAATAACGGTGCAACAAATTGCTGACTTAATATCAAGCTAAGCATAAAAGGAATCACACATTTGAATTAAAGAAATATTTGTTTTGTTCCCATCATGTACAAAGTACTACACTAGTTATTGGAATGAAGAGCCAAAAATTTACAAGACTCCATGCTTGACTCTTGTAGATACAATTTAAAATTTCCCATGACAGATTTTTTTTACTGAAAAAGCAAGGATAGATCACAAAGGATTAAATACTTACTGTGTGCCAAAATTGTCCTTTTTAATTGATTTTATTGATTAAAAAAACTTGTAGTGAAAAAAAAATCATTGGTAAAAAAAACTCACAATGAAAAGAAGTCATTGGTTAAAAAAAAACTCACAGTGAAAAAAAAATTCTTTACCACTGCAGAATATTAACTACACTATAATTTATAGTCTTCAATAATTGCCTTGGGAACTGAAAGATTGTAATGGTAATTTAAATTAGAAGATCTTTCCCACCCATTAGTAGGCCCATGTGCCCTGCTTACATCACAGGAAGCCTAAGTCACATGTGGTGGGAGGAGCATACTGAACAAGAGGAACAGCAGTTAGAGCAAAGGGAGAGAGCAGATGTGTGCTAGCTGTGCTGTGTGTTTGTTGGTGGCAAGGCCCCAGCTGAGGATGGGAATGGTTATAAAATGGAGTTGTTCTCGACTGCCATAATGTGTATTAATTTCTTTGGTGCTATGATGAATTGGACATATTGGTTTTGGGATCTTGTTCTTTGGTGTCTGAACAAATGGTTTACTTCTTCTACCTTCTATATGGAGAGTCTCTTATATTTTTTGTGATACAGAACTACGTAGGCATATTTACAATTATCATCTATATTGTGATTATTGCCTTGTTAATACAAAGATAAGTGACTTGCCTGGGGTCACATAATCATCATTTTGTCAGAGTTAAGACTTGAAAGTAGTTTTTCCTCATTCTGAGGTTGACTTTCTCTTCACAATACAATATACACTATTCACTATACTTTCTAATGCTATCATTTTTTTAGTCATGTTTGACTCTGTGACCCCATTGGGGATTTTCTTGTCAGAGATACTGGAGTGGTTTGTATTTCCTTCTCCAGCTCATTTTGCAGATGAGGAAACTAAGGTAAACAGAGTTAAGTGGCTTGCACAGGGTTACATACTAAGTGTCTGAGGCCAGATTTGAACTCAAGAAGACAAGTCTTCCTGACTCCATTGAGCTAACTAGTTGCCTCACACATTCTCATACCATCATTTTAAAGTATGTGAGTGTTTTAAGGTGATATAGGGTCTCTACATTGTAAAAGGAATAGAGGGAAATGATCAAAAATGCTTTCAAAAGGACACAGAATTTTTTTTTTTTACTTCTGAATGGTCAAAAGTTTTATACATGTAGTAAAAAGACAGCAAAACACTAATCCAGACACTGAAAAAGAACCTAGATATCAAAACTAGCTTTCTTATAATTTTTATTATGTTTATTTCTGCCACAATAAATGATATGGGATATTTGTTAACACCAACCCCTTTTAAATTACATTTTATAAACATAGACATTTTATAAACAAAATTTGAACTGAGGTAAGCAGAGAAACCTTGTTTTAAATTGTCCATCAAAATTTCAATAATCCTCTTCTTATAATATTTGGAGATTATAAAATAAGTGCAATTTATGCACATCTCCGTCATGACCTAACCTCCTGAAAGAAGTTCCTCAAAACTATACTCACCAAGAAGGCAAGAATTATTCATTATTTCTCTATTACCCCTAATGACTACCACCATGGTCAGCACTAGTGAATGTATTCTTGGAATGACTACACCAGTATTAAAAATAATCCACTAAGCTTAAAGTAGGTCTATATAAAAATCTTTCTGAAGTTTATACTTAATTACAGACATATGCATGCATGGATTTTGCTTTTTGTTTGTTCTACTAAGGAAGGACCATGAAATAAAAATCAGGGAAAATGTAATAGGATACCAAATTTACTCTTATATTATTCTTCACAACAGGAGCCTACATGTAACTACTGCTCATGTTAGCCCTGCAATCTAGTGGTCTCTTAAAAAGAGTCTTCCTCATTGGAAATCTGCTTCTTTTGCACTTGACACTGAGAAAAGTAACCAACTCTGAAATTGCTACCAAAGTGTCCAGAATGTAAACTTTCTGCTGTATTTCACAAACTTCTCATAAGTAAGATGTCTATTGTTGCCAAGTTGAAACCCAGTTGTCTGCAAGCAGACTCTGTTTTGCTGGATAAAGCCACAAATGAGACTTATATACAACCACTGTGCCATGACAGCACACAGAAATTATTGAACAGTAACAAGGTGTAACTCTGATTCTTTAGCCATTTTACTTTATCTTCAATTTTTTTAATTGATAATCATAGCAGTATGCTACTCAATCATAATTCCGTAAATGGTTTAATGCATTCGAGCAAGCTCTTCCTCCCTTCTCCCCACTTACCACAGTTCCCAACAATATTAGGTAATGTGAAGATGCTTAGAGATACCAGATGTACATCAATTGCAAATATTTTAATTGCTGCTAATGTGACATCAAGCAATAAATTTGTGCACACAAAGATTAGGAAAATCAGAAGCTAAGGTAAGCATCACAATTTGCTGATACTATTCCTGAAGGAGTATGCCATATAGAACACAGCAGAAAATTACAAGCTACAAGCAATTCAAGATGTTTATATTCACTAAGGTATCTTTTGGTATAGTACAGTGAACTAGACTACGTCAGAGTCACACAGTCTTTTTTCAGCCTCTAGTCCTACCATTTATTTGTCAAGGTCACAAAGTATGTGACCTTGAGAATGCATCTTAACTACTCTGACTTAAATGTCTCTATAAAACTGGGATAATTATATTAATTATCACTGTCTATGAAGTGTAAATAGCAAGACAGATGTTTTTAAAAATAAAGTATACATACACACAAAGTAAAATATGTATATATATAAATAAAAAAATATATATACAAAATACACAATGTATGTATAAAGTATACATATAAGTAAAGTATATAATTAAAGTATTATAATATTTACTTCATAATATATTGTATATATGCTTTATAATACCTTTAATAGTGTATATGTGTATGTGTGTGTTTATACGCACATACTGTCTAAAAGTGCAGGTTCAATGTTATTTTTTACCTTGACATCCTTCCTGAATATTTTAAACTAACCACCAGCCCATGCCTTCTACTCTGTGTGGTAATCAAATTAGCACAACCATTGTCTCTAAAAAGAGAAAGAATATGTGAATGGATCATCTTATTGTTCTATTCAAAATTTTTGTAACTTCTTAAAGCAAAATATCCTTCCTTGGCTGCCAGTCTCCTATATATCTTTTTAGTTGAGGCAGTTAGGAGATATAGTGGGAAGTGCTCTGGTCCTAGAGTCAGGAGGACCTGAATTAAAACCCAGCCTCACACACTTATTGTGTGTCCTTGAGCAAGTCATTTAATTTCTATTTACCTCAATTTCCTCAACTATAAGGAGGGAATAATAATAGCACCTACCCCCAGGGTTGTTATAAGGATCAAATGAGATAATATTTGTGAAACATTAAGCTGGGTGCCAAGAATATAATAATATATAATATATGTATATATGTATACTATTTGTATGTATGTATACATATATGTATAATTTTTGTGTGCTACTTATTGTTTTATTGTTCTTGTTAGTTATTATTACTTTTAATTTGCAGTACACAAGTTTGACACATTGGCACAAAGTAAGTGATTAACTTTTCATTCATTGCTTCATTTAATTTATACTAATTTTTGCACCCTATACAAATATAAAGTCATTCTGTAACATTAAGAACATAAAATTTATTATGAATAATTTTTTGCTCATATATTTTTCACATTTGACATATACAAAATTAAAGGCCCAGAACAGGAAACTAATAAACAGAACACAAAGACCCAGATAACTTCAAAAGAAATACCTTTTTAAAATAAATTAAAGTGTTTGTGGAAACTCACAAAGAGTAATGCTGTAGAGTAAGGTGAAGGAAGATGGGTGGGTAAAGGAATGAGAAACATTTTTTTTCCTTGTGAATTTTTGTTGTCTTTTCTGTTAATCCTGGGTCTCTATATTTTTATTTTTGATGTGAAAGTTCCAAACTTCTCTCTGATATAAGTGATGGCACTGGCTTGTAGTATCTCCAAGCCTTCATTTAAGTAAATTATTTTTTTGCAGAAAGCTATGACAAAGTATGAAAGATGAGACAGAAACAAAAAGTGGCTAGGAAAATGATCCAAGAATCATATAGAAAAATTGAAAAACCATAGATGGAAATTTAGAAAGTACCAAAAAATGCAGTTTTCTAAACTCTGAGGCATGGTGCCTTGGGGGACCTAAAGTATTAGATATAATAAAATGTGACTCTTACATAAATGCCTCTATTTTTTTCAGCAAAAATAAAGTTCATGTCAAAGTAAACAAAAATGAGACTAAGGAATGAATAGAGAAAAATAAAAAAAAATATGTATTGAGCTTGCTAGGAGTAGAGCAATTCACTAAGCATTGGGGATGGAAATGAAAATATAATTCAGATAATCCCTGCTCTTTTAACATTTTTATATTACATTTTTGCTCAGTTACATGTAAGCAAAATTTTTAACAGTATTTTTAAAAATTTTATTTTTAAATTCTCTCCTTCTTTGCCTTCCCTTATCTATCCTTGAGATGGCAAGAAATTTAATATAGATTATACATGTGCAGTAATACAAAACATATTTCCACATTAGCCATGTTACAAAAGAAAACACAGACCAAAAAAGCAAGAACAACGAAATACAACAGGGTCCTGAACCCAGCACCAGCAAAGAGACCCCTGAAATCCCCTTCTGACCAGTTGATTAAACCTCACATGTACATTTACCTTCTGTAGGCTGAGAACTCCTGAAGCAGCTGTTGCCACCAATGCAGCCACTCCCAAAGTGCTGGCTGAGCTATCTGTGCTGTGCTCCCAGGGCCTACCACCACCCTGGTGAGACAGATCTTTCCTTCTGACTTTCTAAGTTGCCTTGGGCTGGAAACTTGTTTTCATTCAATCTGTTGTTGCTTCTGCCACTCCAGAATTCAGTTTGAGGTATTATTTTATACTTGTTTGGAGAGGAATTTGTGAGAACTCCACTGAGTGCTTCTCTACTCCACCATCTTGGCTCTGCCTCTATAATCCTTACTCTTAAGGAATGCATGGTTAGTTGTGGAAGACAACACAATTGGAGAGTGCAGCTTCAGGCAGATGGAAATATCTGAAAGTCTTAAGGGTTAAGGGTCAGGGCTACTGCCACCAGTTCTTGGTAGTCTGGAAAGCATTGTGGCGGGGAACATGGTAAAGCCCTGTAGTCCTCCACTTTGCCAGAAAAATTACAGCTTGTGATTCTCTCCAAGCTGTGTGAACAGCGTGTCTCTTTGGTGTTGTGAGGGGGTGGGGCAGAGCCTGGAGGGACCTGGCCTACCTCTGCAGGAAAGTAGAAAGTGCACCTGAGGAGAATGGGAAAGAAGGTATTGGCAGGAAGCTTGGGAGGACAAACTAACCTCTGTCTCACTATGAGCTCAAGGCAATTAGAGGTACTAACAATTGTATTACCTATCTCACAGTGTTGTAAGAAAAAAATGCATGTAAATAAATCTCTCTCTCTCTCTGATGCACGTATCTATATATCTCTATCTACCTGTATATACACGTATATATGTATATTGTGATCTATAATATGATTAGACTTATTCTAGCTCCTTTTCTCTACCATGTTATTTGAGTTTATCCTGCTAACAGTTATTTGCTTATGTCTTATAGAGATTTTTCCCACATAATATTTCTGGCTCTGACGGAGGTTCTTTGAGTGAACATATGATTATGTCCAACCAGTAGGGATATGAGACCAGCTTTTAAGACTACCTTCCTACAATGAGGTTAAGCAGAATAGACTTTGCTCAACAATTTACTGAAAACTTGCTCCTTGCCTCCCTCTCTTCTTCCAAGCTATTACTTTTCAGGTTTACTAGTTGAATGCTTATTAGACAAGTGAATAAGATTTCTGTGAGCATACACATAAATTAAAAGGACCGGTTTCCCCAAAATTATGGGACTAAATCCAATACTGATCTTGTAACTTGTTAAAAATCTATTTGGTTGCATGGAAAAAACTTATTATACACCAATATAAACCTATAAGAAGAAAAAGGGAAAACAAAAAAGACTATATATCAGATCCTAAAAATGTAAAACTTAATACATTTTAAAGCATTTATTAAGCTTTTACTATGTGCTGATCATTGTGCTGTGGTTAAAAGTGGAAAAATAAGAGTTCCTGTTCTAAAGGATTTCACATACTAATGAAGGAGACAAAACATAAGGTTTTGGCTGCAAGTCATATGGAAAGCTCCCCTGGTCCAAAGTAGGTAGAGACAAAATAGATGGTAATACAATGTTTTTAATGTCACTTTCACTGACAAAATCATATCTATTTCTCATGTTGAGACAGTGCCATAGACGTTGATGGCAAGAATACCTTTCCTTTTGTTTTTGTTAGCTGTGTGATGCCTAGCCATTGCCAGGACTGATCTCTTCAGTGGTTCCTTCTCAGGCTGAAGGCTAGGGTGAAAGTAGGGCCAATGTCTGAGCAGGGTTAGGGGGCTGAGGTGTGGAGGGTTACTACCACCATGGAAGTTGGAATTACCTGTCAATGGCAATTGCTCAACCATGGGTGTGGGTAATAGCTAGAATGGTGGGCCTCTTCTCCATTGTTATTTACACCCTCAGTGATGGCTGTTGGCCTGAGTTAAAGTAAAGGTGCCTTCTATTTCAATGAGGCCCACTTGGCTGCCTCATGGATGTCATCTGGTGGGGTTGGCAGACTCCTCTCTAAGAGTTATTTCTTAAATGTTGGCTTTATGGATTGTACTGGAAGAAAGTCCTTGAATTCAAAATCACGGACTATTTCCTTCATAATTTGTGACTAGATGGTTATACAGGCAGTAATAGTGGCGATTTGATCTACCTAGGACCTATTGTCTCTAGTGTCTCCTTCAGGGTGCATAGCTACTTCATCTAGGCTAGATTCCCTTCAATTTATTGGCAATGTGAAATTTTTTCTATATGGAAAGTTGATATTCATATGAAAGTCCAGTGATAATCACATCTGATTTGAAATTCATAACATCTCTGTAGGTACTACAAGCAATCACTTTCCTCATTTTCTCAGGTGAGATAGTGAATTCTTAGGTTAAATGACTGGCCTATGGTCACACAAATATTAAGTGTCTGAAGTATTCTCTGAACTATTTCTGATTCCACGTCCAACTTTCTATTTATTACATGACACTCCCAGGGTAAGAAGCACTTTTGGTCAGTAATAGAGGAATGTAGAAAGAATACAAAATTCACTCTATTGATAAGGAACAACTTTTCTTCTTACCAAATCATCTAAAAACACAGTTTTCCTTCCTGCTTTGTAGCATTGTGATCTGACTTTTACGTCTAATTGCAGTAGTCAGGGCATTAGTTCCTGTTCCTACCACCTCCCGTCCACCTCCTGCAACCCAAATTTGATTTATCCTCCCTATCCTATGCTTTTCTTCCTGATTCATGTTCCTACATCCCAAATCACTATTTACTTCTTGATGTGAGTAAATCACTAAAGTATTCTTTCAATATTCTTTTTTTTGTTATGGTTCATTTACCTGATTTCCATTTACCTCTCTGAGAAGCTGTGAGGATTAAGATTTTCCATTACTGATTACAATAAAGTTAAATCCTACCAAAGTACTGTTTCCTTCAGCATTCAAGTATTTTTAAAAATGTATCAATTGTTTTTGCTGCTTTTTTTCTCTTTTTCTTTCTTAAAAAATTATTATTTGTTTTATGGATGGCAGGCTAGGAAGAATAAGGTAAAGAATTCAGGGGAACTATAGGTTATGCAAAGCAAAAAAGATGTTAATGAAATTATTTTGACTATCATATAACACATTTAAAGGAACATATTTGCCAATGAATAGAGCCTGAACTCTATGCATTATGAAATTATAATGTAATAAAGTAGTATTCTACTTTATATGTAACCCTTCTTCATGGCACATAAACTATATCTATTATATGCTCATTTTGTTTTACTGGAGCCATGAGCTAAGTAGGGGGTAAATATAATTAGGAAAATGAAGACACTGAAATTTAAAATAACTTGTCTAAGCCCACACTGCAGATAGATTGAACATAGTCGACTTTATTGCCAGACTAATGTTCTAATATAAAATAATTCCCAGAGTTTGGTTTGCAGAATACATTAAAATGGTCTGTGAAGGTCCTCCATGAGGTCTGCCAGATGGTCCAGGATATAAGAAGTAGGTTTTTGCTTTATTTTGTTTTGATTTGGAGGGGTGTGGTATGGACACGAATAGCCTATTCTCCCTATCTCCAAGTTTTACACACACACACACACACACACACACACTCAAATACTTTTGTATGAGAGAATATTAATCAGAAAATAAAGAACAGGTCTTCAAAAAGACTAATTTATGCAGTGCAAAATCTTCTAAAAACACTGAAGTATATAATTGTAGAAGTTCAAAAGACATCAAATTAAAAGATATAACAATTTTTATTAATTCTGTTCCACAAACTTTTATTAAGTTCATGTTATGCATTAAGCACTGTGCTGCTTTAGTTATGATCACCTGAGAAGCCCAATGGTCATTGTGCATGTTTTTGTTGTTGTGTGTGTGCATATATGTGTGTGTTTTTCGCCTGTCATGTTCTCGTTGTGACCCCATTTGGGGTTTTCTTGACAGAAATACTGGAGCAATTTGCCATTTCCTTCTCCAGCTCTTTTTACAAACAAAGAAACCAAGGCAAATAGGGTTAAGTGACAGCAAGCAGGGTTAAGTCATTTGCCCAAGGTCACCCAGTAAGGGTCTGAGGCCATATTTGAACTCACGAAGATGAGTCTTCCTGACTCCAGGACCAGCATTTCATCCATTGGACCACCGAGCACCAACCTCACCAATCTGCAGGTGTTTATTTATTAAGCGCCTCACGAAAGTCTTCAAGTTCTTCAGTACCCAGTCCCCCAATGACTCTACATCCATTCTCAGTCAAATTTCCTCAAGCTAACATAATTTCCAAGAGACCACCTTCTTTTTCCAAACGTAATATCTGCTTTATTCCTTGTCACCATGGAATCATCTCATTCAAAGCTCTTCTGGGGACTCTGTATTCCCAGAACAAGTATCTCTACTTTGACTCTCCCTTCTATGTTACCACAAGCAGTAGAAATGTTGCTTTGTGAAACTCAAAAAAGACCTCAAGGCTGGAGATATATAACTGAAAGCCATGTTTATAAAGATGATCATAGAATACTTGAGATTTCCAAGGCAGATGGCCTTCAAATGAGGTTTGAGAGTTCTGCCTAGGATAACTGCAAAGAGACAGCATTTGTGATATTTGTAATAGCTGTCAGAGAAATGGATTCTGTGAAGCAGCTTCTGGTCCCTAACACCAATCCATAGTACTTACAGCAGCTGTCATCTAAATTGATCATAAATGCTGTGAATGCTATTATTGAATATGTTGCTATTAGATATTCAATACAGATTTCACTCATTACTGAAAGTGTCTCACTCAGCAAGATCTGTTTTAAAGCTATTATGAAGTAGTTTAGTATTTTGAGCAGTGGCAGGCATTATTTATTTTTTTACATCCATATATCGAAGGGTTCATCTGCTTTTATCTGCTGGCTTAAAAATCATGGTCTATCAATTCTATTTTTTCCAGTTTCCCTCTATGTATTCCACATATCTCTTTGATTTTTGCTAGACCAGCACTTTTCACTGTGTGGCCTGGGGAACTCTAGAGGTAACTTAAAGGGATCCATGAGATCAAAACTATTTTATCATAATACTATTAAGACATTTTCATTTCTAATATGACAACTACTGATAGGTACAATTCACATAAACAAAAGCTATTTGGGGTGCTCAATAATTTTTAATAGTGTAAAGGGGTCCTAAGACCAAAAAGTTTACAAATTACTGTTCTAAATAACCGTGCTTTGGTGATATTGGGCTAGGCTTATTAAATAGGCACAATCAAAGATGTGAAATGAGAAGATATTGTTACATTTCAGCTCCTTAGCCATTGTATTTCTCTCCCAGTAATGGGCAGAAAAAATAAATAATTGAAGTTTCCCTTTACACTAATTATGTCTTACTTCTTTGTCTCTTCTAGTCAATTCATTGTTAAAGTAGAAATAGTTGTAAGGATGCATGTTTCTATTACAGTTGCTAGGATCACTTAGGGAAAAACACAATCACATAATTTTCTCTACCATAATATAACCATTTATGAGCTATTTATTAATCAGTCACTTTATTGTATGTTGTGAATGTTTGACATTCATATATTCTGTCTTGATCAGAGCCTAGAATATAGATGGCATAACCTCTAAGCGAGTCCTATAGTCTTCTTGAAAGGTAGTTTTCTGAAAAAAATAATAAAGGAATTGGTTATTATATAAATACATGGGGGAATGGAAAGAAAGATTGAATTTGGAGTCAAAAGACTTGGATTGTAATCTGAGCTCCTTGACTTAAGGGAAGCCATTTGACCTCTGTGGGATTCATTTATTGCCTCTGTAAAATGAGACAGATGGATTAGATGAATTTTGCCTCTCTTCTAGCACTGCATCCAAGGTTACTTTAAATGGTTAGAAAGTTTAATAGTAGAATGGGCTTGGAGGAAACTAAATACCAATAGTCACATCCTAATTCATCTCTTTTAAAAATATGAATTTTAAAGGGAAGTGTTCCAGTGGTGTTTTTCCTTCCTCCATTAAATTGTATGCTTCTTGAGGGGGCTTCTTCTTTTTGTTTTACCAGTGCTTAATATAGTGCCTGGCACATAGCAGGCCCTTAATGAATGTTTACTGAATTGAGTTTTGTTTTCAGGAATCTTCATCTTTGATAGGATTTGTCCCCAGCATCCCATTCATTGTAAAATTATGGAGTCTTTTTTCCCTTCTTCTTTCTCATAGTGGTATGAGCAAGCAGTATTTTTAGGTCAGTCCATGGGACAACTCTGAGAATGAAAGACAGTTTGGAACATTCTTCTTCTGGAGAATTAAAAAAAAAAACAGATACCTCTACAGGGTATTTCAAAATGTCTTAGATCAGTTTTAAGCTTTAATGGCTTTAAAAATTATAAGTTTTAATAGCTTGAAATGGCACTAAGACTTTTAGGACACCTTGCATATCTGGGTTGATTTAGGTTAAATTTTCTTGATGGCAGAGTGAAGTATAAAACTTCTGGTGGTCCCTTCCAATGTTAAATTTCTATGCTTTTATGAATGGTAAATTTATCTGTGACCCAGGGCAAGCCACTTTCTCTCTTGAGTCTCAGTTTCTCCATGGGTAAATTGGAGATAATATTTTAACTGCCTAAATCACCGTGAGGAAGATATTTTGTAAGTTGTATAGTTCTGAATAAGTGAAACATCATCAGTCACTAACATCACTATCCCATCTTAGCTGATGGCTATGCAACCATGGTATGACCCCTGAATAAGTGACTTCTTCCTTTAGGATTCTAGTTAATTAATTCATAAAAATGGTTTTGATACATCCCCAGAAGGATTACCCCCACCTCTTCCCTACAATCCTTCTCTCTCCCCCAAGAATTCTGTCTTCAGGCAAACAGTTATTGCATTTCATTCTAATAATTGATTTAGCTCTTAAGATATTCTGGTAGTTCCCAATTATTCAGCGTGACTGAGCAAATACAGTTTGCAGTAAAGAAGCCAGAGTTCAGTACATAGAGTAACTCTCTAAAGAAATGCATGATTAAGATGGGACACTTTATATCAGATTGTGAAAATGAGTCAGGCTCCTCAAAAAAAAAGATGCAAACTTCCTCTGATGACAGCTACTAAAGATAACAGATGAGTCTTTAAATCATTTCAACCTTTCCACTCTCCTTATGTAAACATTAAAGTAGAGGAACTATAAATCTTATTGAAAATTACTTCCACATCTGTTGGCAGATAGTGTTAAAAGCATTGCAAAGAGAATTGGAAACACAACTATCAGCCATTATAACTGTTTCCTTTCTTTGTTCCACTCCCACCAGCTATTCCCATATAACAAGATCTCCGCTTTGTTCCCTCATTTTACTATATGATTACCTATGGTGACAGGCTAACAAGTTGATTCTATGTTTTTTACCTGCTAATCAATATAGAGATATTTCTCAGGTTTTAAACTTACAGGCATTTCCATCTCACTTTAAGAGGTATTTCATGGGCATTCCTATTCCATTCCACTAAAAAATAAACCAGAATGAAAGTAATTAAAGCTTGAGTTTTGGGAATCTTTATGAATTCTTGGTCACTCATTGAATCACAAGAAAATCACTCATTGAATGAATAGAACAGCACCAAAACACAGTGGACAGACTGCTAGAGATGGAATCCAGAAGACCTGCATTCATTCTACCTCTGACCCTAGCTATGTGACCAGGAGCAAGTCATTTAATCTCATTAAGCATCAATTTCCACATCTTTAACTGGTGAATGACGAAATCTATAGTAGCATTATTGTCAGCTTCAACTGAGATAATGTATATAGAGTTGACACTAAACAACAATGCATCACAAAAATGCCAGATATTATGAATTTAACTATCTAGTAGCAGATCCTTTCCAGAAATAAAGTTTTTCATAGGGAACAATTTCTAGATAGCACTGAGTCCCTGAAGGGAAAGAGTGGAGAGAGCATTTTAAGGATAAAATGAAGGCACTAGACAGTCAGTCAATAAATCACTGTACTAAGTGCTGGGGATACAAATAGAAAAAAAAAGTCTTTGACCTCAAGGAGCTTATAATCTAATGGGGGAAGACTCTTCCTCACCCCCCAAAAATGAAACTAAAATGCTGGAGGTGGGAGAAGGGAGGAACTAGAAGGAAGTATAGTCAGATGAGAAATGTGGAAACGTCTGAGCTGAGCTCTCTTCTTAAATGCAGGTTTGGAGTACGTGGTCCTGCCCTCTAGTCAGAGGAAGAGGGTAGTGAGGAGATGAAGTACCAAGGTTGATGACATCTTACACGATGATTAAGTTATCCCAATAATAAGGTTCCTGGGCTGTAGTAGAGAAGCCAATGAGAGAAGTCCATGATTGTACAGTCAGGTGAGAGACGAGCAACTTGTCTTTTTTGTTTTTAAGCCATTTTTTTTTCAGGGCTGACACTGATCAAGTCGAATCAGCCCAGTGTTGTACTAGTGTCTACAACATGCTTCTCTGTCACCCTACAAAATTATTTTATATTTATTTTGAATTTTTCTTGAATTTACTTACTGGTCACATGTTTTCCTCCAATAGAAAAGAAGCTGTTCAGACCAGGATCTGTTTTGCTTTTGCCTTTTTATCTTTGGCACATATTGAAGTACCTCAAAATGTATTAGGAACATAATAAATATTTGTTTACTTGAATGAATTATTGAAATATATAAGGGTTACTGACACATGTTTAAAATGTGAATCTAATATTTTCTTCACATTTACCTACTATGAAAATATGCTTCAATGTGGATGAAAAATGTATTTTTCTTTTTTTTAAATACTTATTTTCAATTTCAACATTCACTTCTACAAGCTCCACCAAGCACTCCTCCTAACCCCAGGACCACCACCTAGGACTGTAACCCAGATCCAAGCACAAGCAAAACAAGAGAATCCTGTCTCACTGCCAGCAAAGACATCCTTGTAATCCCCTTCTGATTAGCTGTGTGATTCCCTCATCATCTGTTTGCCAAGAGCTCCAGAAGCAGCTGCCACTGCAGCAGTGCCTGCCACTGCCCTGGAGCTGGGGCTGGGTTGGGGTGGGACCTTGCTCCTCTCTCACACAGGTGAAACCTTTCTCACTAACCTCTGTAGCTGTCTTTGGCATTTGTGGGTTGAGAAGTCTGGAACCTGCCATTGCAGCCATCAGTTATTCAGTCCCCTGGGGCCTAGTCTGCCCTGTCTGTGCTGGAGGGGCCCACGCTGGACTATGCTCCACTCCCAGCCTCGTGCAATAGACCCTTCCTGTTCACCTTCCAGATTATCTTGGGCTGGAAACTTGTTTCAGTCTATCCTTTTTTTGGCTTCTGCTGCTCTAGAATTTCTTGAGTCATTTTTACAGGTATTTTGAGGGGTTTGGGGGAGAGCTCAAGCAGGTTCCTGCTTTTAATCCACCATCTTGGCTTAAAAAGTTATTTTCCAACATATCTTAAGATTGTACTTTTCTTCTCCCTTATCAGCTTCTTTTTATGTGTTGTCTTACTCCATTAGAATGCAAGCTCCTTGAGGGAACAGACTATCTTTAATTTATTAGCATTTTTATTCCTAGTGTTAGCACAGTGCCTGGTTCATACTAAAGACTTAATAAATGCTAATCCACTGACTGGCTAAATTTTGAGATTTCTTTATTAAGAATTTCTCATTTTGAGGATACATTTAAATTTTTCTTTGAAAAATATCTATTCACTTTAGGCATTTGATGAATAAATGTCTAGCTGCTATATTCCCTAAACTCTCAAAATAATCAAAAGATATTTCTGGGCCCATAATTTGACATTTACTCGTAATCAAAAACATCAATTCATTTGTCAGTAACTTCAAGATTAAAAATGTTCATCAATAAATTGTAAACGATGATAAGAAGAAAAAAAATGAAAGAAAATGGATTCTTTCCCAATTAGATTCCTTCAGTTCATTGCATTATCTCTTTACTATTATTTATGTTTTGTTTATGTTGTCACCTTTTCCAAAGTTTTCCATTTTGACTTTTACTTTCAAATGCAGCCTGCGTCTTGGCCATTTTCTAGTTTCATCTCTTGTTTCTATTTTCAGAGAACCTTTCACACTACTGAAGAAAGTGAGCAGGATGTCCTCATCCTATTCAGATATGCACACAATGCCATTTAAAATGAAACAACTTGAAATTTCATTAATAATTGACAAGCAGTATTTTATGGTATTCACATTGTTTGCCTAAAAAACTCTAGAGCTGCCTCACATCTTTCTTTTTTTTTTTTTTGGAAAATAGGCATGGCATAAATAAAGGTATAGATATGAAGATTAATAGATCTATTTTCTCCTTGTCTTTAGGTGGAGACTATTTAAAAACACAGTTTATGCAGAAAAGGTAACCCCCTGCCATCTACTTCACTCCCAGGGGTAAGCTATTTTCCTATAAATCTCCTGTCTGGAGCTCAAAGAAAGAAGATAAATAGGTTTCAGTTGACATCGTTAAAGTTTAAATGTTTGATAATAAAACACCGTATAAATTTGTGACTAATGATTCTATAATGAACTATAAGTTCACATTGTAATAAGGAATAGTCACTTTAAGTCCTTCCCACATAATTACTTAAATGTTAGTGTCAGGTCCCTGAGAGTCTCTCCTTAATAAAACCCTTTTTAAAGTGAACCATTTAATTAGCATTAATATAAAATATTCTTTGGACTTCTGATGCTCATAGGTATTAGTGTTAATCAGTTGTTTCAGAAATTCCAAATTATGAAGGTAAAGCTGAAAACTATTAATTACTCATCTTGAATATATTATCTCACATTTTTATTCGGCTACTCCATCTATCAGAGAGAGTATATATTACTTTTACTCCTTGCCCCAACTCAAGAATGTAAGTTGATGAGAGCAGGATCTATGTCAGATCTGTCTTGGTTTACTGAGTACCTAGTACATCAGACACTTTAGATCACAGTAAACTTTATAATAAAGTTTTGTTGAATTGAAATAAATATGACTAATTTCCCTAAAATATGACATAAGTTGTTCTCCTTAACATAAATATGGGAGAATATATATATATATATATATATGTGTGTGTGTGTGTATACATATATGTATATATAGATATGCGTGTGTATAGATATATACATATAAACACATATATACATACATATATGCATGCATATACATACATTTACTATGTTTGCATATGTTTATATATATATGTGTGTGTATATTTATATGTATATCTATATGCATGTATATGTGTATGTATTTATGTATTTGTATTTCCACTGACTACTGCTAAATTAATTTAGTTCTAACCACCTCTACAACCAACCACTGATATTCAGAATTAATAGATTAGCCAGCCTCTATTATAATCTTTTTCTGTTGGTATTTTTAAACTCCTTTGAGTTATTATATGACTTTCAAGCTAATGATTCCCACAAATGAATATAATTTATTCTTTTTCCTCTTGATCCCAAACCTGAAACAACTTCATGTATCAATGATACAGAGTTGTAGATTTGCATCTAATTTCTGATCCTCTGTGGATTCAATTAGTAT
The DNA here is from genome assembly GCA_028646595.1 of Phalanger gymnotis. Classification (NCBI taxonomy): domain Eukaryota; kingdom Metazoa; phylum Chordata; class Mammalia; order Diprotodontia; family Phalangeridae; genus Phalanger; species Phalanger gymnotis. Next base: position 126,285,333 of record CM053623.1, on the reverse strand, counting down.
CTATTATCTCAATGATGCACAGCTTTATTGAATAAGCTTTTAAAATCTCATATTGATACTCTTGATTGGGTATGGTTTGTGATGGATAAATACACAGGCAAAGGAAACAGAATGTCAAGAGATTGCTCGTGATATTCTCATCTAATAGCTAAACAGTGGATAAGAATTTTACTATCCAATTCTAAAAGAAGGCATGCAGAACATTACATTTGGAGAGTTGACCTATGTTTGTTTGTAACTCTAACACATTTGTGGAGAAACTAATTATGCAACTGCAAGTTAGGCTATAACACACTAAGAACAAATTAAACAAGGAAAACTTGGAGTGAAGCAGTAAAAGCATTGGATGAATATGTTTTAGTGATTTAGCTCTTTATTTGAAAAAGGTAAAATGTTATTGACTCAAAACCTGAAAGAAAAAACCTGTCAACCTTTCATGATTTAATTATTGGCTGTAGAAATGATAAACAAACATATTTTTGCAGATATCTCTATGGAACTATGATCTCATCAAAGGGGATAGTCCCTTCAGTAATGATGATTATAGCACATCCATGCCTTGTGTCACTAACCATTTGTATGATTCTTAAAAAAGCAGCAAAAAACCCCTGAAGCATGGGACAGAGCACACTCCAATCTGGAGGCAGTCGTACCCTGACAAAGAATTAAAAAGTAAAGTAATTGGCTGGGAAAATGAGCAGACATCATAAAAGGACTACAGAATCTTACTTTGGTAACAAAGAAGATCAAAACATACAGCCAGAAGATGTCAACAAAGTCAAAGAGCCTACATCAAAACCCTCCAAGAAAAATATGAATTGGTCTCAGGCCACGGAAGAGCTTAAAAAAGATTTGGAAAATCAAGTAAGAGAAGTAGAGGAAAAATTGGGAAGACAAATGAGAGAGATACAGGAAAATTATGAAAAACAAGTCAACAGGTTGCTAAAGGAGACCCCCCCCAAAATACTGAAGAAAATAACACCTTAAAAATGGACTAACCCAAATGGCAAAAGAGCTCCAAAAAGCCAAGAAGGAGAAGAAAGCCTTAAAAGGCAGAATTAGCCAAATGGAAAAAAGAGGTCCAAAAGATCATTTTAGAAAATAACGCCTTAAAAATAGAATGGGGTAAGTGGAAGCTAGTGACTTTATGAGGAATCAAGAAATTATAAAACAGAACCTAAAGAATGGAGAAATGGAAGACAATATGAAATATCCCATTGGAAAAACCACTGACCTGGAGAATAGATCCAGGAGACATAATTTAAAAATTATTGGACTACCTGAAAGCCATGATCAAAAAAAGAGCCTAGACACCATCTTTCACGAAATTATCAAGGGAAACTGCTCTGATATTCTAGAACCAGAGGGTAAAATAGAAATAGAAAGAATTCACCTATTTCCTCTTGAAAAAGATCCCAAAAAGAAAACTCCTAGGAATATTGTCACCAAATTCCAGAGTTCCCAGGTCAAGGAGAAAATACTGTAAGCTGCCAGAAAGAAACAATTTGAGTATTGTGGGAACACAATAAGGATAACACAAAATCTAGCAGCTTCTACATTAAGGGATTAAAGGGCTTGGAATATGATATTCCAGAAGTCAAAAACCAAGAATCATCTACCCAGCAAAACTGAGTATAATACTCCAGGGCAAAATATCAATGTTCACTGTAATAGAGGACTTTCAAGCTTTCTCAATGAAAAGACCAGAGCTGAATAGATAATTTGACTTTCAAATATAAGAATCAAGAGAAGCATGAAATGATAAACAGGAAAGAGAAATCATAAGGGACTTACTAAAGTTGAACTGTTTATGTTCCTACATGGAAAGATGATATTTGTAACTCATGAGACCTCTTTCAGTGTTAGGGTAGTTGAAGGGAATATACATACATATGTATATATACATACATATATATATATATATATATATATACAGAGGGCACAGGGTGAGTTGAATATGAAAGAATGATATCTAAAAAAATAAAATTAAGGGGGGAGAGAGGAATATATAGGGAGAAGGAGAGAGAGATAGAATGGGGTAAATTATCTCATGAAAAAGAGGCAAGAAAAATCTGTTATAATGGAAGGGTAATGGTTATAATGTTATAATGATAGGTGAAAGGGAATGAGTGAATCTGGCTCTCATCAGATTTGGCTTAGGGAGGAAGTAATCTACAAATTCAATTGGGTATCTTACACTACAGGAAAGTAGGGGGCAAGGGGATAAGAAGGAGGAATGATAGAAGGGAGGGTAGATTGAGGGAGGAGGTAGTCAAAAGCAAACAGTTTTGAAAAGCAACAGGGTCAAAGGAGAAAACTGAATAAAGGAGGACAGGACAGGATGGAGGGAAATATAGTCTTTCACAACATGGCTACTATGAAAATGTTTTGCATAATGATATATGTATAACTGACATCGAATTGTTTGCCTTCTCAAGGAGGGTGGGTGGGGAGGGAAGAAAGGAGAGAATTTTGAAATCAAAGTTCTTAAAACAAATGTTTAAAAATTGTTTTTACATGCAACTTGGAAATAAGATGTACAGGCAATGGGGTATAGAAATCCTTTCACCATACAAGAAAGTAAGGGGAGAGAGGATAAGGGGAGGGGGAGTGGAGTGATAGAAGGGAGGGCAGACTGGGGAAAGGGGCAATCAGAATACATGCCATCTTGGGGTGGGGGAAGGTAAAGATGGGGAGAAAATCTGTAACTCAAAATCTTGTGGAAATGAATGTTGAAAACTAAAAATAAATTTTAAAAATTAATCTTTATCTTTTCAACAGAGTCCCCAAAGCCTTAATTCTCCACCCTAATTCAATAAAGAGAGGGGCTAATTCTATGCAATTTTACATAGAGGAATATCAATGACTCAGAGCAAAAATTCAGAGTAGACCTCAGTCTCGCTATGCTGAAAGAAAGCAATAGATTCATCATTATTAATGCCTCTTAAACAATTGAGCAAATGCCAGCATGTTATAACTTTTTTGGACAAAAACAAAAGCTATGTTTTTGTACTCCAAGTGTCCTTTAACCACTTGAAAGAGCTGTTTCAGTTCTATCATCCATTAAAGAATGATACTCTAATTGTACCCTGACAGATTCTCTCTGGGCCTTAGGCTGCCAAAAGATCCATTATGCTGTACCCAATAAATGGTCAGTAAAACATAGTGATGACACCTTAAATTCTGAGTTATCTATGAGAACATATCAATTCAGCAAAGTACTATTATAAAGACATATGCTTATTGAGGGAAATAATGTTGTTATTTGTACCTCCCCCTATAAAGGCCTATGGCCTATTTATCACTTTTATTGTTTTACTCTATGTGAAGAAACTCCCCATACCATTCCAGGTCTGTACCTCTTCTGCAACTTATAGTCTTAATAGAGTTGTCTAGGGGTGCCGAGTTTAAATAGTAGCAATAATGATGATAATAATAAGAATAATCATAATAGCCAACACTTAGATTATGCTTTAAGGTTTACAAACCCCTTTATATATTTTAACTCCTTTGATCCTCACAATGACCCTATCAGATAGATACTGTTATTAATACCATTTCATAGTTGAGGAAATGGAGGCACACAGAGATTAACTGACTTGTCTAGGCTCACATAGCTAGAGACTGTCTGAAGCAGGATGTTTTCAAGAATTCACGTCTCCACGTCCTACATTGTACACTGTGCCACCTAGTAGCCTATCAGAAATAAGACTTGAACCCAGTTCTTCCTGACACTAGGATTGAGGCTATATTCACTAGTCTCTATTACCTCTCACATAAGCTCAGTTAAAGTAAAGTACCACCTTTTTAATTCTCATTTACAAACTTAGAAAGAAGAGCCACAATCCAGTATAAAACAGCTGCCCCCACTGCAACTATCCTTCTGGAATAATTTGACGCCATAGGAATGATACAGAATGTTCCACTTTCATTGCTGGTAATTCTAAGTTGCTTCTTTATTTTTTTCCCCAAGATATTTTCCATACCCAAAAATGAAGCATTAAGCTGGCTGGCTCTTTCAGTGGAGGAAGAAATTCAATGGATAGAATCATAAATAAAGGTATGAGTAAGAGATTGAGTCAGAGTTTAAAGTACAAACATAAAAGTACAAAACCTATAAGAATAGAAGGAATGAAGAAGCAGAAAAAAGAAATAATTAAGGGGGGAAAAGAGATTTAATTTCCTTTTAAGTGCTTTTCCCCTTATGGTATAGTGAATAGAAAGAAAGTCTTGGAGCGAAAAAGAGTCTTAGATGTCTTTTCTAACACTGTGTCTTCTGTCTTATAAGAGTTTGGATCATTTTCCTTTTGAGTTATTTATTCTTAGGTGCCCAAACTTGTTTACTAGATCTAGAGGCCATATTTGTTTTGGTTGTTACTATTTTTCATATTGATTTTTCTTTTGTTGGAATTTATTTAGTAATGTATTTTTCTCCAGTTACGTATGAAACAACTTTTAACATTGGTTTTAAATCTTTGAATTCCAAATTCTCTCCTTTCCTGTCCCACCCCACCTCCATTGAGAAGTCAAGCAGTTTGATATAGGTTATAGATGTTTAGTCATGCAAAACATTTCCATATTAGATGTGTTGTGAAAGAAAATATAGACAAAAATATCTCAAGAAAAAGAAGGAAAGTAAAAAGTGTGTTTCGATCTCTATTCAAACACATCAGTTCTTTCTTTGTGGATAGGATTTTTCATCATAAGTCCTTCAGATTTTTCTTGGATCATTGTATTGCTGAGCATAGCTAAGTCATTCATGGCAGATCATCTTACAATATTATTGTTACTTTGTATACAGTACATTTCACTTTGCATCAGGTCATGTAAGTCTTCAGGTTTTTCTGAGTGTATCCTGCTCATAATTTCTTATAAAACGATAGTATTCCATCACAATCACATAACACAATTTGTTCACCATTCCCAATTGATAGGCATCTCCCAATTTCCAATTCTTTGATACGAGAAAAGAGCTGCTATGAATATTTTTGTATATAAAGGTCCTTTTTTGTTTGTTTTTTACCTCTTGGGATACAGACATAGTAGTGGTATTGCTAGATCAAAGAGTATGCATGGTTTAATAACCGTTTGGTCATAGTTCCAAATTGCTCTACAAAATGGTTGAATCAATTCACAACTCCACCCACAATGCATTGATGTTTCATTTTTTTCCCACATAGCCTCCAACATTTATCATTTTCCTTTTCTGTCCTATTAGACCATCTAATAGGTATGAGGTAGTACCTCAGAATTGTTTTAATTTGCATTTCTCCAATCAATACTGACTTGGAACATTTTTTGTGCGACTATAGCTTTGATTACTTCATCTGAAAACTTTTTATCTTTTGATCATTTATTGATTGGAGAATGGCTCTTATTTTTATAATTTGACTTAGTTCTCTGTATGTTTGAGAAGTGAGGTCTTTATCAGAGAAACACTTCAAAATGTTTTTCACAGTTCCTTTGCTAACTTTATTTCCCTTCATGTTATTTCCTCCATCCCACTTATTCTATTCTCTCTCTCCTTTCACCCTTTCTCTCCTCAAAAGTATTTTGCTTCTGACTACACCCTCCCCCGATCTGCCCTCCCTTCTATCATCCTGCTGCTGCTCTTACACTCTTCCCCTCCTACTTTCCATAGGGTAAGATTGATTTCTATTCTCAATTGAGTGTGTATTTTATTCCTTCTTTGAGCCAATTCTGATGAAAGTAAGGTTCACTCACTCTCCCTCACTTCCCCCTCTTTCTTTTCACTGTAAAAGCTTTTTCTTGCCTCTTTTATGTGAGATAATTTACCCCATTCTACCTCTCCCTTCCTCTTTCTCCCAATACATTCCTCTCTCGCCTCTTAATTTTATTTTTTAGATATCATCCCTTCATATTCAACTCACACCGATGTCTTCTGTCTATATGTACTCCTTTTAACTGCCTTAATAAGAAGAAAGTACCTTTGAGTTACAAATATCATCTTCCTGTGTAGGAATGTAAACAGTTTAACCTTATTAAGTGCCTTATGATTTCCATTTCTTGTTTAAGTTTCTATGCTTCTCTTGAGTCTTATATTTGAAAGTCCAATTTTCTATTCAGTTCTGATCTTTTCATCAAGAATGCTTGAAATTCCTCTATTTCATTGAATATCCATTTTTCCCCTGAAGGATTATACTTGGTTTTGCCAGATAGGTGATGCTTGGTTGTAATTCTATCTCCTTTGCCCTTCAGATTATCATATTCCAAGCCCTCTAATTCTTTAATGTAGAACCTGCTAAATCTTGGTTATCCTGACTGTGGCTCCATGATATTTGAATTGTTTCTTTCTGGCTATTTGCAGAATTTTCTCATTGTCCTGGGAGCTCTAGAATTTTACTATAGTATTGTTGGAAGTTTTCATTTTGCAGTCTCCTTCAGGAGGTGATAGGTGTTTTCTTTGAATTTCTATTTTATCCTCTGGTTCTAGAATATCTTTTTCATTGATAATTTCTTGAAAGATGATGTCTAGGCTCTTTTTATGATCATTGCTTTCAGGTAGTCCAATCATTTTGAAATTGTCTCTCCTTGATCTATTTTCCAGGTCATTTGTTTTTCCAGTGAGTATTTCACATTGTCTTCTATTTTTCGTTCTTTTGGTTTGGTTTTATTGTTTCTTTATTTCTCATAAATTCATTAGTTTCCATTTGTTTAATTCTGATTTTTAAGGAATTATTTTCTTCAATGAGCTTTTGAGCTTCATTTTCAATTTTTGAACAGTTTTACTTTTTAAGGAGTTTTAATTTTCTTCAGTCAGATTTTGTGCCTCTTTTTCTATTTGACCAATTTTACTTTTGAAGGCATTCTTCTCCTCATTGGCTTTTTCTACCTTTTTTTGCCATTTGCCCTACCATGTTTTTGAAGGTGTTATCTTCTTTAGCATTTCTTTTATTTGTTTCTCCTTCCCAAGCTATTGATTCATTTTTCATTATTTTCTTGCATCATCCTCATATCCCTTTCCAATTTTTCCTCTACCTCTCTTACGTGACTTTCAAAATCCTTTTTTTTTTTTTTTTACCTCTTCCATGGTCTGAGACCAATCCATAATTTTTTTTTCTTGGAGACTTTGGATGTAAGAGCTTTGACATTCTTTTCTTTTTTTGTGTATTTTGAGCTCACTTGTCATCATAGTAACTTTCTATGGTCAGGATCTTTTTCTTGTTGTTTGCTCATTTTTCCAGCCAATTTCTTGACTTTTAACACTTTTTTAGAGAGGAGCTCTGCTTCCAGGGTGGAGAGTGCACTGGTCTAAGCTTCAGAGGTTTTGTGCAGCTGTTTTTAGAGATACTTATGGGGACCTGTAAGTTTTAATTCTTCTAAGGTAGTACGATATAAGAAGAGGTGCGTTTACTACTTAACTTGTCTGTGTTCTAGTGTGTGAGTGACCACAAGCACAAGCATTCTTTTCTTCCCTGGAACTGTGATGAAAGTCCCCACTTCACTGTAGCCCACAAGCTCTGTTGTGTTAGTATTCCTCCTCACCCTGGCACTGCCACCCTTGACTGTAACCTGGTATGGACAAAGCAACAGAGTTCTGCCTCAGTGCTTGCAAAGAGATTCCTGTAATCCTCTTCTGATCTTTTGTTCAACCCCTTACTCTGTATGGACTGAGAACTCAGGAAGTAGCTTCTGCTGTTGCTGCTGCTGCTGATTCAGTGGTTCCCAAAGCCTGCTCCTGGTTTGCTCATTTTGGGGCTGTGCTGGTGCAGCCCATGCTGGGCTGTGCCCCGCTCTGACCCAAGTATAAGAGACCTTCCCTGCTGACCTTCTGAGTGATTTTTGGCTGGAAAATTATTTTACCCTGTCTTTTTGCGTGTTCTGCTTCTCCAAGAATTGCTTTATGACAGTATTTAAAGGTGTTGGAGGGGTTTTCAGGAGATCTCAGGTAAGTTGCTGCCTTTTCTCTACCATCTTGTCTGTACCCCTGATTTTTTTTGTTCAAAGTCTTTGAGTTTTTGGCACTTTCATTTTTTTTTTGTCTCCTTAGTTTCCTTATCACTCATATTCTGACTCTCTCCTTTCTGATTATGGTTTCCTTGGGGGCTGGATCTCAAAGCATGTCAGCCTCCTACCATACTGGACAATTCACAGTTCACCAGTACATATCTGTCACAAATGCCTTCTGTGGTATCAGAACTGGCACAATCTGGGTGCTGTGCTGTCTCACAGGCTTAGTGAAGTGCTATATGTCACTTTGCCACAGAAACACTCCTGCTATCCTGTCCTTGTGAGCTTTCTCGCTTTCTCTGTAGCCATTTAGATTTGAAGATTTTTTCCACCTCTTAATAGGCCATATGACTGGCTTATGTCACAGGAAGTCTAAGTCACATGTGGTGGGAGGAGCTTCCTGACAAGAAAAGGAAGTTATGTCACAGGAAATGCTGAGACAGAGAGAGAGAGAGAGAGAGAGAGAGAGAGAGAGAGAGAGAGAGAGAGACAGAGAGAGAGAGAGAGAGAGAGAGAGAGAGAGACAGAGAGAGACAGAGAGAGAGACAGAGAGAGAGAAAATAGTAGTTATGGCTACTAATGGCCACCCTCATGATTGTTAGAACTGAACAGGCTGTGACTTAGCTGTACTGTGAGTTTGTTTTGGGGAAGATCCCAGCAGGGTGTAGGAGAGGTTTTGGGATGGTGAAGTTACAGGCTGTGATATGGTATTTTAAGCTCCTTGCTGTTATGATAAAGTGGGCCGACGGGCTGTGGGAGCTGAACATTTGGTTATGGGATATGGTTTTCTGGTATCTGAATAAATGTTATACCTTTTTACCTTTTTTATGGAGAGTCTCTCATACTATTCAATACAGAACTACATAGGCATATTTGTGATTATTGTTGATGTTGTGTTTATTGCCTTACTGATACAGTTCCTCAGTTTTCTAGCCCAGCATCAGCAATTAAGAGCCATTCCCCCCCCCCCAGCACTGCCAGTTCAAAGCCTTGCAGTTCTGGAGGTCCTGGGTTATACCCTGCAGCAGACTCCCTTTTGGAAGGCCGTGGCCAAGCTGACTTCAAGCCTTGAGCAAATTTTCATAATCTCTTCAGCACTGGAAGGAGGGATGAAGGACCTATTGTGTATGAGTTGGGTTTAATATAATCTTATGTCATTTCTTTGGGTCTAGTTGTTCAGCATTATATTCAGTGGGAGGTGAGGGAAGGGTGTTGGGTGAGTTCTAGGTCAGTGAGCACCACCAGTTATTGTGTGTGTGTGTGTGTGTGTGTGTGTGTGTGTGTGTGTGTGTGTGTGTGTGTTTGCTTTTTTTACCTTTTGGATTCTGGATTTTCTAGACCTTGGAGACAGCTGAAGTTGCTTTACCTGTGGTGCTTAATTTCTGTTTTAGAAAGGTTTGAGAGGTCATAGGAATCAGAGAAAATATATAGTTTTCTATCTTGCTACTAATGTGACCAAAAAGTCTCTGGATAGTATCAATTGTCAGGAAATGTTTCCCAATGTCAGGCCTATTTTTGCTCTGTACCATGTCCACACATTACTTCTGGTTCTCTCATCAGTGCCAAAAGATATTAATTCTAATCCTTATTCCACATGACAACCCTTCAAATACATAAAAAACAGGAATCATATCCCTCTTTAGTCCCTGTCCTCCAGACTAAACTATGCCAAACACTTTAAATAATCTTCTTATGACATAGGGTTCAAAGCCTTTAAGCATCTTTGTTTTCTGCCCCTTAATATTCTCTAGCATTTGACTGTCATTTCTAATTTGTGATAGCAAGGAATGAACATAATACTCCAAATGCATTTTTGCCAATGTGGGAGACAGTGGGAATCACCTTCTTCCAGTCAGAGTTTTACTGTTGTTCAGGGTCATTATCCTTGGGGAGATATAACCTGGAAACTATTTCTGGAGATGCTGGAGTCTCTACTTTCTCAATAGCCACAGCTACCAATGACTCACAAGAGAAGGTTCATACTACCGGAATCCTTAATACATTGTTAAATAGTTTAACATCTGAAATGTAAATGATTTTATCAATGAAAATTACACTGAAGCAAATACATTATCATGCCTCTTGCCTGTTGTACCCCTATGAGCACCATTTATGTCTGACATGCAGGTAAAATTGCCTATATGTTTTTGTTCTCCCCTTTCAAACATAAGCTTTTGAGAAAGAAATTGTATTGTTGCTGCTGTTGCTGTGTTTTAGATATACCAAGCAATCAGTAACAGCCTTTTCATTCATTCATTCACTCTAATTCCTATAAGGTATGCATCTCTTAATGGAGGCCAATATCAGTTTAACTCTTTTGACTGCCAAATTACATTGTCTGCTCATAATTATTTTTCATGGCATAAAATCTCTCTGCTTTTTTAGGGAAATGTAATTAAAGATACTTCTTACAATTTGTACTTATGAATGCAACTTTATGAATGCAAATGTATAACTTCATATTTATCACTATTAAATTTCATCAAAAGAATTAAGCCCAAGTTCTTGCTGATATAGATTTTAAAAATTTATTATTTATCTTAAACTTTCTTTTATTTTTAAATTCTGAGTTCCAAATTGTCCACCTCCTTACATGGCTCCCCTTGCCACTGTGAAGGCAAGCAAAATTATATCAATTATACATATGAAATCTTATAAAACATATTTATGTGTTAGCCATATCTCAAAAAAAGCCAAAAATAAAGAAAAGCAATAAACTTGTACTTCAATTTGTACTCAAAGTTCATCAGTTCTATCTCTGCAGGTGGGTAGCATTTTTCATCATGAGTCCCTTGGTATTATCTTGCATCATTGTATTGATCAGAGTAGCTGAGTCCATCACAATTGATCATTGTTCAACATTACTGTTGCTATGCACAAAGATCTCCTGGTTCTTCTCACTTAAATTTCCATTGGTTCATATAGTCCTTGCTATATTTTCCCCCCTGAAACCACCCTCCTCAATATTTCTTATAGCACAATATTCCTCCATCACAATTGTATAAGATAACTTGTTTAGCCACTCCCCAATTGATGGGTATAGCCTCATTTTCTAGTTATTATCCATCACAAAAAGAGCTGATATAAATATTTTTATGCCCATGGATCATTTTCCTTTTTCTTAGATTTCTTTGGGGTACAGACTTAGTAGAGATACTGGCACATCAAAGGGTTTGTACTGTTTTATAGTCCTTTGGGCATAATTCCAAATTATTTTCTAAAATGGTTGGACCAGTTCAGAACTCCACCAATAGTTCATTACTGTGCCTATTTTCCCTCATCCCTTTCAGCATTCGTCATTTCTTATAGGTGTAAGGAGGTATATCGAACTTGTTTTAATTTACCTTTTTCTAATCAATAGTGATTTAGAACATTTTTATGTGATTATAAATAGCTTTGATTTCTTCCTCTGGACACTACCTGTCCATATCCTTTGACCATTTATCAATTTGGGAATGGCTCATTTTTTATGAATTTCACCCAGTTCCTTTTATATTTGAGAATGAGGCCTTTATCAGAGAAGTTTATGGTAAAAATTGTTTGACACAAATTTTCTATGATATTACTCTAATTTTCCTCATTATTTATTTTAATTAGGTCTATTTTGCTTTTGCTTTGTCTGAGATCTTGATTGCCACTCCCGCCTTTTCTACTTCTACTGAAGCATAATAGATTCTGCTCCAGCACTTCATTTTAACTCTATATGTGTCTTTCTGTTTCAAGTGTGTCTCTTATAAAGAACATATTGTTGGATTTTAGTTTCTAATACATTTTGCTAACTACCTCTGTTTTATGGGTGAGTTTATCCCATTCACATTCACAGTTATGATCACTAACTCTATATTTCCTTCTATTTTGTTTTAGTCTGTTTCTCCTTCACTTTCTGTTTTTTTCTTGTCTCTCCTCAAAAGTACATTTTGCTTCAGATGACTGCCTCTCTTCATCTGGCCTCCCTTTTATCATTTTTCCCAACCCCTTAAAACTTATTCCTTTCCCCTTCTATTTCCCTGTGGGGTAAGACAGGCTTTTAAACCTAATTGAATTTGTATATATGTTCTTTCTGTTTTGAACCAATTCTAGAAGGTGTAAGGTTCAAACATTGCCTGTTGCCCACCAACCCCCATTTTCCCCTTCACTATAAAATACTTCTTTGTGTGTCTTTGTAATGTGAGGAAATTTTCCCCATTCTGCTTCTCCTTTCCCTTCTTGTATCGCATCACTCTTTTTCTCCTCTTCATTTTTTTTTATTTTGGAAATCATCCCAACATAATCAACTTACACCCATGCCCTCTGTCCATGCATACATCTGCTAACTACCCTAATAATGATAAAGTTCTTTCAAGTTACACATATCATCTTCCTATATAGGAATATAAGTACTTTAACTTTACTGAGTCCTTTATTATTACTCTTTCATGTTTGCCTTTTTGTGCTTGAGTCTTGTGTATAAACATTAGATTTTCTATTCAACTCTTGTCTTTTCATTAAGAAAGTCTGAAAGACCTCTATTTCATTAAATATCCATTTTCACCCTGATAGATTATGCTCCGTATTTCTGACTAGGTTATTCTTGGTTGTATTTCTAGCTCCTTTGCCTTCCAGAATATCATATTCTAAACCCTCTCTTCCCTTAAAGAGGAAACTATGAAATCTTGTGTGATTTTGACTATAGATAGCTCTGTAATACTTGAATTATTTCTTTCTGACTGCTTGAAATATTTTCTCTTTTCCATGGGAGCTCTGAATTTGATTATAATATTCCTAAGAAATTTCATTTTAGGATTTCTTTTAGGAGGTGATCAGTGGATTCCTTCTCTTTCTGTTTTGTCATCATCTGGATCTAAGATATAAGACAATTTTCCTTTATAATTTCTTGAAATATGATTACTATGCTTTAAAAAATCATGGCTTTCAGATAGTCAAATAATTTTTACATTATCTCTCCTCAATCTATTTTGCAGATCAGTTGTTTTTCTGATGAGATGTTTCATAGTTTCTTTTTTCATGCTTTTGATCTTGTGTTTTTTTAATGTCTCATGGTGCAAATTTTTATTTTTAATGAAGAATTTTCCTCAGTAAGCTTTTGTATTTAGTTTTCCTTTCTGCCAATTCTGTGTTTCTTATTTTATTTTCTTCAGTACTTTTATGTCTCTTTTGCCATACTGTTAATTTTCTTTTCACATTTTCTTACATCACTTTAATTTCTTTTCCTATTTTTTCCTCTACCACTCTTGTCTCTTTCTTAAACTTTTCCAGAAATTCTTATTTAATTTCTGCCCAATTATAATTTTTCTTCGAGGGTTTAGTTGTAGGTATTTTCACATAATTGCCTTCTGAGATTTTGTCTTTCTCTTCCCTGCTACCATAGTAGCTTTTATGATCAGGCTCTTTTTTGTTGTTGTTGCTGACCATTTATTATTCCAGACAATTTCTTGACTTTTAACGTTATGTTAAAGATAGTACCTGCTCACTTAGGTGTGGAGAGACACTGTCCAAAGCTTCAGGCCTTTTTTTGCTATTATTTTCACAAATAGTTCAAGGAATCTGAATGTTTTCAGTACTTCTAATGTGGTGTGATCTTAGGAGAGGTCTGGTCACTGCTCTCACGGTCTGTACTCTGGTTTTTCTTTAGGATGGCCCTTACTCCTCTTGAGCCATAAGTCCTAGTGCTCCTTGTGGCCCTAGATCTACAACCCAGAACTGTGTATGGGCAAAATAATTGCAAAAACAGCAGCACCAGGAGTTGCCTGTAATCATTTTCTGACCAGTTGTCCAATCCCCTATCTGAACTGAGCACTCAGGATCGTGCTGCTACTGCCCTAGTCGCTTCCAAGGCCCTCTGCTGGTGCTGCAGTTGCCTGCATTCTGAGCCAGTCTTGACTCTGGAGTCATAGGCCTCTCTTGCTGACTTCTTAAGTTATCTTAGGCTGGGAAAAAATGTTTCATCCTGACCTTTTGTTGGCTCTGCCATTCTAGAATTTGATTTGAGGCTTTATTTTAAAGTTGTTTTAAGGGAAATGTTGGGAGTGTTCAGCTGGGTTGCTGTTTCTCCTCTACCATCTTGGCTCTGCCTTTCCATTTATGTGTTTGTGACAATCTGTACTTGTATAGTCCTCCAAATCACAGTTCATAGTTTTTAATAAGCAATTTATGGTAGCTCAGATGGGATATTTTCCTTGCCCAGAGCTACTTCTAGGCAAAATACTTAAGGAAACAGCTTGTCTTCAGCACCCTACCCTTCTGTGACCACTTCCTTAAACATCCAATAATGTCATGTAAATCAAATTCTCAACTCCAATGCTCCCCTCAAAAAAAAAAACAAAAACAAAAACAAACTTAATCCTCCTAGGCATTTTCCTGTATTGTAGAATCTCTCTTCTTTCTATACTCATCCAAATCCCCATTCCCTCAAAGAACTGGATCTCAGCTCATTATTAGGAGCACAATAATTTGCCTAAAGTAATTCCCATAAGTGGACATAAATGGCCATAGGAGAGGATGGAAAAATATGCACTCCCTTGCCATTAGAGAAAGGTCAATCCTTTGTTCCTTTAATTGAGCCATACATATTCACATACACAATTACATTTTAAAAGAGGATGATTGTTAATCCAAAATGAATTAAATTTTAATAGTAGAATTGTAGGCATCATTACCAAGCCAAATAAATATTTTCAAAGAGTGGGGAAAGACAATTTTGAATAGGAAACTTCCTGCGGTCCCCCAAATTACAACACATAAGAAACCACCTCAGTCTTATTTCTGGAAAAAGAAAAAAATGACTCAGAAATATACTGTCCATTCGTATATATGTAATTATTTCTTGTCACAGAATCATAGAGATAGAGTTGGAAGAGACCTTAAAGCCCATTAAGTCAAATTCTCCCTTTTTTCAGAAGAGGAAACAAAGAATTGTTTGGCTTGCCAAAAATCACAGAGCTAGAAAATGTAAAAGCAATATTCAAACATGTCTTCCTAATTTTACTTCCATAACTCTATCTATGTACCCCTTAACTAACATATGAAAGCTGGAAGGGACTTCTAAACCAGCTCCCTCATTTCACAGATGAGCAAACTGGTATTCAATAATGTTAAGTGAATTGCCCAAGGCCACGCAAGTAGAAAGAAATAGAACTAGGATTCAAACCCAAGTCTCAAATCCAAGTGATTGCCACTCCTATTTCCATTACACCACACTGGGACAAGAAAGGAAATTCTTCACCTCGTAATACATCAGAATTATAAAAAAAAAAAAAAAGGAAATCTGTGACAAAGGATGGATTGAAATGCGTTGGTTCAGTATTTTAGATATCTAAACTATAAACAATATACTTTGAAGCTCTAAGTAGCAAAATAAGTGCCAGTTTATATTGGTAAAGAGAGTTTCCTCCCTGGGAGGGAGCTCCTTACACTCAGTAAAACATGTATTCAACACCTATCCTCTTCATCATCCTCCCTTAAGCTCCAAAGACCACATTGTAGAAAGAGTACTAGCAGAAAGGGGAAAAGAAAACAAAAAAAGAATTTTGGAATTCAACTAAGATGTGAGCTTCATCAGACTTGTGTACATAAACACACAACCTTCCAAATTGTGTAGGGAAACAAAAACACATGTACTTACAAAGAAACTTCTTTCAAATGCAACTAAGCAATTTATTAGATTCTTAGATAAGCACCTGAGCTCTTAAGTGAGAAATTCTTCTCGTGCATAGATGTATATGTTCTAATCAGTCATGGGAGGTTTGTAGGGGTACTTTCCCATAGATCACTGATGAAAAATTCATCACCTATTATGAACAAGAGAAGGATAGCATTTCCTTAGCTTCTAATTCAAGCCCATACTTAAGATAGAATTTCAATCATTGTCTCTATGAATATTTTAAAAACAAATGGAAATCACAGGATTGAATGCCAACGCAAAAAAAAAAAATGTTTACTTTGAAAGCATCTCACAGAAACATCTTTAGCTTAGGAGGTCAAAGATCTAGAGCTGAAAGGGACCTCAGAATATTTAATCTAGCTTCGGTCTTCATTTTATACGCCATTTTTACCTCCAATGTATTATGATTCAGAGTCAAGAAGACCAATATTTAAGTCATAACTCTGACAAAAACTGACTGTATGATCTTTGACAAATCACTTAACCTCTTAGGGCTTCAGGCAACTCTCTGTGTCTAAGTTACAGAAAAGGTAGTGACTAGAATTGGTACAGGGAGTTTCTTTACTAATGAAATCAGTGATTCAATCTTCATCCTCTCATAAAAAAGAAGACTTTGAAAGATTTTGTCAAGTGTCTTGCTGAAATACAGATTATACATTTCTGTGGTATCCCATGATTCTCCAACCTAATAAATCCCTCTCCTATTTTTTTTCTTAAGAAGGAATAATACTTTGATATTTCTTGTTCTTAGTTCCATGTTTGCTGGGAGTAATTATCACTTCATTTTCTAAGTACACACACTTTTATGATCCAGTTTCAAAAATTGCCAGCAATTCACATCAAGTTTACTATTTCCTAACACCTCTTATTCATTTTGCCTCACTTTTTAAAAGTTGGGAAATTCTCCATAGCCTCCCTTCTCACGTCTTCTCCATGATTCCCCAATGAGGATAAACAGAGGCTCTGCAATCACATGAGAAGTTCATTTCTTTGGCCTGGTATTACATTTTTCTACGTCTGGAAACTTGAACAAATTTAAGGCAAGAAGGTATTCTTAATATAGTCTCACTTTGCATGGGTTTTAAATCCCAGCAAGTGATTTATATACTTTAGATTTTTTGCAACCCCCATCTCTTTCATGGGTTGAGCTTTCTGTCTCACAGATCTGTACCACATTTCATCACTTATCAGAAGAATGAATGTGTCCCTTCTCTCATATTTGGGGCATGTGCTCTGTAAATCTTAGTCACCAAAAAGTAGTCATGGCTATGGCTATGGCTATTGCTCCATTTTAGAATCAGAATTTTCTCTTATAGAGTCTCTGATCTTTATCCATATTTCCTTTTTTATAGAAAAACTGGCCATAATATGAAATCTATTTCTTTCTGTTCTTTCTGGAAATCTGATTTCCTAAAGTCTATGGCATGTGATAATATAGCCATTTTCAATTAGTCAGCAAGCATTTATTAAGCATCTCATATGCCAGACACTATGCAAAGTGTTGGGAATGCAAAGAAAGACAAAAGATAATCTATGTGTTCAAGAAATTCAGTCTAAAGAGGGATACAGCATGGGAACAATTATGTATAAGCAAAGTATATACGAGATAAATCGGAGGTAATCAGCAGAAGGAAAGGATTAGTATTAAGGGAGATTGAGAATAGAGAATGTAGGATTTTAGTTGGGACTTGAAGGAAGCCAGAGAAGTCAGGAGGTGCAGAAAAGGAGGAAGAGAACTGCAAGTATGGTAGACAGCCAGGAAAATGCTCTGAATTGGTAAAGTCTTGTGTGAAGAATAACAAGGAGACCAGTGTCACTACATCACAGAGTACCTGGAGATGATTGAGTTGTGAGAAGATTAGGGAAGTAGAAGGAGGTTGGATGATGAAGGTCTTTGAAAGTCAAACAGAAGATTTCATATTTGATCCTAAAGGTGATAGGGAACTACCGGAGTTTAATGAATATGGGGATGACATGGTCAAACTTGACCTTTAGGAAGATCAACTTGACAGCTAAGTGAAGGATGGAAAGTAGTGGAGAGAGAATTGAGGCAGGGAGACTACCCAAAAGGCTGTTATTTAAAAGTGATATGGTCACTCTGATAGTTCTTGTTACTTCCAAATCACCAAGCACCTCTTTCTTGTTATTCAGTAGCAAATCCAGAGCAGATTCTGTCTTTGCTACTTCTACTTTACGAAGCAAATCTCTCATCGAAGCAAATCAATAACAACAAAATAATTTTGAATGCTTTTTTTGCCTAAGGAATGGAGCCAGTTCAAAGTAGTTCATGAAAGCCAATTATTATATTTTCAATGTCACATTTATACTTCAAAAATTGGCAAAGGCTACAGAGCCGGGCATGACTTACTGTTTGGTTAAGTGTTTATATTTTAAATAAAAATGTGAATGCAGATTAAACTTAAAAGTGTGTCATGCAATTTTAGAGAGCTGATTATTAAACATTTACTAGCATATCCCTGGATATAACAGTTAAGATGTATGAAGAGAAAGAACCTTAGATATTGAGTCACAGGATCTAAGTTGTTATTCTTGCTCTACTACTGAACAATGATAATGACCATCATCAACATCACTAGGATTTATATAGTACATTAAGCCTTGAAGAGCATGTTACATGGATTTTCTCAGTCGATCCCTGCAACAATCCTGGGAGGTAGGTGCTATTATTAGTCCCAATTCGCAGACAAAGAAATTGAGATATAGAGACGTTAAGTGATTTGTCCAGAATCATATCCTCGATAAGTGTGTCTGAGGAAAAAAAAATTCATCTCAGGTTTTCCTGATTCCAAGTCCCACCCTCTATCCAAGGTACCACCTAGCAGTCCACCAGGAATACTCTTTTTTATGTTTCTTAGGTATTTTAAAAATGCATTTAAACAATCATTTATTCCCAAACTGAAAATAATTATTGCCACTTTATGCCTGTGTGTTCTTTAGCAAGTCATTTAATCTTTGCCTTAGTTTCCTCATCTATAAAATAACTAAATTGGAAGAACTTAGGATCCCTTCAAGCCCTAACTTCTCTGATCCTTAAAAGAAAAAAATGAAGGTGGGAGAGTTCGAGTTCAGATATAATAGAGCCTGGTGAGTATGAGTGTTTGGGAATAATAGGAAGGGGAAAAAGAAAAGAAGACATCATTGAAGGAATAGAACAGAGAAGGATTCATAGGATCCTAGAATTAGAGCTGGAAGGTACTTTTGAAGTCACAAAGTCCAACTGTCTCATTTTCCAGTTAAAGGCTTTGAGTCCCAGAAATGTTAAGTAACTTGCTCAGGGTCACAGCTACAGAAGGCAGTATTTGAGCCGAGCTCTTCCTAACTTGTTGTCTACTACTCTATGCAGCACACCTGCTCCTTTGGAAGAAAAGTAGAAGGTTAAAGTTTACTGTGGAGTGAACAGGGGAAAAAAACATAGAGCATTTGGACTAGGGACACGGCAAGAAGAAAAGATAGAACATTAAGAGGCAGAATAGATTTTCAAAAATGAGGTAGGAGAGTGATAGACTCAATTGCATAGAAAATATGTATAGAACTGAAAAGAGAAAATGACAAATCAAAGTACCTCTTGAAGGAGAAGAAAAAAAAGCATTAGCATATTTGGATGATGGAGGTGGGGAAAGTGGCAAAGTTTTTGAAATGCTGTGAGGAAAGTATGATAAGACCTGAAAGTAGAAAAAGTAAGAGAAATGTTCTTATTCAATCTTAACATAAAGCAATCAGACATGACTGACAGAAACAGAATAAGTGAAAAGTCCAAACAATCCAAGAGAAAGATAAACCCGGATTCTGATATTCAAGAAGGATGGTTGTATAAGATTGGGCAAGAATATATAAATCCTATAAATCAAATGCAGGAATACTCAGCAATATTATGAGCTTATTTATAATGATAATAACTCCCATTTAGATAGTACTTTTAAGGATATATAAGATTACATAAACCTTATATATTTCACAAAGTTCTTTATAAATTCATTTTATCCTTACAGTAACCCTGCAAGGTAGATGCTATTACTATCCCCATTTTGCAGACAGGGAAATTGAAGTAGAAAGAGGCTAAGTGACAGCCCAAAGTCACACAGCTAATTCAGTGATGGAGGTCAGATTTGAACTCAGTCCTTCCTGACTCCAGTGTTCTAACCACTATACCACCTTGCTGCCTCTTACTCATTTAGCATATACACAGCACATTAAAATTATCTTAAATTTTATTTTGTTTTGTAAATTGGGGTTACATTTTCCTACAGTTTTGCTTATGGAGGGCTGCTAATCTCTTTCATCTCAAAGGCTATGCCAGTGGAACCCTAACACTGGAGGTCCTACAAAGCTAGAAAGGCTCTGAGTATAGTCTCAGTGACAGACCTACTGTTGTCCACGAACCAATCTGAGTACAGAGAATCTTGTCAACACTGTATTGCATTCAGTGTGATTTCTATAAACATGGCATTTTAAGAGTGATCTGCTCTCCTTATCAATGGCAGTAAAACTCTGATGTGCCACACCATTACTCCATGTAGTACTGAAAGCACTAAAAAGGCACCCAAAGAAATAAAGAATTGGTGGACCTGAAAACAAAACATATGAAGAAAATCTGTGATGAAGGCAGCATAATTTTAATAGCATTGAAGAATTTATTTTTGAACTATAGAAGATACAAAAGGAATGGAAAACATCGTCATTGATGATATTATTTCAAAAGGCTATTTTAACATGTAATTGGGGGGAAATAAATATATTCAGAAAAAGTTATAGATAAGACATCATTTAACCGGCCTATTCTTCTCATTTCTATAAAATCTTTTTTAAAGTATATGTAAGTATTGACAGTAACTGATGAAAATGTGAAAAAGGAACTGGATGGCTCTTTAAGACAATAAAGAAATAATCTTCTCTAGAAAAGTCATATCACTGGCTAAAAAGTACAGAGAATGCAGAGTTTCTCTGTTTATTCTTTATTGATTACAAAAAAAAAGAATGACAGTAAAACCAAATGCAATGCTAAAGATTTGGCAATAATGTATCTCTCACGCTTGCATTAAGATAATACCACAATTCTGTAATTAAAGCAAGCAGAAAGATTTTGAACAATTCTCTATCAGTCTTAAAACAAGTGTTTTACAAGAAGGTACATGCTGACCAGAGTTGCTTGCCCACCTCATAGAACATATAAATTACAAGGCTCAAATGAAGAAAGGATTCTAGATGATAAAAATTTTCCAGCTGCTCCTGTATATGCATAGTATTATGTGGATTATCAGGGACTTTGCTATTAACAATACCTCCATAGAGGAGGCACTATATTATGGCCATTATGTCATGGTGAGTCAAAATGAGCTGCTAATCTACTTTATGTGTCACAATTCTGGCAAGATATATTGTTTATCTACGTTGATTTTTTCTGTGTAGATTTCTAGACCAATTAATTTAATTAGTCTATCAATATATATATCAGTTGGAGAGACACTGAAGATGGACTGTGAACTGGGCACATGATTGAATGGGTGGGGTGGGTTTGTGTTGGATTGCATTTATGAAATTATGCAGTGCTTCCAGTGATTTTACTGAGCTGCAGTCAGTCTCAAAAATTCACCAGTAATAAAGCTATCTATAGTCATATGAAAAAATGCTCTAAATCACTATCGATTAGAAAAGTGCAAATTAAAACAACTCTGAGATACTACTTCATACCTGTAAGATTGTCTAATATGACAGAAAAAGAAAATGATGAATATTGGAGATGTGGGAGAATTGGATTGGGATGCATTGTTGGTGGAGTTGTGAACTGATCCAACCATTCTGGAAAGCAATTTGGAACTATGCCCTAAGGACTATAAAAGTATGCATACCCTTTGGTCCAGCAATGCTACTATTAGGTCTGTATCCCAAAGAGATCATAAAAAAAGAGAAAAGAACCCACATGTACAAAAATATTAATAACAGCTCTTTTTGTATTGGCCAAGATTTGGAAATTGAGGAAAGCCCCATCAACTGGGGAATAGCTGAACAAGTTGTGGCATATGAACGTAATGGGATGCTATCGTGCTATAATAAATGATGAGCAGGAGAATTTCAGAAAAAAAAGGAAAGACTTGCATCCACTGTTGCTGAGTGAAGTGAGCAGAACCAGGAGACCATTGTACACAGTAACGACCACATTGTGTGATGAACTTTGATAGACTTATCTTTTCTCAGGTATACAATGATCTTAGACAATTCCAAAAGACTCATGATGGAAAATGCTATCCACATTCAGAGAAAGAACTATGGAATCTGAATGCAGACTGAAGCATACTATTTTCACTTTTTTTTGTTTTTTTTCTTTATCATGGTTTTTCCCTTTTGTTCTGATTCTTCTTTCACAACATGACTAATTGTAACAACAATGCTACTTGCTGCTGCTGTGGCCGTGTAAGACCAATAACACCAGCCCACGGGAGAGCTTCTAGCACAGGTTCTTTGATCTGCTTTTCAAAGGAAAGTGACTTTAAGGTGTTTACAATCTCACTTTAATTAAACATACATATATTATTCACTTAGTTCAGGGGAAAAAGTCAGCACCCTGAACTTCAGAGAAAACACAAACAGAAATTACAAGTAGAAATTATATAAACTGAGCAAAATAACACAAATCAGCAAACAGGCTTCTAGCTGTCTGTCCAAGATACTACATACATAGTTACCAAAGAAAAAAGCACTAACATCTGGGTTTTTCTGCTACCTAGAGTCTTGTCTGGTCAAGTCATACAACACTCTTCCAGTGCTCCAAGCAAAATGCTAACCTCATGGTATATATACACTTTTTCAGGGTCAGAGGAGGTCACAACCATGCAACTCAAAGCTACGTGACCTCGGTCTTCCCATGACTTAAGCAGGTCACCAAAGACTCCCCATTCAATCAAAGACTCTTAACTGAAACAAAGGCAAGACTCAAAGACACTTGATTGCCTCAGAGCTAAGAAGCATGCCAAAACAAAAGACAACAAAAAGTCCCACTTTACTTGACATTACAGTAATGTGGAAATGTGCTTAATATGATTGTATATGTATAACCTATATCAGATTTTTTGCCACCTTGGGGAGGGGGGAAGGAAGGGAAGTAGGGAAGAAAAAATTTGGAACTCAAAATCTTATAAAGATGAATAACTAAACAAAAAAGATTATCATTAAGCATTTACCTGCTGATACAATATGATTGAAACATGGAAGGCCAAAATCTACAAAGAATCAATAATAATGATGACCCAAAGGCTAATCAAAAGGTTCATATTGCTGTACCATAGAACATATAGAACATAACAGGATAATATCACTATGACTTACACACAGGAAGTGATATAAGGCATTCTGAAGGAAGTGTATGACCAGAAAAGAAGATCCAGATGAAATATGAGAATGAGATAGTAGATAAGATGAAGAGGGCTTTGGACTGATACCTGAGAAATATTAAGAGACTTAGAGGAAGGACTCTAACATATTAGGTAGATTCCCTATGAAAAAAATAACAGAATGGCATGATGTTGTAAGGTCTGTTGAACTGTGACAGTGTTGATTCATTTCATAGTGTCTCATGTGTGGCTACAATGGCCCCTTCTAGTTATTGGTAAGGACACAGTTTTGCTTTTCATGATTTTCTAACTGCCGGTGCTTGCTTCCTTACTCTGTGAAGTACAGATGAATCAATAATGATTTTTACTGAATATATGTAACATATATATGTATACATATGTATATATGTAGATATAGAGTTCTCAGGATAACAAAGGCACCATAGGTCAGTGGCAGGACCTGAATCTAGGTCATCCCAACAATATGACCAGCTTTCTCTCCATTATGCCATGTTGACTCGTTATATACACATTTATATATAGTTTTATTAATATGTTAATCCTGTATTCTCTATTAGCATCTTTGCATTTCTGGTTTTTTCTATCATCTTAATGGAACCTGAATAATTATTTTTCATGTCTAATATCCCAAGGAAGAAAACATAATCACCTCCATAAGTCCTTTGATTCCTCACTTGAGAGAACAACCCAAGAGAATGCTTCCAGCATTTGTCATTATTTTTTAAAAGAGAGACAATTATCTGGGAAGATTTATGCTTATATAACTTGGCATGTGTTCTATAAATATTAATCATATTTTGCTTTTTAAAAAATTATACCTCTAGAACTAGCTTAGATCTTTCCTTCTTTTGTGACTTAATAATCCCAGGAAGTGTTCAATGCAGTCCCGACTTCCCCATAGCATGTGGTAACATCTCTTTCTAAATATCTCCCTTCTTAGCCAACCATTGAGAATATTCAATTTTAAATTTCTTATGCCTATCCCCTCCCCCTGACATTGTAGAAAATAATTATCAATATGCCTATGTAGTTCTGTATCACAAAATATAAGAGACTCTCCATATAGAAGGTGGAAGAAGTAAACCATTTATTCAGACACCAGAGAACCAGATCCCAAAACCAATAAGGCCAATTCGTCATAGCAGCAAAGAATTCAATACACAATATCACAGCAGAGAACTACTCCATCTTAAAACCAACTGCCCCACTGCTGATGCATTCCCACAAACACACTCATAGCACAACTGGCTCACCTGTGCTAGCCTAGCTCTTTCTCTCTCACTTCTAACTGCTCTCTCAGCATTTCTTGTGACATGCTTTCCTTTTCCTCTCAGCAAGCTCCTTCCACCGCATGTGACTTAGGCTTCCTATGATGTAAGCAGGTCATATGGCCTATTAATGGGTGGGAAAGATCTTAAAATCTAAATTACCTTTACACCCCCTCACAACTAATTGATGTTCTCTACTATCTCAAAGTGTAGATCTAGAGGTAGAAGTAGAGATAACAACTTGCTTGTCACCAATCACTTTCCTTGAACCCCAGAAAAGGAGCCACTCTAATATACATCAGTCAGGACTTCTCATATTTTAAAAAGGGAAAACTGAGAGGCAATATTTGGAGCTATTATTCTAAGCATCCCAATTCAGACATTAATTTGGAGGACCGCAGTCTTCCTCTCTTATCTCAACCACTCTGTGACCTCATGTTTGATTAAGCTAGGTTAGGTTCGGATTTGGATTTGAGCTGGCAATAAGGCACACTCTCAAAGAATAAGATTTTTATTGAAAGACAGGGAAAATACTCTATCAAACCCACACCCACAATAATCAACAATTCCTAAGCAACACATTTAACACAACAAAGACAAAAACACAGACGACACAGATTCATCACCTCTTGGAGGAACTCCAGCACTTCATCCTCTCAAAGCTGAGGGGGTCCCGGCTTACACAGCTCAGCTCGATCAAGGCCCGAGAGGGAAAATGGTCCCAGGTGAAGCGTCCTCCCCATGGGTGAGATCCCAATGTAACTGCTCCATGTGGTGACTGTTATAAGATGCTGAACAAAGAAAGTTTTTTCCCTGCCAGAGAGGGGAGATTCACTGCTAACTGCCCAGGATGTTCTCCGCCAGAGAGGGTGGACACTCCCCTCAGGAGGGGAAGATCTTGTCAATCATTTTGTTTTTGAGAACTGGCTAGGTCCTCAAGAAGCAGCTTCAGAAATATTTCCTGCCCTTTGTTCAGGAGTGTGTTCCATCTTTTGTTAAGGTCTATCAGTCAGAGAGGAATGTCTGAGAGGCGCATTCTCACAGAGGGGCTTCACAGTCTCCTAGCCAGAAAGCAATGTCTGATTCTTTATTCCAAGCCAGAGAGTTTGAAGATCTTACAGGAGCTGGGGGGTAGGGGAGAAGGAAGAAAAGCTGGGCTTGCATTATAATATGGAGTATCTTCTATATGATTTATCATTCACCTCAGTTATCTACGTAAACTATTTTTAAATAATGTCTTTCGTCCAGGTCCTCTTCCCCATTCCCCACTCCCCAGAGTGAATATCGAATTTTCATATAATCGCTTATTTGGAGAGCACTTTGGTGACAAAGGGAAGAATTCACAGAGTGAGCCTTCAGGTGCAGTTAGTAGTTCTATTTCACAAGAACAAAAATTTCTTAGGCTAGTGAAGTACAAGATGTGAATACAGTATACATCTAATACAGGTTGATTAAGTATGTTATTGAAGGCATAGATTAGATCCTTGCTAATGAGAGGAACCCACACAGATGAGATTCTGGATCCATTGTTGTACTATAAGCAGAAAGAGAGTACATGGAGCTATAATATGCATTTTTCTAACTAATTAAAAACTCTTTGGTAGATGATTTCCATAAAGCATAAGTTCTGTTCCTATGTATCTTATGGGTTAAGCTGTATATGGAGGGCTTGAATGAGTAGGCAACTACTACCAAAACATAGATCAAGACTGAGGGCTTCAGTGTAGAAATTTCTGCCCCAGCCAGATGATGTAGAAGCCCAGGCTCCTTACAGAAAATAAGATGATAAAAATATTTTTTTTTCTGATCTTATAGAAAACCACATTTCTTTAATCATTTATTCCCTTAATTTGAATAAGTAGACATACATTTCAATCTCATCCCAAATATTTCCTATTTATGTAACCACTGATAAATCACTTATTTCTCAGGGCAAATTTCCTCAGGGAAAAATAGAATTTAAATGACTTTGTGCTCTCCCTTCAGAGTTTCCCTTGACAACATAAGAAATTTTGTCATTTCTAGGAATATAGCAGAAAATAAAAAGGGTCCTTAGCTGCTATCCCCAAATAGGCAAACAACACATAGAATATATAACAAGCTTTATTTCATTTTGCAGAAAATACAAAAGACTTACAAGCACATTAACAGTAAAAACACTTGTTTCCTTTCACAAGGAGTTCAACATACCTCAGGGACCTAGATATTGTCCCAGACAGATGGTATTATAAAAGCATCTCCACCCAAACTTAAAAGTTCAACACCCTTTCCCTATACAGGCTACATAATTCGTAATACCAATGAAGGGCAAGATACAGGTTTGTCCTTCAATGCTTTTACTAAAACTCAGGTCCAGACCCTGGTTGGTCTTGGAATATAGCATTGTCTAGGAACTCATCCTCTAGGCTTAGGAAGGTTGGTTCAAAAACTCCTTTGTTACTCCACCGCTGCTATCATTTTGTGTTTGGCTAGCTCTTCATATGGCCCAGGAGTTCCTCTCTCTAATCAATTTATATAAACCCATACATTTTTTTGATCTGGCTGTAGAAACAGAGTTCTTTAAGCTTTTGAGAAAGGAGATGGTGATACTTATATGGTATTTTGGGAATAGCATACTTATAAGTGCCAGCTCATTTAACAACCCCACTTGGTAGGCATTTTGTGGTGTGATTTGATTGGAGTGGACAAGGGGGAAATATAGACATACAAAATATTTGTTCCATCAGCTTACTACAAAACTTTAAACCTTCACCATTCAAAGAGCCCATTTGAAGAAAGGCCCTGACTCAAGAAAAAATTATTACAATGAAAATATATTACCATATAGGGGCAAGACACTGAGCCACTATCATTGCCACAATTATATTAACCCAGGTTGGTTTAGTCAAGTACATAAAAAGACGAGTTTTGGTGGATAAAGAAAAATGAGGAGGTGGACGTCTTATGAAGAAGGAAGATATAGGAGGGCTATTTGCTATGGATATTTCTGCACAGGTCAGGGCTGGTTTAGGAACAAGCTTCTTTGGTATAAAGATAGATTTCTGACTAAGAAATAAAACAAAACAAATAAATGTTTCCCAGTCTAGTGGGTGATAACTGAAATTACTTTAACAGAAGATCGTTTCTGAATTAAAATATATGGAAAGGTAATACAGAACCAAATTAATTCCTATTAGAACATAAATGGCTCAATTCCAGAGGCTATCATCAGAAAATGTTTTGATGAGTAGGTGGAAGAAGAGTATGAAGGCACTAGGTATCTGAAAGGGGGAAGCAAAACTACTACTAAGTATCGAAAAGTAGAGGGGGGGATGAAAGAAAACTTCCCATCTTCCATAATTTTACATAGGCTCAACACTGTCTAAAGCCTAGCTTAACACTACTTTTTATAAGACATTCATTCATTTGTGAGTTTATAATGATCATACTCTCAAGCTGTTATACATTCTAAGTGGCTCTCTTGCAAATATGTACTTGAAGAGATTTTATAAAATGTATTTTGACAGCTTTTCCCCCACTGTCTTTGTCAACAGGGAAGGTTTTGACCTCCATTCATTCTTTTTATCATACCTTAATGCAGTTTAGTACTGAATAGCTTTGCAACAGAAATATAGGAGGAACACCATCAAAGTAAATGGCAATTAAAAGACAAGTGGGAACAAGATTATACTTAAAATAAAAGAAAACCTTAGAATGAATCGAGGATCATCCAGAACATTATATTTCATAAGTATTTTTAAAAATGCACTTAAACATTCATTTCAAACTGAAAATTTGTGATTATACAAACCTTTACATATTTTTCTCTTTTTAGCAATCTTAAAGACCCTGACGTTGACCCTTACCTATGGTTTCAAATAAAATGTAGAAACTAAATGTTAAGTAATATTGTGATTTGTAATGCAAATACAGTAATTTCAATATAGTTGTATAAAACTTCAATTACAATAGTGCCAACTTACATAATGTCAGTGAACAATAATTATGGAGGTACTATGCAGATATTGCATTTAGAATTTTAATTGCCTTTTGAGTCCTTCTAACCCAATCTTTTACATCTTTTCATTCAAAAATACAAAAAAAATCACTGAAAATCCAATGTCAATGATATATGGCAGTCTTTCCTCTCTTTAAAAAAGGTCATATGATCTTATTAACATAAGACCTTTCTATATAACATGCATTTACTTAAGTACCTATAATGTGTAAGGCCTAGTCCTAGGGTAACAAAGAAAAAAAAGACAGCTCCTCCCCCTCAAAAAGGTTCTATTACATTAGAGAGGGAAGGTTAAGATGCAACTGGGAAATGGATAAGTATACACAAAATAATGTAAAGAGGGAGAAAGCACTAACTAGGGGCATCAAGGTTTCCTGTAGGAGGCGAAATTGTAGCTGGTTAAAAAAAACAACAAACATTAAGTATCTATTATGTACAAGCTTTACATCTATATGAATATATATCTATATATAAAAATAAGACCACTTTTCCTTGGTAAAGGGGATGGAGGGTGAAGTGAAGGGGTGAAGACTCTTAAATGTATAAATAATCTCAAGAATTTTTGTTTGTCTTTTATTTTCAGGGCAGGGCAATTGGGGTTAAGTGACTTGCCCAAGGTCACATAGCTAATACATATGTGTCAAATGTCTGGGGCAGGATTTGAACTCACGTCCCCTTGACTCCAGGGCCAGTGCTCTACTCACTGTGCCACCTAGCTGCCCCTAATCTCGAGAATTTTTGACAATTTTCTCAACCACCAATGGACCACATTTTTTTAAAAATGCTATTTTACCAATATTATGTTACAATTGAATAAAAAGGTTCTTTATTTTTTTGTCAAGAATCAAATGAGCTACATACTATATAATGATAATGTTATTTAGCTAATCCATGAGCTGTTATAATTCACCTTCTTGTAGAGGTTTGGTATGAGCATGCAAAAGCACATACAACGTAGATATTACAAAGTAGAGCTGAAGCAAATGATGCCATAAAATGAAATATATGACCAAAAAGAAGATACCTTGTTAACTTGTGGAAAATGAATGAGACCCAATGGAAAGCCCCAAGACTCCCACAGGTATCCTTGAATTTTCTAGGGAAAGCAAGGGAGGGTCCCATCACTATGGGTGGACCTCTTGTGATGAACTTATGGGAAGAAATGTGCAAGAGCTGCACAGGGTGAATAGGCATGGATAGGTTTCCATCTCCATTGTTGGAGGAAACATCCATATTAATGACGTCACAGATCATTTGAGTATTTCCTCACAAACCTGTGAGGCAGTTAGTTCAAGTACTATTCCCATTTTACAAAAAAGAAACCTGAGATTCAGAGAGGTTTTATAACTGGCCTTGGCTAGGGAGCATCACAATTGGTTTCGGTGTTCTGTCCACTACATTTTTTTTAGGTTCATTTCATCAATTAAGTGCCTATTATGTACAGAGAACCAGGGCCTGCTATTTCTCTTTCTGAATCCTAGTCACAGGATCATAAATGTAGAGCTGGAAGACGCCTTGGAGATCACTGAGTCCAACTCCCTTATTTCACAAATGAAGAAACTAAGTATCAGAAAGGTTAGGGACTTATCTACGATCACTTAATAAGTCAGTGACTGAGGCAGGATGAAATGCAGGTCTTCCTGACTCCAAGTCAAATACTCAATCTAGGAAAGCACACTCCTTCCCATTACACTAAAAATTATTTAAATATTTGCCAACAAAGGCTGCCTTACATACTAATCTTAAAATAAAAAGAAGTTTTAGTAGATTCCAAAGACAAAGTTTGCCCTCTACCTCTCCTTTTTGTTCCTTTGTCCTTCCTTCCCCTCCCAAAAATGCACCCATCTCTATATTAGGTATTTATTCCCTCCGGCTGCCCCTGAGGGACCAGGTATATCTATATAGGACCTTCTTTTTAAAAAGAAGTGGCCCCTGCTCTAGTTCTATCCTCTTTTTCCCTCATCTAAATTTGTGTCCCATTACCTCAAGTCTTGCTAGTTGTTAAACAATTCAAAATAAGGTATGATTGGCCAAGATTAACTTAGTATTTTACAAGGAAGTTACATCTTAATAAGTACTTCTGGTATAGAATATTATACCCCAAAGAAATGATAACAGGTTGAAAAGATATCAGATACTTATGCTTATTTTTAGATATAAAGAGTTCTTTCTGCAGCATGCCTTAAGATCTTCAGTACATTCACTGAGTTAGGACAATTCTGATTGATTGAAGAGTGACCACTGACCCATCATCCAATCCTTGTTTCTTCTTGTCTTCAAGCAAGATTATGTTGGAGACTCACTTTCTTCATAGCTTTTCCAGACCGGATATAACTATTATCTTCTGGCTGCCATATTTTAGGTCATCTAGTTCAGCTCCATTATTTTATATATGATGAAACTGAGAACTGGGGATTTGAAATAACATGCTGAAGGTCACCTAACTTATTAATAGTAAAGACTTGAACTCATGCCTTTTTGCAATCAGACCTACATCTTTTCCAGTACTGCCTACTCTTTATATATTTGCAACACTTATCTCCAAATGTAATATAAACTCCTTGATGGCAGGGGCTGTGGGACTTTGTCTTTGTGCACGTAGTATGTAACACAATGCCTAGACACAGTAGACAGCATTAATGGCTGTCAAATGACTGATTATATATCTCAATTGAATAAGGAGAACCTCTGTTTCTGTTGTCTTTCATTTGTGTGTTTCTATGGATGGGTATATGTAAGCATACACACAGATGTTCACATACACTTGCTAATGGTGATTAATCATGAGTCAATTGGCAGATCACTTATACCTGTGTTGATCCTTCAGTTAACTGGGGTTTTCTTCACAGGAACTCTTGACACGTTAGCAAGCATCTAAGAAGCAATTGAAGTAATGCCCCATGGTTGTTTGGTCTTTTGTATCTGAGGTCATTTTAAGCAGTTTGCTTTAACAATCTTTATGACAGACTTTAGCTATTGGCACATATCCAATACATACAGTACTTGTCTCCTTTATTACTTTATAAGCTCCTTTAACTTCATTTGCTAATGCCCACAGTGCTCATTATAGTGGCCTTAGTACATGATGTGCTTAGTGATAGAATCCACTCACAGGGATCAAAAGTACAAGAAAGGAGGCAAATGGAAAGGCTATCAGACACAGTCATTCCAGTGTTGTGTTGACTATCATATACTCAAATAATGGTCAGAATGTGGTTTCAGATGCTGTTCACTTCCATTACTTAATGATCTGCTTTCACTTGCAGTCAACTGAAAAAAAACAAATAAAACATTAACTCCTCACTAACAATTATCCAGAAAAGTCTGGGACATTTAATTACAGAGAAATGGATTATACTCAAGTTATTGATTTAAACAGAATAATAAAATATATTATAAGCATACAAATGTGGCAGTGTAATACAATGTAAAGAGCAATAGAGTTGGAGTCAGATAAAGTAGTTTCAAATTCTGCTTCTGTCCCTATCGGTGTGAACTTGGACAGGTTACTTACCTTCTCCAGACCTCAGTTACCTCATCTGTAAAATGAGGGAGTTGGACTAAATGGCGTCTAAGATCTCTTCCAATTTTAAATCAATGACCCTTTGACAGGATCATAAAATTCCCTCTTTCAGTCTAGATAGGGGATTTTGCCAGAATATAAAACTATTGTTGAGCAAACTCCCTCTGCCAAGCCAAGGAACTTTTTTTAAATCCAGGCATGGTCTTAGAGCATTGCCTGGGTCACTGCAAAGTTAAGTGACTTTTCTAAGATCACACAGGCAGTTTATGTCTCCTGGAGGGGATATTCATATAGTTCTTCCTCATTCAAAGGCAGATGATATACCGCCTTTATTTTTGAAGTAAAACTTCCTTTTAGTTTCCTTAAAGATCATTTCACATGAGCCAAAAAAATCCTTAATATGCTATCTTCCCCTTTACTAAGAATAACTGCCATTTAAATAGCAATTTCAAGTTTGCTAAACAATTTATGTCTCTTACCTCAGTTAAACCTCAAGTGGGACCTACGGGCTAATGATTACCATTTTATAGTCGAAGATGCTGGGGCTCAGAGATTAAGTGATTTACCTATAGGCATACAATCAGTAAGCGTCAGAGGAGAAACACAATCTCTCTGTATTTTTGTCTCTGGGTCTCTGTCTCTTTCCTTAAACTCATGCGTTCTTTTCAAGGTAATAATAGTAACAGACACTAGAATTTATATGGAACTTTAAGATTTTGAAACTGTTTTACAAATATAATCCCATTTTGTCCTCATCCTAACTCTATGGCAAGTATTATCATTATAATTTTCCTTTTTCGGATAAAATAACTGAGTCAGATAGAGGTCAAGAGACTTGTTCTTAACCAAGTAAGTGACCCAGGCAGTATTTGTACTCTGCTCTTTCTGCCTCCAAGTGGAACACTCTGTCCACTGTGACATTTTGCTTGCTCTCAAGGTAAGTACTTATGCTGGATATCCTTTTCTGCCAACCTCAGGTTTGGACTAACCCCCCTAAGCATTCTCTGGAAACTCTGAGAATGTATGCCATATGATCAGTTTTCTATCAAACAGAAGATCTGTTTCTAGAATTAGTAAGGGAAGCAGCAACAGCACACCTGAATAGAAAACTCTGAAGAGGCAAAGTGCAAAACATCAGTTTAAAATTCCACTTCAAATTCTGGGGCAAGATGAGCTTCCATCTCATTAAGTTCTTGGAGAATGATATTGCAATCTACCTCTAATATACGAGCTCTCCATTTCCAGCTATCCAGTTCTTGTGTCTTGAAAACAAGCCAACAGTACTTTGTCTTCCACCGTCATCTCTACTCTTCCCTAGGCCCATTCAACTTTCTTACTCTTTCAGCCTCCTTCTTGTCAGTTGTATTCTTGACACCACTCCTTCCTACTTTATCCAATACCTTGTTTCAGTAGTCATTCGTTCTTCTCTAGTGTTTATTCAGTATCTCACTGGATTCATCTCATCCACCTACATTCTTAGGTATTTCCAATTCCAAAACAAACAAACAAGAACAAAACAAAATATTTCCTTGCTGTTCTATTTCATTCAGGCACTAACTATCCCATCTCTTTTTTTCTCTTCACCGTAGACTTTCTGAAAAGTACTTGTGAGTATACAATTGCTCTGTTTTCTCATACTTACTCTCTAAATCTTGTAATCAAGGGCTTTGTCTACAACCATTAATTTAAACTCCTCAAATGGCCTTTTCTGAGGCCTCTACTTCCTTTATTTCTCCTGCTTTTAGGGTGGTGATGTCCCACTAGTGAATGCTCTCTCCTTCCTTTAATTCATGAGGCAAGACACACTCTTGGTTCTTCTCTTCCCACTTTTCTCCTTTCACTTGTTCCCCATCTTATTCCTGATCCTTTAGTGGTTGCCCAATTCTTCACTCCCAAAGGCAAGTACACTACACTCCTACAACCACCAAGTCTATGCTAATGACTCCCAAGTGTATACCTCCAGCCTTTCTCTCTTCCATAAGATCTATAACTACAATTCAGGCTGCCTAAGGACACCTCTGCCTGAGTATCCTATTGGCAACTCAAACTAAATGTATTTCCATACTGAGCTCATCATAGTTTGGCTTTTTGTTACTTTCATTCTTGGCTTTGGTGTTCAAAGGGAAAATAACCAAAAACTTACAGGAATTATAACATAATTCGTATTTCCTGATCTACTCTGCTTCCCCTACCACTCCCAGGCAGAATAGCAAGGAAGTTGAAATAGAAAGGGTGGGGAAGGGAGAAAAACTACATCATTGACCAAAGAGGTCACAGGCTAGAGAAGGTCAATTGAAAGTTTATGTTGCTTCTCCAGGGTCAGTGTGGTTGCATATGCTCAAGTGGAGGAAAGAAGGGAACGTCCCCTGATTTTTCCTTTATTAGGAAATAAGTCAATTTAATATCCTGAAAAGAGAAATAGAAAGTCTCCTAGAGTAAGTGGTCTTTCTGTCTCTGTCCTCTCTCTGTCTTATTCTTCTTACTCTGTCTCCATTCTTGAGTCTTTCTCTCCCCAGCATTTCATGTGATATATCCTTTTATTTTTCAAAGTCATTTGAAGTACAAAGAAACTTTGACTTTCTTAAGTTGGGCTCTTAAACTCTGGGGTGAGGAAAAAGGTAACCTAGAAATCATTACAAAGGAATGCTTCCCCCAAGCTCCAGATGTCCTGCTTTAAGAACGAGTGAATGAGGGACAGGTTATTGAAGAAGAGTAAGAGAGAGGTCTCTTGTATACTAAAGCTTTAGGGGCTAGGAGATATGTAGCTTCTCTGGACTATAGTCAGAGTTAATTATGTCATTCTGTGAAACAACCATTTATCCTATTTCTGAGGTTCATAACCTCAGGCTGACATTGGAATCTTCCTTCTGCCTCATTTCTTATTTCCAATGAGTTTCCATGATCAGCGGATCTCAGCTTTACAATAATGCTCACATCTGTTCATTGCCTTTACCTAGTGCAGTTCCTCATTACCATCTGCATAGACTACGGGTGGGAAACCTGTGGCCTCAAGGCCACATGTGGTCTTCTAAGTCCTCAAGTGTGGCCCTTCAACGGAATCCAAACAAATTTTTTCCGTGAAGTTTAGATTCAGTCGAAGGGCCACACTTGAGGACCTAGAAGGCCACATATGGTCTCAGGGAGGCAGGTTCCCCACCCCTGGTCTAGACTACTACTCTAGTCTCTTGACAAGTATTTCTTCTTCTACTCTCTCCTTCCCTTTAATCCATTTTATACACTGCTCTTAGTATGTGTACATGTCATCATATCACTCCTCTGCTCAAAAATCTTCAGTGAATACTTCCCAAATCATATTCTAATTCCTCTGCCCACTGTTTGAGGTTCTCTATAAACTCCTGACAATAGACTCTTCCAGCTTAGATCATATTAATGTTAACCCCTTCTATTCTTTGTTCCCTGAATGCACCTTATGACCTCTCATCTCAGGTTATTTTTTTTCTCATCATTAATCTCAGTTATTTGACTTCTGAATTCCTAGTTACTATTTAAACCACAGCTGAAATGCTACATTCTCCTTGAAGCTTCCCCTGATATGCTGCTGGTAACCATTTTTTCCTGTTGAGCTTTATATGGCACCTTCCTTTATAACTCTTTAGAATATTTATAATGCAACACATTGTATTATAGTTACATGTGTTTGTATGGTATCCCTCTACTAACATATAACCTCCATGAGAGCACGGAGTCTCCCAGATATAAACATTGTATTTCCTCAGTGCACTATACAATGCTCTACCTCATAATAAGTGCTCCATAAATTTTCTGAATTGAATTATTAGATGAAAGTTCCGTTCATAAATCCATAACTTCTTCAGATAATGTTGGGCTTTGCTGCAACTCCTGGCTTCACGGCAATCTCAAAGGAGTTTTTTTTTTTCCTCCCCTTTTCAAAATATAACCCAGATTGGATGGTTCTCCGTCCCTTGCAAATGGTGCAACTTAATACTGATGTTTAAAAATGCCTTTAAAATTTTCGTGCTTTATATTAAAGAAACAACAACAAACCACAAGCTGCCAAAATTCTGAAAGATTTTAGGTTTCGAAGTGAAAATAACACCCTCTAGAATAATTATTCTTCCCTTCCCATCTAAGCCTTTCTTTGCTGTGACTCACTTTTTACCCTTGTTAGAGAACGTGAGTTCCTTAGTTAACTAGCAGCACTGAAAAGGTTAAAATAGCTAAGTTCTTTCCTTAAGTGGCATCCACAACCCCCCTCACCCCGTCTTTTCCTCAATCTTTTGTTTTTCTTTTTCCAAAGAAGCAAGTGGAATGCCCTTGCCTACTTCCTGGCTTTTGGGAGTTCGGTTCCCCCAATCAAACCTACTGTGGTCCACTTCAGGCACCAAGACAGGGGAAAGTGGACTGGGGGCGGAGCTGGCAAACCAGAGCTCCACTCTGCTTTAACCCTCTCCCAGCAGCTACAGTAACTATCCCAGAGGTCTCGAACTGCGCCCCCCCCCCAAAGAATTCTAAAGTCTCTGGTTCTGGGGACATGGTAATAGGTAGATAAGCAACTCCTCCATATATTGAATTGGCATTCCGTCCATCTGTCTCTACCACTCTCTGACTTTCCTTTCCTTCTCTCTGGCCTTTCCTACAGTCAACACCAGCCCCCCCCCCCCCCCCCCCCCCCCCCCCCCCCCCCCCCCCCCCCCCCCCCCCCCCCCCCCCCCCGCCCCATTCCACTGCGCGCACCTCCCTCCGCACCAAGTCCGGACGCATTCTCCCCGCAGAAATCTCACGCCAGAGGACTTGCCCTGCCCAGGCTGCAGATGCTCTTGGATGCTCTCTCCCTCCTTCTTCTTCTGGAGCCTGGGGCAGCAGGAAGAAGCCAGGTTGTAAGCACTTCGGAGCCCGGAGAAGGGGCCGAGGACGCCCGGGACAGAGGCTGCCAGGGCCCCCTTCTCCTGCAGTCCTTCCTGTCCATTCTCCCCTCCCCTCGGCCAGCCGCTCTTCTGTCTCCCTTTGCCTCGGCTTGCTACCCGCCTTCTCCGGTAGGCTGCCAGGCGGACCCAGCCTGCCTTTCTCCGAGCCTTCACTACCGGGTCAAGCTGGGGAGGGGAGGGAGCTCAAGCAGCAGCCCAGAACCCCTCCCCTGCTCCCCATCCACAAACGCTCCTTCCCCTCCTCCTCCTTCTCCTCCTCCATCCTACCTCCCTTCTTCCTTGCTGCCAGTTACAATACAACTAGTACTCTCACAGCAGCTGCCATGGATATCAGCTAAACACACACACACACACACACACACGCACACACACACACACACAAACTCACACGCAGCTAGTGACCCCTAGTATCTCAACCCTCCCCC
>CM053623.1:126244639-126248115 GCA_028646595.1 Phalanger gymnotis | reverse complement strand
CAGCGCAGCTACTGCTCCGGCTGCTGTTGCCACTACCGCTGCTCTGCTCTCCGCCGGGGCCACAGCCTTGAGTGTCATTCAAGCGGCCGCCAAACACCACCCCAAGCTCTCTTATCCTAGCCTCAGCCGTCATCCTTTCTGCTTCCCACTTCCCATTCCATACTTCCCCCCTAAAGGGGAGGGGAAGCAAGCAGGGAGTGGGGCCGAGAGGAGGGAAAGCGAAGTCTTAGCCTTCTTACCCCATCTACTCTCTCCTCGTCCTCTCACCTCCCGGACAACCCTAGAAATCGGAGCAGAGCAGGGCAGACAACCCTACTGCCATGTCTAAAAGCTTGAAAAAGAAAAGCCACTGGACTAGCAAAGTCCACGAGAGTGTCATTGGCAGGAACCAGGAGGGCCAGTTGGGCTTTGAACTGAAGGGGGGAGCCGAGAATGGACAGTTCCCCTACCTGGGGGAGGTGAAACCCGGCAAAGTGGCCTATGAAAGCGGCAGCAAGTTGGTACCGGAGGAGCTGCTGCTGGAGGTGAATGAGACCCCGGTGGCGGGACTCACCATCAGAGATGTGCTGGCGGTAATCAAGCACTGCAAGGACCCTATCCGACTCAAGTGTGTCAAGCAAGGTAAGCACTGCTTTCTTATTTGTGTGACGGACAGCGAGACTCCGTCCCTGGGGCAGAGAGGGTTGAGGGGCGTGCATGTGTGCAAAAGGGGGTGTGTTGTGTGATGGTGGGGTGGGGAGATACAGAGAGTCATGGCAAAGCTGGGAAGCTTTGGAGAGTGCCCAACTTGGGGCAATTTAAGGACCGAGGAGGCTAGGATACAGATGAGGATGTTGCATGGTATGCAACTTAGTTTTTGCAGTGGAATGAACTTGATCTTGAAGGTGAGGGGCAAATTGAATGTGCGTCAGTGGCATCTCTCAGCGTGGAACTAAGAGCTGGGGAAAGAAGAGTGGAAGGAAAGAAGAACTTAGGAAGCAGAGGCACCGCCAGCGGGGAAGGGAGGAAAAAGCACTTGATAGGGAGAAGGGAGATGTGCTAAATTAGGGGAGATGGGGAGATTCCAGCGACCCGGACTAGAGACGTCAAAGTCGGTTGCTGGGTAGGAAGGCAAAGGACAGATGTGTCTGGGCTCTTTGACAGCTACTCAGTAACTTTCTTTTTTCTTTCCCCTCTTTTCTGTCCCCCCTCCCCCCTTCAGTCTTGTCATGTGGGTAGATAGCGTCATGTGCAGCACCGAGTAACTCAGGGCAGTATTTAAACAACCTTGACTTCTAGCGATGAGAATAGGCACACATGCAGGGTGCTGGTGCAGTAGAGTTGGTACTGGTGCCGGGGAAATCTAAGCAAAATGTACTGCGCCTGGTGTTTTTTTTTTTTTCCCTCATTGAATGGAAGTGCCATGGAGGAGTTGCCCCAGTGGGCTGGGCTTTCCCCTGGCAGGGGTTATTGGTGGGTGTGTTTCTAGGGAGGAGTAGATGGAAATGCCAGCTGGTTACCTCCCAGGCTCCTTCCACTTTGAGCTCCTGGAAGGCTTATCCCTAGGGCTTGCCACTGATGTGGATATGGGAGGAATGGGATGGGGGAGGAGGAGAGAGAGTGCTGGCTGAACTCTAGCAATCTTTTTTTTTTAACTCTAGCAATTTTACTGGCTGTTTCTGTTTGAAAGAAAATGAGATTCCCCAAGGAGGAAGGAATGAGATAAAAGTTTGGCAGAGGGAATAACTTTAAGTAGAGTCACATAAAGCCTATTCTTTCCACATGTGTATGCATGTCTATTCATAGTCTCATTTTGCACATTTCATATGTATGGGGGAGGGTACCTATGTGATACATATATGATTGTGGGGAATTTTGTGGGAGGGTATATCATAGTCTTACCCTGTAAATAATATATATACATACACCCCCACTTTTACATATATGATTGTGAGAATTGTGCTCACAAGCACAATTGACTAGCACCACAAAACTCTTTTCAAGATATTTTGGCCCTCAAAAGAATTAGATATATAAATGAACAAGTAAAAAAAAAAAAGCAAATTCCTTGAAAGGGAAAACTTAAGACACAAAAGGGAGGGGAGGAGATTCAATTAGTGTGATAGAATGGAAAGAAAACACTCTTGAATCAGAAGACCTATGTTCAGATCCCACCTCATGTTTAATGCCTTTGTGACCCTGGCAAGTCATTTAAACTCTGGGCTTCTATTTCCTGCACTGCAAAATGAGAATTGGGTAATAGACAGCCCCTGAGGAAACTTCACACTTTAGATCTCTGATTCTATGGCAGCTTTAAAAAGAGAATTTTTCAAAAATAGAAAAATAATCTTCACAAACTTAATTACAAATCTATTGAGAATTGAATCTATAAGAAGAGCTAGATACAAATGCAGAGTCTTATGCTTTCCAAAATTATATGCCTGAGGCTCATTTATGAGGATTTTATTTTTTCTTTCTTGTGTCTGTGTTCCATACAGATTCAGCAAGCATAACTTCACTAAGATTTCAACTTCTTCCTACTTTTGATGTGAAGATTTGTTGCTTTTAAAATGCAAGTCAAATATATGCATATATATGTATATTTATATACACTAATATATGTATGTATATAGAAGTATATATATATATATAGAAGCTACATGTTTGTATAGAGAAAATTGTGCAGAGCAAGCATTCTCTTGAACATCACTGGTTTAACTAGCATTGCTGAGCTTTACTAGTAGAGTAATAATTAATTTCAAGGTGTCAAACTAAAGGCACTTGAATAGCCTGATGAGGCTTTGGAATCAGGAATAAAATTATATTCAGTCTTCATGGTTTAGTGTTGTGTATCATGATAGTATGATTTGAAAGTTCATAAAAATTCTATGGTTTAACCAAAATTATTCATTCTTCAATCATGTCAGATAATAGAAAAGCTTATGGGTCTTTTTTATTGCATGATGGGAGTAATACTTGACCCTGGTCAAGCCACTTCACTTCTCTGGGCCTCAGTTTCCTCATCTGTAAATTGATGGAGTTGAACTAGATTACCTTTGTGGTCTCTTCTAGCTCTAAATCTATGAACACTAACATAGTCTTATTCATTGTTCCTTGCTTTTCCAAAAAAAGGTATTTTGACATAGAGAGAACTGGCAACTTGAGAATAAAATGTGTGCCTTCTCTTTGTAATGTAAGACTCTTAGATAACAACTGAAGTTTGAAATGTGATCTACCTTCAAATGATTGTAATTTTCAAAAAGTTTCCATTACTTTATAGTGCATTGTGGAATTACAACTTTAGTAAATTGAGTCCAGTTTTGAATAGAGTAAGAAGAGTTTGCATAATCAATAAAGGAGAATATTGGTTTCCATCTGAATCTCTGATTTAATTAGTACAAGGCACTCCAGATAAGGAAATTCCCATTGCAACTTATAGACTTCACAAGTTGCTTGGGGGTGGGGGCAGCAGTCAGAGGTTATAGGTGACTTTCCCA
>CM053623.1:126212139-126239639 GCA_028646595.1 Phalanger gymnotis | reverse complement strand
TAATGAGAAAAAAAAAATGATCCAGAGAGAGGAAGAGGTTTGCCTAAAGTGACCCAGAAGTTAGTGGCATAGTTGGGACTTGACCCTAATTCAAAGACTAGAGCTATTTGCATTACACAAGGATGCTTTGCAGTTAGAAGTACAGTTTCTTATGAAGAAGAACAATTGGAAAATAATTTACATGTGTTTATTTACAAACATCATATAAAAAAAGATTGTAAAACAAACAAACAGGGTTGTGTTTCTGAGAAAGTGCTGAGTCAAAAGAAAATGGTATTTTCTCTTAACGTTTTATAACTTACTAGAAAGCTTTTTCTCCCAATAGCTTACCTTCTGATATGAAGTAGAGACTATCTTGGCCACTTAGGTTTTCATCTAATTTGAAAATACTTCTATCCATCTGATCAAATGAATGCCATATCTTCCTAACTTTCTGGAACTGAAGAATTCATTTGCATATCTATCAGTAACTCGAAGAATTCAATCTCATGGTCTCATCTCTGACAAAATCAAATGCTACAATATCTCGACCTTGGTTGCCCAATTGTATATATTTTATATCCTCAGAGAACTTTAGAGCTGCATTTTGGTGGGTTACTTTGGAAAGTGAATGGAAGATCTGATTGATTCTGAGATATCTAGGGAATCAGGGTACCCTCTTACTGTTTAGTTGATTTCCTTATTTTTCTGTGCTTTCCCTTCCAGAAATACTAGATGACATTTTAAAATTGAAAAAAAAAATCAGAAAGAATTTTTGGAAATTTTTCTTAAGAATAACAAAACATTTTAAAAATCAGTTTGAAAGGATACTAAAATGTTACAGAATCAAGGAGAAAAATCTCTGGCAATGTGATTGACACTATTTTCATCATTTTTGGAGTGTGTTAGGGAACATGTCTAGAATTGTGATAGCATTGATATAGGTATCACAATGGAAATTGTCTCTAAATATGTAGATCGTCAGCTCCTTTGTAATTTATAACGTTAGAGAGTTTCTTGAGGCACACTAAGGTTAAATGACTTCTCCAGGATCACACAGTCAACAAACATCTATTAAGATCCAATTGTGTGCCAGGTGCTCTGAAGAGGTCTTTATGGCTCTATACACACTGGTAGGCACTGTTCTTTTTTAGACTATAAATTGAAAATATAAAAAAAAAAAATTACTGGCATGACTTGCATAAGAGATTTGACACAGAAAAGAAAAAAATAAAAGTATTCATTAATAATTTCCATAGGAAGCCAACTTGATAAGCCATATATCAAAAAATTGCCCTTGTATTCATGTCATTATTGTCACATAAATTGCCCACTGTAATCAGTGAAAGAGATAATATATTTTATTGGGATTTAAAATCCCTCTAGAAAATGACAACATTTCACACTGAAGTTTGGAACAATTTTTAAGAGTTATACTGAAATTCATTCAGTTGTAGTGGTGATGTCTGAAGTCAAAGGGCAAATTTCTGTCTGCGAAAGCAAGGCAGCTTTCATATTATCTTGCTGACTATGGAGCTCTATTTTCACATCTATTATTAAAGATCCATTAAAATAAAATAGTTTCATAGTAATAATAGGATTTATTTTGTTGTTGTAGTGATTGTTTCTATGGCTCCCATTTTTTGATTTCTTGACTCATATGGCTCATTGTATACTTGTTGCCCCAGTCATTACTTTGATCTACTAAAAAAGAAAAAGAAAGCAATGTGGATATCACAACACTTATGCTGCATCCCAAAAGACCAACAAGAGTGCATGCAGACCAAA
This sequence comes from Phalanger gymnotis, assembly GCA_028646595.1. Lineage (NCBI taxonomy): Eukaryota > Metazoa > Chordata > Mammalia > Diprotodontia > Phalangeridae > Phalanger > Phalanger gymnotis. The sequence goes on along the minus strand of CM053623.1, from coordinate 126,237,872 downwards.
TCGTTAAAAATGAGACATAAATTATGTTTGTAGATAGCACTGTTTTTTCCTTTAATTTTTTTTATTTAAAATTTAGCAAACACCAAAGAAAATCCATTTCCACATAAAAAGTAGAAAAGTAGAGAATTATGTGTAAAATCACTAATCTCTGTTATTTATAATCTCATTTTAGTAAAAAATAAAATCGACCTATTTTAAAACTTACCTGTGTATTTGTGTTTCCTTCTATACTTCATTCTATTCTCTATAGTGTATTTTACAAAATTCTTTAATGATAATCTCTTATTTCTTTCCTTTTTGTGCCAGAGGGTTAATGCTATGGCTAGCTACCCTACTGCAATTCCGCTTCCAATGGAGGAAAAAAGAGCAGTGTAAGGGGAATCCTTGTAAATAGGCATAGTCAAGTAAAACAAATCCACAGATTTCCCATGTTCAAAAGTATATTTGTGTAACCTTAGGAGACATTCTGCTTGAAAACATGGATTTTAAGCAGTGTCTTTTGAAAATGATGCAGGAAGTAAAAGATTTATAAATTTATACCCATTATATAAATTTGGGGAAAGAAATCTATATTTTTTCTGTTCAACTTTTATGTTTAGGGAGATTTGTAATGTTATTTTCAATTATTTATATTAAATCTTTGCTCAAGGTTAACGTAGAAGTTATTTGTGTGGTACATTTTTATTTAATAGAGGGTACCAAAATGTCTTAAAAAATTAGAGATACTTCAACATATGATTTTCTTTGTTGTTGTTGCAGTCATGTCTCACTCTTTGTGACCCTCCATTTAGGGTTTTCTGGGCAAAGATACTAGAGTGGTTTGCTATTGCCTTTTCCAGCTCATTTTTTATGGATGAGGAAACTGAGGCAAAAGGATTAAATGACTTACCCAGAGTCACATGGTTAGTAAGTGTCTGAGCCTGGATTTGAACTCAGGCCTTCCTGACTCCAGGGCTGGTATTCTATCCACTGCATTACCTAACATTGCACATAATAAGATCTTAATGAATGCTTATTGAATTTAGTTGGAATTTGTCCTTTCCTAAGCCAAGGTGTACCCAAAAGATAGTTTAGCATAGCCCTTGACATGATAGCAACTGAAGGAGGTGGACTCCTTTGAGAAAGACCATTTGTAGACGGATAGTAGAGCCTTAGGGGAGTTGATGTCACAGTGGAGAGGAAAGAAAAAGAATATCTGTCATCAAAGGATATCTGGCAGATGGTGTCTTTGATATGCAAACACAGCCTCAACCCATTGCATACCTAAAGGAATTACTAGTACACCCTTCTTAAAGCATTATCTGAATAATAGGATTAAAAAAAACCAAGGCTTGCACTTTAAAATGATGCTGGTGCCTCTCTGTATCTTCTCAAGGGGCAAGATTAGTAGAAAATTTGGTAGGATTTTCACAGATCACAGAATATAGCATCACTAATTTTGATCTGGAAGGAACCTGAAAGGTTTTCTAGTGTAATCCCTCATTGTTTAAATGAGAAAAAGGAGGCAGATATCCTTTCATTTTCCATAAAGCACTGTGATCACAATATTGAAAGCCATAACTAGAGTGAGGAAGTAGGAGCTTTGTCCAAAGGTGATGAAATTAAAAGGGCCTTAACACAGCTACAATCCATCCATCAACAGCTTAGAAACAAGTGAGTTTAACACCTAGTTGGCCAGAATAATTAATTTAAAAAGGAGTATGTGAAATGAACACATTTCTTTACCCCAGGTGGACATACCCCTAGTAAACTATTCCGCTTTACTATCCCATTCTCCACTTCTTTCCCCTTCTCCCATCACAGACTCATCTCCTAGATATTGGAATGAATATTGATATTAAAATGACAGCGTCCTCACTTTATTGGGTTCATGGCATAAAAACACATAAATGAATAGACATATTCTATCTATTCATCATTATTTCTTTGTTTATTTTCCTCTCCATCGCTGTGATACAAAAATTCTTCTGATTTTGTGATGTATAACATCCCTTCATCTAGAAATACCTACTTCAATACCAGAGTACTCCATCTACTAATGAATGTTACAGTACCTTTTTATTGGAGCAGAGGGTTCCATGACTTGTTTTGACCTCAAAAAATAGTTTCTTAATATCTGTCTTTTAATAAGACTCCTGTATATAAGAAGGTGACAATTAGTCAAAAAAGGTTGATATTCTCATTCTCTCTCTCTCTTTCTCTCTCTCTCTCTCTTCTCTCTCTCTCTCTCTCTATCTCTCTCTCTCCCCTCCATATATATACATATGTGTATGAGTATACCCACACATACCCTGTGTATTATTTTATAGTACCATTAAAACTTGTTAAAATAATTGAACTTATGAACAATTAGGAAAAAAATAAAAATAGGCGTTAAACAGGGAAGTTTTATATGGGGAACTATAAACCTTTTGCTAGCACATAGAATGAACCGGAGCTTGTACTCTACCAGCCTAGCCTTTATGGACTTATAGTCACCTTTTCATTCTGATGAACCACAAGAGTAAGACTCAGGTAAACTGAGGACAAATAGTCATATAAAATTGTATATAACAAAGACAAATCTCAATTGACCAGTATTTAATACTGTCCCTTCAATTATCAGCAAATTCCAGTTCATTTCTTTTTCTCTAAGTGATGAGAATAAGGTTTTAAAGTTAGTATATAGTAATAGGAAAGGCACAGTCAGTTGATAGTTTTAACCTCTTTCCTAACATTATCCTTCCTGAGTATTCTGAATAAACAGCAATGCTTACTGGTTTCAGTTTTAGTTTCTTTTCATATTCCTTGCCTGCTCTTGAGAAAACTATTTAAAAAGAATTCATAAAGGGATCTATACTAAGAAAATGTAGCAAGGCTGAAAGTATAGAAATTTCACAAAAGGGGAATATGGTATCCTCTATCACCTTGGTCCTTGGGGAAATGGGTTCACATTTAAGGAGCTTACTACATATATGCCCCCCAAGTCCAATTTTGGTGAATAATAATTAAGGAAGAGTTGTTCCTTTGCTTGCAGACCTTGTCTTCGAAGTCCTGTCAATTTGCTCCTGGTTTGAATCAAGCAGGCTGCTCCTCAGGGCTGACTTCCCTATAGAGCTCTGCTATGGTGACAACTGGCAGACTCTATTTTGCATTCCTGTTGTGGGACCTTTAGTAACTCTTCTGCCATTCCACTGTTCCCTTTCTAATGCTCATTCATGTAAGTGCAGGGGAGTATAGTCAAAAGAAGGACAAATAAAGGAGAGGTGTCAAATGTTCATGGCCCCATGTCAGTAAGCTAGGGCCCCCAACCTTACTCCCACCAGAGAAGAGAGAGCACAAAGTTCTTAGTGAATAGCATGATGTTCAGAGTACAAGAGGGAAAGGAGCAAGGCTATGTGTACCCTTAAAATGGATGCTGAAACCTGAATAGCTGAGACTTAACCATTTTCACCCATTCAAATCAGTTAATAAAAAAAATTTTAGATGCTTTCCATGTGCAAAGCATTTTGCAGTGTTCTGAGTTACAGACAAATGATAAATATCATAAAACTTAATTCATGTTCCAGGAAGTTTATCTGTTCAAGTTGGAAAGATAAAATTTGTATACAAACAATTATGATATAAATATGACAAGTTTATAAAGGGGCTATAAACAAAGTGTCACGCAGAAAGGAGGGCTCATTTCTGGCTTGAGTGGTATGTGAAGTCTTCATGAATGATATTGCATTTGAACCAGGTCTTGGTAGTTGAGAAGGATTTCAAGACAGGAGAGAGCTGAGGCAGATGCCAGTGCATGTGTTCAAGACAAAGTGAAGTTAGATACGACAACAAGAAGAGACTTAAATTAATACCTATACATTCATAAAATCAGTGATTTAGAGGCATGAGGGGACTTAAAACTCAGTCCAATCTCCTCATTTTACAAGTAAGGAACCTAAGGCCTAGAGTAGTTAAATGACTTACCAAAGGTCATGTGAGTAGCAAGTTGCAGACCCAGAATTTGAATCCAAGTCTTCTAATTTCAAAACCATGAGGTCTTATTAGCTGTCTGCCATAATACTATGCCACATTGCAGATTGGATGAGGCAGTCTCTCAGGTCCCCTAATGTTCTAAAATTCTGTGATTCTATTTGGTATTTCTAAAATAATAATAATTTAAAAATCCTCAAAGGTAATATCTAAATTGGAAACATGTAGCTAAAATACAGAGGAGTATAATGGTGGTTCTTCCCAGATAAATTAGCAATTCATACAATAAATTAAGTTTAATTAACATGACATTTTGAATCCCAAGAGATCTTGTTACAAAGTAGGATATCTAATTTGTTGAAACTCATATTCCTATTTTTAATTTTTCCTCATCATCCACTTGTGTGATTATGTCAAGTTTTAGCAGTGATGTAAATGAATAGACTACATTATATATGTACATATATACACATATACGCATATGCATATACATATATGCATATATGTGTATATATGTATGTATGTATATATATATATATATACATATACACAAAATAAAATCGCACCAAGTTAAAGAGAATTTCCTATAGAAAAAAATAACACCTATCCTTTCCCCCAAAACACCCCTTAAAAACACACTCCAAGAAACGAAAGGGGACACACACACGCACACACACACACACACATGTTTCAGTCAGTCAACTTTCATTGAGCATTCACTATGTGCCAGACATTGTGCTATTTGCTTGATATGAAGAAAATGGGGAGGGGAAGCAGTTCCTGTTCTCAAGGAGCTCACAGTCTAATGGAGAAGATGACATGCAAGCAATAATGTACATACATGATCTATAAGGGATGAATTGTAGCTAATCAGCAGAGAGAAGGTACTAGTTTAGGGAGATTGGGGAAAAAATTTTGTAGAAGGTTAATTTTTAGCTCAGAACTGGCAGAAGCCAGGAAAGGTAGGAGATGGAGTTGAGTAGGAAGGGAATTCCAGAGATGAGGGACAGCAAGTGAAAATGCCTGACCTCAGAATATGGAATGTCTTATGGGAGGCAAAGCAAGGAGTCCATTAGATTCCAAAGTACCAGGGTAGAGATGGGGATGGGTAATAACTTAGGAAGGGGTCACATTATGAAGGACTTTAAAAACCAGAGGATATTATATTTGATTCTGGAGGTAATGAGGAGCCACTGGAATTATTGAATACTCATTGAATCGAATGGGAGGAGAGAGGGTGACATGATCAGACCTGGGTTTTAGGAAAATCAATTTGACAACTAAGTGGAGGATGAACTGTAGTGGAGAGAGACTTGAGGCATTGAGACCTATCAGGAGGTTATTGTAATAGTCCAGGCTTTATGTGATGAGGGTTTGTACCAGGGCGATAGCAGTGTCAGAGGAAAGAAGGGGATGTGCAAAAGAAGGGGATTCGTGAAAGTAGTACAGCTTCAGAAACAGCCGAGGAATAGTCGATATGGTGTTTGCAGTCTGACAACTCCAGGAGAAATGCCAGGAGCAAAACAGAGGTCTGTGACCAAAGCCTTTGATACTGTAAGTCACGAGAGCTTGTCTAGAGAAGGTTGTTGGCTATTTGATGTCAGTTCCACAACAGCATTCTTGCATAGGTTTTGTAACTTTCCCAGTTACCAATGGAATGAAGTGGGGCTGTGTGACTGCTCCCATGCTTTTTAACAAGATGTTTACAGCAATGTTGTGAAATGCCTTCAATGAGGGTAAAAATGGCATCAAGGTCAGCCACCATACAGGTGGTAAATTACTTAATTTAAAAGGGTTGGAAGCCAAGACTAAAGTCAGAGAGAGTTTGCGCACGGCTTTTTGTTTGCTGGTGAATGGGCACTCAGTGCAGCTTCTGAGGCTGAGACGCAACAGGATATGAATTGATTCTTTGCCACGTGCTAATTTTGGCCTGACAATCAACATCCATCCATGGAACCATCAGTTACAGCAAATGGAAAGATTTCGAATGCTGTGGATAAGTTCACTTACCTTGGCAGCATACTTTCCAGGGATGTACACATAGATGATGAGGTTGATGCATGCATTGCCAGAGCTAGGCCAGCGTTTGGGAAGCTACGAAGGAAAGTGTAGGAGAGAAGTGATATTATATTGCCTACTAAACTTAACGTCTACCGAGCTGCTGTGCTGACCTCATTGTTGTATGCCTGTGAAACCTGTGTCATGTCAGGAAACTGAATCGCTTCCATTTGAATTGTCTTAGGAAGATTCTGGACATCACCTAGCAAGATAAAGTAGTGTACGCTGAGGTCCTTTCTTGAGCTGAACTCCCAGACATTCAAGTTCTACTGCAGAGAGCACAACTCCGGCGGGCCGACCATGTTGTTCGAATGCCAAACACTCATTTTGCTTTATTATTTTATGGAAATTATTTTATAGAGAACTCACACGAGGCAAGTACTCACATGGAGGTCAGAAGAAGTGATACAAGAGGACTCTTAAGATCTCTCTGAAGAACTTTGGAATCAATTGTGAGACATGGAAGACATTGGCACAGGACCATCCAGCATGGAATGGCTGCATCAAAGAAATCACTGTGCTTTATGAGCAAAATAGAATTGTAATGGCTCGAAAGAAATATGAGATGTACAAATTTAATGACATCTCTGCTCCAAATGGTCATATGGATTATTTGTGTCTGGCCCGTGGTAGAGACTTCTGAGCTCATATTTGTCTGATCAGGTACAGTAAGACACACTGTACATTGACCTTGACAGAGTGATTTCATTCTGGTCCTCTTTGAGCAAAAAGAACAACAGTACCCTCAAAAATCCATTACTTCTTCCCACTGAGCCACATTGCCTCTATCTTTAGAGAAATGTCCTCATTTAAAGATCAAAGAATGAGAGAAGTTGGTACCCATTCTTAAAGAAAGATTTTAGTTTTTGTTAAATGATCTCTCCCTAACACAGTCAAGACATAAGCCTTAGAACTGAAAAAGCTAACAGGAAAGAGAAGTCCATAGGAGAAATAACATGGTGTCTTCAGCATTGTTTATTTGATTTATCATTGAGTGTTACCTTAAATCACAAAATTTTGGATCACAAACCTTCCCTATACAGTGTATGTACAAACTACCTGCCATCAAAATTTCAGTTAAGATATTTTAAAGTAGTAAACAGAAAACACACAATAGGTCATTGGTATTTCTGCTGGTAGCAAAAAAAATGGCAATAATTGATAGAGTGTTTTCATATAAAGTGCTGCTAAAGTATTTGCTGTATAGGTCATATTTTTCATTTAATCATAACAAACTTCTAATTTTAGAAGAACAAATTCATCACTCATTATTCTGCTTTAGAAATAGGCTTCTATTCCACCATCAAATCAAGTTCCAGCAATAAAAACTAGACTTCTGTTTCCAGTCATCCTACATGTAGCACTTGTATTTTCTTTAATTCAAAGACCATAAAAGCTAAGTAGAATGACTTCTGATTCATATGGGTGATATTTTGAGATCAGTTACTGCTGTGATGTTCCTGAGATATATTTGGTTTCAGCACTGCAAATGCACTGCTCTGTCTGAGTTGTCCTAGAAAATCTGTACTATTTTTCACTGAGGTCATGATGATAATAAACTGGTTTCCATTGAAAACAATTTTCAGACTTACCTATGGGGGGAGTGTTTATGGTATTCTTCTTTTGGGATGCTGAGGCTATTTATAGTAGTAAAAATATACTGAGAATCAGAAAATGATCTATCAGCCACGTGATCTTGTAAAAGTTATACAATCATAGATTCCAAACTGTGGACATCTATTTATGGATGCAGAAACTGTTGTATACAGAAGTGAAGAGATTTATCTCATGAAAGTGGCAGAGTGTGAATTTGAACTCAAGTCCTCAAACTCCAACTCCAGCATTCTTTCTATTGTATCACATTGCATCCCATTACTCTCTGGCTTCCACTTCCTCTTCTGTAAAATGAGGAGCTTAAACTGCATTATTCCTTTCAACTCTAAATCCTATGATCCATTTAACCACAAACTACTACATACATGTTAGGCACTATTCTTTAAGATCTTAAAAAGTTTTGTAACATCAGTGTAAGTACTCCTTCTACTGATAAAGACGCAAATCCGATATTAAGATAGTTAAGCATCCCAAGTCTATCATTTGGGGCTATTAACCTTGTGATGAGCCCCTCTGCAATTATCTGACCTAGTGTTTAGAAAACAAATAGTCCATTGCTAATCACCTCCATGGTATATTGAGACATCCAAATAGAAATTTAAAGAAGGAAGGTATTGAAATTGTTGTAAATATCATTATTTTTAGAGACTTTCCCCAAAGGCACAATGTGTGATATTAAGAGCTGTAACTAGTTTAATACTCTATTTTATAAAACTTAAAGAAAAAGAATATACACCTCACTGTTTGGCTTTCTACTCAATTTAATCAGAATTGGTACATTGATTCTTCTGTTAATAACCTCTCAGAAATGTATTTTCTTCACAATTCATCTAAATAAAGAGAAGTGATTAATGTCTATTTCCTTAAGGAACTTTATTGCCTTGGGGCCATATTTCTGAATTGAATATAACTAACAAATATTATAGGTCACAAGTTACCTCTGTAGTCCTTTTGTATGTACTCAGTTCTCACCAGTGGAAGGACCAGCATACTTCTCCTTTACATGATTTATTTAGAATGATCTCCCTAGTCTTTTTATCCAAAGCAAGAGGTGTTGACGTGCCTTCCTTAGAATATGCAGTCTTTCAGTACTGAATCAAAACTTTTAAAATTAGTTAATTGCTTTCCTACAGAATCACACAGTTTTTTTTTTAAAGAAGGCTTATGGTATCATTTGAAAATATCTCTCATTTTGTTGTCTTATAGCTCACAGCAGTAACAACCATGGGACTGTTATAATAAAACAGTTTAAAGATAAGGAGAATACAACACTATATACAGCAAAGTCTTTATAATCCCCTCGAATAATATTGCTGTGTCTTATTGAACTTTTTTTTAAGCTGGAAGCTTTCTGTGAAGTTAAAAGTTTCTTTTGTCACTGAGCTTTGCCTCATGAGAAATTTCCCCCTTAGAAAGGAAATATCTCTCATTTAGACTCTTTTCTTCCTAGATGATTGTTAGTCTTACAGCCACTGTTCATATAAAAATCTGATATTTGTTTACACTCAACAGCAACCAGATACATTATAAATATTGCATTCCTCAAAACATAACCACTTGTAAAATATAAACTGGAGGATTTGGCTTCAAAGAACTCTCTTATCTCAAGTGTTTCACTATAGTATGTAGAATGCTCACATGGAGCTTATACCTAGTATTACTAGAATTGCAGATTTATTTCATCTTGTCTAGCAGCATCAGCTATTTCCTTCTGCTGCTTCCAATTATTATGATTATTTCCAGGCTGAGTGAAGATTGGCAAAAGCAAATATAGAACGGGAGAAAAGAGAAAAGGCTATTCCCTCAAGCTAACATTCGAGCTTATCAGTCTTTATTTAACTGCGGAAGCTATTTATTAATATTTGGAGCTAGCTTCTTCATATTGATTTTTGTCCTTTTTGGTGTTACAGCCATAAACTCTGTGTGTGCTGAGAGCACAGTTTAACAATATAATGCAGCATGGATGTAAGTTATTTACTTCTTTGAATACTGATAGATAAGATAGTTGTCCTCTTAAAATGGGGCAGTTGATGGATAGATGGATAGTGATGTATAGTGAATTCTTATAATAGTATTGCCAAACATAATATATGAAAAATGAGGTGGGGGGAAAGAGTACTTTTAATTCTTTATACTGAAAACATTAATATTTCACTAGATGTAGTGAAATTTACTACCAAATGCTGCATAAGTATATACTATATAGCTGTATCTACATCTAAAGTCATGAAAAGAGATCTTTTTTTTCTTTATGATATCTACATAGATATATAAGTAATTATGGAAAGTAATAAGTATTCATCCTGGACAATAGTCAGTTTTATTTTTTGATTCCCGTAAATGTAGTAGCAGTAGAAAAGATGTAAATTTGCCAGATTGCGTAGGGGGCAGAATATTCATTTATGCTGGATGTGTCCAGTTATAGACCATTTCTAACATTACGGTAGAAGGGAGTTTTTTCTTGCCCTCAAGGACATTGAAGATATGACAAGCACTTCTAAGAGCTTGCTATATTTTCTTATAAATTAGGCTTGTGCATTTTAAATGAAAATGAAGATCCAGCTGGAGTGGAGAAGAAAAGAATATTAGATGCTAACTTTCAGTGAGGTTGATTCTGCCATTTTTTTCTGTCCTCTAAGAGGACTAGAAAAAATATAGCTCTGTCTCTGTGTGAATATATAAAATATAGAAAGAATTAATAACTAGAATATATTTAAATATATTTATAGTAAAATTAATATAAGCACTTTTGTGCCACTGAGTTTAAAAGTATATTTTAAATCAAATTAGGGTTTTTAATTCCAAAATTTTAATTATATCCCATACGAATTTAATACTGAACCATGTTGAATGTATATATAATGTGTATATATATTTATATATATGTATAAATATATATATATATTACTATCCATGTAATTATTTGCCTGCATTGTATACCAATATGATTTGGGATATGGCTCAGCATTTGGCATTATTTTCTACTTTACATAATAGTTTTTTTCACTTGTTTTATTTGCTGACACTGTAGTTTATCAAACAATGATTTTTCCACTGATTTTTTTTGTTCCATGTACAATTCAATTCATAAAAATGTTCCTTGATCATTCTTTGTTCTGGAAAAGTCCATTCTTTCTAGAGAGTGTCAGGGACTGCTTCTTAGAAAAAGAAAAAAAAAAGATTAGTACAGAAAGCAGAGGAGAGGGAAAATGACAATTTTAGGAACTAAATGGAAATAAAAATATTTAATCTTTTGCAATTATCAGTAGGACATGAAATTGTGTTTGTATTCAAGTTTTCTGTAATATTATCGTGTAGACCAAATTTTATTTCATTCAGAAGAAAAAAAAATAATGCTTGGTAAAGTATACGCTTCTTCTGAGGAGGGTAAAAATTTTCATCCTTAGCACATGAAGCATTACAAATAGTTTCAATATAAGAAATTTTAGTATAAGCTGCATATACCCAATACTTTATCACAAGCCAGATATTTCTTCTGCAATTGTATGTTATACACACTGCAAGCACCTCTCCTCCTCAATAACAGTTTTTAAGGAGCCAAGAGTAGTAGCAGCTACTCAGCAACTGTAAGAAAATTCCCTGAAAGTATTTCATAGATTAGACACATGCCAAGTGTTTTTAGACCTAAAAATATGGACACATTTAGTTTCAGGCAAGTGGAATGTTTGTGACTTAAAAAATGCTTTCCAAGTAAAGTATATTACTTATGCAAAGAAAAAAAGACACTTAAAATTTTTAATCTACTGTTAATTGATCCAAATGTTGTTCTAATTCAACACAATATGAGACAATCAGTAGAAATATATTTTATTTTAAATTGTTAATTTTTGTGGCTCACCAAATCTTTTTAGACAAGCCTGGCTGTTTATTAATCAATATGAAATTTAATTTTAATCTTACATGTACTAACAAACTTAGGTATGATTCCCTTTTTTAAATTTTTGAATTTTGCTTTTGCACCAAAATAATTTTCTGTTAAACTACCAACACCATCCACAGATCCACAGTAAACCCTCCTTTATGACAAAAGCAATTTTTTAATCTAAATCAGAAATGGTCTCCTCTAATAGCAGTTCATTTTCCATTCATAATACCTTACTTCTCTACTGAGAGGAGAGAGGGGGGTTGCATCATTTATCAGTTTTCTGAGGCTGAGATTAGTAATATGTTATCCTGAATTTATTTTTTTTTAATTTACATTATTGTAGCCATTATGTCTTATTCTCCTGGTTCTACTTATTTCACTCAATGGCAGTTCATAGTTGTTATTTGGCTCAATATTCCTTTCATTGAAATCATATTGTCATGTAGGAAAATTAGTACAGCTCTTAGATGTATATTTGATTTCCACTTTAAAAAAATTTACTTGTTCTACAAAAAGTTCTACTATGAATATTTGAATGTATATTGGATCTGCCTTGCTGTCTTTGACATCCCAGAGGATTCATCCTGCAGTGACAGTTTACTTTATAATATAAAGTTTTATCAAGAGCTAAGAGAGTCCAGTCTAGAAGAGCTTTCATAAATGATAGCACATCTGAGTGTTCTCTACCAGTAAATAAACACCATTGTCATAAAACATGTAGATACATAGATAGATATGTCTATATCTATCTATCCATCCACCTATCTATCTATCTATCTATCTATCTATCTATCTATCTATCTATCTTTCTGTCTGTTTGTCTGTCTATCCATAAACAATTTTGTGGTGGTTTTGAAAAATCGTAATCTTTGTTAGAGTATCATTGAGGACTTTCAATTTCCTTTTAAGTTAAAGTGAAAAATAGAAGAGTGGTATCTTCATAGTTCTGACTTTATCTGGATACAATATTAAAACTATTACCGCATTATCTCTTAAGAATATATTATTATGGTTCACGATGAGAGATCTCTCTATTCACTCCCTCAGTGACCTCATGTACTCCCAATGTCATTGATGACTTCTGTGTGAATAGTTTGTGAATTTCTATATGTAGCCTTGACCCCTCCTTAGAATTCCAGTCTCGTATTGCCAGAAGTCACCTGGACTTTCACATGTAAATATCATATTGGTGCTTCAACTTCCATGTCTGAGATGGAGCTCATTTCCTCCTTTAAACTGCCTCTTCTTCTCAACTTCCCTATTTTGGTCAAGGACACCGCCATTCTCCCAGGTGTCTCTTTCTAATATCTTAGAATCATTTTACCTTCCCCCTTCTCACCCATTCAGCTAACAAGTCTTCTCAATTCTACCTTCATAATGTTTCTTAATTACAGTGAATAGGGCTGCCTACCTTTACTTTTCCCCTATATATACCAGGCACTCTAACCACACGGTGTTACTTGATATATTCCATGCATGTCTTTTAGATTTACTACCTCAGTGCTTTTGTTTAATGTCATTCCCTCTCCCTAAAAATACATACACACACACACACATATATATATATATACATACATTTTTAGGGAGAGGGAATGACATTATATATATATATATACATACATATTTACATATATATATTTTATATGTACATATATATATATACATATATATATTTCCCCTCTTAGCTCTTATCTCTATCTCTACCTATCAAAATCTTACATATCCTACAAAGTACACTTAAAATACTTCTTTCATTGACAGAGGTGAGTTCTCTCTCCCATGCTTTCTTTATTGAAGATTTATCCCTACTGGTATATATGATTTATCTTCCCCTGTTAGAATGTATGTGCCTTGAGGGAAGGAGCTGTAACAACAATGTTGCTAGCAGCTGCTGTGGAGGTGTAAGACCAACAACAGCAGCACATAGGAGGGCTGCTAGTGTAGGTTCTTTGATCTTTTCTAAGGAAAGCAATTTTAAGGGGTTTACAATCTCACTTTAATTAAACATACATATATTATTCACTTAGTTTAGGGGTGAAAGTCAGCAACCTGAACTTCAGAGAAAACATAAACTTAAATTACAAGCAGAAATTATATAAACAGAGCAAATGACACAAATCAGCAGACAGGGCTTCTAACCATCTGTCGATATTAATACATACAGAGTTACCAGAGAGAGAAGCACCAAAATCTGGGTTTTCAAAGCCAGGGGCACCTTAACGGCTACCCAGAATCTTGTCTAGTCAAATCACATGAACATTCTTCCAGTGAGTGAGCCCCCAAAGCAAAGTGTTTACCTCAGAGTATATATACACTTCTTCAGGGTCAACCCACAGAGGGCATCACAACCATATGACTCGAACTCATGTGGCTTAGGTTTTCTTGTGACTTAAGCGGGTTATCAAAGACTCTTGATTAATCAAAGACTCTTGATTCAAACAAAGGCAAGTCTCAATCAAAGGCACTTGATTACCTTAGTACTGAGAAGAACTATAACTCCAAAAGAAAAAAAGAGCAAAACAAAAAGTCTCACTTTGCTTGCCATTACAAAAGCTGCCTTGCTTTTTTTGTATTTATATCCCCAGCACTTAGCAAAGGGCTTGTCACATAGTACATGGCTAATAGTTTCTTTCTTTCTCTTTCATTCTTCATTTAATTCCTTTTCTGTAGTTTTATACATACGTGTCTCCCTGCTAGACTGCAAAAGCTTCAAAGACAAAGATCATTCATATTTATATTCCCTATGACCTCACAACACTGCCTTGTACATAGTAGTTGCACAAATATTGGAACAGAAGTAATGTGGAATAAGTCCTCGGTAAATTTCCATATCCCTAGTCTATAAATGCTGGTAAAGCATAACATAAGCTTACTATAAATTCAAGTGCAACTTCCTCTACATGAATAAAAAAATCTGCTTTACTAAAGTTCTGCAACTGAGAGATAGAAAGGCATAAGGGAGCAAGATGTAAATGAATCCCTTATCTTTTGTTTGCAGCAACTACAGACTCTAGAACCATTCTTCTCCTGAGTGAAAGCATGCAGTTCCCCAAAGCTTCTGCAACACTCAATCATACCATCCAAATGGAGAGAACACATGACTTCTTCCTGAGACTGAGACTAATAGATTTACTGCAACTGTAACCACATATAACCACATTACTGATTAGGCTCTTCCTAGCTCCTGAGTTCAATTAAAAAATATCTTCATTCTGAGGAAGTAGTTCTAATTATGAATTGTTACCTTGGTACAAAGCTGATCAACAAAATGACAGTGGATAATGGAGTTGAAATATGAATTCCTTACACCTTAAATTTCTTGGGTAGAGCCAGTTAAGTGAATGGTAAATTTGGAAAACCAATTGGCTTCTGTATTACATACCAAATTTTCCTGTTTGGATTTTCAGAAGAGAATGCAATTGGAAGCTAATAGATCTCCTTGAATCTAATATGGCACTGACCATGTTTATTAAGCTTCATTCAGTGCTATATTCTTTTATTGTTGATGAAGAAAACAGATATTGGAATTAGGTTTTGTTTGGCAAAAAGATTTCTAACAGATTTCCTTATAGAACCATAGGGTTTAGAGGTAGGCATTGCTGACAGACCACCTACTCTCCATTTTTAAGTGATAAAAATGAGGCCCAGAGGGGTTAAAACACTTGCTCAGCTAGTGTGAACCCTGAAAATATTTCTGCAGTCTCCTTTGGAAAATGTTATGTCCCTCTATTGTGAGACCATAGTGTTTTCCCTTAAAAATGCTAAGATTATATTTATGAGAGAATCAAATATATATGGTTCTAATAAATAAATTAGTCAATACAGCCTCCTCATTAATACACTAAACACAAATGTGCCCTATGTATCATGACAGATTGTGAAAAACTTATGAGGAATTTCCAATTAGATTTTCCCACAATAGTCACCTAGCCATTACCAGAAAGGATTCTTTCTTTAAAAACAAAAACAATACAGTGCCCTCTTTCTAGTTCAAATACTGAAATGTCCTGGTCCAACTGACTCACTCACATACTCAAATATAGTCAATTATATACTTATTTTTATTCATTCATCTATCAACTTATTTATTTTAATGGGCACAGTACTTTATAATGTAATAAAAAGCTGAAAAGGAATTTTTGTCTTAGTAAAACATTTTTCAAAAACTAGTTTGAATTATTTACTTGCTCTTGAAATGAAATCACAAGGGTGCCACAAATGTTCACAGAGTATTTCCTGGTCACATAGTCAAGGGAGTAAATTAAAAGTCAATCCAACAGTTTGTCAATATAATAAATAATAATAATAATAATAGTAATGATATACTTTCAATAATTTATGATAATCAATGTAGGCATTCCCTCAATCAACATAGACTTCTTTAATTTGGTAGATGGTCTTTGTGAATATGTGCATATTGGGGGGAAACGCTTTACTCTGAGGTCTGTTCCAGGATAAGTATCTCTTGTCTCATCCAGGATGGTTGCCGGTTATCCTCCATATATATGTTCCCAAATGCACACTCAAGGACATTCTAGCTCAATAGAACCTTCCAGCACTTGTGTTCTGTTGGCATAGCCTTCAGAATTTCTAGTTTACCTTCTAACTAAAATGAATTATGAGACCTTTAGGAGAGTACCTTAAGAGATACTATGGTTGAAAAACCCATCACCTGTTGGCCTACCCTCTCAAGATAAAGCATTCAAATTTTCTAAAGCTGATCTGCAAGGCCCTCTGTTGCCATGTTCATATCTGAAGTTTCCCTGACTTTGCATGACATGCTGGAACTTGAAAGCTACTAGCATAGTCTTAGAGGACCCAGGAATTCTGCAATACCCTAATAACAAATCAGAAAAGTACTTTAGTGAAATAATGCTTCTATTATCTCTCTTTTTCCATTTCATTTCCTTACAACAAAAATGTTACATTCCTATTCTTGTTATAAAGCCTGTGAGGAAAGAGAATATCTTTAAGTAAAACACTCCCCAAACCTTCTACACTTTGTCTAGCTTTCCTCTACCTCACATTACTACTTTTTTGGAGATTACTATTTTTTGGATCTCTTCAGAATTTAGACACAGGGCATATGAAAAGTAGGTTCTCAAAAAAACACAAATTGTTGCTCAAAAGTATTTTAATAGAAGAGCATTGCTTTATAAGTATTCCCAAATGAAGAATATGTGCTGATCCTTGAGTTTTATCAAGGGCTTTTGGTCCTGTTGCAGTTTGGTCCTTATTTATTCCTGAATTTTATGACTTTTTTAGTTTTAAAAGAAAATTATAGCATTTATGTGTGTTTGCCTTTAAAAACGAAGTTGTTGTTGGATATTTTTGGTCCTTTCCAACTCTTTGTGACCCCAGTTTTTGTTTTTGTTTTGCAAAGATACTGGAATGTTTCGCAATCTCCTTCTCCAGTTCATTTTACAGATGACAGAAATCAGTCAACCTGATTTCAGGCCTGGTACTCTGTCCACTGTGCCACCTAGCTGCCATTTTAAATAAAGTATACAACTAAAAATATTCAAGTACATACAATAAGCCCAAAGCCAAGTCCTACAATTTATTGCTGGGTTTGGGGCATTTCCCAATGTGGCCAAAAAAGGTGTAGCTCTCTTTTACAAGGTGATGTCTCAAAAAATTTCATATTTTATAAGGGAAAATACACAAACTGACACAGAGCAAATGATTTAGGTGTGGCAAGACTATGGCTAATTTGAGCAGCAAAGAGAACTGAGATAGGAAGGTGAAACATGGATTTCTATAATTCCACTATATTGCCTAAAGGGTTATGTAGTATTTATTAGCATATCATAGCAGGCTAATATTGTGGTGGTGTTACTGTTTCAGTATTTTGCCCAGAGTTATTTCTTTTTTCATGATCCATCCTCCCAGGCTGCCTTCACTATTTCATTATCATTCCTCATGTGCTGAAGTCAAGCACAGCTGGCTTGCATATGCAATGGAAACTAGTGTGTAAGGCTTTAGAGAAATGTAATTCTCCCTTTTTCTACCACTTTGGGAAAAGGTGCATAATGTCTGAAGTAAAAATCAAATTACAATAAATGTGAGGGTTCTAGCTTAAAGTATCCAGTCCAACAAATGCTATTAATTCAGAAATGACATTTTACATTTCCAACTTTTATGCTTCAGAATTTTAGGTCCTAGTAGTGGTATCATTTACTTCATTATGGGAAGGAGCTAGGGAAGTGGAATCAGATGAATAGACACGGCTGTGAAAATGTTAAAAAAAAACGTCATATGTATTACAGACATGCACACACACACACACACACACACACACATACACACACACAGAGGATGAAAACCATAACACCTTAGTACCTATTGGCCTTTTTTGAATAGTGACACCATTTCCTTAGTATCTAAGGTTTCTAGGTTCAATCATGTTTGACTCTGTGCTCTGCCTTACTCCCCAAATCCAATTAAGTACTAAGTTCTGCTGATCTTTCCTTTGGAATGCCTCTACCTTTGATTATCACCATCCCAGTTCTACTACAGACCATTATTTCCCATTCCTGATTAGTGTAATTGCTTCCTACCTCATCTTTCAGTTTCTCTTAACTTCTGAAGGACTCCCTGCCCTTCCTCAAGACATCTTTCACTTTTAATAGTTCATGAATTTTAACTATGGCAGTGTGTGTGCAAAAAATGAAGTATTGGCACCACTGAAGATTTTCTTTGGCCCAAATCATCCGTGGCCTCTGTACCTACAAATGCTGATTGTGTGGTATGTGATTGGGGAAATTATACATTTAGTAGCCCTGATTGAAATGTTCCAGAGTACATCTGGTTTGCAAGCATCTGATAGAAAAATAATTTGCGTAATGCTGAAACTCACAGAATAAAAATTCTTCTGAGATCTCATCTTTAGGTATTAGGTATTCCCTCAGCTTAACTAACATTCATAGAAATCCTATATAGCTGTGCCACCTGCTTCTGAGTGTGAACTCAGAACCCCTTCATAAATAAATGTATTATTGCATTAAATATTGAAATGTCATTTTTTTCTGATTTTAAATGAGCATTTTTTTTTCTGGGCAAGGTTAGCCTTAATAAAGACTTTGAAATAGGTATTGTTTGGTCTCCCCTTTTAGTATTCTTCTTTCCTTCTTATTCCCCCTTACTTTTATTTTTCCACCTTCACATTCCATGTGTTTACCAAAATCTTTTGATTCTCCCTGAAAAGCCAGGCCCCCTTATGCCTCCTGGTCAGTGCTGTGAGCACTGAACATCTCTCTGTTCTCCCTGCTATTAAAACTGATCTGAAGAGTATCTTTACTCCTGGGTAGTTTTTGCCTTGAAGAGGTTGTAATAAATCGCTAAGATTTGATATACTATGGTTTCCTTGAGTATTTGCATTTTCTTAGGACATAATGTCTTAACCCAAAGGACACTCTTTGTAACAATAGAATTTTAGTCACCAGTTTAATCTGATGGTACAGATATCTTTGGGAAGGGGGAACCTTCCAGGTTCCCCTTAAATCACCTCATTCAGGAAGTGGCTTCTCCTGTTTTTTTGCCAAGGGTTGGCTCTGTTTCTTGATGTAAGTAATTAATACTTTAGACCCTTTAAAATGGGACATGGGCACTCTGTATTTATGTATATAGGTTCTCTTTCACTTTTAATTGAAAAATGTAGTTGTTTAAAGGCTAATTAATGTTTCATACTGTTTTACAAGAAAAACGTAGCATGCTTTCTGCTGCAGCATCAGTTTGAGAAAGAACCACAGAAATTTAAATTAGATGATGGTGGTCCTGGAGGAGGAAATACTTCCAGGGGGCTAAAATCTAGGTTGTAGTGAAATAAAGATACTCTGCTGTCTTTAACCAATGCAATATATATTTTTTTTAATTCTCTGCAATATGTCATTTGACCCATATCTTTGGACATTTTACTCTCAATAAGCTAATATTTTAAGTGTTTTGAGCCCACACTAGTGCTAGGCACATCTTGAATGCCCTCGCTCACTTTTTGATTTCATATAATTTCTTTTCTAAAGGAAAAGTTGGCTTCTTTTATTTTTAGTCTGTGAATCTAATATTATAATGAGAAACATACTTATTAAATGAAATTAACCTGAGATCTCGTCGTGAGATCAAAATCTTTGGCAAGTGGTACTTTAGTTAAAGCATCTTCCCTTGATTTTTACAATATAATGGAGAGTTTACAGTACAGTTAAAGTATTAAACTTCAAAGCCAGTAGCAGATGCTAAAGCAACAAGGCTGGTTTGTGGAGCTCCCTGAAAGATAACTATTGTAATCTAAACAAGAGGAGTCATGTGATACCATTAGAAGAGCTTGATGTTGGTACCTTTTTTTTTCTGCTGCAAAGATGATTCCAGAAGGATTCATTGTGTGGTAAAGTCTGTATTTATGCTTCATTTTTGCCCTCTCTCTCTCCCACTCTCTTTCCTCTTCCTTTGTGCACATCATTTCCCACCTCCCTTTTCCTCCCACTCTTTTTCTTACACCCAAATAGTTGGTAGTAAGTATAAAGCATACTATGACATGTTAAAAAAAAGCTTACCAGCCCTTTCTCTTTTTCTGTAGAAGGTGCTCCTTCAAATAGTATAGAGCTATAAGTGTAAAAGGGCTAGTCAGAGAAATTGAGTATAAAAAAGCCATGATATGCTTGTTTCTTCAAGGACACAACTCTTAAAATAAACCCATAATCCATATTCCCAGGGTTGGTGTTATTTTTCAATTTAAGTGTTTTTTTTAAATATTACAAACTTGAGAATCTTGAGGGAAATAATTCTATATGATTCTTAAAAATAATGATCTCATTACTACAGGTCTTTTTAAAGTGTGATATTCTTTAGACAGTTTGAATTTATTTTCCTTTAACTACTAGAAAAGTAGTAAGTTCAGCCAAACCAATTAGTGAACTTACAAAATTGGTTTTAATTTAGAGTAATGTGGATGAGTATTTGGCATATATAAAAATCAGAGGGTCTGGAAGAGGGAAAACAATCAACTCTTCTTTGATGGATCTTATTAGATTGAACTTTTATTGTCGAAATCTAATATGGTATTTCATTATTTAAAGAGAATATAGGATAATAGAGTATCAGATAGAGAAATTATCTCAATTTCCTGCTTCCTGCCCAGGGACATATAATTTCCAGACCTTTGGCAGGAAACAAGTGTTTTCCATGCATTGGCTACCTTTTCTGTTATCATCAGAATGGCTTCCCTGTTCTTCTGCTTATAGGCGGAAGCTACCACGCTGAAGAATCTCTAGTGAGAAATTTTGGAGTATTGCTCAGAATTCACCACTAGGCCTAATGTTAAAAACTTAAAGATGTCACTTAAACCTTGTCACTAGTGCATTTTTAGCAGATTAAACCCAAGAAATAAAATAGACATATTTGTACTAAAAAAAATAGCTATGTATTTGTCAAATAAGATAAATTCTTGAGTTGCTGTTTGGCATTATTTTGAACAGGATACTCAGTAGGACCTGAGGTCAAATTCTGATTCAGATATTTGTTAGCTGTGTGACTTTAGAAAAGTCATTTAACCTTTCTGTGCCTCAGTAACTTTATAAAATGAGGGAGTTGTACTTGGTGACCTCTTTGATCTATTGTAGCTCAAATCTATGACCATAATTATATTAGAAAGATTTTATCTCAGGAACAAAATTTCAAGTCATCTATCTTATGTCTTCCTTGATTTCCACCCCATTTCCTTTTGTAGATGAGGAAAGTGAGTCAGAGAGGTAAACAACATCACTTGTCAGTGAGAATAAGGCCTAGGACATAGGTCTCTGAATTTCTGGTCTACTTAATGGTGGTTTCACTTTAAGATATCTCCCCAAATATTGTATTGATCTCATATTTTATGGAAAGATATCTAATTGGTTGTTTTCTTCCACGTCAGTTATCATGACTATTTAAGTAAGCCACGTCACTTGTGCTTATAACTTCCATTGAGCAGGTGGTGTATATTTTTCCGAATCATTTACTATAGAAATGGTCCTCTATCTCTAACCAACCAATTCTACACGAGTGTGACAATGCTGCTACAGCAATATGCATTTGTCTAGGTTCCTTGTCGTCAACCTCATCTACCTCTCTTTTCTGTACTCCCTAATCTTCCCAATTAAGTCTGGTTCAAGGTCAAGTGTAGTTAATATTCATGGTCACCTCACTTCTGACATCATTTTACAATTTAAAAGCTGTCATTTTAACTTTGATTGCAACTTAAAGTAATACAACTCTACTCTGAACCTTTTTTTCTTCTCTTTTGGTTAATGATTTGCTACATTGAGTCCTTTGCAATATAGACAATTGAATATTGTCTATAGCATGATATTCTCTGGATCCCTCTGGATTACTTCTCCTAATTCAGTGTTTACTGTCATTGAAATGTGTTATTTTGTTTGACCCTTGGGCTCTGAATTCTCTGGATCCCTCAGGATTACTTCTCCTAATTCAGTGTTTACTGTCATTGAAATGTGTTATTTTGTTTGACCCTTGGGCAGGATAGACAGTTATTGAAATTAGACTAATGTTTTGAAGGCATGATTATGTCTTATTTAAATTAGTCATATTGAAATACATTTCCCTTTTACTAATAGTGTGTAAAGGCCTCTTTCCTAAGTATCTTCAGGCTTGCAGATTGTTTTAGGATAAGAGAGTCACTCAATGGAAAAAGAGTTCTGAATAACTTGTCCCAGTGGGTCATTCATAGGCAGAGAAAGTGGGAACATCACTGGGAGGTGGGTAAGCATAGCTGAAAGACATGTGGAGGAAACCAAGAAAGAGAGGGGGAAGTAAGGAAAGATCTTTCTTTACTCCTTCCTACCCCAACTCATATGCCCTATGCCTAAACATGTCCTTCCTTGATTTGTAGACAATGAAGTTTCTTCTTTTTTCCTGCTGATGCTAGAATTTTTGAGGATGCGGCACAATTGTTTCATTGTTCTTGCCAGTGCCTAGCTTGGAATTTGATTGACTTGGGTCCTGCCATTCTTTAAAGACCTTTTCCTTTGGTGATTAGGATAGTTAGCAAAATTCTCTTTCTGTGAGTAGTAGCAATGGTGACTCAGGTATTGAATGTAAAAGGTTTTGCATTCTGTGTAGAAAGTTATGAACCCACCATGACCTGCTTCCCTAGACTGGGATCTTGGTTCATAACAGTGGTAGAAGGCCTAAGGTTAGTCAAGACTTGGGACCTTTTGTACAGTTTGGGAGGTAATAAGCTTTAGAGACAATATGAGTTTTTGCTGTTTACCATAATCTTTCTGCCATCCACCTTTCCCTCTTAATCTAAGTAAATTGTCCTTTTTTGCTTATGATATGTCATGTGATTAGTATTTATAAGGTCATGGATAAGAGATTTGGAGAAAGGAGATGGACATTATTTGATTAGCAGACATCAGACTGATCCAAGAATATTCTTAGAAGTGACACTGTGAGAAACATCTGCAGTAGCGTGTATTTTTTTTCTTTTGCCACTTTCTATAGGAAGTTCTTTAATGCAGACACTCTTCTTTGTGTGTTTGCTAGATTCCAAATGAAATAATTTATTTTGGTCAATTCCTTCAGCTCACATAAATCATTGTAGTGCTGTGGCATGAGACTAGAGTCAGGAGACCTGCATTCTCTTCCAAGTCCTGCCACTCACTTTCCCAATGACCTTGGGGAAGACAATACCTCTCTCTCTGGAATTCAATTTTGGCATTTATAAAACTAGTGGGATTAGACTAGCTGATGACTCTGAGTTTAATATTATCAATGTGGGGTTGGAAAAGACCCCAGAGGCCATTATAGTCCAACCCTCTTCTTTTATAGGAGGAAACTGAGACATAATATAAACTGGTTTGTCCAAAGTCCCCCTGGTAATAAACATCAGAAAAGCAGTTTGGAGCCAGGTAATCTGATTCCGTAGCTAGTGTTCATGTTACTGTACTATGTTACCCTTCTCGTTTTGGGTTCTAAAATTATATGATCCTGGGGCAGCTAGGTGGCACAGTGAGTAGAGCACTAGCCCTGGAGTCAGGAGGGCCCGAGTTAAAATCCGGCCTCAGACACTTGACATACTTGCTAGCTGTGTGACCTTGGGCAAGTCACTTAACCCCAATTGCCCTGACTGCCCCCCTGCAAAAAAAAATATATGATCCTGCCTGGTACATGATTGGTGTTTAATAAATGCTTGTCAATGGTCTAAGTATCCCTCCTCTCCTTCAAGTCTCAGATCAAGCAGCATCTTTTGTGTGAAGCCTTTTTTGGTCCCCTATGCCCAGTCAGGTGCTAATGACCTTCTTACCAAATCTTCTTTTATCTATTTTGTATATACCTATATTTGTACAAGTTGTCTTTTTCTGCAACATTATACTATCTTGATTTCAGGGACAGCTTTTGTTCTTACCTTTCTTCAGGAAGTGGGTCCTTGTAAATGTACCTTGATAGATTAATGGATATATAGCAATCATTTATATATGAGCACTGTAAGGATTGAAAGAGGAATTTGTTATGTGACGTAGATTTGCTTAGTATAATGGGTAAATAAATGAAAAATATTTTAAAAGCATATTTGACTTTGATCACTGAGGTTCCTTCCGGGCCTCCAAACCTGAAATGCATTGGCACTTCTCTTCAATTGTTAATTGCCCTTGTATCTAGGGACACCCATTCGAATTTTCATTGTGTATTCAGGCAGTAATGTTTTTATTTGTTTGGATACTCCAAGAACATTTGAATAATTTCACTAGAGGTATATTGTTGAGGATTGTTGAGACTAGAATTCTCAGAAGCATTCTTTTCAGTAGCGCATTTAAAAATCTGTCAGAAGTTTCAGCTGCTATCATAAGCTGCTTTTTGGGATGGCACATAATTTCTTTTCCTTTCACACTTAGATTCCCTACTTGCATTTGCTACCTATTTGTTTATGTTGGGTTTTTTGCTTTCTGATTAAAGTATAAGATATTCAGTAAACTTTATCATAGAGATTATCATGCACTTCTAGAGGCCAAGAGTTGGAATGACCTTCCTGCCTGACTCAAATCTCTACTTCTAAAGCATCTCAGAATAGTGGTAATCTGCCCTCTCCTCAAATACCTCCAGAGATGAGGAACTCACTCCCTTTTGAATGAGGGAATTGCTTTTATTCTGGGACAATTCCAGTTGTTAGAAAATTCTTTCTTATATCTGGGTGAAATCTGTCCCTTAATTTCCAAGTGATTTCTTAATGATTGGAAAAATTCATCTCCTCTGAAGATGAGGAATAAGACTGACAAGTTTTCCATGTGAAAACACTTAAAAATATTTGAACTAGACCTCATTTTTGGACTTGCATTCCTTTACTTCCTCCTTCTAACTGAGGTATTCCTGAGCCCTTTTTCTAACAGACTATAAATTTATAATTTAGGTATTTAAAAGAAAATTCTGACTTCTAAGTTCATTTCTTTACTGTAAAACAGGGAAGTGAGAAGTGTGGAATCTGTCTCCTTCTCTTCTTTCTTCCCACTGCCATCAATTTAGTTCAAGTCTTTATTATTGCTACCTGCTAAGAGTATTTTAGTAGTCTCTGTAGAAGTTTCCTGACTTTTTTTTCTCCTTCTCCCCTCCTTCTATTTTATTAATTTATTTTTTACTGTGACCATGACATTTTTTCTCACATAGAGATCTGGTCACATCATTTTCTGCCTGAAAAAAATCTAAAGTGACTTTTTTATTGTGTCCTGAATGAAAGTTATATTTCTTTGCTTGGCTGTCAATATTCTCTCCTATCACTATTGTACTTCTTTCTATCCCCTTCCTTCTTTCTTTCTTTTTTTGCAAAAATATTTTTTTTTATTTTTAGTTTGCAACAAACAGTTCTACATAATTTTGAGTTCCAGATTTTCTTCCCTCCCTCCCCCCGCTCCCCAAGAAGGCATGGAATCCCATATAACTTCCATGTATAACTTGGCATTGAATTAATTTACACAGTAGTCAAGTTGTGGAGAAGAACCATGACCAATGGAGTGACTCATGAGAAAGAAGAAACAGAACCAAAAAAAAACCCCACAACCCAACAACAAATACAAAAGAGAGAAAAAAAATGGGAGGGAAAAAGGCAACTATGAAGTGTGCCTCGATTTGCATTCATACTTCATAGTTCTTTCTCTGGATGTAGACAGCCCTCTCTATCATGAGTCCTTTGGAGCTATCTCTGCATATTGTGTTGCTGAGAAGTGCAAAGTCTGTCAGGGTT
>CM053623.1:126123850-126211639 GCA_028646595.1 Phalanger gymnotis | reverse complement strand
TTCTTTTTGGGATCTATTTGAGGAGGTGATCGGTGGATTCTTTCAATTTCTGTTTTGCCTTTTGGCTCTAGAATATCAGGGCAGTTCTCCTTGATAATTTCTTGAAAGATGATATCTAGGCTCTTTTTTTGATCATGGCTTTCAGGTAGTCCAATAATTTTTAAATTCTCTCTCTTGGATCTATTATCCAGGTCAGTCGTTTTTCCAATGAGATATTTCACATTGTCTTCCATTTTTTCATTCCTTTGATTCTGTTTGATAAGATCTTGATTTCTCATCAAGCCACTAGCTTCCACTTGCTCCAATCTAATTTTTAAGGTAGTATTTTCTTCAGTGGTCTTTTGGACCTCCTTTTCTATTTGAGTAATTCTGCCTTCCAAGGCATTCTTCTCCTCATTGGCTTTTTGGAGCTCTTTTGCCATTTGAGTTAGTCTATTTTTTAAGGTGCTGTTTTCTTCAGCATATTTTTCAGTATATTTTTGGGTCTCCTTTAGCAAGTCATTGACTTGTTTTTCATGATTTTCTCGCATCCTTCTCATTTCTCTTCCCAATTATTCTTCTACTCCTCTAACTTGCTTTTCCAAATCGTTTTTGAGCTCCTCTGTGGCCTGAGACCAGTTCATGTTTTTCTTGGAGGCTTTTGTTGTAGGCTCTTTGACTTTGTTGACTTCTTCTGGCTATCTGTCTGGTTTCTTATATCCACGTTTCTCACATTTTAAACTACACATTTAAATGAATGAAAATATTTTATTGGAAGGGCATGTAGAAAATATTTTTACTGGGCTAGAAAAAAATAGTATTATATTTTAGCAATTTTGCGAAGACTTACCCAACCTAAAATCATTATTAGTTTACATGTGTCATTCTTTGATGCCCACATCCCTTCCCTAAAAATCCTTATGTTTATAAGAGGGAAGGAAGATGGAGATAGGGAGGAGGGAAAGAGAATAAGAGTATAATAGATCAGCTTGTTCAAGGAATAAGATTATTAGGTTCTTCTGTTTATGCCTCTGTGTTCATGATACCATTTATTTATGCAACACCTATATTTATATTGATTCACATAAAATAAAGACAATGTACTTAAAGTGCTCAGATAACTGCGTAGTGAAATGTTACCTGGACGCTATATTCAAATATATTTTTTTAAATTATCAGTAGTAAATTGCTGTGTCATTATTTGCCATATAGGTGGTAGGAAAAAACCATTTTGATTTGAGTGTTGTATTTGAGTTGTCTCTGCATACTATAACTTTTTAAAAAATATTGACATTCCATATTTGTTGAATATGTCATTCTAATACTAATACTGATGCGCCAGAGAAGACATACTTGACTCAGAAACTACAAGCAGAGGAAAGACCAATAAAAGCATAATAATTACAGTATTTATAGTAATCAATTTATTTTATGTGCATAATAATTTATCAGTCATTCAAAAGACGTATGGAGCAGCTGAGTGGTAACCTGGGTAGAGCAGTGAGCTTAGAGTCAGGAAGACTTATCTTCGTGAGTTCAAATCTGATCTCAGATACTTACTAGCTGTGTGATCCTACACAAGTTATTTAACCATGTTTGCCTCAGTTTCCTCATCTGTAAAATGAGTTGGAGAAAGAAATGGCAAACCACTTCAGGATCATTGCCAAGAAAACTCCAAATGGGGTCACATAGAGTCAGACATGACTTAAATGAATGAACAATAACAACAAAAACAAAAGATATATAGGTAGAATCCTACGCAGGCAGACGTTTCTTTAGCTGTATTGTTTGCATGTCTGTATTTCCTTTACTGATCTATGATCCTTGCTTCTATTTAATATTGAAAATACATATTTTCAGGATGCAGTATATTATAGTGGATACAAGACTGTCCTTTGAGTGAGAAGGACTAGGGTTCAAATCCTGCCTCTCCCATATACCAGCTATGTGACCCAAGGCAAATTGATTGACTTCTCAGTAATCCTCAGAGAATCCTAAGATTATAAAAGCTATGAATGAATTGCAGATATGTGTGAATAAAGAGAATTTCTGTGAAATAAGTTCACACTGATGACACCGCGACTCTTGAGCTAGTGATCTTTCTGCTGTACCACACAGAAGTTAAAACACAATCATTCATTTTTGATTTTAGAAAGAATTCTATGCTATTTTCTTTATGTTGACTTAATTTGATCCTGTGAATTAAGTTATTGCTTTAAGGTCAGTCATGGAATTAGGCAAAATCTACTTAATGGCAATTAATAATATTACTGTTCTTTTGAGAGATAATAACAATGGCTATATATAATGCACTTTAACATTTGCTAGTACTTTATATACATTATTTCATTTAATCCTCATAACAGCCCAGAAAGGTAGGAGCAACTCCTCCCCCCATTTTCAAATGATTAAACTTTGACCAAGAGTGGTAAACTGACTTTACCATGGTCAAACAACTAATAAG
The DNA here is from genome assembly GCA_028646595.1 of Phalanger gymnotis. Lineage (NCBI taxonomy): Eukaryota > Metazoa > Chordata > Mammalia > Diprotodontia > Phalangeridae > Phalanger > Phalanger gymnotis. Next base: position 126,209,196 of record CM053623.1, on the reverse strand, counting down.
TATTTTAGGCAGAACTTTTATATAAAGGTCCATCATTAAATGAAACTTTTGATAATTTATACTGTCTTACATAGCTCATGGGAGAGGATTCATAAGTTAAATGTACTTTGATCAATGATTTGAAACCATACAGAAGTTCAAGGCTCATATTTCTTTTTTATTACCAGAGTAAGAAAGGAAGAAATTCATATAATATTCTCTTTTCCAAAACTACATAAAATAGAGACATGCCTAAGCACAGGCTATCTGGGGTTAAGAAACATACAGGGAGGTATATTTTAGCATTATTTTGATAATTTCACATTTTTATGTAAAAAAGTACACTCGGCAAGGCAACTTGTTATTTATTTTTTTGTTAAGCTAAGTCCTTATTTGTTACAATGAAAACTCAAAACCATCATCTCATGGGGAGGACAATTTTCAAACCCTGCTTAAGGCACACAAATGCCTTATCTCTGGCTCTGTTAACAGATAATAAAACCATTACATTTATGTTTCTTAAGCCTAAAATATATTTCAGAAGTTCCTTCTGAAGAGATAATGCTCTGACTGCTGTTTTGTGTTCTTAGGATATAATTGGTATCTTACAGTGTAATGATATCAGTTCTAAGAAACACATTATATCATCATGTCTAGTAGTGTCATAAGGCACATTGAATTTTATCTCCATGTTCTCTTATTTATTATTTATCTCCATTTCTCTTATTGTCTGTTCAGGAAATGATCTCCATTGTACATTGGGTTAAGCCCTTTTTCTTCGAGGTCTAATCACTGATACCCTAATCATTTTGGAGCCTTGTTGTTGTCCTTTTAATCTAATTGGAATGATCTGAATAGTCCATACCCTTCAAATTCACAGCAACTGGATGAATAAACTAGAATGTTAGCTTGTTGGTGTATAGTTCAGGATGGAACTGGGTTCTAATATGGTCATGTTTCTGTTATACAGAGCCCACTGATTTCTGGAAAGAATATGCCTGTGTCATTAGATTGAGATGATTGTCCCGTGACTCATAAAGCAAGGGGTTAAAATGATGCTAACAGTTTGTCTAGATTATGATAAAGCCTGACAGGTCATTTTCTTCTACTAAAGGAGCCATATCTATTTAATCTACAAAATCTAACTGTTCCTGGAAAGGCTTCCTCCTCTATCCTCCACTCAATAAGCATTTTTTGAATATCTAATTTAAAGGATAGCTGTACATATAATTGTGATATAGCTGTATACTCCAATTTGCATCTGCTGCTCTGCCTGGTTTCAACTATGCAGAAGATGCACTTGAATTGTATAAACCTTGTCATCCCCCACACCCCTTTTCTACCTTCCTTTATGTGCTGTCTCCTCAATTAAACTGTAAACTCCTTGAGGACAGGGATAGTTTTTCTTTTTATTAGTTGTATCCCCAACCTTTAACATGGTGCCTGACACATAGTAGTTGCTTAATAAATGTTATTTATCAGATTAGATATCTAAGGAAAGCCAAAAGGCCCAGTGCTTCTCCAGAACGGTGCATGATGCAGTATCAGAGATAAGTCATGAAAAATGAAATAGTTGGAGGATAGTTCCTGGAAAACGGGTAAGCAGCTGCATAATTGTGTATACTAAACTATATGGAAAAGCTTCGAGGAGTCGTAAAATAAAGCAGTGTTCCCCATGGGATAGGGGTGATTAAACCTTGAAGGGAATATTAGATTTGGCTCAGCAGAGAGGATGATGGGGAAGTGTGCTTTAGGCAAGAGAGTTATCTTGAGCAGGAACATAGCAAGGACATGCACAAGAAAGAGTATGGAGATCATCCTAGCTAGAATGCAGAAGTCAATTGTGAGAATAACATAATTACCACATATCATTGAATGGTTCTGATTGGAATTTTTCTGGTTGTCTATTTACTACCTTTACACTCCTATTCTAGAGATCCTGGGTACCATTGTTATATATTCCTTTGGAATAATTTTCCCCTCTATTGTCTCTCTAATACTGTTTTACTTTTCTTTATCCTATATTTTTTCATACAACTGTCAACTAGAGCACTGCCCTTATTCTGGTTTTATATTGATTATGGCATTCCTTATAACTCATTTACATTCTTTGTAATCATAGAAAGTGTCCATTTGTTCTTTCCCTTTTCTAACTTTGACAGATCTGTATAATCCATTCAGGCTGCCTGGACCTTTAATCACTGGCACATTTAAAGTCGATCTTAGCAGTTACAAGAAGCATATATGAGAGCTCATAAAAGTAATATAATTATCTTGTATTTTTTCTTCAAAATGTTCATTTATGTTTATTCATGAAAAAGTTACAGTATAAAGACCCTAAGAGCAAAAGGATTTCAAAACATATCCTCTTAGTCTGCCTACAATAAATTTATTGGAAGGGTTTTTCATTGCCCGTGCAAGCTGAAAGAAAAGAAATTTTCTCTTTTATATGAAACCTCAAAAGTTTAATTCTCTGAACAATATTGCTGTTACTGTATTCAATGATCCCTTGATTTTATTTCACTCTTCATTATTTCATTCAAGTTTTCCATGGTTTTCTAAAACCAACCTGCTAATTATTTCTTATGACACAATAGTATTCTGTCACAAGCATATATCACAATTTCTTTCATCATTCTCCAATTTATGGGTATCCCCTCAGTTTCCAATTCTTTGCCACCACAAAAAGCTGCTATAAGTATTTTAGAATATAGAGGTCCTTTTCATTTTTTCCTGATCACTTTTGGGAAATAGACCTAATAGTGGTATTGCTGGGTCAAAGGGTATACAGAGTTTTATAGGAAGGAACTGATAAATAGAAGTCTGCATAGTATCATTACACACATATATGTGTGTATGTGTATATATATATATGCATATATACATATATATGTATATAAATATGTGTGTGTGAAATGGTGGCCTTTTCTAGTATGGGGTATGGAGGGAAAGAGACAGCTTGTAAATTAAAATGTAACAAAAATAAGTTAAATTTTTATAAATTCAATTCTCCTACATTATAGACAAATGAACAAGAAGAGATGAAATAAGATTTACTAGGTGGACAGGGGAGATTTTTGTTTCATCTTTACTGTATAGTGATCACTTTCTGTATTATTCCAGTGTTCTGTAGTATTCCAGTGTTGTCTGTTTATCATAATGTTGAGAACCTTCATAATTCATTTACTTAAAAGTCCTAATGTATTTGAATTTTAATGTAATAAAATCCTATTGAAGCTATGAAGTATTGCTAGTGTAGTGCCATGAAAAACATCTGATTTCAACTATTTTTGCTAATGAAAACTAGTAAAAAAGCAAAATATAGTCATTTCCGTCTTTTAATAGCTATATAACATTCTCCAGGTAGTAGACTATGGAAATGAAATATATGCAGTTGTGAAACTCTTAAAATAGTATCTAAGTGAGCATGAAAAGATCTTTATTGTTATGGTAGTGCAATTTCCTTCATTATATTATCACATTATAGAAAATTCCCATTTCATTAATGGACTGCACTCCAAAATTCTCTTGTGAGTCAGTTATTTGGAACTTATAACATTTTCCCCCATAAACATCATAATAAATGGTGGTTATGAAGGGGATCCTAGGAATACAGGGGATGTAGTGAAGTGAGACAAGGAAAAAGGCAGCCAGCAGGAGCAAGAAAAAAAAAAGCAAGATGGAGAAACCAAATTGCAAAGGCTTCTCTTGAGTTTTGCCACAGTGAGTTGTGGAGGGAAGATCTCCCATGTTATTCCTTTTAACTAAGATTGTCAAATTTGTTGGCGTACGGTTGGGCAACATAGCTCAGAATTATTGTTTTAATTTCTTCTTCATTGATGATGAATTCACACTTTTCATTTTTGATAATGGTGAATTGGTTTTCTTTTTTTAAATAAAATTAACCCAAGGTTTATCTATTTTGTCTTTTCATCAAACCATCTCTCAGTTTTATTTATTAGTTCAATAGTTTTCTTAATTTCAATTTTACTAATTTCTCCTTTGGTTTTCAGAATTTCTAATTTGGTATTTAATTTGGGATTTTAAATGTGTTCTTTTTTCTAGCTTTTTTGGTTGCATGCCTAATTCATTGATCACCTCTTTGTCTATTTTATTCATGTAAGCAATTAGAGATATAAAACTTCCCCTAAGAAGTGCTTTTGCTGCATCCCATGAGTTTTGGTATGTTTTCATTTTATTTTCATTCTCTTGGATGAAGTTATTGATTGTTTCTATGATTTGTTGTTTGACCCACATATTCTTTAGGATTACATTATTTAGTTTCCAATTAATTTTTAGTATGTCTTTTTCCATTGCCCTTTATTACATGTGATTTTTATTTCATTGTGATGTGAAAAAGGATGCATTTGATATTTCTACCTTTCTGCATTGGATTATGGGGATTTTATGCCCTAGTATATACTCAGTTTTTGTGTAGGTGCCATGTACCACCCATGCAAGCAGTGTGGAAGGAGCTATTTTGTTGTTTATTTAATATTTGCCAATATTGTGTTCATAACTTAAAAATGTCTATACTTCACACCTTAAATTGGGTGAAATTGGGTGAAATAGAATATTTAATAGTAGAACTATGTGATACATGACAAATATTCTAGAATAATAATATAAATTAAAATTATATGTTTTGTGTACTTATATGGTATACTATGAAAGTGTGCTAAAAAGCCTTTTAGTATATAATGATTTTAAAATGTTTTATATTCTAGAATGATCTTTCCATTTCATATTTGGTAGAATGTGAAAAATATCCTCTAAGCATAGTAGAAAATCTTTATGATGTTGGATAATTTGTGCCATATCTATCAATTTCCCTTTGATACTTAAAATATATGTCTGGGAACATACAACTATAGGTTTACCTAATGGAACTATCTAGTATCTACTAACCTGCGATTTTCCACATGAGAAAGGTGATACATAATGAAGAGGTACAGCATGCCCAAGGTCATACAAGTAGTAACAGCTAACAGTAGTAATTTAAACCCAGATTAGCTAAATAAATACAAAGCAAATACTATCAGTAATATTGCTGTATTTTTGCACAGTCAGCGATAATTGTGATATCTAATCTATGATTGATGCCAGTATTAGTTTCTGTGAATTCAAAAATATCTCTTAAACATCTCAGGCTTTGGTTTTTGTTGTTGTTGTTTGCATGAAATTAAGACCTCGAAAGGCAGTGTGCAAAGGAAAGAAGACTGGATTTGGGATCAGGGTTTGATCTGAGTTTGAATCTCAGTTCTATCTCTTACAACCATTCTGACTTTAGGGAAGTCACTTCTCTGGACTTCAATTTCCCCACCACTAAAATAAAAGGGTTGGAATAAAGGATCCCTGAGTTCCCTTCCACTAAATCTATGGTCCTTCTCTTTGGTTCATTTGATCTCAGTTACATCCAAGGATGATTAAAAATATTATAGAATTTTAGTTTTTGAGAACAGCGAGAATTGACTTTATTTTAATAGGATGAAATGTAAAAGAAAAAGAGAAAAAAGCTGGAAGTTAAGGGTTTTTTTTTAAAGATGTTAATGGGTTTTCTTTTATTTTTAATAATTGTTTGGTGCCATGTTTAATAATAACTTTTGTTTATACAACATGTCTGATGTGATGTTCTTAGTCTATTGTTACTGTAGTCTATTATTACTGGATTGTAGTATTTTAAGTCTATATAATAAACCAGCTAAATGAGAAAGTACACCTTCGTTGCTATCTAATGAAAGATTGCAAGTACCTACAATCTCCCTGGCAATTTAAAGATCACCATAAAGTTTTGGAGCCAAGCAAATACTGTAAGAAATAATAATAAAAGATATAAAGATTGCAGTATGGGATTTTTATGGATTCAACAGAGGTTATTTTTTTCAGCTTTCTGTATATTATATGTCTTAATATAAAGGGAAGAACTCATTACCTTAAAATGTACCAAAACCTATGTTTTTAATGGTTTTTTAATGTGGAAATGTAGTCTCTGTAAGAGTCATTAACAGAGATACGGTGGATGTAGAATATCACATTCATTTTATTTCATAGTAAAGCTTAGAAAAATTGAATTTAAAATATTTTAGTTTTGTAACAATTTTAATCCATTGCTTATACTGTTTTTTTTTTTCAAATTTTATATTCTCAATGAAACCATCACCTTGTACACAGGACTTTGTAGTTCTTTGAGCTTTGAGAATATGCTCAACAAATATTTAGGGTAATAATGAATATACTAAAAAATGAAATCTAATGACTGGAATACAGAGAGTACAGACTTTAATTCTCTTTTCCTCGTAAAACTTGATTTAATGGCCTATTAAATGCTGAGCTAAATGTTGGGATGGCTACAAGTTCAAATAGGGCATAGGTTCTGTCCTGATAAACTAGCATCTATATGGCACATAAAGATTTTCAAATCGTTTTAAAATATTATCTCATTTTATCCCTACTGCAACCTGGGGTGGTGCTATTATTATCCCTATTTAACAGATGAGAAAAATATTCTCAGAGAACCTAACAGGTAAATCATGAATATGACAAATACAGAAATAACTGTAACAAAAATATAATTGGGAAAGAGTTATAAAGGGTTATGTATAATCAAAGTGGGAAAGGCCGTGATCAGATGAATACTTCAGAGAAAGTGTCATGGAAGTAGAGACCTTTCAATTCATCTTTTAAAATAAATAAGAATAAATAAATTTGGAATGGAGGTGAATTACTGTATAAAGTATCATGTGTTAAGCAATTACTATACGTTGAGACTTATGACATGGGTATATGAATACAAAAGCTTGAGAGTTGAGAATTCTGGATACATGGAATAAAATGAGTAAATTATCTGGATGGAAAGCACAGAGGATGACTAGTAATCAAGTTTGGTTAAATCATATAGTATCTAGAAAACAATATTAAAAAGTAGCATTATATCAGATTTTGGAGCTGTAGAATTTTAGGCCACATATTACTCTTACATTTTATTTGTACGTTTGATTCATTATACTTCACAATAGTAATTATTAAGTTTGCTTTCCTCGCTGTCATGTTGTCTTGTATTACTTTTCCATTAAAAATATCATCACTAACTAAAGCTTAATTTTGATTGATATAATCTGATCTCTTCTCCCTCAGAAAGACACTGACTTCCCATGTGCTGCTGCTCAGCCTACTTAGAAATTTTGATGTTAATTTTAAAATATTTCAAACCTTGGGTGTCTGCTGTTTGTTTTGCCTGAAAAGAAATCTGATCCCTCTTTCCAACATCACTCATAGTCCCCATGGCCCACTCCCAATCCCTTGATTCTAATTTTGTTAGTATTTTTATACATACATTGCCCAACCCATCCCTTTCTTTCCTAACCCCCAGCTCTTATTTGAATAATCTTCTCCTGTGATGCCATAATTTCAAAAATACTTATTTATGTTTCTCCCTCCCCTCTCTTTCTTTTCTGTAAGATACTTCTTAAAGAACATTCTTCATTCAGTTACCCTACATTTACTTTCTCTATTCCAAAGCTAGAAGCATTTAATTTCATGCTACGTGTGAAGTACTATTATAGGTGCTAGTGACACAAAGAAAAAAAAAAGAAGCAGTGACAGGTCTCAAGGAATTTTCATTCTACAAGAAGGATACTGCCTATAAATACACACATTATAATTTAAGGAAAAGAGAAACAATTCTAAAAACTAAAGAGAATGGGAAAGGCCATTTTCCCAAAAGTTCTTGGCTCTCATTCTTCATATGTATCACTTTAAGTAGTAATTTCAGGGAATTGAGCTCAGTATATTATGTCAGTTACCAAGAAGTTTAAAAAATCTAGAAAAATCCAACTATCCCATAAAATATATTTCATTCTTTTACACAATAACTGATAATAATCGAGATTAACATTCCATGAGCAACTTTTAGACCTTTAATACTTTGTAATTGCTTGCATTCTTAAACAGCTTTTCATATTTATATTAGCATCATTTTATAGAGTTGTGATAATGTTATTAAATGTCATTGAAGAACTATCAAAATTATTATTTGTAACGTTACATACATAGATGTATACACACGTAAGTGTGGACTTAATGTATAATAGCAAATTATTCTCATTTCTAGATAGTCAATCATTTATATAATTGCTACTTAGAAAATATGAAGAGAAAAAATGTGGTGAAATTAGAATCAGGATGCCTGGATTCAAATAACTTGTCTAACACTTTAATTAACTATTTGTGTGACCTTGGACAAATCTTTGAGACATAATTTCTTTAGTTTCAAAAGGAGAATAATAAACAATTACTATATCACAATGAGTGTGTTTTGGTCAACATTAATATGCGGCTTAAATATAAAATACTATTATTATGTTTACTTTCTAGGCATAAAATAACTCAGATCAACAAATACGTATCTTGACACCTAATATTGTTTTTTCTTTTAATCAATGTACCACTTATTAATTACATTGTGACCAGTACTTTGATATTTTTTCTTTTAAAAATAAAATAAAGACAATCACAATGAAAGATTACATAAGCATTTAGTTGGAGCTAAAGCCAGTGAATTGTTGGGATATAAGCATTCCATATTTAATCCAAGTCAAATGCTAGCTAGATATCTAGGCCAAATTAAAATGAGAAAGCCAGAAGTTGGAGGTATGAAATAGAAAAAAATCCTAATTTTTAATAGTAAATCATTTTTAAAAAGTCATACATTTTGGAGTTAAAATGAAGTGCAGGAAAAAAAGAGGTAAAATGATTAAGGATAGAATACCAGGGCAGAAATTTGTAAACCATCAGTAAGACCAAAAGGTAGAAGTATAATAAAACCACTAAGTTAAAAAGGATTAATAAAGTTGAAAATATCAGATCATCTGATTGAAGTAAATCATTTATTGTAACCAGATGTTTGAAAATATATATTTGTAAAATATATAATAAATCTATAAAAATATCTTTTTATGTACTAGGATCATAGAACATTATTTAATACTGGACTAGCACAAAAGATGTTTAAGATAAATAGTCCTTTTTATAAATATTGAATTTACAGGGAATATATAACACTTTCTTCCTAACCATGTAGTAGCTATAAATTCAGAATGTTATGTGATTAAGTCCACAAAGAAATATGTAATCATCTATTTAATTATTTTATAATGAATTTTATTCTTCAAGCATCTATTAAGAGCAAATGTGGTAGAGAGGATATGGTGCTGACCTTGGATCAAGGAAGACCTGGCTACAGGACCTGCTTCTGAAACATACTTGTCATGTTACCCTTGGGAATTCAATTAACCTCTCAGTCCTCTAAGCAACTCAGAGAAGGTGCCAATTGGCATTAATAGAGGGGGTTTCCTTATCTGGGAGTTCTCTAATTCAGTGAAATCACTGGTCCAATCCCTGTCTCTAGTTAAAATGAAAAATTATTTGTGGAGTCTTGGTTTTTAATTTAATTCTTAGATAAAAAGAACAAATTTTTGTTTTGAAAACACAAAGTTATTGTAATAGCAGAACTAGAAAACTATACTTTATTTTTAATTGCTATTTTGTACTTTGAGACTACTAGAATACCTTCAGTTTTCATATTTTTAAAGCAGTAGAAATCTAACACAGGTTTTATTGAATAATTATAGGAAGATGTTCCAAAGAAAGGTAATGAAATAGTTTCATGTGCTTAAAAAGAGATGTAAAATCTATGTCCCTAGTACCACCTATAAAAAAGGAACTTTTAATTTTTATTGCCTAGCTATTTGTGAAGGCTATCAGTTGATTTCAGCTACTCTTTATTATATTTTCTATATGTACTAGTTATAGAGTAAAATCAAGAAATAGTAATATTATTTAAAATCTGGCATTAACTGATTCCTAAATCCCATTTTTAAAAAGGGAATCATTATAGCACATTTCTAGGGATAAAGGAGAATAATCCAAATTTACTAATGTTATTAAAAATAGTATTCTAGGTACAGCAACTGCCAGCCCTGATTTTTTAGATTACCAGTGCACATTTCTGCAGTCTCATTTTACTACTTCAGTAGCATCCTGACAACTTCATAGTCCATTATAACACTCCATTTATTGTGTCTTCTGCATATTCCATCTTTTACTACTGTAAAACTCTTAGTATAGTTTATAAATAGATTTTTTTAAAAAAAAATCTTTTAGCAGCTCATCACTAAAGTGCTGTGAAGAAAATCACTAGTCTCTGTGTTGCTAGGTTAGCTGAAATCATCATAGTATCCCTAAGTCCTCATTTTTTTTTGTTTCTTTCACACACAACTATCACTTGGTTTAACAACAGTTTTAGCCATAACACAAAATTATCCATAAGATAGACTTGCATATTAGAAATCAAATGCAAAGTCCGAGAAAATTTTAAGCAACTGAATAAGTCAAATCTAGTTCTATTATTGCAGGAGAAAATTTATTTTATATTTATACACATTTTAAAAGTATATTTTTCATAATAAATTATATACATCATACAGTTTAATTATGCCTAGAAAACATTTTTAGATACTAGATTAAATGTTTTCCAAAAGGGTTGTCAGAAAAAATGAAGTATATTAGTCCTTGCCATTGATTTGGTTCAGAAATTGGAAATGGTACTGAATAATCATAGACTTCTAAATTTGGAACCTTAGAGCTTTAAAAAATATTTATTTTATCTTGAACTTAAGAAATAAGACAAGCATTTCCAAACCATAGTAGAATAGAAACAAGGATGCCCACTGTCACCAATATTATTCATTATCATATTGGAAGTGCTAGCAATAGAGATGAGAAGAAAAAGAAATAAAAGCAATCGGAATACGGGATAAGGTAATAAAACTATTTATTTTTGCAGGTGATATGATCATATACTTGGAAAATCCCAAAGAATCAACTAAAAAGTTAGTTGAAACAATAATTTAGCAAAGTAGGATATAAAGTAAATCCATACAAATTATTATTATTCCTATATATCATAAACAAAATGCTGTAAAAAGAGATAGTAAGGGGAAAAACTTAGAACTTATTAAATGAAATCTGTAACTTCTTTCTCAAGTACAACTCCTACCCTTCTAAAGGATCCTTGAAGCATAATTATCTAATTTCTGCTTTAACATTTCCAGTGAAAAGGAATTAATCACTTCACAAGACTGTTCATTACTGTTTCAGACAGCTCTAATTATTGCAAAATTCCCCTTTATATTGAACCATAACCTGCCTCCTTGTGACTTCCATCTACTTCTATTCTCTAGATCCACATGTTATGACTAAGTCTTCTGTCAATATCACACATATTTCCATGTTGGAATACACTATTTTGTTCTTCAGTCTTCTTTTCTTCTCCTGAGTTATTCATATAAAAAGTCTGGGAGACCCTTCACTCCTTGTTCACTCCTTTCAGTTTAGGGAATGCTATGAAAAGAAAATATGATCTCTGACTGTTGTAGATTAATGACACTGCCTCTGAAACAGTGATGTTGGCTCAGTTTTTTCTTTTTAAAAGATTTCCCTGTTTCCTGCCCACAAAGTAAAAAGAAAATGTACAAATCAAACAAATTAGCTGTTAGGCTGAATAAATGTCCACTCTCAATAAATGAATGGGAAACCAAAATTTGTTAGGGCTAAAGCACAATGTAAATAATCCAGCCCCTGGATATTCAAGGGTTGATTGTATTTAGAACAATCACATAACTTGTATCTAGAAACAGTGGCAGCATTCCAGTTAGAGAATAAAGACATTCAAGACAACATTGTTCTCTGACAATGTCTAATGGGTATTGTGTATTCTTACTTCGATAAAGCTATATTTATCTGCACATATTTTCATAGGTTCATACATTGTTCCCTTCTTCCAACTTAATTTTTGGGTCTTTTTTTTAAGTTACAAAGAGTCAATTTAAGATTCATTCAGGGGTAGAGACTATTTTTGTTTGCTTGTTTAATGGCTACTGAGTAAAGGCAGGCACTTGAGGAAAGAAAAGTCATGAAAAGTGAAAAACTAGTTAAGGAAATAATGCTGAATTTAAAAAAAAACCCTTTTTTGGAAGGGAAAAGTAAGGTCAAATTAGGAATAGCACAACTTTTGGGGGTAGATGAGCCTAGGGGACCAAAGATCTTTTCAACTTCTGTTTGTTTTCTTTACTAAGGAGGATAATCTTTAGACTGGGAAAAAAAACAGAAAAAACAAACTACTTAACAAGAAATTGAAAGGCAAGATAAGCAATGAGAGAATTTAGGAGTATCTAAATGAGTTCAGGTTACCAGGTCTGGAGAAACTACAACAAAAATCATGCACATAATTCCTTAAATCATTGTTGATCTTTGGAAAGTTATAGCAAAAAGCAAAATGAGCAGAACCAAATGATTGTTGTATAAAGTAACAACAATATTGTTATTAAGAACAACTTTGAATGACTAAGTCATTTTGACTGTTATAAATACCCAAATTAACTACAAAGGACATATGAAGGAAGGTATTATCAGTATCCAGAGAAAGAACTGATAAACAGAAATATGTATAGAATGGAAACACAAGCAAATTTGTGTCTATTGGCAGCCATATCTAGAGCAGGGTGGGGAGGGAAAATAAATTTGCATGATAACTCTATTGTATGTTTAAGAGGAGCAATTTGTACATAATAGATTTGCAGTTTCATGTGCAGTCATATTTTTTGCTGTTATATTCTGCTATATAAATGCTTGTTTTATTTTATCAGTTCAGAATAAAATAAATATTCTTTTAAAAAGAAAAGAAGAACTATAGTGGATGAGAGAGTTGACTCAGAACTTGAGACAGGAAAAATGTTATTCCAGTTTTTAAAAAGAAGAGAATAGATTCTTTAAATTATTTTAAGTTGCCCAAACTACACTTAGCCACACTATTTCAGAAACAAACAAAAAAACCAGAGACAATCTTAATTGTTTATGATTTAGGCAAGCTGTATTAGACAAAATCTTAACTTCATCTTTCCATCATTCTTCATTGTAGAATGGCATACATTACTTGGTGGGTACTAGCAAACGAGCTATAATCCAAATCTTTGTTTCAATTAACACAAAGCATGCCCCACAGTACCAAATCTGTCCTCAGGTACTGACACTTTTACCTGTCAGGCTGCTTTCAAATTGCACTGCTATGGTCTAAAACCTTTAAACTTCCATAATCACTCATATCGATTCTTATTCTCAAATAATTCCTGAAGTAAAACTGACAGCAAATACTGCCTATCCTTTTATTCTCAGTTTCTTCTTGTGTCAAATATAAACTTGAAACAAATAGACTTTGTAATTATTGTCTCTTTTTGGACACTGCTAAGCTCACAACACAGGTATTATCCTCCACATATCCCAAAAAACCACATACACAACATTCTGGTTATTTCTCAGTACCACTAAATGCTTTCTATGAAACCTCATTCATATTTCCCCCTTTGCAGACACCACTGAAATAGCAATGTTGGGGTTAGGAGGAACAAGTGCTGGATTTTCCTAGACAGAGGGAAACACCTACCTCTCTTCGCCTTGCGGCTCCATAGCCACAGCACCCCAAGATTCTGGCTGCTACAAGTTGGACAGCATGACTTTTTAGCTAGATTCTAGATAGTATAATAAAGGGATTGTTTATGAAGACTCAGAAAGGAAAGTAGTGGTCATTTTGAGCTAACATTATATTCATTAATAAATTAACCTTATGACCTTTTTGCCTGGGTTTCTAGTTTGGCAGATCAGAAGAATTCCGTAGATATACTGTAGTGCAGTGACATCCAGTTCAAATAGAAATGGGGGCCACTAAACCATTCGTAAAGATCCCTGAAGGTCACAAATTGACTTGGAAAATCACACACTAACATTACCTATGTTTTGTTGTATTTTTATATGTTTTATTAAATATTCCCCAATTTCATTTTAAACTGGTTCTTGCAACAGTCTGGTGTATTGTTGATCATGAGTCATGAGTTTGGCAACACTCTTTAGTCTTTAAGATTTCACTCAGACATTTGAAAAACTCTTTCATTTTATTCTTGTAGACAACATGGAGAAAAGTTGGTTGGATGATAATACAGATATATAGTTTCAGAATTGTTTATAAAATCCTTAAAGTTAGATTTATCTAGATTCCTTTTCATTTTCAATTATCCTTACCTATTTCTTTTTTTAATATTACGTTAAAAATAGGTAAAATGGCAACCATGTATTATAGTAAATTGTCAACTGTATATAACATTTTGATTTAGGCATGTGTATCATTAAGGATACTGGCACACAGGATGGCTGTTTGCTAGCCCAGGTTTATGCTTAATTTGCTTTATAAAGGAAAGACAGCTTCAAAGGGGTTAATAATCTGGTTTTATTCTATCTAGTTTTCTCACAAGAGTTGCTGAGAACAACTCCTACAGCATTCCCTGATCACCCTTTTTTCAGGGGCTCGTGAGAAGGCAGGGGCGGGGGCAACTCCCCCTATGTCTCGATGGGATTAATCAATACAGGCACAATTTATTCACTCCCCTAAATTCCCTCAAGCCTCATTGGGGGCCAGTTGAGGCAAACACAGATTCCCCCTCAATAGACAGGGCTCACATCACCAGATCAGGAGAGCACCAACATCTGAGTTCACAACAGCCAGGGGGCCCCTTGACAACAGCTACTCAGAGTCTTGTTTGGAAAACCAAGAAAGATCTTAGGCAAAGGGCCCTTCCCCTTAGAGAGCCCCAAGGCAGAATGTCAATCTCCCTGAATATATACAGTTTAATAAGCACCTGATTGGCTCAGAGTCAGGGGGCACCAAAGCCTACATGACTCAGTGACTGATAGGCTTAGTGCCAAAAGGTGTGAGAGCCTATGTGACTCAGCAAAGGATGTGTTACAGCTGTGAAATGGGCCAGAGTTCAAAGGAATAAGACATCCTTGACTGATAAGGCAAAATATCTGTCTTCTAGAGGACACAAAATTGATTCTGTGGGTTCTTAGAAGGATGGCCAACACTTCAAAGAAGAGGAATCAGGCATGTATGCTCTTACTTTTTAGTCCTAGGAACACAGCCTCTGTCCCAAGGAGAAAGGGGAGTATATGTAGTCACATAGCCTATAAATGTACAGTGAAGATCTTTATACCTTATTAATCATACAGCATGTGAAAAGGAATATTGGAGAAGAATATTCTTTTTTCAGGTACAAGTTCTGATATAAAGATTGTATTTTACTTCAATTAGTATTTTCATTAATTTTAATTTAAAAATATTACTGAATTATTTCTGGACATCTTTTAAACTCATAGTCTAGAAGGTCCCTTAGTATGCAGGATGGAACAGGATCAAAGGGTGCAGGTATCATGAAGGAGAGGAATGTCTATTCTTCTGTGACTAAAGGGAAGGATGCGAGGGAAGCTAAAATGTAAAGAAGGTTGAAGATTGGAAGTGAACTGAGAAAGTTTAAATCACAGAGCTTCAAATCTTCTAAGTGAAGTCAAAAGTCAGATTATCTCCTTTAAGTGTCCGAGTTGGTGGCATGGTTAATATTGATAAGAGAGAAAAAACATATGACGTTGAGATTTGGCCAAAGACCTAGTAAGGCTGGAAGAGGAACACTATTGAGAAGCAGCAAAGGCCCAAATAATGTATGTTCCATTAATTTGTAATGGGTATAATCAGGTAGATTTTATGCCTGTTTGCAAGGATACTCAGCAAATCTGGTGCAGGAAAGAAGAAGGTGTCTGATTTGTATTTTAGAACTGCCAAAATCAGAATGACCAAAGGAATGTAGGGAAAGAGTTATTGAAGCAAGAAAATATGATGGCTATCAAGTCACGATAAAATGCTTATCATAGTGCTGAAGTTACTAGGTTTGAATCCTAATTCTGCCACTTACAGGTTGTGTGATTTTGAACTCTTCATTTCCCATGTATTTAATTACCATCTGTTGATTCTTATATCTTTCCTGCCCCAATCTCTCTGCTGACCTCCAATCTCCCTTTTCCAAATGCCTTTCAGACATCTTGAACTCAAAGTACCCATAATAGAACTCATCATCTTTTCCCTCAAAATTTCCCACCATTTACTAACTTCCCTGTTACTATACGGGGTAACACCATTCTCTCAGTCTCTCATGCTCTGGGGTGATACAGGATTCTCACTGTCTCTCACCCCCTTCTACCCTCAATGTCTAAGCTGTTGTGAAGATCTGCCTATTTCACCTTTACAATATCTCTCAAATATTCCCTTATCTCTTCTGACACTGCCATCACTGTAGTGTAGTCCCTTATCGTCTCAGACATGGATTATTGTTATAGCCTGCTGGCGGGTCTACTTACCTCAAGTCTCTCCCCACTCCAGTCCATTTTCCATTCAGGCACTAAAGATATTTTCTTAAAAATGCAAGTTTCATCATCATCATCATCATCATCATCACACGCACACACACACACACACACACACAGATGCACACACAAACCTTCACTCAATAAATTCCAGTGGCTTCCTTTTGCCTTCAGGAGTAAATACATAGTACTCTGTTTGGCTTTCAAACATCTTCATAAATTAGCTCATTCTTACCTTTTTAGTCTTCTTACACCAGACTTTTCAATCTGGTGAAATTGACTTCTACACTCTTTCACAAACAAGACAGTCTATCTCTTGACTGGGAATTTTCTCTTTCTCTCATTCTTGGAATGCTCTCCCTCTGCTGATCCATGAACCTCCTTGTTTTCCTTTAATCCCCAAGTAAAATCCCACCTTCTACAAAAAGACTTCCCCAAATACTCTTCATTCCAGTGTTTTCTCTCTTTTATTTCCATATATATATATATATGTATAAATATGTATGTATTTATATGCATGCATATCTACATGTGTATAAATACATCTATATTTCTATGTATGTATATATATACGTACACACATATATGTGTATATACATACATACATATACATGCATACACACATATATGTGATTTGATTAGTATATATTAGTTTACATATAGACTCCTCTATTAGATTGTAAGTTCCTTGAAGTTGGAGACCATCTTTTACCTCTTTTTGTATCACTAACATTTAGTATCATGTCTGGCACACAATTTGTGTTTAATAAATGCTTATTGATTGATTGATTGAAACTTCCTGGAAATTGTGCAGGTTAAATGAGGCTTTACCTTCTGTAAAATATGAGGTTTTTACTAAATGGTTTATATATTTCTTTTTAAGTCTAAATCTATCATCTTATGACCCCAAGGTATAGGTATGCAGGTACAAGAAGCAAGAAGAGTGAAGATACCCTGAGATAAAGTGGAAGCATCAAGAAATTGAAGCTTATGATAAGGGTTGAGAGTAAGTTTAATTGGAGTTGGAGAGATGGACACGTACATAAATATTTGGTAAGAAAGCCAAATTTGAAAGTTTAGGATCTCAGAGTCATTAGAAATGGTGATGTTTAAGGCTTGGTTGTTTGTACCTGTCCAAAATGGGCACAGAGAAGGCTGATGGAACTGAGAAGTCTGAGGAATCATGTGTTCTGTCAGCTCATGAATGTTGAAGTCTTGAAGGATGATAACAGGAGTTGATTTGTACAGGAAGACTGAAAACAAAGTGTCAATGTTATTTCAACAGTTGGCTGAAAAACCTGGATGTTATTGGATATCAGCAGCAAAGATAAGGAGAGGATGTAGCTTGCTGCTTACTTTTACTTTAAATAAGAATGATCATTGAGGGGTAATAGCAGAGAAATGGCCCGGAAGCAAGAGTATGGAACAAAACCTATTTCTACCTCCCATCTTTGTCACTTGAGTCAAGAAATTAGAAACTGGAGTGCCTATTAGTAACCAGGTTTCCATTGAAACTAGGAGGTAGACAGAAGAATACCATAAAAAATTAACTTTTTCACTATTTGATTGTTATTATCCTTAGGGAAACAATCCAGGTACCTTAAAATGTATGCCTGTATTCTTTTAAAATCTTTCACTTTTTAAGTGTCAATACTTCTTCCAATGGACAGATTGCTTGAAATATTCTGCTTAAAAGAATCTGAAGATTATTATTAAATATTTCTAGCCATATTCATTCATACTGACAGATAATTACATTTATTAATAATCCTATCTATTTATATCAAAGAAATATGAAAGAAAGTGATGCCTACATTATTATAAAATTAAAAAATGTTAACACTGGAAGAAAGCTTTAGAAATCATCTCAGCCAAGCCCCTCAACTTTCGGAAGGAGAGAGTCTGCAGGAAATTACGTCATTTTCCTAATCTATAAAATGGAACATTTGGACTAATTCATATCTAACTTCACTTTGAGTTGTGAATATATGGACACTCAAAAAATTGGTGGCATAACTGGAACTAGAATTAATGTTTCCTAACTGTCATTGTAGTGCTCGTTCTTTCTGCACCACATGGTTGTGGTTAATGTTGTGTTCAACATTAATTTCACATTTAGAATATGAGCAATGTGTCCATTGTTTCTTACTCATCAAATATAAATTGGCAGCAATTATAATAAGACCCTAACGTCAATTCTCTATAGTTCTTTACAGTTATACAGTGCTTCCACACTCACTGTCTCCTTTGAACTTCACTGCAACTCTGAGAGGTAGAGATTAGTATCATTAGGCTCATGTTAATGAAAGTGATACTATTGATGGCTTGTGCAAGGATACAAAGCAAGTTAAGTAATGGATCTGAGACTCTAATCAGTCTTTCTGACTCCTAGTATAGAGCTTCCCTTCCTCACCTCTGCCCCACCCCACCCAGCATGCTGCTAAAGAATAGAACACACTGCATTTACCATAGGATAATATACCAGAGTTTTACTATAACAGTGTCCTGACAGACAGGACAGGCTGACCTTTCTATTTTTGTAGTGAGATCCCATGTGTGGCAAGGACTATCCCTCTACATATGGCATCAGGGTGCCTTTGTTTGTGACTGAAATGGAGGCAGAATAGAAATCTTTAGCTGCTTCTCCTCGACTACCCACTCTTCTCTGAAGGAGATTCTATTGCCTGTCTGTTGGGGAAGCATGAGAACAGGGGCCAGAGGCCACTATTCTGCTCTCTTCAGACAAAGGGATTACCAGGTTAGAATTATATCTATCTACTCCTTTAAATATTGTTAGTCTAAGGGATATGAGTTTCAGGTTCAAGCTAAATTCTGATCAATATTTCAATATTATAGGGGACAAGGACCCTAAGCTCTATATCTAAAACTTGACACCTTTCCTTCCAAATACCAGTTCTGCAGTGAACCCACATAGTAAATGGCAGAGGAACCCATTTATCCAAAACATAGCAAAATAGAATTCAGAGAAGGTATATTAATGCTAGACAGTACCGAGTAAAGGAGATCTCTCATTGGGAGTAAGGTAAGTCAGCTCCTACAAAGGAGGGTCTTCAATCTCATCCAAGGGTGAGTTCCCTGTATTCTCCAAGGTAGTGAGCTGAGAGTAAGACATTATGGAAATTGCCAGTTCCTTGCATTTTCCCAGAGTCTTTTCCTTCAGCAATCTGAAACAGGGTTGACAACCACCATCATCTCCCTGGAAGCCAGAAGAACCAGGAATCCAAGGAGATCAGTGATTCAGAGAGAACTCAAAGCTTGAAAAGAACTTATAAACTCTTCTCTCTTCCACTATTGCCAACTTCGCCCTTCCTCTAAAGCAGAATAGGATATTCATCTCCACCAATAAAGAAAGAGTAGCATGCCTGTGAGTTTGGGGACTGCAGTTACATGTGCTTTAAATGAAAAGCAAGCTTCACATAACAGAGATCTGCAATTTCACAGTCCTTTTTCTCTTGCACCATGTATGTGCAATTACCCGTTTTATTTGGTATTTGTCTACAGAAGAAATAAAATAACCTAAAATATATCTGCCATCTTTAGGGGTCTCCTATTTTGTGACTATCTTATAAATAGTGGTTCTTTGAAAATCAATTCTTTGGAACTTCAATTATTAATGACAACCCCTTTGTAAAATTCTCTAAAGAATAGAAGAATGATTAGATTTTTACTACAATACAAGGGAAGCTAGGTGGTACATTTGATAGAGTGCTGGGCTTGGAGTCAGGAAGATTCCTTTTCACGAATTCAAATCTGGTCTCAGACACTTACTAGCTGTATGACCCTGGGCAAGTCGCTTAACCCTGTTTGTCTCAGTTTCTTCATCTGTAAAATAAGCTGGAGTAAGAAATGGAAAACCACTCCAATATCTTTACCAAGAAAATCCCAAATGGGGTCATGTAAAATCAGACACACGTGAAAATGACTGAACAGCAACAATTCAAAGAATGCTATTGTGGGTTGTTTCTCCTCTGTGAAGTTCTGAGTTCAACTAGGAAAATCCATGATTTAGAAAGACATCAAGCTTCCTTTTTATTTGAACTTTTTAGTTTGTAGCAAAGTACAAAAAGTATGATTTGAATATAAGGGGAATAAATGAAGTAAATACAAGGGTATTATTTTTGTAAACTATGGAAACTGTTAGCTATAACTGAGGAGGAACAGAGAACCATTGTTCTTTTATTTTTGATATCAGTAATGGCTTGAGTGTTGAGAAAAAGGCTCATATGAAATTGCTTTTTGTGGTAGTATGACTTGGAAGGAAAGACTAAGGAAAACATTCTGGCATTTCTCAATTCCTGTACAATCTTTGAACCGTGTCTTTTCTCAATGTATTGCTACAACTAAGAATTAAAGAGAATAGCTATATTATTATGACACATGATGAAGTTACAAATCTGAGAAAGAATGGATGTCTTAACAGGGTTCATCAAGTGGCCTATTCCAACATTGCTTCTGATCACTTGGTCACAACTCTAGAGCTGGAAAGGGTCTCATAAACCATCTATTGCATCACCCCCAATTTACAAATGAGGGACTAACACCCATAAAGGCTGGAACCCGCTCAGGATTATCCAGGTAGTGAGTTTATAAGGTGGGATTTGTGCTCAGGTTCTCTGACCCCAAAATCAGTTCTTTCTTTCTATGAATAGGAGTTCAGTTCTCATCTCTGGCCAGCTTCAAGTACAAACTTGATGTCCACTTGTGAGGGATGTTGCCCAGATGGGTTCTGATTGCTGCGAATAATGAATCCCCTGAAATGATAACACTATTTGAATTCCCTCTGCCCATTTCAATTGGTCTGAAACCAACGACCATATTATACATAATTATTATTTTGAATGGTGTGAATTAAAATAGATGCCACTTCTTAAAATGATTCATTATTAACACTAATCAGGACACAGTTGTAGAGGTATTTCTTATTCAGATACATATATTGAACTAGACATCATCTTGGGTCTTTAGCAGCTCTGAGAATATGGGATTTGTCTTATAGCTTCCTCCAACAGCCAAAACTTATTCCATAGTTAATACTTCTCACATTCTGTAGTCATTCATTTTGCACATATGAGCAATAAATGCATAAGGGAAACAGTCTCAGAAATTGTTTTTAAGGATGATTTGTCACATTTTAAATCCTTTAGGAAAGTGGTACATGCAAAGAAATAAGGCACCTTATAAAACAGACTTGATCCACTGTAACATAATACAATAGCCACCAAAACTTTAGTGAATGCTTGCTATCTAGAATGCTCAGTGTACACAAAGATGAAGATATAGTTCCTCTCCTCAAGTATAGTTGGGGGTAGGGAGTAAGATATAAATTTATAATCTTTTTTTTTTCTTTCAGCTGCAAAGCCCCTTCATGCAAAGAGTTATTTTATTAAAACGGTAGTGCTTTGTCAGTTCTTACCAAATGTCTCAGGATACAAACCCTTGGTAAAAAGAAGTTGTCCCACATTGATATTAAGAGCAACAGATGGGGAAAACAATGGTAATGTGTAACAAAGCCTCATTCCAAATGCTGTTAAGTGGGTATAATAATTCTAGGTCAATAATGTTAATAATTCCAATATGAATGACAATTTAACATGTTCAAATTAATGTTACCAAATGGCTGATATTAATGTGATACTTTAAATACATTAAATCATTTGAGCTTCATGGAACCACTATCAGATAGGTACTATAGTTACAATTATTATCATTTTACAGATGATGAAAGACTCATAAAGGTTTGGTAACTTTCCTGTGTCATACAACTACTAATTGTTAAAGGTGAGAATTGAACACAAGTCTCTCATGACTCAAGGTCTATATACTAGGTAGAGGTTGATTCAAGGCTAGATGATAGGTGTAGGGTTTAAGGCAGGGTGTTTTCTTGGGGTAGGAAGTTGGAATTTTAGTACATAAAAGATTCTGAGCCCACGGAGCTCAAAGGTTTTCTCACACAATAGGCCCCATGCTCACTTTTATTTTTTTTTTATTTCAATTGCTAGTGGATACAGTCAATATTCCTTA
Source organism: Phalanger gymnotis (assembly GCA_028646595.1). Lineage (NCBI taxonomy): Eukaryota > Metazoa > Chordata > Mammalia > Diprotodontia > Phalangeridae > Phalanger > Phalanger gymnotis. Next base: position 126,186,876 of record CM053623.1, on the reverse strand, counting down.
CTCTGCTTCTGTTTCTTACCTCATGCTGTTGAAGGGCTAGGGCTACATTGTGACACCTGACCTTGTTGGTAATGTCCTTTCTGAGCAAGTCCAATCCCAGATGTCAAATGGTTGTTGTTGCCTAAATGAATTTTATATAAAATAAATCCTCAAATGGTAAAGAAACAATATTTGATTCCAACTTACAAGGAAGTTTCAAATGGAGTGCCCAAGAGAACTGTATTTGACACTGTACTAATCAACATTTTAATCATGACTTGGATAAAGTCATAAGTGGTATAGTTTTCAAATTTGAAGATGATGTAAAACTGGTAGGCATAGCTAATATATGATACGACAGAATCAGGGTTCAAAAATAAGAATATATGGTCAAGTCAAATGAATCAAGTATTAATATAGATAAATATATTATCTTATATTAAAATAAAATATACAAATTCAAAATGTGTGAAACATACTTATATAGGAGGGACTTCTTTTTTTTAAAATGATCTGTGGGTTTTGGTAGGAAACAGTCTCAGTCAGTTATTAAAAATCACCAGTTAAACATTTGATATGAGCTATACTGTGCTAAGTGCTAGAAATACAAAGAAAAACCCTTCTTTTGAAGAAATCACATTATAATTGTGAAGGGGGAGACAAGCAACATAACTAGGTACAGAAGACAAATGCAGAGTAGTTGGAAAATAATTTCTGAGGGGAATACCTTAGCAATCAGAGGAAGCAAGAAAAGACTTTCTACAGAAGGTGGGGTATGAGATTAATCTTTAATGAACTTAGAGTAAGAAAGAGGCAAAAATGATAAGAGAGAGAGTTCTAGGCATGGAGGATATCATGAGAAAAAGATAGAGAATAGAGATGGAGGATCCTGTGGGAGGAACAGCAAATGGGCCAGTGCATCTGGATTGGATTGCTTAGAGGAAAGTCAAAGAAGAATGGAAATGTAGGAATGTATCCATTGTAAAAAGCTTTAAATGTGAAAATGACTTAATATTTGACATTGGGAAGAATAGGGAACTATGATTTATTGAGTTATGATTTAGGACAATCACTTTGGCAACTGTATCATAGATGAAATGAAGAAGGAAGGGACTGGAGACAACGATATGATGTGACATAAAAAGAAAGTTAACTTGACCTTTGGCAGTGATAACAGAGGCAGAATTTCCAGGAATAAGGACATGATAGTTCCCCTGGTCAGACCAAATTTGGAGTATTTTGCTAATTTCTCTGTGTTGTATTTTAGGAAGTACATTGATTTTCTGGATGGCGTCTAGAAGGGGGCAAACAGGATGCTGAAGTGTCTTGAGTTAATGCCATATGAGATTTAGTTGAAGAAACAAATGTTTTAACCTGGAGAAAAGAAATGGAAATATAACTGATTTCAAGTATTTGTAAAGATCTTCCATGGAGAGGAATTAGATTTAATCTGTTTGGCCACAGATCAAAGAACTTGGAAAAGTGATTAGAAGTTACAAAGAGACACATTTAGACCATATGTAAAGAAAAACTTCCTAAAATTCAGAGCCATCAGAAAGTATATTGAGCTATTTCATAAAGTAATGGGTTTTCTTTCACTGGAGGTCTCCAAGCAGAAATTACATGTCCACTTATTTTGGAGTATGTTGGTAAGGGATTGCTTTTTCAGCTGAGTTCCAGTAGATAGTTTCTAAGGTCTCTTCCAACTCTAAAATCAAGTGATTTTATGAAGATCATGACATTTCATTTTAACAACTGAATATTATCAATTATTCTCTAAATATCAGGAAAAACAATACTGAAGGAAGATTTATGATAGGGATAGAGTGCCTTGAGATCAGAGGTCCTGGAAGGTCTCTTTAAAGATATGTATCTGAGGCAAATGAAGGTTAAAAAGCAAGTGAGCAAAGGTTTGAAATTAGAATAGAATTCATCCATTTCACCACTTAGACCATTACATAGCAGTGTATATAGAAGTATAGGTCAGAAATATCACAGTGAGGAAGACATTAAACTAGACTTCATTTGACATAGGTCATTGCAACAGTGATTGCCCAATTTAAGTATTGGGAATGGGAATTGTGATTGAAAGTTTAGTCAAGTACCATCACACTAATTGGAGAGAAAAATAAGCTAAACTTGTGAAGTCCAAATAATGGAATTTTAAAAATAATGTGTAGTTTATTTTTTACAATATGTCTAGTTATAAAAATAATGCATAACAAACCCTGACAAAGATCTTTTAGGGTAAAGATTTAGATTTTTGGAATCGGTACTTATGATTTGTTTTGAATAGTTCTTGGTAAACTGGTTGGTAAATAAAATTTGCCCCTTACCTCTTTCAATCTTATTTAAATGGTGACTGTTCTTTGTATACAATGTTATATCATTTAATAAAATAATCAGCTGGTTGAGATTAAATTATCCTGGTGCTCAATATAATGGATTGGATTCAATACTAATGAAGTTTAGCTGTGGTGCAGTGAACATAGCACCCTCCTCAAAGGACATTGTTCAAGTCTCATCTCTATATCTTAATATATAGTCAAGTATTTGAAGTTCCATAGAGAACTGTATATCAATAAGTTTTAGAGAAGAACTGATCTAAATTGGTAGATGAAGCTTCCCTCTAGGAGTTTCCTGACTCAGAGTTTCATATAGCAATAAAACCATAGGTACAGTACTCTCCATCTTCCCCCAATAAAAACTTCTGCAGAAAGATATATTGGGGTGGGGAGAAAGGAAGAAAAAGCCCTACTTTTCCCTCACTTAGATACAGAATTCTCAATTATCCACAAAAGCTACAACTCTGGAATTAACACAAGAAATCACTGAATTGGAGAAATGATGAAAAGAGCCAAATCCATTAATATTTAAGAATGTTTTATGGCTGGTCAGTTTACTGGCATCCAGAAATGGGAGTTCTCACAAGCTGGCAACACCTATAAAATTAATGTCCCATCAGCACCATAGCCAAGATGTACAAAAAACAGCACGAAATGGTGAAATAGATAAAAACACTGAAAATGGGAAAAGGCAGAGGAGAGGGTGGTGAATAACAATGGTAAGAGTTTATCAATGAGAATGGAAGATGAGAGAGCTACAAAGTAGGTGAAAGATGAAACACTGACTAGTAATAATACAGAACTCTGGGCATTTAATATAGAGACAGGAAACTCATGCATATCTAAAAGCACTGGAAGGTATCATTATGTCATAATGAAGGTAAGTAACCCCACCCCAAAACACATCAATATGAGAGCACTCAGTGGTGCAAGTTCATATCAGAAACTTTTTTCTTTCTGTCTCATTTTCATTTTCCTCTTTCTTGTTTGCTTTTTCTCTTGCTTACTCTCTCTTGTTCTTTTTTCTATACTGTTCTCCTTAATCCTCTCTATATTTCTCTTCCTTTCACTTTTCTTTCTTTATCACTTTTTCCATTTTCTTTTCCTTTTTTCTTCTCCTTTCTATCTTCCTCGTTTCCTTTATTGCTCCTTTACTCTTCTTTCTCTCTTACTTTCTTTTGATGAAGTTTCTCTATGTTAACCAGGATAGGAATGCAGCAGCCATTCATAGGATTGATCCTGCTGCTGATTTGGCATGGGAAAGACCTTCCCTATTTATGTCTTGGACAAGTCTATGCCACCTGAGGCAGTGTGGTGGCTCCCTGCTTACAATAGTTAACCACTTTGGTTCCAGAGTTTTGCAGTGACCTGATTGGTTTTAGCCGTACTATAGCTTAGAACTCCCAAGTTCGAGCAATGTGCCAACCTCAGATACCCCTAGTAACAGGGATTTCAGGTGTTTACCAGCATATCTGGGTAGGCATCATTTCAGGAAATAAAGTTTCAGGGTATCTGCTGAAGTCAAACATATCACTCCCATGTTATCTGCATTCACTACACATTATACTAATTTAGGTTCATAAGGATAAACCTAAGTCATCCAGTAAAGAGAAATCATTTTCAGTACAGTTGTTTTACTAAAGTATGGACATGTACAATGTAGTCCATAGAAGCAAACTCTGAGGGTAGGGATTTTTTTAATAGTGGGAACTTAATAAGTGCTTATTAAATTTAATTTTTAAATATTTTCCATTTCTATTTCCAATTTCTCTTTCCTGAAAACTTTGTTCATCTGTAACATGAATTTCTTTCAGCATTTTAGACAAATAAGGTGTCACTGTCCTTCAATTAGCATTTTTTCATATTGTAGAATTCTTAATTTTTCAATCATTTGGTTTCTTGAAAACAAGTGTTCTTAATAATCATTAAATCCATAAATAAACAAACATGACACGTAATTCCCCCCAAAAATGTGTTCTTCGACAAGATCTGTCAAAATGGGTAATTCTGTGCTTAATCTTGAGGATAGAGGCAATTATTTAATATTGTATTCCCTTCAGTGATTAGTAACTTGAACAATTTAGGTAATTTGTGTTTGTTCAACATCAACAAGTATCCTTTCTGAACTCCTTTATAAAAAGTATAGCATTCTACTTTTTATGTTAAAAAAATAATGTTTCATTTTAAATGGTATATGCATTAACTTTGGGGGCCAAATTGTGGCAAAACACACATAAATCATGTTTTTATCTAATATATCAACTCTTTGTCCTATATGGAAATATGGCTCTTTCTAACTATGAATAAATGTTATCATTCTTCCATTGTGATATCAATAACAAGGTACATACCTTGTTCTCAGTTTTGACATTATATGTCCAGTGTCAATGCAAGGATTTTGCCTTGGAATTTTTCTGATAATACTTTCCTATGTATCGGAATTGCTATAGTTTTTGGAACTTTCACAAAATCACATGAACATTTCATTGTTTATGAATGCCAGTTGTATTATTGATCCTTACATCTTAGAGTTAATTATTAAGGAAATTTAGCTGATCAGTATCATAGATTATACCTTAAGTTTTTCTTTGGTCTCACTAGTTATACTTGACCATAGTTTTGGTAGATTTTAAAGGATTCTATATTTGTTACCTGCTTTTGTATGATTACAGAAGAATGCTGATAAATTCTGGATTTAATATTAATTAACATGAAATTAATTAAATGCCTCAGGTATTAACATGAGAATATAACACTCCTGTCCATATTAAAATCACATCTGGTCAAAGGAAGAGACTTAGGGCTTTGGGGATCACTTGACCACCAACAATTTCAGAATTTATTAAGAGCTGCATCTGCCCCCTCCATCTGTCCAGCTAGCTTCTAAAATTTGTCTTTTAAAATATTTGTAATCTGTAACATTGACCATCCAGCTTCATAATGCATAAATAGTACATTGACACTTGTAAAACACCTTCCTTGCATTCCCCTCTAATCTTAATGATGGTGTTTTATAATAATATGAGAAAGACTAAAAATACCAATATGACACAAACTGTACTGGCTAGATTCATAAGTACTTTAGATGATTATTGAAACAATTACACTTCTAGTCTGCAGTGCTTTTGTAACCTTAGCACCTACTTTTTGTTTTAAATAGTTCTAAAAGAAGTAAATGTCATGAAAGCCTCCCTGCACTGATTTCTCTTATGATGCAGTTTTAAAGTATTGATGTTGATATTACATTGATTCAAATTACTCCTTGGTATGTCCTTGAAGATTTTCAGCATTCGAGGCATGATCACATTCTTCAAGGAAGCTGTTTTGAAATCTTTCTATTATCAGTCCTCTCAGCATGCTGATAATCATGCACTTAGCTTTAATATCAATAGTATAATGGGATTCTAAAATATCATTATTGATTTTGATATTGATGCTTTTTCAACAATAGGTGCTCACAGATCTTTTCCCTAAATTGAAAGTGCTTTAAGAGAGGAATCTAAGACTAAGTTTGTAGAATAGATCAGAGAGTGCAAAATTTCGTATTGCCAACTATGTATTGTCAAGCCAGACTTTGATGGCTACTCATTTCACACAGGACTATGGGGAAGATACTTACAGACATTTTTCCCCTAAGGTTGGTCACATGCCATCATGACTAAGAAAATTTAACATTAGAACTGAATATATTTCTGATTTTTTTTAGTCTTTTAAATATTTAAAAAATTAAGAGGTTTAAAACAATTTGCCATCAGTTCAAAGTTTAGTCATTTCATACTTTTTTATGGCATGTGATTTTTTAACAAAAGATTTCTTTGCTTAAAGGCAGAAATTCTGAGTTTCACCTCTGGTTATCCTACTTGATAGCTACGTGAGCACGGACAACTCACTTAGCCCTATCAGTTTCAAGTACCTCATCAAATAAAATGGAAATGCTATTTTTCTTTCTATTTGGTTAGGTTGTTGAAAGAAAAGCATCTTTTGCGACTCTTAGAAAAGATCTGTGTTATTATTTTACCATTATTATTAATATAGTTATCATAGCCATCATCATTATTATAGCCTTAGATTTGGGCATATTATGAGATTTCATCATGTTAAAATTATATTTAAAATGTTGCTTTAAATTGATTAAGAATCTGTTAGCTCAAATTGTGTTATGATTCATAACTAAAATTGACTTTGGTGTTACTATAGGAAAAGGATTAGTGAATCAAACCACTAATATAAATAAGATTGCAGAGATTATACTTAACCTTCTTCACAAGTCCCTTAGAAGCCTTAGGTTATGTAAAAGTGATGTGCTAATTACAAATCATTCTTATATAATATAAAGACAGGTCTTAAAGTACTACTTTTTGACAGAGCCTAATTTGAATTACTCAAAAGTCTTAGAATCTATTTTAAATTCAATCAGCTAGCATTTATTAAGCACCATGTTCCAGATACTCTGCTAAGTTCTGGGCATACAAAGAAATCTATAAAACAATCCTGCTCTGAAACAGCTCCGTCTAATAGGGGAGACAACTTACAAACCACTATATGCAAAGAAATATTCTATAACTCAGACCTTTTATAAAATTATGACGTACTTTAGTGATGTCAAATTTGAATAAAAACAGATCCCTGTCGGCTACATAGTGACTTAGAAAATCACAAATTAACATTTTCTTTGTTTGTCTTTGTTTCATGAAATATTTCCCAACTACTTTTTATTTTGATTCAGCAGTTTTGAGGCCACTAGTCCAGTGTGCTGAGGTGGACACCTCTACTGTCCTTCACTCCATTGCTCCACATTCAAGCAGTTTCTTTGTTATTTTTCCTCATGAAAAGTTCCAGAGATCACTAAATGTTCTTAAATGTGTAGGAATTCATTTTGCCTTTATCCAAGCCACCCTAGTGATAAAAATCTAGTCTTAAAATTTATGATGTGTGATGTTATAAGCAAAATTAATTGAGAAGACAATAAAAATGAATTTGCAGTCTTTGTTATCCCTATGGATACATATTCTGTACATTCATAACTGTATTTGGAAATATTGAAGCACCCAGGACAGTTGGGTGGTACAGTAGCTAGAGCCCGTGGTACAGTAGCTAGAGCCCCGGGCCTGGAGTTGGGAAGATCTGAGTTCAAATCTGGCCTGAAACACTACCAGCCATGTGATCCTGGGGAAGTGACTTAACCTCTGTTAAACCTCAGTTTCCTTATGTCTAATATGAGAATAATAGCACCTACTCCCAGGGTTGTTGTGAGGATAAAACAAGATAACTATAAAGTACTTAGTATGGTGCCTAGCACAATAAATGTTAGCTGTTGTTATTATTATTGTTATAATGCATTGTAACCTTGTGCTAACCTAGCATTGAGGCATACTGTAGGAGAAGGTTGGCCTTGGCTCAAAATGGCAATTCATAAGCCTCCCCACCCCACACCCTGCTAAATAGGTTACTTTTACCAAGTTAGTCCCAAAGAATACATTAGGTCAAAGCAACTGACATTTGATTAAATAGATAAGTGACAAGGAAAAAATACTGGATGTACACATAGGTGTATGCTGAGCAGTTTACTACACCACCGCTGAGGAGACAGAGAAAGGAAAAGAGGTGGGGGCCAGGGCGCATATGTAGGTTGGACCACTCATGTCTATGATAATGAAAAGTCCTTAACATGCCCTCATGAGGTCATAGATGAATTACTTTTTCTGCTGAGCTAGGCATCTTTGCAGCTGCCATTGTTGTGATGAACTCTGCTCCATTCTGCCACCACTTGTCGATCTTTTGCTGTGGCTTATTTTCTCAGAAGGGGAGCTATGTCAGTTTTGTAGGTCATAGGGTAACCACTTTTGTGTAATATAGACTCATGTAGTTAGACTTAGCAGAGTGGCTGAGGGAGCTTTGTCTCTACTGAATAAATCTCTTGGCTCATGCTCCAGAGCGAGGCCAGATACATTGCCCAATCAGGTTGTAGGGGTCCTCTGAGGGTTTTGAATTGCTCTTCTCTAATTCCATCAGTTTAGGCCCCCATTCTAGCCATATGTACATGCTATCTTAGGTCCCTTTTAGCTATAAAATTCTTGAGAAAATATTTGTAGCACTTCCTATTTATCTATCATTTTAAAGTGGACAAAGTGGCATATGTGTGTGTATTATAGTTAATCTCGAATGATTTATTAAAATCCTCATTTCAGCTCTTTTCACAAAATCATAGATCTCTACCTGTAAAAGACCTCAGAGGTCAGCCAGTCCAATACCCTCATTTTGCAGATGATAAATCTGTTGCTTAGGGAGTTAGATGACATGTCCATGGTCCCAAAGGTAGTAAACATAATTGGCAGCGATTGAACTTTGGTTCTCTGACTCTAAAAGTAATGACCTTTCTGCTCTTTTGAGATGTCCAATATGAAATACGGCAGATGACTAAACAAATTATACTTGCTACCTGTTGTATAAGTAGGGCAAAATCTAAAAAAAATCACTCATTGGAAAATGCCATTTGTTATATGCTATTTAAAAATGTATCAATAGAACTGTTTTTACAAAGAGTTTACTCAATACATGTTAAACGTCTAGAGATACAGAGTAAAAGTCCTAATTCTAATCCATGAGGAGTTTATACTTTATGCCAGGAGATTGAATATCCATTAATGAAAAAGTAAGAATCTAAGAAAAAACTTACAATAAGCATAATAATAGTAGTACAGAAAGGGGAATAAGTGTACTAGGCTGAGGTGGTTGGTGAAGACTTCAAAAAGCACACTCAGATGCAGGCCCCCCCCCCAATTTTCAGCTACTTTATATTATTAGATCAAAACTGATTTATTGCTGCAAATAGCAGCTAATGATGTCAACCTTAATATATATATATGTATATATGTATATATATACATATATATATATTTCCTTTTCTTGGCTTGGATTTTTTTCTTACGATTTCTTTTCAGGTTTCAGCTCAGATGTCACCTGTTGTACAAAACCTTTCCAGAAACATGTAGCTTTTACTGTACTTTTCCTTCTGAAATGACTTTTCTATTTACGCTGTACAGATACATGCTTAGACTGATAGGTATATAGATAGATGAGAGATAAGACACACAGGCAAATGATAGATGGTATACATAGGAAGGTGATTGAAAAATAGATATATACATAGATGATTGATAGCTACATAAGTAGATATGCAGATGATAAATAAATACATAGATAAATAGGTAACTGCTACATAGATAGATCCCATATACCTGAACAGAATGTAAACTGCTTGAACTATTTTATTTCTGCTTTGATACCCTAACACCAAGCAGATAGTGAACAAATTTGTTGAATTGAATTGAACTGAATTTTCTCCAATGAATTATTTGAAAATAATTATTTCTCCTTACCAGGGATATTTCCATTCTAATACCATTATCATCCCCCATCTCCTTATATTTCATTATTTGACAAAAATAGAATAATTGCCATTATAATTATTTCAAATATACAAACATTGTGAAATCTTCCAATAATCCAGGCCTATAAAATCAATTCTTCTCTAAGAATGAGACTAGTTGGATGGTAAGCATGTGACAAGTAGAAAACCATTAAATATATCATTTGAGGATAAAATTTTCAACTGATAGCTGGATAAACAAATAAAATAATATGGCTAGAGTCATAAACCAGCAGTTTCCTTCACATGTAATTAATAATAGATTTCGAGGGGAAAATGGCTCCAGAAGCCATCTATCCCTTCCCTCTCACTTGATAGATAAATAACTTTAGTATCAAGAATCTTATGTTAGTGTCACAAAGGTATTATCAAAGGTAGGATTTGATCATAGATCCTATGACTTCAAAAGGTCTTTCTTATAAATTGGACAGTGGAACATTTTAGATTAACTAGGCACTACTGCAGTAACAAGAATAATTAAATAATAAAAATGGAAACCTGGTAGGCCATCTGTGGATTGATAAGGATGTTGATATAGTAGATCTTACTGAAGGAATTTTCTTGATGCAAAATGTTGTAAAACCTATGAGCAAAGAAATGGACAACCACACCACCCCTCCCACCAAACTACATTAGTGATAATGTGGCTTTGGCTGAAAAACTAAAGCAAATGTGGCAGCTGTGAAAAAATAGAGGTCAAACTCTATTACTGTGGTGACCAGGGTGCTGGAACAGTTAGAAATAATCAATCATTTATCTCACTTCCCATATCATTAAATTATTGATATTTTGTTTTTACATAACCTTCATATCCTAATCCAATGACTTTTTAAAAGCAATTATTATTGTGGGAAGTCCACATGATGTATCAAAATCCACTGGACTTTGAGACAGGAAACCTAAGTTCAAGTCCAACCTCAGATACTCATTAGCTCTGTGAATACGGGCAAAAACCTTAACTTCAAGTTTTAGGTTCCTCGAGTGTAAAACAAGGTGAATACTTATATTACATACCTGGCAAGGTCATTATGAGGAAAGTGCTTTGCAACTGCATAAGATATATATGTATGTAAAAGTCAGTTGCGTGTAATAAAAAGATTTTTAAACTGTATTTCCAAATGTTAAAGTGAGTTATTTGCATTATTGATAATTATATTTCTGCTGCCTCATTTGGCCAAAACATCTTCTCTGGTGGATCCTACCAGGTGGGAAAAGGCATCAGGCAAGAGTCTGTTGAGTGATCTTTTGTTTGTCTGAGGATCAACCTATTTGAGACAAAGAGGCTCAACACTAGAATTGACAACTAGGTAATTAATCTTTTTTTCTCCAGAAGAATTCATGAAAACAGTCTATTGAAGTATAATAAGGGATTGCAAAGAGGCACAACTCAGATCAAATTCAATGGGTAAAGGTGTTATTAAATCAACTAACATTCCAACTTTATCACTTATTACCTGCACAATCTTGGGAAAGTAATGAACCCTGTCTGGGCCTCTGTTTGCTTTTCCCTAAAATTATGCAGGTATACTCAATAGTATCTGAGGTCCTTTCCAAATCTAAATTTGGGATGCTCCAATTTTCTAAATGAGGTAGTAGATGTTGTCTAAGGCTCTTTCCTACTCTAGGTCAGTGATCCTATGTTCTCAACACTTTGAAATCTATATTCCTGTGATGATTTATCATTATAGTATATTTAATGATCAGATATTTAGGTTGAAATAAACCCTTCAAGCATGGGTGTGAAGGTCTGAATGAAGACAAAAAGGCAGTTTATCCATCTTCCATATACTAAGGGCTGATCATTTTTTTGCTGTAGTACAATCCAGGTTTGAAATGAACAGAAAGTCTAGGCAAAATTTTCATTAGGTTGAAAACGTATGTTTGAGTTTAACTGCAACATTATATAGAGATTTGGGAAATACATGTAAGAGTATCAGGAAATATTGATTCAGAAAATTGTATCATTATATTAACATCATAAAATTAATCGCTAATCATATATAGATGATTATTTTATTACAACTGTGAATGATAGCATATATTAATCAATCCTTCAGTACCTTTCCTTCAAGAGATAAAATGGATTTCTCATGCTATTTTTGGTAATGTTAAGTGGTTAGAGTATTTAGCTACAACTATAAAGTAATAAATGACTGATTGCATAAGCAATACTCTAGAATTAGTTCCATTATTTTATACTTGCATATTTGAAAATTTGGGTTTGACTTACACTCTCATAATAAGATCCATCAAGTGGGAAAAGTGCTAGATTTATCATCAAATGGTTTGGTTTCAAATCCTGGCTCTTTTATTTTATACTTGTATGATCACATACTAGTCACTTAAATCTCTCTGGTCTCAGTTTCTCCTGAAAATGATGATGTATGGTGGGTGATTTTTGAAGTCACTTCCAAATTAAATCTCTGATCTTCTAAACCTTTGATCCCATGATCACTTTACTGTTGTAGGCTACAGTGCATTCATACTTCCTTATACTATGTAATACTTATTTCCTTCTACAAGTACTTCACAAAGGATCTACCTAATGTTCTTGAGACCAGTTCTTTTAATGTTATATCCATACCACTGTAATACCCATTTGTCCATCAATTTTTGCTCCTACTTTCTATGTGTTCAAACCATGTCCTTCTCTTGTCATGCAGTTTTTAATGTTTCTATTTCTCAAAGGCCCCAATCAAATACTCAGTTCTCAAATAGATATGTGCTCACATCAATTTCGATATTCCATCCGCTGATGCAGATTGCAAGTCATCCATTCTTGCCCATCTTGTGTGTTTTTTCTTCATATCCTCAGATTTGCTAGAGTCTACCCAAAAGGGTTGAGGCTTTCCCCTATTCTCTGTGAATCTCAAGGATGACATTGATGCATTCAGTCTGTCCACTTGTCATCTCTTACTCTGATCAGGGGCCAGTTCATCTTCTTTTCCTATCATACACTTCCCTGATAAGATCTTATACTCCTGTTCATTCTTGGTAACATGTTGTAGTTTACTCATATCTGCCATGTACTTCTCCATGACCATCTATGTTAATTCTGAAGTAATTTTGAGACTCTTGTGCTCTATATATCATAGCCATATAGTGATGAAAGTTAAATATTCATATTAAAATGATCATTTGTGTCTGGGATAAGATTGGAATCATTAAAGGAGGTTTATAACTTCTTCAAGCTATCTAGTCTGTTCTAGTCCTCCTATTTAATGTTGAATACACATTGTTCATTTTTTATTCCATGCCTCAATTATACATAGTGATGCTTTGTACATTAAAAATGTTACTATAGATTAATCTCCAGGCTTATATGGATGTAGGGCTTCAGATTCAATAGGGGCACCATAGAAATGATAGTACTTGTTGTTGTCTATGAGCATATACTCTGTTATCGGGTTATTCTTTCCTGTTCCTTTTCTATATATCTTCCTGTTCCACTCAGAGCAGTATCAAAAGTGTTAAATAAAAACTGTCTTGGACAGGGAATGTATTGGTAAAGGAAATCTGAAGAAGGCATCTCTATATTTAGAGAATCTGTATTTTCTAAAGAGAGAATCTAGGGGTTGGCATGTTAGAAATAAATATTAAAGGTAACACGTTTAACTTGCTCAATGATCAGTTGTCATGGAGCTCTCAAAAAGAAGGTAAGTTTATATAGCTCAGTGTCAGCCATTTTTCAAGTGTCTTGATTTCTTGTGATTTTCTAAAGCATAGGATTTGTTTTCTTAGTCTGAGATATTTATTTTAGTCATAAATAATTCAAGTCCCTTTACTGAATTGAGAGGGCAGAAGTTACAATAGATATTATTTTGAAAACTGTTGTTTCTTCCTAGTAGCACCCCATGAACGTACGTGGCTAAATGTTTTAAAAATTAATCTATGAAATATCCTTCTTGAAGTCATTTTCACTTAATATATAATTATATATTTTCTCTCATTTTTTGTCAAGAAATGACCTTAAAGTTTTTTAGCTTTTAAATGGAGTTGATGAACTTATTTTATAGATGATCAATTGGCAAATGAAATACAAATAAAATGAGGGGTACAGGAGGAAGGGAGAAGACCTAAACAAAAAGGGGGCACATGATCATGACTTTCATGTTCTTACAATGCCTGCAACGAAAAGAGAGCCTCAATTATTGGAGGAAATCATTGAGTTTCATCTTCCAGAATGCTGGGTGCCAACTTCTTGGATATTTTAACAAATTTAACAGATGTAAAGCACTATCCTAAATGGTGGCAGTGATACAAAATTTAAATAAGGTGGAGGCCTTGAATTCATGGAGCTTAAAGGGGCAAGGGGAGATGTCATATACATAATTATACTATTAAAAAGCTCCAATAACAGACATAGAGATATGAAAGTAAAGGACTAGTAAAAGGTACAAAATCCCCTGGGGAAATCAAGGCATAATTCAAGGAAACAGTTTGATTTTAGTTGTTTTTAACACACAGGAAGGATTTGATGAGGTAGAAAAATTAGTAAAATAGAGAAAAGAATGAGCAAATATGTAGGTATTAAAGTACAAGCATTTACTTAGTCTGTGTGTATTGTTTACTTCAGTTCAGTAGTGGATTGCTTAGAAAGGTAGGGGTAATATAAAAGAAGTCTAGAGAGGTAGGATAATGAAAGGCCTTGAATGTCAGGTTAAAAAAAATGAATCATTAAGATGACCCGAGAAATGCATAAGGAAAGAAAACTCGTGTTGGTATTAAGGATGGTTTGGGGGGAAAACAGTAGAATCAAGAAAAGGTATGAGGTAATATCGCAGATAGGTGTGATAATAAAGGCTTGAGCTAGATAGTAGTGGAACTGGAGAAGAGAGAAATTGTGAAGAACACAATAGCTCATGAGTGAAGGTAGTGAAGACTAGCAAATTATTTTATATGAGCGGTTATTAAAAAGGGGGAGGGAATATCAAAGGTAATGCCAAGGAATCAAACATAGGCTACAAGCCAAATACTGGTGTTGATGACAGAGTATAGTCTAAAGAAGGATGGGGGTGGGCAAGAAATTAAAACAAATGTTCTGAGTGTCTTAAATTTGAAGTCCTGGCAGAATATCTCCATCTCTTGTAGGCATTTAAGTGTAGGAGCCTGGAAGAGAAGTCAAAGCTGAAGATTGAGATTTTAAGCACATATTTTCAATCCAGTGACACTGGCCTACTGTCTGCATGATGAACAAAGTCACCCCAGCTCTCTACTACGTGCATCTTCTTCTCCGGTTGTCCCTCATATATGGAATCGTCTCCCTCCTCTTACCCAACTATTGACCTCCCTGGCTTTCTTTAAGTCCCAACTAAAATACCACCTTCTACAGGAAGCCTTCCCTAAAATTTCTTAATTCCAATGTCTTCTCTCTTTTAGTTATTTCCTATTATTACTGCATATACCTTGCTTTATATATATTTGAATATATATATATATACATATATATAGGCATGTTTTATCCCATATTAGATTGTAAACTTGTTGAGGATTGGTTGTCTTTTGCCTCTTTTTTTATCCCTAATGCTTAGTATAGTGCCTAGCACATAGTAGGAGCTTAATAAATGAATTACTATTTAATGAATTAATATTAATGATAGTAAAGAAGGTGGATAGTAACCAAGCCTTGGAGTCAAAAAAGACTTGAGTTTAAGTCCTGCCTATGACACATACTAGCAGTGTCATATTGGGTAAGTCATTTGAGCCTCTCAGAGCTTCAGGTAGCTAAGATTACAAATTGAAGAGAAAATGCTCCTTTGAAATGGTAGAAGTTCCTCACCATGACATCCATCAACCAATGAAATCACATGTCCTGTCAAGAAAAATAAAAATGCTAATAACTGAAGTAATTTGAAAGGTATTAAGAGGGAGGGAAGGAAACAAGGAAGGGAGAAAGGAAAGAAAAAGGAAAGAAGAAATGACACATAATTAAGCATTTACTGTGTACTAAGCATCATTATCATTAGCTGTGTAACTTTGGTCAAATTAACCTTTTCCATCCTCAAATTCCTCATTGGTAAAATAATGATAGCAGTTAGATGGCTCAGTGGATAGAGTGCCAGGCCTGAAATCAGGAAGACTCACTCATCTTCACGAGTTCAAATCTTGCCTCAGATACTATCTGTGGGACCCTGAGCAAGTCACTTTACCATATTTTCCTCAGATTTCTCATCTGTTAAATGAACTGGAGAAGGAAATGGAAGACCACTCCAATATCTTTGCCAAGAAAACAAAGTCACAGAGAGTCA
This sequence comes from Phalanger gymnotis, assembly GCA_028646595.1. NCBI lineage: Eukaryota > Metazoa > Chordata > Mammalia > Diprotodontia > Phalangeridae > Phalanger > Phalanger gymnotis. The sequence continues at coordinate 126,170,875 of CM053623.1, read as the reverse complement.
GACACTACTGAAAATGACTGAACAGCAACAAAAATAGTGACAACAGCATCTGCCTCACAGGGTTGTAAGGACCAGAGGTAGCATATACGAAGGCTTTGAAAGCTTTGAAATGCTACACATATGCTAGATATTCTCAATCTGTTAATTTTCAACTCTGTGAACTTTCCTTCTCCTTCTGTCTCTCTATTTTTACTCCTATGATGTCGAAGGCCACACAATCTAAGTGCTAGATCCCTGTTTCTTCAGTGTCCAACACAGTTTCCTGTATGTATTAAGAGTTTAACAAATACTTATTTCAAAATGATCTACAAGGGAGATAAAACAGCCTCTTGAATCTACTAATCATTGATTAGAGATGATGGCTATGCATGAGTACCAACGATTTTGGAGAAAGTAGAGAGAATCCAGATTAAAAAATAACCACCCAAATTATTTAGTGTGGAAAATAGGCCATGGGTTAAGTGATATATACTATGTAAAGATTGATGACAGAATGATAGAATTCAGTTGAAAATTCTATTGTTTTGAAATGTGAAGTCATTTTAAACAAATATTTCTTAGATGAAATTCAAAATTCAAAATATTATATGCATATATATGTAAACACATATGCTAAGAACAAGTTAGATGTCTAGGTGACTGAACAGGAAGAAATGTTAGAGTTCTCTCCTTCCTGAATTTATTCTAGCTACTTAATCTGTGTACTTGCCATATCTTTCCAGTAGAAGAAACTTCTTGAGAATATTAAGGGGTTTTTGGCTTTAAATCTCCAGTTTCTAGCACTTATTGTTGAACAGAAATGTTAAATGAAACAGGCTAGCTATAAAGAACTTACAGCCAGTAAAGGTTTTTCAATCCAGGAACAGAATATAAAGAGAAGTGTCTATGGCACCCAGTTCATGAAAATATTATGTTGTTAACATAGAAAATTGTCTTTGATGGTTTGTATTTAGTTTTATCTTAGCCAGGAACTAGATGACTTTTTTCTCCATCTTTTACAGTTCATGGTGATCTGCACTATGATTTAATGTTCTCATCACTTCAGCACATATCTGGGAACTTGCTCATTTCTATTGTCCAATGCACAGTTTAAAATGAGCCAGGATCTTGGGAGATTACATTGAAGAAAATGACACATTTTTTTTGTTTCTGGTAAAAAACAAATACATCACTTGAAAAGTAATCTCTTTTCTAAGAGCCAGTGTAACCATACTCAGCATTTAAATGCTCTTTCTGAACTAGACCACAGCTAAGCTGTGTGTCTTGTTTAAGATTGCTGGTTCAGTGAGCAAAATTTGCACTGTGTGTCACTTTGAAGCTAAAATAAGGTCTCCCAGGATGGACTGTCAAAAAGTCTGAAGCAATGTAATGCAGAAGCTTTGACTGTTTCTTTAGTTGTGCTTTGACTTGAGAGTCCTTTGGGTTATTCTTTATTAATCTGAAGAAATCACAGCTTCTGGCTATTTCACACTGTTTGAATAGTTAAAGAAGCCTGACTGTCAGATTTCCAATACTAACAGAGTCTGCAGAGTTACAGAAGTGACTGCAGGCATTATTCTGAGTATCCATTGTAATATTCTTGACATTGAGAGTGTAAACAGTACTAGAGTTAGACTGTAGGTCTCTCTTTTATGGCTGACAGGCATAATTGAAGTTCATTAGAATACTTCTGCCATTGATTGAGAAAATGCTTTTGGAGACATGAAATGAGCATTATACTTTATTTGAATATGTATCTATATAATATATAATATCTATTTAATATACAATAACATCACAAAAGTCAGGGCCAATCAGTTGATCAATGACAGTTGTACTATGGGTCAAAATGTATTTCCTAGTTGTGTAGTGACGTGTCTTACGTTGCTTAAGTTTCACAATGGGATTCAACTGTGTTTTGTGATGCATTTTCACATAGAATTCTAATTTCAATTAGGATTTCACTTATAATTTTCAATTAGAATTTATCCTAGAGGATGTTTATTTGTGTGTGTGTATGTATTTGTATTTGCATATGTACAGGAAAGATGTTTCCATGTATTCCAAGTCAATAGTAGTACTTCAATCACAGATTTAGAGCTTGAATGAACCATAAATGACAAGAAGTCCAAGCCCCCCTCATCTTAGAACTTAGAAACTGAGATATAATATAGATATAATGTATTTGATTTTCCTGTGGTCACACAACTAGTAAGTGTCCAAGGCAGTATTTGATCTCAAGTCTGCCGGAATCCAAAGATTGAAGTCCTATTATGCAAGTAGAAATTTTGCTTGGGACAACAGTATTCCTTTTAAAAAATAATCATTGCTTTGTGTTGGGAACATTTTCACAGTGTTCACCTGTTTGTTTTTTTTTTTTTCTATTTCAAAATCCTTTTGTGTATTCTTTCCTTAATGTTTAAAGGGTACTGAGTAATTTTTCAGTAAGAATGATTTCCTTGAAGAGAGATATGATTCCACCTTTCTTATTAGACATAATTGCTGATGTAGATTATTGTGGGGGGTGAATGCTGTGTGACACAGTGAGTTATTCATTAGTGATTCCAGCATAAAAAGTTTGACATAAAATCGTTCTAACCTAAAGATTGTTTTAAGTTTTAAGTTGACTTTAAAGAATACATTTAATGTTTCCAATAAATTCCTCATTCCTCTGTAATTGCTGTCAGGTTTGGAAGTTGAAGAGAGGCTCACAGAATCCATTCTGCCAAAAGTACGACTGACCCTTTTCTAAAATTAAATTCATTCAAGAACGGCAAAGGATGGTCCATTTGGAAATTCTTGAATGTAAGATGGAATCGCCAAAACATTTTGGGTGTTACTTAAGTTCTATTTCTTTCGTGTTATTCTTATTTTTTAATTTTTTATATCCTTTTACCTCATGCCAACAATTGATGTGAAAAATGTTATTATTCATGTAAATTCTGCAAAGGAATGTCAGATTTTAAGATATGCACATCTGATATTTTCCCAAACAGGATATTTTGTCTGGTGGCATTTTCCACAAAGTTACTATTCCTTGACAGGATTTTTTTCTAACTTAAGTGACCTATTATATGTATATTCAGTAACAAATATGAAGACTAAATCAAAACAGGATTTGTATTACATAACCTCCTGGTTTCATTATAAGAAAATCCAAATAAGACAACTAAAAGTGAGGAGAGTAATAATAATGATTAAGTTGTCTGTGTGTGTGTGTGTGTGTGTGTGTGTGTGTGTGTGTGTGTTTGTGAGTGGATAGCTGGACTGAATTTTTTACTTAGAAATGGACTAAGGATTTAGTCTCTGTATATGTGTCATCATCTCCTACTCATTCAAATTTTAAACTAAATTTTGTCTTGTTGTATAGAGTATCCCATTAACTGTAAGTAGGCTCAAATAAATTGGTTTGTATCAAAGTGTGTAAAAACCACTTATTTTGCTCCTCAGAGTTTTCATAGTTTGTAGTATATATTTTTGAGGTTGTGTTTTTTTCTTTAGTGTCAATTTTTGAAACAATTCTTTTTTGCTATCAGAAAAGTATCTGACGTGGTAGTGTATTAAAGCTCACTAGACTTTAAGTCAGAAAACTATGGGTTTGAGCTATATTTCTGCTGCTTGTTTGCACTTGGGCAAGTCAAAGACTCAAGCTTCATGATCCAAATAATAGATATGAGAATACTTGTGCCACCTAATTGATAGATTTGTTCTCAATATGTTATGCAAATTTACATAAAGTTGTTCATACCTGTTAACTATCATACAAAGGGTATCTTTTATTACCCATTTAAATTCAATGAATATTCACAACTATAAGACATTTTCAGAACTATATGACAAAAGCATTATGAATCCATCTTTGTAGAGCTGTAGTGCTGTTCAAAATACACTTAATTGTATTTTCTTTTATTCTATACCATTTAGATAACATATCTGCTAGGTTTCATTTGTTTTCGGCCTTAAAGTATTGATTAGTGTTTTGAAAATGTCATCATGATCATCATTGTGAGATGCCTAGTTAAGTTCAACTCTGTGACACTACATTTTATAGTAGACTGACAGCATATTTGCAAATGGGCTTTTCCATCTCAGAGTACCATTTCAGAAATTACTATCTAGGCATGATCTCCTCAAATTAACTCAAGCTAGTTGTATATGATTCCATTCATCTTTATATAAGTTTGCATCACTTGTATTCCGTGCTTATAAGCCATACATGTAAACCATACATGAAAATTCCATGGTTTACGTTTGGTTTTCCTATGAATGTAATGCGTGGCTAGAAAAGATTCTTGACCAGAAAAAGAAAATAGTGTTACTTCATTCACTTCTTTAGAGAGCACATATGTGACATTTTTCTATCTTAAATTATTGTTCAATTATATTTTAACTTCCCAAGCTCCATTTAGGACTACACACACACATACACACACACCCACACACACACACATTTTACTAATCCTACTAACAAGTTAAGGTTTTTAAAAATTAAGAATTTATGCTTAAACACTGTAGTTTGTATAAGAAAACAATATGGCATTAGTATTGGGCTACTCCTGTTTGTTTGATAACTATATTAGTTTGCATCATTGAATGTTGTAAAACAGTTGTTAATTTTAATCATTCATTGCAGTGCCTGGTACTTTAAAATATTGAAGTTCCAAGAAGAAAGATTTAGGACACATATCATTCTGTAAGTGCTTTGGATTATATGAGATCTGTGCCTCATGGACTAATTCACATTTCTTAGAGAAAGTCAATCTTTCAAACTGAAATGCTTTTAAAAGTTGGAAGCTCTCCAGAAATTATAATCATTTTATACATTTTTTGAATACAACAATTTGATTTGATGTTTTAATCATTTTAATTAAAAATATTATTTCAAATCAGTCTTAAACATTTAGATTGTTAACATGATTCTTCTGTAGTACCATCATTATTAAACTTAACCTGCTTCTTTCCTTTCTATTTCCTTTTCTCTTTCTTTCTCGCTCTTTCTTTCTTTTCGCTTTCTTTTCTTTCCCTTTCCTTTCTCTTTTTTTGTTGTTTCAAAGATAAAAATATTTATTTTAAAGACTAGGAATGTTCTTTAAAATGATACCTAAATTTCACAAAAAGTTTAAAAACATCTTGGCACCAATTCTGTCAATAAAAATGTCATATACAGCAAAATATTTATGCTTTTTTTTTTACTTTCTATCCACTCTGGGGCTCCCAGGTATCCATACATTCTACTTTCTGGTTCATTTCTAATCTTATTAAAAGTACTGTTCATTATTTTTTCTTTGATGTCTGGAACTTGTGGGTCATAAGGCACCTTTTGTTTGTAAATAGTATTTTTTCCAATTACATGTAAAGATGGTTTTCAACCTTGATTTTTATAAGATTTTGAGTTCCAATTTTTTCCCTCTCCTCCTTTACCTCTTCCCTCCCCAAGATGGCAAGCAACCTGATATAGATTGTAAATGTGCAATTATAGGAACATATTTCCATATTAGTCATGTTGTGAAAAAAGAAACAGAACAAAATGGAAGAGCCACAAAAAAGTAAAAATAATATGCTTTGATGTGCAATCAGACTCCATACTTCTTTCTCTAGATGTGGATAGGGCTTTCTGTCATGACTCTTTTGGAATTGTATTAGATCATCGTATTTCTGAGAAGAGCTAAGTCAGTCATAGTTGATCATGGCAAGTATTACTGTTCCTGTGTACAATGTCCTCCTGGGTCTGTTCGCTTTATTTAGCATTGGTTCATATATGTCTTTCCAGGTTTTTTTTTTTTTTCTGAAATCCACCCACTCATCATTTCTTATAGCACAATAGTATTCCATTATAATTATATGCCACAAGTTGTTCAGCCATTCCCCAATTAATGGGCATTTCCTCAATTTCCAATTCTTTGCCACCACAAAAAGAGCTATTATAAATATTTTTGTGCACGGAGATCCGTTTTCCTTTTTATGATCTCTTTGGGATACAGACCTAGTAGATCAAAGGGTATGCACACTTTGGTTGTCCCACAGCCATAGGGCCAAATTATTCTCTGGAATGGTTAAACCAGTTCACAACTCCACCAACAATGCATTGGTATTCCAATTTTCTCACATCTTTTCCAACATTTATCTTTTTCCTTTTCTGTCATATTAGCAAATCTGATAGGTTTGATGTACCTCAGAGTTGTTTTGGTTTGCATTCCTCTAATCAATAGTGATTTAGAACATTTTTTCATATGACAATAGATAGCTTTAATTTCTTTATCTGAAAATTGTCTATTCATAGCCTTTGAGTATTTACCAATTGGGGAATGTATGCATTCTTATAAATTTGACTCAGTTCTCTATGTATCTGAGAAATGAGGCCTTATCAGAAACATTTTCCATAAAAATTGCTTCCCATCTTTCTGCTTTCCTTCTAATCTTGGTTGTGTTGGTTTTGTTTGTACAAAACCTTTTTTTAATTTAATGTAATCAAAATTATCCTTTTTTGCATTTCAAATGTTCTCTATCTCTTGTTTGGTCATAAGTTTTTCCTTTCTCCACATATCTGACAGGTAAACTATTCCTTACTAATAAGATTTTGCTTGTGGTATCTCCCTTTATGTGTAAATCATATACCCGTTTCAAACTTATCTTGGTATACAGTGTGAGGTGTTGGTTTATACCTCATTTCTACTATATTATTTTCTAGTTTTCCCAGTAGTTTTTGTCAAATAAAGAATTCTTATCCCAGAAATTGGAGTCTTTGGGTTTATCAAATAGTAGATTACTCATATGTACCTAATTTAATCCACTGAGTCACTATTCTATATCTTAGCCAGTACCAAATACTTTTGATGATTACTACTTTATTATTACTTATTGCTGCTTTTAGTTTTATATTTGGTATAGCCAGGCCACTTTCTTTTGCATTTTTTTCATTAATCCCCTTGATATCTTTGGGCTCTTAGTTTTCCAGATGAATATTTTTAGCATTTTTTCTAGCTCTATAAAATATTTTTGGTAGTTTGGTTGATATGGCACTGAATAAATTAATTAATTTAGGTAAATTGTCATTTTTATTGTATTATCTCAGCCTGCCCATGAGCAATTAATATTTTTCCAATTGTTTAGATCTGAATTTATTTGTGTGAAAAATATTTTGTAATTGTGTTCGTGTAATTCCTGGGTTTGTCTTGGCAAGTAGACTCCCAAACATTTTATATGACCTATAATAGAATTTCTCTTTCTATCTCTTGCTGCTGGGCTTTATTTGTAACATATGGAAATACTGATGATATATACAAATTTATATTATATCACAAAACTTTACTAAAGTTGTTAATTATTTCGAGAAGTTTTTAATTTGATTCACTAGGATTCTCTAAGTATACCAACATATCACCTACAAAGAATGATAGTTTTTTCCCCTCATTGCTTATTCTAATTCATTCATTTTCTTTTTCTTCTTTTATTGCTAAAGATAAAATTCCTAGTACAATATTGAATATTAGTGATGACAATGGCCATCCTTATTTTACCCCTGATCTTACTGGGAAAGCTTTTGTGTCTCTCTCTGTTTCTAGTTTCTAATACCCTCTGCTATCCAATTCAGTTTTTTGGAGATTTAATCCCATTCACATTCACAGTTATGAATACTAACTTTAGTTGCCTCCATCCTATTTTCCCAATTTTTCTCTCTCTCCTTTTACCCTGTCCTTTCTCACCAGTGTTTTGCTTTCGACTAACACCTCCCTCAATCTACCCTCCCTTTATCAGCACTTCCTATTCTATTCCTGAGTTCTTCTCTATAAGGTAAGATAAACTTCTTTACCTGAGTGTGTATATTATTTCCTCTTTGAGCTGAATTCAATGAGAGCAAGGTTAAAACAACACAATCTCCTCCCCTCTTTCCCTCTACAGTAGTAGGTCTTTTGTGCCTCTTTCTGTGATATAGTTTACCACATTCTGCCTCCCCCTTTCCTCTTCTCCCATTACAATCCTTTTTTTGCCACTTAATTTTTTCATCATCATATCAAAGTCAACTTATACCTACATCCTCCGTCCAAGTATACTCCTTCTAACTGCCCTAATATAGACTCAGTTCTCACGAGTTACAAGTATCATCTTCCCATGTAGGAATGTAAACAGTTTAAGCTTATCGAATTCCATATTTTTTTCTTTTCTTTCCTGTTTGCCTTTTTATGCCTCTCTTGAGTCTTATATTTGAAGACCAATTTTTCTGTTCAGCTCTGGTCTTTTCATCTCTAAATTTTGAAAGTCCCCCCTATTTCATTGACTATCCATCTTTTCTCCTGAAAGATTACACTCAATTTTGATGGGTAGTTGATTCTTGGTTGTAAACCAAACTCCTTTGCCTTCTGGAATATCATATTCTAAACTCTTCAGTCCTTTAATGTAAAAGCTGTTAAGTCTTGTGTAATCCTGACTGCAGCTTCTTGATATTTGAATTGTTTCTTTCTGGCTGCTTGCAGTTTTTCTTCCTTGACCTGATAGTACTGGAATTTGGCTACAATGTTCCTTGGAATTTTTATTTTGGTATCTCTTTCAGGAGGTGATTGGTGGATTCTTCAATGACTATTTTACCCTTTGGTTCTAGGACATCAGGGCAGTTTTCCTTGATATTTTCTTGAAATAGTGTCCAGGCCCTTTTTTTCATCGTGACTTTCAAGTAGTCCAGTAGTTTTTAAATAAACTCTCCTAGATCTATTTTCCAGGTTGCCTGATTTTTCCAATGAGGTATTTTACATTTTATTCTATTTTTTTATATTAAAAATTTTTGTTTGATTTTTGGTGTCTCATAGTCATTAGCTTCCACTTACCCAATATTATTTTAAGGAATTATTTTCTTTAGTTAGCTTTTGTATCTCCTTTTCCATTTGGCCAATTCTACTTTTAAAGGAGTTGTTTTCTTTAGTCGATTTTTGTGCTCCTTTTTCCAAGCTATTGACTTTTTTCATATAAATCTCTTAACTCTCTTTTCTTTACCTAATTTTCTTCCACTTCTATTACTATTTTTGAGCTCTTCTAAGAGGACTTTTTGGGCTTGAGACCAATTCACATTCCCCTTGGAGGCTTCTCATGTATGTATTTTGACATTGTCCTCTTTTGAGTTTGTATTTTGATATTTCCTTTTGCCATAGTTGCTTTCTATGGTTAGAGTTCTTTTTTGTATTTGTTTGGGGTTTTTTTTGCTCATTTTTTAAAGTTGAGTTTTGCTCCTGGGGTACAGGTGGCACTGTCTCTAGCTCCTTTCACTGTTTGACAGGTATGTGGTCTCTGGCTTTCTGTGCTAGGAATTCAGGGCCTAGAGGCTTGCCCACTGAACACGGGTGGCCTGGCCTACTTGTGCCTGTTGTACCTCAAGTTCCAGGGCTAGCAATTTGCCTTCTGTGTTGGGGCTAGAGGCCTCACAGCTGACCTGCTATGCCACTGGCCTGCTGAACCTGGAATGTGGGACTTGGTTGCTGATATGTGCTATGGCTAATAGCTTCTGGTTGGCTTTCATGGACAACGCCTGTGCTAGGCTGAGTGACCCCTTTGCCCAATGAGACAGACCTTTTCTGAAGTACTTTTAAATTATCTTGGGCTGGAAAATTTGTTTCACTCCATCTGTTTGTGGATTCTGTCACTCTAGAATTCTTTTAGATGCTTGATTTAACATTGTTTCTGGGGGAAATGGGGGAGAGCTCAGGTACCTTCCTTGCTTCTCTCTGCCATCTTAGAATAACCCATTTCTTAACTTGTACAAGAATGAATTAGTATGAATCAAGTTGTTCAGTATCTTGTCAAGTCTGCTTTATTTGCTTAATTTTAATAATTTCTAGTCTTCTGATAAAGGATAAACTTAAATGACTTCTTATGTAAGAACCATACCTTCTTGGTCATACATATTCTTAAAATTTTAAGGAAGTACATAATTCCAAAAATAATTTAAGTATAGCTAAACATCAGACTATCTCAAAGCCACCCATAGATTTCCTGACTAAACATATATCGATAGTAATTTTCTTTCTTTGTTGGTTTCATCAGCTAAATTGTATATCTGTATCTGTATTTTACAGTTCCACAATGTGATAAAAAGTCCCTATTTCTTTGTCTCTGTTTCCCTTATAAACACAAACAAAAGTCTTCAGAATATTTCTGTGTGTATATTTCATTATAAATAAACTCTCTCTCTATGTATATATATACCTCATATATATGTGTGTATATATACAGATACATTTATATCAATACCTTAAGAATATATAAACATATTACATATATAAATACATACATGTGCATACATACATTCTATTCTACTCTATAGAGTATTTGTATTTAATGTTTATTGATATCAGATGGAGTCATCCTTTTAGCTGAATATCCTTGGTTATTTTCAGTATCCTTATAATTAAAATATGTTTGCCTAATAAAAGACTATATTTAACTAAATAAAATTTGTGCATTGCTGAGAAAAATTACACAGGCTTAATAATCAAACATTTAAACCCTGTTTATTCTGTAGATTCATGCACGTTGAAAACATTTCCCTCTGGTGGATAGAGTTTTCTTAAGCTTTTTCTTTACTTTGTATAGATCAAAGTATTTAGAATTCAGTGGAATATCAAAAGACCAATATCACATATGAATGCATGATGTGAATAGGAAAGAAAAAACAACTATAAAACATATCCTTGAATCTTTCTGGAGTTTAATCCTAATGTCAACTTATTTTTAGCCAATATATTTGTTATCCATTTAAGTCTTCATTACATAAAATCCAGTAGCATTTATATGCCAACAGTTTCTTTTTCTTTTCAATTTTTACTTAGAAAATGTAAATACTGTAAAATGATCTGAACCAAATTTAGAGATTATCTTTTCATATATAGAACAATTTAGTTTGAATGTTAATTGCCTTTTACTCTCTGCATGTTTTTGCTCTATAATCAAATAAGGTTACTATAGGCCCTGAGTGTCTTCCATTGTTTCAAAAGAACCCAAATGAAAGACAAGAGGCCTAAGGAAGAGGAATGCAAATAATATAAATCTGAATTTTTTCTTGGCATGTTTCATAGAATGGACCATAATGAATAGGCGATCGTTAGGGTATAGGACACAGGATTTGTTCTCCATGAGGCTTTAACTTCCATAGGGCAGCCAGACCTTTACACCAGAGCACCAAAATGTAGAGAGCTCTGACATCACTTTTCCTTCAGCCATAGGAAAAGAACTAAAATAGAAACCCCAGGGGATTTTGTTCTCATCAACCCTTCCTAGTCTCAACCCTGCATGTTCTTCAGCAGGGAATTTATCATAGTCTAGGGTCTATGTCTCATGTTAACTTTAGTATTACTTGTGTTGTATACAAAAATTGTTAGTTATGGTTCTGGATCTCAAAGACTTGTTTATGTTAGAAGTTATAGTTTCTGAGCACTTTGAGAACCCTAGAGCTAACCCTGAGTTTGCCTCTTTCCATGATTACTGTTTTCATTCATAGGCAATGTTATTGCTACTCTTTGCCTAGATAGAGGGTCCTCCTCCTCTCTCTTTTTCCCCTCCCCTCCTTCTCTGCCATCTTCCTTCTCTTCCTCTTCCTTCCCCTTCGCCTGCAAACATTTATATAACACCACCTTTGTGTCAGGCACTATGCTAGGCACTTTACCAAGATGATCTCATTTAATCTACACAACAGCCCTGGGGGGTAGGGTTGGCTTTCATGGACAATGCCTGTGCTGGGCTGAGTGACCCTTTCACCCAATGAGACAGACCTTTTCGGAAGTACTTTTAAATTATCTTGGGCTGGAAAATTGTTTCACTCCATCTTTATTCCTGTTTTACTCCTGAGGAAATCAAGGCTGAGAGAAGTTAAATGATTTGCCCAGGGTCACAAATCTGGTGAGGATCTAAGATTGGATTTGAATTCATGCCTTCCTGATTCCAGGACTTGTATTTTATCCACTATACCATGAAGCTGCCTTAACATGCTATCTTAACTCTTTATTTCATATTGTTAGAGTTTTTTTCTGAATGTATATAGCAAAAATACAGCTCAAATAATTGAATGATATAATTACACTCATTTATCCTAGAGATTGGATATAGTTTGGTATCCCAGGAGCTATGTAGAAAAGGAAATATTTAGAAAAAATATACGAGATAAAAACATTGAGATGATACTAAACTTGCGATTTAGTTGGAGGTTAATTCTCAAATTCTTTAGCCTTTCTACTAAATATACTGGTATCTCCTGAGATATCACTTTCATTATAATCAGGAACATAGATAAGTACATCATACAAAGCATCATGGGCAAATTATTGTTGAAAGAACAACAACTGAAATGGAATAGGAAATTCAAATATCACATTTTTACATTTAAAATTTAATTCTACATGAGACAATATGAACGAGAAATGATGGAGAAAATTATTTCATTTAAATACAAGATATTTCATTTTTGAGCCAGTGAATTTAGGACTCCATGAATATTTGTCAAAGTTAATGTTGTGGAGCTGAGCTGATGCTCTCTCCTGTTGAATTAAATTTGTTTTCTTCTGTTTTGCACATGTTTACAAAATGAAGAGGGCCCCGTGATTAATGTGTAGGTATTGTATGTTGTTCAGCTTTCAAATGCTTTAAAAGTCTGTTCCGACTACAGATTAGGAGCATTTTGATACTCGTGGAAAAAAGTAATGAGCTGTGTAAACATAAAAATCAAAAGTTAGCTGCAAGGGACGAATATTGTTCTTTTCTAGAAAGCTGACTTCCGTTTGTAAGAAACTGGACCACAGAACTTGGATTTTTTTTTTTTCCTTTTCTTGATTTAAAGTAGGGGAAGGAAACCGTAGAACTTTTCTCTCTACACTTATCTTACCCCAATCACTGTGTACTAATTGCATACAATGGTATCAGATGAACTTGTAAAGATCATTCTAGGCTACTGTATTTTTATTATTAAACTTGAAGATTTGTACATGTAACAGAACCACTACAACATTTTTTCCTCTTGCAGCAAATATTTTGGATTAACATTTTGCTGTAAGGCAAACAAATAGCTTTTCAGAAAAGTAATACTTTATCTTTTCATTATATTTCTATAGTGTATGATGTTTTATTTGTTTCTGTAATAAAATCATGGCTTTTCTTTACATTTATGTTTAAATATGTCATAGTATATCTCATCCTCCATTTTTATGGTGAAATATAAAGTTCAGCAATTTAGAACATTTTAATCAGGTTTTCTAATGCAGGGTTCTCCTAAATATTACTCTAAGTATTATTTATTTTTTATTATAGAATTCTGCCTATATTGTTGCTAACTTGCACTTGGATCTGTTAATTATAAAATTAAATAAAATTCTTAAGTATAAATTGTAATTGAGACCTATGTTCTAGTTAAGACCTACTAATCTGTTAAATTACAATCAGAAAGTCATTTAACTTCTTTATACTTCATTTTCTTTGCCTCTGAAATAGTATTGTTGAATTAAATCTTCTTTACATTCTTTCCTAATTCAGAAATTTTATGATTCCATCTTTTAAACACCAGTGTTCTTCCAATGATTTTATACACACACACACACACACACACACACACACACACACACGAGTGCAAACTTGAATAAATATAGAGATCTAAATATCCAGATATTATCCATCCATATGTATGTGTGTTAATATACTGTTAACCTAGACTCTGCCTCTCAATCCCTCAGCTAATAGCTCAACTATTGTTTCATCATCCTGGGACCCAATCAAATACTTGAATCATGCTGCAGCACATTGCTTTCCTCTACCCCCTCCGATTTCAGGCTTCAATTTATGTGTTATCTTTTATCCCTTAGAATATAAGCTCCTTGAAAGCAGATGTTTTCTTCATTTACATTTGTATATTTGTTTATATGTATATGTTTTGCATGTATGTGTACATATTTCACATATGTATACACACGTGTGTATGAATGCATGTATAATGAATGCAGAACAAAACCCCAAATATATAAAGGTCTTTTTCTTTTTTCTTTTTTATCATAAAGGTTTTTTAAAATAATTTTATTAAGTCGTTTGGCAGAGAATCAGAAAAAAATGTCACTCCCTCCCAAGTCTCTGTGAGGTTTATATAATATATTGTTCAAACTTGGGCATAGGCTGAGTGACTTGCATGTATAAAGAATCTCTGAGATGTATATCCAGCAGCTAAGCATAAACATTCAATAAAAATTTTGGGAAGCCAAAACATGAACTGGACCCATAACAAGCATTTTGGGTAGACCCAGGAGGCTGGAAGGTTTCTGAGCTCAGTATGACTTACAGTAAACTTTGGGTTAGAAAATTTCTAGAAACATAAGTTAAGTCTAAACAATTTAATGATTAATAAGGTTTTCCAAACACTGTAATGAAGTTTTCCCTACTATATACATATATGTGGATCTACATATACATACACACACTTGTGTATTTATATGTGTATATATGTGTATGTAGAGAGATAGAGAAGACCACCAATTTAAATCTGTAAAGAATCTTACCATCTATTCCAACACCCTCATTTTACAGATGAATAAATGAGGCCCTAAAACTTTAAATGACTCATCCAGGGCCTCAGCTGTAGTAAATAGTAAATCCCGGGTTTGAACACTAGTTCTCTTCAGTCATGTCCAACTATATGTGATCACATGGACATTGTCAATGGGGTTTTCTTGGTAAAGATACCGGAGTGATTTGCCATTTGTCCTTCTCCCATGTGTCTTGTTTTTGTTTTTTGTTTTAAACAGATGAGGAACCAGGCTCGCACATTTAATATATGTCTGAAGCAGGATTTGAACTCAGATCTTCCCGATGCTAGGCCCAGTGATCTGTCCACTGTGTCACCTAGCTGCCCCCCAAGTCCAGCTTACTTTCTACCATATCACAGAGTCACTTGAAATACTAGAATAATTTTGAGGAAAACGAGATCCATTGAACACTAGGTACTGGGACCAAAAGAAGATACCAGAATATGAATGCTCACTGTATAGAGGATACTACCAGATGCAAATATATTATAAATAATAAAGAATGTGGATTGAGTAGGATCTGAGAATAATGACTGTGGCTGAGCCTTTCACACTTTGCATCATCTTTATTAATCCACCAAGAAATCATAGAGTCTCAATGTGGAAAACAAGTTCAATAGTCTTCTTTTTTTCACAACATACCTGAGTGCTGCTTAGATTCCCATTTTCTCCCCCATTCGGGCTTTGTCCGATTGAGCCTTCTCTTTGTGGGTTAGACCTAATAAGGAATCTGAATTACAAAGTACATTGATTTGAATAAAAAAAAAAATTTACTCCCCACCAGTAATTTGAATCCTGCCTCACCCCCACTTCCCTTCTCTCTGATTTGATAGGTCTGATTTTGACTAATTTTGTCTGGGCTTATGCCTCCAAGCCCCCTATGGATTCAATCTATCCATGTGACTGCTAATGAAACAGTTTACTCTTCCCCTTCTCCCAACTCTTAACCTAGACTCTGCCCCTGACCCCCTCAGCTAATAACTGAACTTTTGTCTCATCTTGCTAGGACCTAGTCCACTGCTGTAACTATGATACAGCACGTCCCCTTCCTCCATCCCCCTCCAATTCGCAGCTCTATTTTGTATGTTATCTTTCCCACATTAGAATATAAGCTCCTTGAAGGCAGTAGGTTACATTATTTTTATATATGTTTTATGGTTAATGGCTAGAGTGCTTTCCTTAGGGTCAGGAATTTGTTCAGTCACGTCCAACTTTTCACGACCCCATTTGGGGTTTTGTCGGCAATGATTCTGGAATATCTGAGTTCCAATTATTCTTCAGACACTTATTATATGTGTGATGTTAGATGTCATTTAACCTCTCTTACCTTCAGTTTCCTCATATATACATTAGGGAAAATAATAGTGCCTACCTCAGAGAATTTTTGTAAGATAACTTGCAACAAGAGGACAAACTTTAAAGTGATCTATAAAGAATAGCTATTATTATATTTTCACCCAGTACTTATCAGAGTCCCTAACAATGTAAACACATTACAAATGTTCATTTTCTCTCCCTCCCCACATATGTGTGTATTGTCAACCCTGAAGACAAATGACCAGAGTCACAGAGGTTTTGCAGCCACTGATAACTCTAAAAATACCAAAGAGCTCATACAAGTTGTCACAACCACAGTTAACTCTGAAAAAAATAAAAATTAAACCAAATTGATAACCATGGTCATAACCAAAAATCTTTCTTTGTTCCATTGAAGGAGGGAAACTGGAAGGATGTGGTGGGGCCTCCTCTAGTAGAAAAACTGCTTTATGTGGGCAAATCTCAATACATATGTTAGTGGCTATGCAATGAGCTGTAGCCCTGACAATGAAGAGGTTACAGCTACTATGAGACAAGTTTGATTTGCAGCAGAACTTCATGACCAGAACATGGATACTGCAGGTGCCCGTCCAAGCTCAGGGACCACCTGGTGCTGGTGTGAAACAATTCTGGGATTTTAATGTGGCTGAGTTCATCCAGAGGGTGAGCACAAAAGATTGTTGTTACACTAAGCTAAAGACACAGTTTGCTTGCTGGGCCTTAGCTCTGGAAAACAGGGTGTCTCCTAATGGAGACGAATAAAAAGAGAGGGTTGATGTTGGCATGGGGATCCTGATATTGTATACATATGCATATACCTATTTTTGTCTATATGCATCATATACATTCATACATATGTGAACTAAAAAATATCTCATTGTCCAAGCCAATTCTCTAAGTTGCAGAGAAAATACAGATCTCCCTGTGAGTTCCTTATGCCAATTAAGTGATGTGTCTGGTAAAAACAAATATAAAGATCTGGATACAAGTATCAATATACATAGATATGCAACATATATGTGTGTATATGTTTGTGTATGTATATATGTATGTTTGTATGTTTATGTATGTATATATTATATACATACACACACAGGGTGGAGGGGGGGGCTACATGCTACAATGAATGAAATGCAGGGTTTAGTGTCAGCAAGACTTGAGTTCAAATTCCACCTCTAATATTATGCTTTATCTGCCTCAGGGATGTAATCCTACCTCCTCCTCCCCAGACACCACCTTTGGTCCCTGGGGAGGAGAGGAGGATTAGGTTCCTAGTCTAACTCACATAGCATCAATCTTAGCACGATCCACGTCCAAAGCCAACCCTCTCTTGCTTCCAAGTGATTCTGGCTTCTCAGGGCTTTCCTCCTGAGTTGCTTAAAATGCTTGGATTGGAATCCTATCCTGGTTCCAGTATCACCATTACTCTAATTTCTGGTTCCTATATACTACTACCTGAGCCCAGATCTGAAAAAGAGAAGTAAAAGATACCAAAACCCAAAGCCAGTTGCATAAGCATGGTGTCTAAATGGTGGGAGAATGAGACCTCTACTCCTTTTTCAACTGGGAAGAAAGATCAGCATCATCTCAGTTTGGTAGTTTGAAGGATACAGTTTGTTTTTACTCTGAAGCCAATGGAAAGAGACCATTCCTATCTTTCATCCAGTCTTCCATCTATACATATACGTATATATACAGATATGTACCTTTATATAATGTAGTATCCTGCATTTTTCTTTTAAATGTTAAGCTATATATTCATATTCACCTGTATCAACAATCTGGCTAGCAGCTGCTGCGAGGGTGTAAAGCCAACAACAGCCGGCTCACAGAACACTGCAAGCCCAGGTCCTTTTCATCTGCTTTATTAAGGAAAGCAACGTTAAGGGGTTAACAATCTTACTTTAATCCAGCATACAAATAACATCCACCTAGTTCAGGGGAAAAAGCCAGCACCCTGAATTACAGACCAAATACAATTCATAGTTATCAACATCTGGGTGTACAGCTGGGGAGCTCATTGGAACAGCTGGCTCAGAGTCACAGGCCACTCCTGAAGTGGCTCAGAGTTCTGAAAGGGAACTCTAACCTCTGTGCTTATACATCCTGTTCAGGGCCACAACCTCACCCAGGCTGGGCGTGGAGAAGTTCCCCACCCCCAATATCACATCAGATACAAATCAATGGATCCCAATTGTCTCAGTGCTGAGAAATACAAAAACATCCCACTTTATCTGCCCCATTCAAACAAAGACCAGAATCATTAAAGGTCAACAGCAAAAAGTCCCACCTTAATTACTATTACAACACTCAAAGTGTATTTAATATAATGCATGTACATGTAACCCTGCATTTTTGTCTTTTACATCCTTTAAATTATATATATTATATAATTATGTAAGCAGGTATATTATATACATAATTATACTATATACAATTTATAATATATTTAAATATTATATACATTTAACCTAAATATCCGCAGATCCTGTTATAGTATTATTTAAATGGCCTTCATTCTTGAAATTATGGAACTGGAAAGTGAAATAGAAAAAGTAATTCTTAGTGAAGATTATATGAGAAAACTTAAAAGATAAAAAATGCAGGGTTAGTTTATAATGGGAATCCTGTTAATTAAATTTATTGACATTATTCAGGAGTTCTTTCCATTGACCTAATCCCAGCCCCTCTTTTTATATAGCAAAATTTCCATTGAAACAGTAGATATAACATTAGGAAAAATTTCCCACCTGAAAAGTCAGCATAAGCAAAAGCATTTAGAATGATACTATTGTGTGTCAATATATTCTTAACCAAAATCTGTGACTCTTGATGCAAAAGCCTAAGAACTCATACAGTGAATAAGCTTTAAAAGTTTTTACTCAACATTTTTTTTTCTATTCTACCATTTTTATGATCAAATGAACATACCCAGTAGCAGTTGCTAGCATTGTAATAGTCCACTTGGTAGTATTTCTACCCTTAAACTACATGGCTTTGAGAATTTTTGGGTTCTTCCAGATTACTAACATTGAAATGCAATCATAAGAAGTGTGCAGCTGCTTAGATACTCATCTTTGGATGAAATAGTGATTTTTTTTTTCATTCCTTTATCTTAAAGATACTCAGAAAAAATGCATTGGGAATTTATATCAAAGTAAAGAATCGTTTCGAATGTGTACTTTCTTGCTTCAATTATGTGTCCTTGTCCACCACTTGAGCTCATGCCACTACCCCTTTCATGCTTGAACTGTTGCAATAGTCTCCAAACAAGCTTCCATACCTCCAGTGTTCCACACCTACAACTTGTACACTTCCATGAATATAGTCTTCCTGAAACATAATTTTTGATCATTTGTTTTCCAGCTCCCAAATCTTATATGGCTGCCCGCAAATTAAAGGATAAAAGCCATTGAAATCATATTATAGAAGGATCTGGTGATATTTACTCTCAAGAAGAGACCATTTGGTGAGAATGGAACTGGGTTAGGAATTCTAGCTACCTTTGTCTCTTGGAAGAGGAATTAGACAAGATCTTATTATTTCCAAAGGGCAGAACTAGGATCAATATTTTTATTATACATAGAGAAAAAATTTTGTCTCAATATAAGTAGAGAAAAAAATTCTTAGCAATTACAAGAGACCTAAAATGTAATAGAATGTCCTAGAAAGTAATGACTTCCCTTTCACTATCAATTTTAAAGCATAGGCTAGATGATACTTTAGGAGTAATATTATGGGAAAATTTATGTTTTGAGTAAATAATTATATGACCTGTAGGTCCCTTCCAATCTTGAAATTTTCTGATTCTAAAAAATCAGATATCTGAAATGAGTTAATTCCTACAGGTAGGCACTGAGTTTAACTGGCACTTTTTGTCAAGTAATGGAAAAATATGTTACATGATTCTTACTGTCAACAAAAAACAAATATTTATGAAGTGCTTGCTATGCCAAGTTCTTAGCAAAGTGCTGGGAATACAAATACAAGGAGAAGGAAAGGACTCCCTGGCCCCAAGGAGCTTAAATTCTAATCAGGGAGAACAAAACCAAAAATTCTAAAAAAAAAAAGAAAGAAAGAAAGAAAAAAAAGACAAAAAGCTGAAAGGGAAGGGGGAAGAGATCAAATCAGAGAAAGTTTGAAGGTTAGAAATACAGCATAGGGAGGTATGGAAATGTGACTAGTCTGGGTATCCTCTTTGAAATGGTGAAGAGCTTTCTATGACATGATAGAAAATGTCCAGAGAGTCAGGAGTGTAGCTTTGAGAGGAACACATATAACATTTCCTCCAGAGACACTTTTTTCCTGGTAATAAATGTGAGTAGAAATTTAATTTGTAGGTCTTTACATAATAGATACCAGTTAATACAAACAGATAAATATAATTTTGTAAAAGATACTGAAACATTGTTCAAATGGGCATTTCTTATGTTTGCCCTTCATAGAAGATGAAAGTATAGCAATAAATATTAATTTAATAAAGACATTTCTTTGGGATATTAAAATAGCATGGGCTAGGTATGGTTTTTTTTTCATAGTAATGGATTTAGAGGACATAAGATGACTGGATAATTAAAATGTCTTTTGCACCGTATCTCTCAAATGAGGTTTTGGCAAGTTTGTATCAATTTCAGTTCATGACTGAATTTTCTATGGTGTACTTGCAGTGGTGAGATTCTGCATTATTGATTGAAAAGGGATCCATTGTGCTTTAGATACCTGGCATACAGGTGGCAACAGTTGTCATTTAGCCATAAGAGTTCCACAGCATGACTTGTATTCTTGCCTAGAAGATCCATATGCTTGCATATGGAAGTGGGACACAGAGGTACCTGAAACTAGGGATTATATGTCCTCAAAAAGAAGCATTTGATGCATCTAAGTCTCTGAGTCGATATTTGGTTGAACACTCATGTTTCTCTGCCGCTTCACACAGAAGCAAATATTGTGCCCAGAAAAATTGTGTGGTTTGGTGTTGCCAGTCAGTCTCCTAAAATAATTTCTGAGGAGTCTCTGTAGCTATCTAAAAAAATTCTTTAAAATGTTCTTAAATGAAAGAAGATGGTATAAAAGAAATCGATAACATTGTGCTTAATAATAGCTTATTCCTCATGCAGGCTATTAGTTTGAGACCCAGTTCTGAATATGTTGAGAATATATCTGACATGGGGGAGGGGTGTAGGGAATTTCTACTGATGTCTGATTGAGAATAGATGAAGGAATGGGTGTTAAATAGGGGATAAATTCCCTAGGTAAATCATATGTTCTTTATCCCAAAAGACTGCTTGAATTTTCACTTGTCTTCCTAGTCTAGCTCCTATAAAACTTGAGTTCTAAGTGTCATCCCTAAATGTGTTTTCCTTTTGGAGATGTCCTGTGGAAGCATGACTTATATTTGAAGGAAACCTTTTTTTTTTTTTTCAGATCGGCATAATAAGATAAATTGTTGAGCAAGGATTGGTGGTGGCACTCAGTGCAGAAGCTAAACAATTCTGAGATACAAAGGAATCAATGATCTTCTAAAGCTTCATTCACTTTTAGAGGACTGATCTGATGTTTTAATAGGGAGTAACTGCATCCTAACTAGGGAGCATTAGGAATGTGATAATGACTCACTATCTCAGAAAAAGTCTGGCTGTAGGTGCCCTAAGGCATTTGAGTTCACTGCTCTTAACACTACCAGTTTGATTAGTGTCTACCCCTGCAATTATAATTGCATGTGATTAGTGCCCCAGTTTCATTTAATCAATTAACATCAATTAGCTTTAACAAAGGCAAGTTTACTTTGAAGATGTAACAAGAACAGAAGAACAAACATTTCCTGCTCCACCCTAAATAACAGCGGTCCTGCTTTGCTTTATAGCACCTTGGTCTCTAGGGAGAGTAGGTTTAAATTTAATAGAGTTTATACTTAGCATTTGCTTTATCAAGTTCACTTCTAATGCTATTGCTGGTAGATGGGTGATTTCACATCCCTTCTACTTCTAAGCTAGGTCACACACAGTCCACAAGATTTCATTCCTTATTATGTGGCTTCCAACAAATCCTGTTGTAGACTCCAATTTCCAGAATTCTGGTTGTTTATTCTTCTGACCTTTTGAAGCATACAAGGTCATAGCCATCCCTTTTTCCCTTGACCTCGGATAAGAAGAGACTGGACAACAGAGACAGAAATGATAGAGCTATGTGCTCATGGCTTTATACCTTTTTCCAGCGTAAGATGATTAAGTGCACCTCACCCACTGGCAGGCCTTCAGAAGCTCATCCTTCTCTGGTGCCAGCCAGTCCAGAAGCAGCCAAAGACGAGACTCATCCTGACTAACTGGTGGCTTGTGAATACATACCAGTTCAGGGTATATAGCTATTCAATACATTAACAACTTGATAACTTGGTTAGAAGACTAGTATCAGCTAGATAGCTCAGTGAATAGAGTGCTGCATCTGGACTCAGCAAGACCTGAATTCAAATACAGCCTCAGAAATTTACTAGCTTTGTGACTGAGCCAAGTCACTTACCCTCTGTTTGCCTTACTCAACCAGAGAAGGAAATGGCAAACTACTCTCTGGTATCTTTGCCAAGAAAACATGGTCCCCAATGGTCAAGAAGAGGCAGACATGACTAAATGACTCAACAAGTAAACCAGCTCTACAACATCTGTGTATGTTCCAAATCAGGAAGTATGACATTTTCATTACACATTATCTTGTCTTTCTGGAAACAGGCAGGCCGAAGTTTTTTTACCTGGGAGGATGGTTATGAGATACCTCCGCCCCCATTATGCAACAAATGCAAAGATCGTTATAGGATTTCAGGGTTAAGAAAAATAACTGCTCTTAGGGTACAAAATCCAGATGAGTCTTCCTGCTAAAAAGGACAATGAAGGGACTAGAATAATGCTCATTCATTCTTCAGCTCATCAAGGAAAATGAAGGGCTCTTAGTATAAGAGAGGTATTTTAAGGGGGAAAAAGCCAAAGAACATAAAGAATCCAAAAAGAATTCCACATTCAGAATTCAAAGAACAGTCAGGAGGTTACACTGTGGAAGAATATGACATGGAAAAAGAAGAAAAATCTATTATTATTAGATATTGAAATAAGTCTGAAGCACTTTCCAAAGAGAGGATATCTAGGCCTTCTGAGGGAGAAGCTTCTCATACACTCAGGAATAAAAATGAACCAGCAAAGAGGGAATTTAGTGTTGAACAAAAGGAGAATGGAGAATACCTGGTAGCTCACAACTTTCTCCTTAAGGATACATAAGGAGCCATGTCTATCTGAAGTGAAAAATTAAGAGTTTTGCTACATTCTGGAAGGTGTGTATGAACAATATGACAATGAATCTCCTAAGACTCCTCAAACCAGAGGCTTTTATTTCTGATACTTCATGGGAGAACAAATTATATCAGTAAAATGAAACTAGTGCATCTGTAGGAATCATAAAGTCTGGCTAAGGAATAGAAGAGCTCAGTCATGTTTTGATCACTACTACTCAAAAGAGGTAAGGATTTCAGAACAGAAGGGCAGCTTTCAGAAGTAAAGAGTTGGTTAAAAGGTGTTAGAGAATGGATTTGGAAATCGGAAACTTGACTCCATACATATAAGTGATAGTGCATTAGCCTTGGATAAAGTGCATCTAATGAGGACCAGAAAGACTATATTTACCTCGGTATCTGTAGACTAAGAAGGTTATAAACTGAAAATCAAGGGAAAACTCTCCAAATATATTTGCTCATAAAGATAACAGATGACAAACATATGCCAGAGAAAGAAGAATATACCTGAAACTGTAAAACACTATAGGAGACAATATGAAAGAACAAGGTCTATAATGATGCTAATGATGTCAGATATCTGTGTAACAATTCAGAGAGTATTAAAAAATGCTTGATACAGTCTAGCGAACTGTGACAATGGACTTTAGTTATTGGCATCTCTTGCATCTCTCTTAAAGCAGCTGATAAAGTATTGATTTGTCATGATTGTGTTTAAAAAAAAACAAAGAAATAACGAGAGTCTGTACTATTCTAGACTTTATTCTGACCAGTAATGAGAAGATAAAAGAGAAGTAGAAGTGACGGGAATAGCAGGAATATAATATCTACTAAGAATTGGTGATAAAGTTGAAATAGAAAAGAAGCAGGAAGATGGGTATAGTGAAGAGCGCATAACCTAGATATTGGGAGACTAGATTCTTAAAAATTCATGAAAACTGTGAGTAGTGTCATAATTGTTCCTATAGTACCTTCTCACAGAGGTGTGATGAGGCTTAAATGAGATAATATGTGCATTGGGCTTTGTAAAGCTTTAAAAATTATATGTGTCATTTAGTATCAATAATATTTGTATTGCCAGAAGAGACTAGGATGAAATTCAATAGGGGTGAATGTAAAATCCTATATCTGGGTTCAAAAAGTCAATTGCAGAACTTTGAGATAGAGAAAGTATCCAGAGTCTAGAGTCACTCTAGAGTCTAGTCCATAGTTGGTATATAAAATAAATAAAAATTTTAGTGAAGCAAAAACTAAATATTTTGTGAACTAAGAGCCAAAAAGGCTAATGCAGTCCTTGACTGCATGAATATGAGTATATGGTCCACAACAAAGAACATCAGCCTCATATGTTGTATGATTTCCTGTTCAAACCAAACCATTATGGGGGAAAGACATTTGCAAATTGGAAGAAGTCTTATGCAGGAAAAAATAGAATGCACAAAAGCCTAAAACCTTTGAAGTAACAAGAACCAGATAAAAGAACGAGGGGTGTCAACCTGGAAAAGGGAAAACTTGGGGTGGGGGTGACACACAATAGCTCTCTAGCTGCTTGAAATATTCTCATATGTAAGAAGGATTAAACTTCTTTATTTGGCCTCCAAGGGAACAGTTAAGAGCAATGGAATGGAAACTAGAGAATACCAGATATACGTTAAAAGTGAAGAAAATCCTCCAAACAATTAATGACGTCTGGCATACCACTATTGTCCTTTCACAGGAGGTGGTGAGTTTCCTATCTTTGGAGGTTAGAAGTTTTCACATTAAAGTTGGATGTCTATTTATTGTATATATTGTTAGCTATCCTGATCTCTTTCCTCCACCCTCAAACTTCCCCAATTTCTGTCCCTTTTGATTATGCCTTCCCCTGGAAATTACCTCATTTATGTAGTGTATTTAATTCTCTACGTATATGCTTTTTTCCCTACCTAGAATTATGACGTTCTTGAGGGAAAATACTTTGATTTTCATGTTTGTATCCTCAGTACTCAGCACACTGTCTGACACATAGTAAATGATTAACAAAAAATTTATTGAATGGATGAATGGAGAAGCTTGCTACTCAAGTACAGGTTGGACTTCTTGTGGTGTTGTTGAATCATTTTTCAGCAGTGTTTGATTCCTTGTGACCCCATTTGGGGTTTTCTTGGGAAGGATACTGGAGTTTGACTTTTCCTTCTCTAGCTCATTTTGCACTTGAGGAACTGAGGAAAACAAGGTTAAGTGACTTGCCCAGGGTCACACGGCTAATAAGTGACTGATGCCAGATTTGAACTTAGGAAGAAGAGTCTTCCTGACTCCAGGCCCAGCACCCTATCCATTGTGCCACCTAGCTGCCCACAGGTTGGGCTTAATTGGTTTGTGACTCCACATGGGGTTACAACCCACAGTTTAAGAAGCACTGAAGGGTTTGCTAGTGGAAAAAATTTAAGAATCCCTGGGCTACTAGATGACCCACTAAACTTTCTCCCAGCTCTGAAAATGTGTGATTTTAAGATTCTATAAGTCTAGAGATGCTAAGTGAACCCTTTCTGTGACTTATCTGAAGGAATGCTCTTAAATATAGTGAGATTTTGATGATAAATAAAGCTGACCAGGTATTTTCTTCTTTTGTTCAGTCAGCTCTCTCTGAATAAATGGCCCATAGGGAAACAATCTTCCCTATCCAGATTTCCTTAAATTATGCTTTGGCAGAATGATTGTCAGCCTTGATGTCTGTCTCCTAGCAGTATTACATCAGTTAATGGATAAGTGGAAAACACACAGAGTTCAGGAGATTTCAAAATATATGTATCCATGGTAAAAATAATAATAATAATAAAATGCATTTAAAGGTCTGAAGGTTTAAAAAGGAACATTGTGGCTTGAGATATAGAGGCCTGGTCTAAGAGTCAGAGAGATTGGAGTTCAGGCCTCACCTTTGACACACACTGACTAAGTAACTGCACAAGTCACTTAACCTCTCAGTTCTCTCCCTCCTTTTGAAACTATATGTTGCAGAACAGCTGCTGAACTGTATGGAGTTTTCCCACCAGGAGCTCCCTAATACTCATGCGATCATAGTACAGATGAAAAAAAAGTATAAAAACATTTTCCTCAGTAGCAGTGTGTACATTTAGCTGAAGTATAAGTTTAATT
Organism: Phalanger gymnotis; assembly: GCA_028646595.1. Lineage (NCBI taxonomy): Eukaryota > Metazoa > Chordata > Mammalia > Diprotodontia > Phalangeridae > Phalanger > Phalanger gymnotis. The sequence goes on along the minus strand of CM053623.1, from coordinate 126,144,631 downwards.
TTTATGCACCGTCCTTATCATGAGTTGGGGTCAAGACAGGAAGGACAAGGGCTAAAATCTTGTTTGAGAATAGGGGCTAACTAGGTGGTGAAGTGGATAGAGTTTCAGACCTAGAGTCAGGAAGACTCATCTTCCTGAGTTAAAATTTGGCCTCAGATGCTAGCTCTGTGACCTTAGACAAGTCATGTAACCCTGTTACCCTCAGTTTTCTCATCCGTAAAATGAGCTGGAGAAAGAAATGGCAAACCACTCCAGGATCTCTGCCAAGAAAACCCCAAATGTGGTTACGAAGATTTGAGCACAACTGTAATCTGCAGTGACTGAAAAACAGCAACAAAATGAGAAAAGTGTACCATAATTAAGAATATGATCATCTCATCTTTGGGCAAATCATCTAACCTGTCTAGAACTCAATTTTGTCATCCATAAAATAAATGTGTTAGATTACTTCAAAATACCCTTTTGATTCTAGATCTAAGGGGCAAGGACACCATTGCTTCTCCCAGTTACTTTCCAGTGAGGCTTCAAAATAAATGAAAGTGGGCTTAGTCATTTCCGAAAGGAAGGAAGAAAAAAGAAAGAAAGACAAATATTCACTTTTCTGACCTTTTGCCTTTTAAAACAGGGTGTTTGATTTGTTTACTTATTTAATCCCTGTTCTGTTCACAGTATTGTTGTAGGTATTTGGGATGAAGGACAGCATTGTACCTGTCCTCAAAGAGCTTGCACTCTCTTGGAAATTAAATTGAGGAATAAACACAAACAAGTATATTAGAGATAAAATATGTTAATGGAAAATGTATGTCTGCCCCTACTAATGTTTTAGGGAAATTGGAAGAGGAAAAAGTCACCTTCAGTGGTGTCTGTTGGTAAGCAAAATAGGAGAAGGATTCAGAGAGATGACACCTGAGCTGAAACATGGAGGAAGAAAATGGTCCATGGGATCATAGCTAAAGTTCTGGAAAGGACTTCAGAGACCATCTCTCCAGTGCCCTCACTTTACATTTGAAGAACATGAAGCCCTGGAAAGTTTAGTGATTTGCCCAAAATCAACAACTTAAAAGTGTCAGAAGAGGCAGGAAAAGGAAATACTGTGAAAAGAAGCTGAAAAGATAAATCATAAAGATAAGTTGGAGCCAGGTTGCAGTGAATCTTGTATCAGAGTGAATAATTTGCTTTTAATCTTATAATTTTGTGTTAATAGAGGGTTTTGAGTGCCATGCTCAGACTTTTGTTTTCAGACAACTATTTCAGAAGCTGTGTGAAGAGTCAAAGGGAAAAAATGTAGTTAGGAAAACTGATTAAGGAGTTATTACAACAGTGAAAGTAAGAAGGAAGGAAGAAAAAGGGAGAAGGGATCAAAGAAAGAAGCATTCATTAAGCACCTGCTATGTCCCAGAAAATATAATAATTGCTTTATAAATATTGTCTTATTTGATTCTCACAGCAACCTTGGCTCATAGGTGCTATGATTTTCAACATTTTGAATTTGAGGAAACTGATGCAAAAAGAGTTTAAATGATTTCCTTAGGGTCGCAAAATTTAGTAAGTGTTTGAAGATGAACTTGAATTGAATTGAACTTGAATTCAGTTTTTCCACTAGAGTCAAAATGGCATGAATAGAGATGAGACTATAAGGGTAAGTAGGTGGCATGGTGGATAGGGTGTTGAGCCCAGAGCCAGGAAGACCTGAGTTCAAGGGTAAGATTTGAATCTGGAGCTTCTTGACCCTATTGACTCTTTTCCCTTACAGTCTGTCTTACATACAGGTCTTATTGCTACAAAGAGTCAGCTCTCAGTGTAGACCACAAGTCAAAAGCGTGAATATCTAGTTCTCTGGGCTAGTTAACACATGCCATATTGCCATTGTGGATTCAGTTACCTATGTAGCAGCCAAACAGGGAAAGTTGCCTGATTGTATTTTAGCCAGAGATTAGAACATGCTATGGAGTTGAATGCAGCCTTATATGGTTATCTCTGAGGATATCATGACTCAATTTGGGCACCCAAGAGTATGATTGCCTAGAAGATCTTAACTACTATGTGCTGTAGAAAGGTGATCTCTTGGGGGAATCCAGACAAAATGGACATCAAGTTTTATGGATTAAATTTACCACTTTTAATTGCACTAAGAAGGAAAGATGTAAACTCGATCCTTCAAACGAACAAACTTCTCAGATTACTTCACCAAGTATTTGTATGTTTCTCCCAGCACTACGGAGTTTCGGTTGTAGGTTTCTATTTATCATTGTCTTGATCATCTCCTGAGGTTAAACCAGGTCATATGCTAAAAATGTTTAATTTTATATTCTGCTAAGCTGGTTAGCTATTGCAACAGATATATCCTCATATAATCCTGTTTGTTATTTTAACTTCTGTGGGAAGAAAATAAAATTAAGTGGAAAATGGATGCAAAATATTCTATCAGACATATTTGAGTGTTTCTCTCCTGAAAAATAGGGCAAATTAAAAACTCAAAAAAATACTGTTAAGAAACTAAGTATATTGTGCTTTTGACATTCTTTTAAGAAAGTTAAAAGAATAATCCGTCTCTGTGAGCAGTCTTTCTAAAAGCAAAATACTTTATTCTATTACAATATGCTGCTGTCTCTATGCTGAAAGAAAAGGGAATAAGTTAGTATATTCATATTCCAACTCTACATTTTTTTTCTTATGTCCTTGCATGGTTTCTAGATTAAACCTCCAGAAGTTGCTAATATCACAATAGTCAAGAATCTCTAAACAAAGCCATAGTTATTAATGTTCTCTAAAACACTGTTGCCTAAAATAAGTAGATAGAAAAATAGATTAGATAGGTAGATAGATAGATAGATAGATAGATAGATAGATAGATAGATAGATAGAGAGATGAAGGAAAATGAAACTTGAAAATATGTCCTGAAACTTTTGTGACAGTATATTTTAAAACCAAGCCTATTGAGGTGTTTATGTTTTTTCTGACTGTACCATAAAAGGTTGGCTTTTTTGGTGTTCATTTTTCTTAATATATGTAAAAGCTTTGGAAATGTGCATGTTTTATATTCTAAAAACATGATGAAACAATAACCCTTTACCTGGTGTAGGGTTCCTTTGTAGGTCCAAATTTACAGCAACCAAAAGACAAATTAATGTTCTAGTCTTTCCAAGTGAGATGAGGATCACACTTCATAGATTTGGTCTACTTTGGAATTCGGCTTATTTTCAACTTGGTAGGATTTATTTTCTCTCTCTCCATTTTAAATTTAGGTTCAAAGAGCAAGACTTCTAAATGACTAAATTTTGAAAGTTTCCAAAGTACTTCATGACAATTATTTGATTGTGTTAGTGAGGTATTTCATGTAGTTATATATGTTAAGGTTAGCTTTTAAGGATAATTAAATGAGGTTAAATAGGACACTGGGATATACTCAAAATATTCTGCTCTATAGCCCCCGAGAACAAGTACTACAACTTCACCTTTCTCATTTTATTTTTCTTGAGTGCAATTTTTTCCCCTAATTTCTGTATTGTTGCAAATTTAGTATGGTTCCAAAAGTAACTAATATATCACTTTCTGCAGAAGGTGCATATAGTCAAGGAAGACAATAGACCTTCAGGAGAGACAGTAACTGTTTCCTTGGAGTGAATGTGCAGTGTAATACACTATGACCCAAATTCCTAGCCACATTAATTGCATATTCAAGCAGGAGGATCATTCCAATGATCTGTCTTTTAGCATCAAAGTTACTGGTCACTTTGACTTAAAGTAGGCTACGTTATCCCCTAGTGAACAGCATGAGAGCACATCAGTGATGTCAGCAGCAACTATTGCCTAGTTGTCCCCGATAATGTTCCCCTGGAACATAGCCTAAATAAGAGTGCATCAGAAGCATTGTTGGCAACCTTTCAACCACAGAGAGCTGGTCGCCTGGTTAGGTAACTTTTCAAGCCACTTAAGAAGTGAAAGGCACCAATAAATGTTCTGTATATAAATTTGGAATTGAAGAAAATGGAAATCGACTTTACTCTTGATCCTAGAAATTAGACTATTTGTATAAACTAAGAAGGTCAAGGTCAGAAGCAAAGGCACAATATACATCAGAACATCACAATATTCATAGCTTTCCTTTTGTGGCAACAAAGAACTAGGGGAAAAAAAAGGTGGGCCCATATCAGTTTGAGAATGGTTAAAATAAACAAAAAACAAAGTGAAACAAAACAACAACAACAAAACAAAAACAAACCAAAGAAAAGTGAAATGAGCAGAAACAGAAGAATAAGACGCATAATGACAACAACAGTTTAAAGGAAAAGCTTACTAAATGGTTGCCAGATTCTGAATAGTTGGGGGCAAGGGGAGATAGTGATCCTCTTGCATAACAGATAATGAAGTTTACCTCCCTCCTTAACTCAGAGGAAAAGAGACTAGAATATGAGGGAAGAATACCATGTACTTGTCAGTTGTGGTTACAGTATTAAATGCTTTTGCTAAGGAGCTTTTCTTTGTTTTATAGCAGAGGGATAAATGGGGCAGGAGAGGGGGGTATTCCAGAAATACTTGTGACAGAAAGACAAAATTTTCCTGCTAAAATCACTAAGATATTAAGACAAAAGATACTGATATAATGCATATTATAAAGTGGAAGGACGAGATCAGTAATTAGATATATTATATCTGTAATAAGCCAGTAGGTTCTGTAGAAGCTTGATGTGCATTTGCTGTCTAATAAGATCAGATTTGCTCATTTCTTTCTCTAGAGTCTAGAGACCCTGGAAAGGGTCACCTTTTGGTGGGGACCCTAAGGTTTAAACTATTTTCATAATAATAATGATGTTTTAATTTCTAATTTGGCAAATATAAATAAAACCCCTTTGGGGGAAGGGCCTCAATAATTTTTAAGATTATAAGGGGGTCCTAAGATTGAAAACTTTGAGTAATGAGGCACCAGAACAAAGCGTGTATATGTATATATGTGTGAGACAGCAAAAGACAGAGACAGAATAAGAATGAAGTAGAGAGATACTATAATATTATATAGTGTAAAGAGCAGATTACTTGGAGTTATAAGACCTGCTTTAAACCACAGCATTATTGCTAACTGTGTTATTTTGATCAAGTCAATTAACCTTTCTGGGTTTCAGTTCCTCATTTGTAAAATGATTGGATTAGATAGCCTTTTATGTGTTTTCTAATTCTCACACTGTGATCCTGAGACAGATGCAAAGAGACCCAAGAGATTATTGAGGTCTGAAGGGAAGAACCCACATGTTGTTAGTAGTTGGTGGCTAAATGAAGAAATCAATATGGTTACCTTTACCTGCTGAGGCTGAGGCTCATATTTCTCTGATGTTCTGATTCTTAAATATTTTTAGGTAAATTTTAGTGGTGATAAATGTATGTGATGAGTCAGATCTCTCTCTCTCTCTCTCTAGGTGTTATAAAGTTACCTTAAATCAGCTGAAGTGGGTGTGAAATTTGATGTGTGTGTGTGTATATATATATGTATATATATATACACACATATATTCATACATATATATGAAGTATGCACAAACATGGATACAAACACATAGACATTATGTATGTGTGTATGTATACATACATACATATATATATATATACATATATGTGGAGAGAGAGAGAGGGAGGATAAGTAAGGGGGCTAGACTTATAATATAGCTTTAGAAAATACCATAATAAACCAAAGCATTTGTCAATTTTTCTTGGTTTTGATGCTAGAATCAGTGATTTGAAATTGAATATTAAATGAAAAATATAGATGCTTGCTATTTTTTTCTACTAAAAAAAATCATTTGTCACCTAAAGAGAGACTTTAGGGCATTTAAAAAAATTTGGTAGAATAGCAATTTCAAGGTCACATTGAGGACAGTGTTCCTCAGGAGCTCTTGCCAGCTAATAAACAATGATTTACCCCCTCCCTAGACTCTTCAAAGCTTTTAATTATTAGCACGTGGTTTGTGTGCCAGTGCTTACCTTGCTTCACCTGTCTAGAATTTTATATCTCATTGTTTTCCACTAGGCTTAATCTGGCTCATCATTCAAAGATTAGACAGGAAGGTGTGTCAAGGAAGGAAGGGAGGGAGGAAGGAAGGAAAGGAACAAGCATTTATTAAACTCCTACTATGTGTCAGGTACTGTTAAGCACTTTTATCCTTGTAATAATGCAGTGAGGTTTGTACTATTATTATCCTCATTTTAAATTTGAAGAACCTGTGGCAGAGTAAGGGACTTGCCTAAAGTCATACAAGTAGTTAGTAACTGTCTAGGCTAGAAAAATTCTGTTCTTCCTTATTCCAGGCTATAGATCCACTTAGCTGCCCCTAGTAGACATCTGTTCAGTTCTTTTAATCTGATATTGCAAATACTATACATATACCAATACTATACGTATACACATATACATATACATACACATACATGCACACATACACACATATTCCAATTGGCATCCTTTCTACTTTTGGACAGCTCTAGTCATTATAAAGTATTTCCATACAAAGAAGTTAAACTATCTCTCTGAATGCCGTACCAAGCGTTCCTAGTTCTTCTTTCTGATACCAAGAATAACAAGTGTAATCCTTCTTCCATATGATATCCCCAAGGAGTCTTTTGAGGGAACTAAGATTTTCATAACTCAAACTATGAAGCATGAAAAAAAATGTAATAGAAATAGAAAAGAGAACATGCTAAAATTAACATATTCAAGTAATTAAGTATTTTATTTTAAACCTCTGTGGGGATGGAAAGGACCCAAGATCTTAATTTCTCCATTTTGCGAATTCACACAAAGTCCATGTCAACATTAATTGTTATGAAATGACTAAGTGAATCAGGAAATTCTGCTTCCAGAATCTTCTTATCTAATATATCTTTCCTTATTAAAGAAAACTGTAAACTTTCCATCCTTCAGAAATGTAAGTGCAAGTATTTTGAATATGCTGTAGAGTTACCACAAGACAGATGAAACATTGTGCTTTTAGATTTCAAATGGAGTGATTTTACTTCTTAACACCTGTTTTGCAGAGCTGTTTACTCCTAGGGCTGGTCAATGTTATTCCAATTTCATCAAAAGGGAAAAAAGTTGGAGCTCTACAAATGATAGTCCAAGAAACTTGACTTCCATTCTTAACAAAATATACTTTCTGTTGAGAGAGGTAGCTGAAAGTTTGTGTTTTTTTTTGTCATTGTTGCTGTTGTTGTACCGGTGTAATGTATTCTTGCCTTGATCTCTGAAATACTGATTTTAAATGTACACAATTCCTATCAGTAGTTAGAATATTCCTCCCCAAAGAGAACAGGCAACCATTTGGAAGAATTTCTGTGTTTTATTCTTATGTTGTGTGTGCGTGTGTGTTTAAGTAATTACTTTGTGCATTTTGCTCATATTTTGAATTGACTGGCTACTCTCAAGTACAGTACAGCACTTTAATAATTCAGAATGATGAATGAATCTAAATAAATCGTTTTGTTATTTTATTTCTGAGGTAGCTATTAGAGTCTGAAAAATTTAGTTGAACCTTCTTTCTTTCATGAAAGACAGCATGGGATAGTAGTAAAAGTACTGGATTAGGAAATGTAGAACTTGGTTTTGAGTCTTAATTCTGCTATTTATGCCCCTTGACTGTGGACAATCAGAAAATCTCTCTGGACCTCAGTTTCCTATTCTGTGAAAAGCAAAGGACTGGAATTGACTATTTGTAAGATTCCTTCCAGTTCCAAAATTCTATACTTCAGTGATCCTTTAAATGGTCCAAAATTTCAGTCTGTGCCCTCCACTGAGACAAATCAGTCAGTCATTTATTAAGGTCAACCAATAAGCATTTATTGAATGCCTACTATGTATCACATATTGTATGCACCCTTGCCCCCAAGGAAGTGCTTCAAGGCCCAACCTCCAAATCTTAGTAGGAAGGCTTCAAGAGATATTTTGGCAAAACAAACAAATAATCTTAGTACCCAATGCCTAAGTCATTATTGATGAGCTCATCCAAATTTATCGTAGATGATCCTCAGATAATAGGAACAAAACACCCTTCTTTGCTTGTATTTTCCATCCTATATTCAGCTACCAGCATAGTCTTCCTTAGAGACAGATCTGACAATGTTAGTCCCTCACTCGGAATCTTTTAGTGACTAGAGAATTAAAAGCAAAATCTTTAGTCTAGAATGTAATGTCCTGTACAGTCTCCAATTTGTGGATTCAGTCTTATTCCACACTACTGTCCTCCAGCCCAATTAAATGACCAACAGTTCACTAGTGTTATACTATATTCACTTGTCACATGGCTCAGGTCAAACACCATACCTGGGATGAACTTCTTTTATGTTTTTTTTTTATTTTTTTTTCCTGTAAAGGCCATAACCCCATTAGATTGTTAGTTCCTCAGAGGAAAGGGCTGTCTCATTTTTGTTTTTGTACTTCCATCCCAATCTACCAGAAGATGTGTTTAAATCCTAACTCAGAAACTCCCTAGTTATCACCTTATGTAAGTAATTATCTTTCTGAAACTCTAGATATTTAATCCTATGATCTATGAAATACATTTTACACACTTGTGTTAGGTTTTCTAGTTCACTTTATTTGGTATCTATGTTTGATATTAGTGTGTAGCAATATCTCTCATCATGTATATCATTTTTTGTTAATTACTGATCCTCTCTCTCGATTGATATACCTGGTATTATCTATGGTATTGAGAACTTTCTCCATCTTCAGTTTTCAATTTAATTTAACCACTCTGTACTTTAGAGTATGATGCATAGGTTTTTTGTTTGTTTTCCTGTATATCTACATATTTTCCCCAATTAGTGCTTTGTTTTCTGCATTTGAAAGTTCTCTGCATTTTCCTTCATTTATTTTTTGCAATTTTTGTGATCAGGTTTTGTTTGGTTTTGTTTTTTCATTTGGCAAGACTTTATTAAGTTCCCGCTATATACCAAGCATACTGTTAGGTGCTGGAAATAAAAAGAAAAAAATAGCCACTGCTCTAAAGCAGTTCACATTCATCTGGGGAAAGAGAACATGATAAGGGTATTAGAGAAATGTTTAAAAAGTATGCTATATCACTGCTCTATCATTCCTTCATTCAAGGCTTGTGATTAATAGGACTGATGTAGAGACATGAGCAAGTTATCGATAAGCATTTTTCTTTGGCTTTACTATCTTTATTTTTTAACATTATTATTATTTGTTTTTTTTATTTTGAGTTCCAAATTCTCTCCCTTCCTCCACCCCTGCCCCATTGAGAAGTCAAGGAATATGATATGATATCTATAGGGTTTTTTAAAGTTTATCTATCCATCTATTTTTCCTTCTATTTACATTACAAACATTTTAGACTGTCCTCCCTCATTCCATCAGAGGGCTTTTGTGACGAAGTAAAACAATTAAGCAAAACTAAAATATTAACCTCATCCGAAAGAGCATGCAACATTCCACATCTGTATCACCCCACCTCTCTACTTTATTTTTTTTAATTAACAGAAATATTTTTACTCTCCCTCCTACTCTTGAAACACTGAATAAAAAGAAAAGGGAAAAAAACATTCCTTTAAACACATATGCATAGTCAAGCAAAATAATTGTCCTCATTGGCTATATATAAGAACACATGTGTTTCTATATCTATTCCAGACAGACCTAAAACAGATTTTTTTAAAAGAGGAAAAAGATCCTATGTGTACAAAAAATATTTATAGCAGCTCTGGGGAGTGGCTGAACACATCGTGATATATGAATGCGATAGAATACTATTGTTTTCAGAAATGAGGAACATTATTTCAAAGATACATGGAAAGATATATGTGAATGGTTGTAAAATAAGCAGAAACAAAATCATAATTTCTACTATGTTAAATATTACAAAAATGAATAAATTTGAAAATTTTTATAAGCTGATGAAGAAATGATTAGAACCATTAGCAAATCAATTTGTTCAATAAAAAACACTATAAAGATAAACATCTTTGAAAGCTATGTGAACAGTGATAGATACAATGACTATCCTTAATTCTAGAGACTTGATGAAACATACTGTCTCCTTGACAGAGAATGTGTTTAGTTTTTTGACTTGTCATTTTCCTCTATTAGCTTTGTACACCCCGACCATGAGATTGATGTGTTCTGCTTGTATGGAGATCATGTGTTATTCATTCACCTCAGTATATTTATAGTTCCAATTGGTTCTTCTCTCTTTAACTTATTTGGGGAGACTTGCTACTATGGATTTAAGTTTTATCTATTCTGCTAATTATTTCTGCCGTAGAGGCTATATATTTTATATTTGTTGCCTAGAGCTCTATGTTTTTAACCCTTCTTTTTTCCTTCTGAGACCTGTGGTAGTTTTAGTTTATTTCCTTATATTTTCTAGACACTCAGTTTCTGATCTTCTCCTTTGGTGTTCCATTTATCCTTAGGTTGGTCCTTAAAGGTGTCTCAGACTTTTCTTGTTGGAGAATTTAATTTTTCCCCAGCCTTGTTGCCTTCCCCTAGTAACTTCTGTTCCTCTATTAGAACTGAACTCAGCTGGATACCTGACTCCTTTCCTTCAGGCCACTGCAGCTACTCATGCTACCTCCTCCACCTCCAATTCATTCCCCCTGATAGTTCTCTTGATTTTTAGTTCTCTGGCCAGGCTGATTTAGTTTTCACCACTTTTTTTGCAGGTTTGAGGAGGGGTGGAGTAGTGTTCAGGTCTGTGTCTGGCATGTTGTGATTTCCTGCCCTAGTGGCTGATTCACAAAGAGTACGGTATTTCTCCCCCCTTCTGTTTTCCCTTAATCCTAATGTGGCTGGGAAGGGGTGAAGTACTATACTTAATGGATCCACATTCTGGGTAAGGGCAGATCTTCATGAACCCAGAAAAACTGCAGAAGGGACAGTCCTTAATGGGTCACAAAGGACAAGATGGCGACTGAATTAGTGATACTACCTGAGTATGCAAGTAGATCTCAGAGGTGTGCTGAATGAGTGCCAGGGGATTAATTATACCCACTATTCATTCAGAAATATGTCACATTATTGTGCTTCATGGTCTCTTGTTCTTTGGAGACAATCCTAATTCCTTGACTACAAATGTATATAATTCCTTTTTTTCCCCTAAGAGAGTAGGGACTGGAGAAAATGTCTAAGTCTCTATATAAATGGTTACATTACCTGAAACAATTTTCAGTTGAAAGCTATATTGTTCAGATTTCATGATTCCAGGGAAATTTGTTTTTCTTATCAACTCTTCTTAGATACTCTCTTTCCCTGGCCAAGAGTCCATCATTCCTATATTTTAAGCAGTGGTAAGGGCAGCTATGTGATGCAGTGGATAGAGCATTGGGCTTGGAATCAGGAAGACTTATCTTCATGAGTTCAAATCTGACCTCAGATACTTTCTAGCTGTGTGACCTTGGCCAAGTGACTTAACCCTGTTTCCCTCAGTTTCCTCATCTGTAAAATGACCCAGAGAAGGAAATGACAATCTACTCTAGTATCTTTGCCAAGAAAACCCCAAATTGGATCATAAAGAGTCAGACATTACTGGAAAGAACTCAACAAAACTAGTAATTTAAGATGATGGATTTTTGGAGCTAGAAAGTAAGTTAAAATCTATTGAGGCCAATCCCTTGAGTTTGTAAATGAAGTGATTGAGTATCAGTTTAAATGATGTTCCCATTGCATCTTGCAGGTAGTAAGTGGAAGAGGCTGATTTTCTAAAGGTTTAGGCATATTATTTTTTAAAATACTTACATGGAGAAGGTGGAGTATAATATTACACTGAAAATAGCATTAGCATGAGTTATTTATTTCAAAAATGGGTCAGGAAAGACTCTATTAGAACAATCAAAGAAATGTGAATGGCAGTTACATCTAAATCTTTTTACTAAGCATTGATTACCCCTGTTTTATGTATTATTCCCATTAGGACACAATTAGAACAATAAAGAACACTTTATATTATAAAAAAAAACTTCATAGAACTGGAAGTAAATGAGCCTAGACAATAGCATTGAGTGTTGCCTACCTACTTAGAAGTTATCTGCTGAGAGTTCCCAGGGTCCACATTTCTAAGGACGCTGAGAATCACATAAATTTAATAAAAAAATGTTTCTTTTCCTCAAAGCATAGTGAACTGCCTTACAATGTTATCTGATTAGTTGTTTGGTTTTGTTAAGCCACATATCAGAAGCATCTAGGGGTTTTTTCTTTCCAATAGAAAGTAAAAATAAAAATCTTCTAGGTATCAGCAAGAACACAAAGAAAACAATAATAACTTCATAGTTTCAATCTGGTCTCAAATAAAAATAGAAAACCTACTTCAAATCTTGGATTATCATGAATTCAAAACTAGTTATTTTTAAAAAAACATGAAACATTGGCAGCAAATATTATTTTCAGAGTATATACTGTAGCAGAAACAGAACGTTTTTTTTTTAAAAAACTTAGAGTAATAAAAACTATCCATTCGTCTCAAAAGGATTTATAGAATATATATTAAATTTATACAATTCATGTGGATGCATTCCCAGGCTATCAAGTCAACAATGGCAACTCAAAAGTATTCTAAATACATAATATATTATAAAACTTTGACTTGGGATGTGGGTAAGGTCAAGACACTGATAATTTTTTTTTGAGTTTTATTTTTCACATCTATAAATGGGCATAACCATACTTGGACTACTCATAGGACTGTTGTAAGGGAAAGTACTTCGTAAAGATTAGCATGATATTGACATATATATTGAGCAGCTAGATGGCTGAATGGATACAGTACTGGGGCTTGCATCAGGAAGACTTGAGTTTAAATTGAGCATCAGACCCTTACCAGCTCTGTGACCCTAGGTAATTTATTTAGCTGCCTCAGTTTTCTCATATGTAAAGTAGAGATAACAATACCACCTACCTCCCAGGGTTATTGTGAGCAGCAAATTACAACAATTTTAAAGCACTTAGCACCATGTCTGGCAAATAGTAAGTGCCATATAAATGTGTATCATGATCATCATCGTCGTCATCTTCATCAGTATTAGAATTAATGAGAGACAGCATGGGAGAGTGGAAAGAAAAATCAGTCTCGTAGTTAGGAAGACCTGATTTCAAATGCCACCCTGATACAGACTGGCATGATGACTTCATACAGATAAGCAGAATAGTGGGTGGAATTATGTACTAGGAAGGCCTGATTTCAAATCCTACCTTAGTCATTTACTATTTTTTGTGACTGCAGACAATCCATTTTTCCCCCTTTCTCAGCCTCAATTTCCACATTTGTAATATGGGGATTATACTACCACCTACCTCAGTAAACTTAGGATATATATGAATGCTACCTTATAGTATCATCATCATTATTCTTAACACTACTGCTGCTGCTGCCGCCACCACCAGTGCTCTAAATTATTCTCTAATACTATAAGTTGGAGAGCCTTGTATTGATGTGCATTCATAGAGGGAGTTTCCTTAATGAAAACTCCTATGTAAATGAAATCACAGGTCTGGACCATTGTCTCTAAACAAGTAATATAGTCTAATTCTATCTAGAAATAGTTACCCCAAAATTCATGATGTTAACAAGATGTTTTCTCTTTCTAATCTTTAACTGATCTATTTAAAGTTGTAACTATATAGGGAGGAAAAAATATTATGATTTTGATTTTACAGTGAAAATATCTTCCTTTACGTATCACAGCAGTTTGACAGCTGCGTGTTAAATCAGAGGAATCTCAAAATTGTTCCGACCCCATTGCCTCTCAGCCCATTAGTACCCTGTGAAAATGAGGAACTAATGAGTAGGAGGAAGCCATTAAGACCTTAAGGGCATTTAATAACAGCTAAGCCATCAACTGCATCAGTGGCTGTTTAGACACTAGAGACAATGTTTCTTGCTTTTAAAGGAGAGCATGTGCTTTTTGTTAAATATAAGAAACATAGAGGTAGTAGTTCTTAAAACAGTAGTATCAAATTACTTTTTGTGATTTATTTTCTCAAATAAAAGTCACGTAAAATATTTTACAGTACTAAGAAATGATTAATGCTTGTGGGTCTGTATCTTTTTCCTAGATACACTAAAAAAAAAAACTTGAACTTTTATATAACAACACACAGTAACGCACACAGATTTATTACTCCCCAGTGAGATCTTTTTACAAAGCAATCAGAATTATCTGCAAAAGTTAACCTGGTACTCCTAAACATTGTCTGTCCCTGTTGTTTCTGACTGACATAAGAAGCAGTAGTTTCCTTCATTTATATCCATGATCCCAATCATAGGGTTTGCTAGGATCCAATGGATTGTTCCTTGTCCTCCAAGGACTGAACAACCTTTAAAGCCAATAGTTGTGGAAAAAGATAGCGGAAACAATATTGAACATAAGGAAGAATAATTTATTTATCTTATTTTATTATTCTGAATTTAACAAATATCAAATAAAGTTGTATTTCCATATAAGTAGTAGAACAGAAAAAAGGAGTTGTTTAGAAAACTGAATGTCTCTATTATGCATAACTTACTTTTATTGACTTTTGGGAGTACACTCACTGAAAGAATGTGATGTGAGTGACAAGACTCTGGGCAAGCCATTTTGACCCGTTCCCCACCCCCACTCCTCTCTCCTGCCTGCCTCGCTCCTTCTCACCTTCCCCCCCGCTTTGTAACCCAGATAGATAAATATTGGTGCTTCTCTGGTAAGTATGAATTGTGATTTGAATCAAACAAGGTCTGTCTGTTGATGTTTGTAATTTCTGTTTGTATTTGCCTTGAAGTTCTGATCTTTTCCCTCTGAACTAAGCGAATGATATATGTACGTTTGATCAAACTAAGATTGTTAACCCCTTAAAGTTGCTTTCCTTAGAAAAGATCAAAGAACCTGTGATAGCAGCCCTTCTATATGCTGGTGTATATATGTATACGTATATATATATACATATACACATATATGTGTGTGTGTGTGTGTGTTTGTGTGTATGTATGTATATATGTATATATGTGTGTATATATGTATATAAATATGTATATGCTCGTCTTACACCCCCACAGTAGCTGCTAACAGATTGTTGCTACAGATATCTATTAAGATCTGAAAGCTCTGATTTAGTCTGAGATCTGTGGAAATTTTAAATACACTATTTCCCTTAGCTGCCTCCTAAGAGAGAGCTTGAGTCTTCAGAATGTTTCTAGACTGAAAGCCCAAACCCATGTGTGAGTGATAGTCCTGTGTATCTACTAGGTAGCAAAATTTATTGAACATCTAATATTTGCACAGAAAGCATGATACTTTGTCCTGCAATATTCTTAGGAATGAAAGAGTATGTGTAATAAAATTTATAATACAAATGGCTTTGATTTGATACCCAATTCTATAGTATATACTTCAATTTTTCTATTACATCTTCAATGTATAGTCTCTATCCAAGAGCATGGTTTGAAACCCACCCACACCTTTTCATCTTCTGAACTTTTTGTCTATATTCTCCCATGATTTCTCCTCAGTGTGTACATCCAACCAGTGGGCTGAAGACCATCTTCTAGGTCATTTACCATTTTGTCATGGCTGCCAGGGTGGTAGCACATAGGTTGGGCAAATGTAATACCTTTCTCTTGCTATGTAACTGCTTGTTATATTTTATGCCAATTCTTGCATAAAACTAATTCTTCAAAAAATTACATAGCCTATTTATGTGTTGTATTCTTCATTTGGAATGTATATTCCTAGAGGACAATAACTATCATTTTTTGTGTGTTTCTATTCTCACCACTTACTGCAAAGACAAATAGTAAGTGCTTAATAAATGTTTTTTTCTCCTTTCCTTCTTTCCTTTATTCCTCCCTCACTCCATTCCTTTCATCTTTTCTCCCTATCTTCCTTCCCTCCTCCTCTCTTCCTCCTTCTTTCTCTCTATTCCTTCCTTCCTTCCTTCTTTCCTTCTTTCCTTCCTTCCTTCCTTCCTTCCTTCCTTCCTTCCTTCCTTCCTTCCTTCCTTCCTTCCTTCCTTCCTTCCTTCCTTCCTTCCTTCCTTCCTTCCTCCGTCCCTCCCTCCTTTCCATCCCATTCCATTCCATTCCTATTGCTTCTCTAGTTCCTATATTAGCCATGCTATGTTATCCAAATTAGCAGGCTGAGAATGAGCCAATATATGTTGCTAGTTGTCACATCCCTTTGCCACACCCCTAAGGGAATACTTCCTAGGTTAAGGAGAGAGACCTTGGCCTTCACAGTCACATCCCTGGGCTGAATCTGGGACATATCATGAACTCAATTGCCCAGATCTGTCTATACTCTGGAACAGAATATGGATAGAAGTACAGAGCCATGCAAATAATGCATGAGATGTAAATATTGTTTGAAATCCTGGCTGTCTCTCCTAGGAAGCAAGGAAAAGAGAGTTACATACTTATAGGGTTAAGAAGGAAAAGTCCAAGAGTCCAAGACTATTGCAAAACATCACTTTGCTATTCTCACTAGACTCCTACCTTTACTTCAAAACCGTTTTGGTTTTGAAATTTATAATTAGCAATTAAAACATATTTCGAGAAAGGACTACACTTGTTCACTCATTTTCAGTCATATCTGACTGTTCATGGTCCATTTGAGATTTTCCTGGCAAAGATACTATAATGATTTGTCATTTCCTTCTTTAGCTCATTTTAAAGATTAAGAAACTGAGTCAAACAGGGTTAAGTGACTTGTCCAGGGTCACAAAGCTAGTAAGTTTCTGAGGCTAGCTTTGAACTCAGGAAGATGAGTTTTTCTGATTGTAGACCAGTCGTTCTATCCACTATGCCACCTTGCTGCATATGTAGCTCATATAGCTACACAGGTAACTATAAACTTTGATTATATACAGTTTTGTTTTTAAAGAAATATCTAATTTTATTATATTTTAAAGAGATAGCAAGTTGTACACAATATACTTGTAGTTTCATGTACATTTTTTTAATTGCACTGTATTGTGGAAATGCTTGTTTTAGTCCATAAATTAAAAATAAAATAATGAAAAGTGAAAAAGAAATATCTATGCATAGATATAGGTAGCAATGTAACCAAAACCCTCTATTTGTTTACCTCCTCTTCTGTGACTATTTTTTCCTTCATTGCATTTGAAACATATTTTATTGATGCATCTCTATGAATTCCCACTAATTCCCTCCAAATGGAAGACTTTCCTTGTGACAAATATATACAGTTGAGCCAGACAAATCAACACATTGGTTATGTCTGAGAATGAATGTCTTATTCTTTACTTCTAATCTGCCACCTCTCTACTCATTCCATAATAATAACTGTTTATTGGTCAATTTGGATACAGCGGCATTATCATTCACATATTCTCTATTTAAGTACATTATAAATTGCAACTTGGGTTGGGTAAAAGTACCCAAGGTAATCTTAGGAGAATGGTCTCTCTTTTCCTGCTATAATGTTCTATTGTAATACTCAATACTTCATTCAAGACTGGAACAAAGCATTGGCCATTCTGGAAGATCAACATTCTACATCTCTAAGTGCCAGGGTCACATTAGCATTACTCAGAACTAGGAGTAAAAGGCCTGAGTTCTACTCTTAGTTCTATGTGACTGAGCCATGTAACCTTAATCTCTTTGAGAGGCAGTTCTAACTGATAAGGCTAGACTGCCTGATTTCTAAGGTCCCTTCTAGCTCTAACATTATGTGATTTTGTGATTTATATATGAGATTTATGTAAAGTTTCCCCCCTCATTAACCCAAAGGAGAAAGGAAGGATTGGCGTGAATGCATCATTGGGTCTGTGTATTGGGGAAGGTATAGTTGGACAGTGTTGAAAAGCACTGTATAAAGTTCTATAGAGCTTCTTAACTTACCTGTATATGAAGGCAACTTTGTTGGATGAATATATGATTAAGTGCCAAGGGCTCAATATTTATACAAATTCTCTCTCTCTCTCTCTCTCTCTCTCTCTCTCTCTCTCTCTCTCTCTCTCTTCCCCTATCCCTTAAGTATATAATTCTACAGTATTACAGATTGCTCAAGATCTAGGCTACTGAGGCACAGGACAAAGGGATAGGACAAAAGAATAGTTATGATGCTTGCAGTTACCTGTGAGACAAAAGGTATTTAAAAAAAAAACAATTTGTTGGCATGCAATCTCCAGAAATGTTTTTTTTTAATTACGAATGACCTGGCTTCCACCGAGAATTTTTGGCTGTGTTTCATTTTTCCTATTTGAAACAGCACTCATATAACCCATGGAAGGAGGTACAGAATACATTTCATTCTAATTACCTGGGTATTTATTTGTATTATGCAATCATCATGGTACCTCAGCCCTTAATTGCCAGTAAACACATATGTGAGAATAAAAAATATATCTTTTACTCTCATTTCCACACTCCTTTTTGAGAAAGAGGATAGATCGTAAATTGTTTTCACTTTCATGGTCTTTGTAGCCTAATTGTAATTCCCCGCCCTCTCTCCATTTCTAATGAGGTAGATGGATAGAAAATAATTCTGTCTCCTTTGGAGGGCATGTGGTAAGCTTCACAATATAATTATTACCATATTTCACTTTTCTAGACAACAATGATATATGTTTAATATGCATATTTATACATATTTATGTTGTGACTGAATGTCTACTAATATCTGCAACAGAGAAGAACATTTAGCAAATTAATTTGTCTGGATTCTGTTAATGATGCTATTGGAAAAGAAGTTTATTAACTTAGGGAAAAGCCTGTGTGTTGATTTCAGGAATCAGTACATGAAACTTTTGAGCTTGTGTGGTTGCTATGAAATGAAAGGTGTGGAAATTTCATGCATATTCATCTGTTTATTTGCACTGATATACATAGCACATTTTGCAAACCTGAAAGGACTTTATACATAGCCAACCCAAGGCCAGTACCTAGAGCCAATGAGTTAGGTTTAAAGCCCAGCTCTGCCATATATTGCTTTTGTGACAGTGGGTAAATCATTTAATTTCTTTGAGTTGTCTTTTTTTTGTATAATTGTAAAATAAGATATTTGACCAACATTCTCACAGGGTTATTGTAAAGACAGTTCATTTCCTGTCTTAAATTTTGATATTTGATACTTATCATCTTTATTAGTACATTTCTGGACAGTGTCTAATATGGTAACTACGAAGGCCCATGAATTGCAAATGTGTTTGCTTCACTCTGATATTTGAAAAGACATAAGTTGATGTCATTCCTTATGTGCTACCATCTCATTAGCCTTTTCCTTTACCTGCTTATATATTTTCATAAATCTGTGAATATGTTCTGTTTACCCAGGCATATTAACACACAGTGCTCAATGTTCCCACACTAGCTTTTCTCAAAATAGAAAATAAAAAGCCCAAGTCAGCATAACTTTAGATGAAACAGGCTTTCTTCAAGTTCTTTGCAGAAATAATGTGCATTTCTCAATGACATTGTTTCCTACTGTAGCATTTAAATCATCCTCTCAGTTCACCTTTAAATTAAGGTCATCAAGTGCTTAGCCTAAAAGAGTCAAAGTCTCCCAATGCATTCTGGGCAATCTCCAGTCATCCTGGAGGATGGACCACTGGACCCAGATGGCTCTGGAGGAGAAAATGAGGCTGGTGAACTTGCACAGCCCTCCCTCACTCAAATCCAAGTCAACTGCAAGTCATGTCATCATTTCCCTGATGTCATGGTTCTCTTCAAGAATGAAGGACAAACACAAGGTCATCGAGTGCTTCCAGGTTTAATGTGAAGTGAATAGATTTCAGTGTTATAGACCAGGAGATTTTTTGAAATTGTTCTGGTTGCATATATAAATAAATACAGGGAGACAAATAATTACTAATTCCAGTATGCAAATTTGATTACTCTAAGAAGTATATTTTGATGACTCATTTATCTTCTTAAGCCCTCTCAAGAATTAAATTGAGGGTGGCAGAGCCAAGATGGTGGCTGGAAAGCAGGGACTTGCCTAAAGATCTTGCCCAGGTCCCACCAAACACCTATAAAAAATGGCTGTGAACATATCCTAGAACTGCAGAACCCACAAAATAGCAGAGGGAAGCAGGGCTCCATCCCAGGACAGCCTGGATGGTCACTGGGTAAGGTCTATCACACAGAGCTGGGAGAGGAGCCAAGGCAAGACCAGCATGTGCTGTGCCTGGACTAACCAGACTGGGAGCTGAGCAGAATAGGCTGTAGTGCTCAGAATCAGAGAGCTGTGAAAGTTACCAGACTTCTCAACCCGCAAACACCAAAGACAACAGAGAAGGGTGGTGGGAAAAGCTGCAGGGACAGAGTGAAAGGAGTTCATGGTTCAGCCACCACCCTGGGGGTGGGGGAGTGGAGGTGGTGCAGCTACAGTAATACAGCTGCAGTTGCTTCCAAAACCAGGCCCACCTGGTGGGAGAAATTAGGTGGCAGATGAGAGCAGGAGTGCAGAGCCTGTTTAAGATCTAAGTCAGGACCTGGTTGGTGATTCTTGGGGGAGGAGGAGCGCTGGTGTGGCAGGGCTTGCTGTAAGAAATAGCTCTGAAAATGACAGCTTGTCCCCTCAAGCTTGGAACAAAGTACTCTCTACTCTACAAGCAGTCATACCCCACTAAAAAACTCAAGGGTCAAGTCGTTGGCTGGGAACATGGCCAGGCAGCAAAAACAGACTCAGATATAGTCTCAGACTTTGGAATCTTTCTTTGGTGACAGAAGACCAAAACATACAGCCAGAAGAAGTCAACAAAGTCAAAGAGCCTACATCAAAAGCCTCCAAGAAAAACATGAACTGGTCTCAGGCCATGGAAGAACTCAAAAAGCATTTAGAAAAGCAAG
>CM053623.1:126044441-126123750 GCA_028646595.1 Phalanger gymnotis | reverse complement strand
AGCACCTTAAAAAATAGACTAACTCAAATGGCAAAAGAGCTCCAAAAAGCCAATGAGGAGAAGAATGCCTTGGAAAGCAGAATTACTCAAATAGAAAAGGAGGTCCAAAAGACCACTGAAGAAAATACTACCTTAAAAATTAGATTGGAGCAAGTGGAAGCTAGTGGCTTGATGAGAAATCAAGATCTTATCAAACAGAATCAAAGGAATGAAAAAATGGAAGACAATGTGAAATATCTCATTGGAAAATCCACTGACCTGGAAAATAGACCCAAGAGAGAGAATTTAAAAATTAGTGGACTACCCGAAAGCCATGATCAAAAAAAGAGCCTAGATACCATCTTTCAGGAAATTATTAAGGAGAACTGCCCTGATATTTTAGAGCTAGAGGGTAAAATAGAAATTGAAAGAATCCACCGATTGCCTCCTCAAAAAGATCCCCAAAAGAAAATTCCTAGGAATATTGTCACCAAATTCCAGAGCTCCCAGATCAAGGAGAAAATACTGCAAGCAGCCAGAAAGAAACAATTTGAGTATTGTGGAAACACAATCAGGATAACACAAGATCTAGCAGCTTCTACATTAAGGGATAAAAGGGCTTGGAATAGCATATTCCAGAGTTCAATGTAGCTAGGATTAAAACCAAGAATCACCCACCCAGCAAAACTGAGTATCATGCTCCAAAGCAAAATATGGACTTTGAATAAAAGAGAGGACTTTCAAGCATTCTCAGTGAAAAGACCAGAGCTGAATAGAAAATTTGACTTTCAAACACAAGAATCAAGAAAAGCATAAAAAGATAAACAAGAAAGAGAAATCATAAGAGACTTACTAAAGTTGAACTGTTTTGTTTATATTGCAAGCCAAGATGCCCACGTGAAAACAGGGTCTTACAGGAGCTCTCTCACAAGTTCTGTCAGATTCCTACAAAAAAGTAAATCTAAGCAGATTTGAGAGAGTTAGAAAATGGGAGCAGTCTGAGTGAGGCAAATTTCCAAGCCAGGAGAGTCTGAAAGGCCAACGTGACCAGTCTATAGGCTGAGAGAACATTTGGCATGAGGAACTGCTCCAGACAGCACCAAAGCAGAAGCAGCTGCAGAAACCAATGTACAAGACAGGGTGGGAGAAAGCTGGATGGCCAGAAACTGGCAGAGATCCCCAGGCCTCTCAACACAGGACAGATGTCTGTGGACCAACTAGAGGCAGCAACACAATGCCACCAGCCCTGAGACATCTACTCCTGGGTCTTGCGGCCCAAAGGTATGAAACGCGTCTTCTTGAACTTCTGGGTGAAATAATGGCCAAGTAAACAGCCTCTAACCCCTCCCACCCGACCCAGAGAATTCCTCGGGGAAAAAAACGCTGGAATAGAGGAGACAGAAGTGGGGCTTCAGTGCCTGAGTAGTGGGAGTTCCTGAGTTCCAGTGGGGCAGAGCCAGCAGGGGTCAACACCAGGATCCCAGACGTACCCTTGCACCCCCAGGGAAAGTGCCAGACACCAGCACAAACGACCAACAGCTGAGACCATTGCTGAAGAGCAACAGTGCAGGAGAGCAGCCCCAGGGGAAGAAGAGGCTTCATGCAGCCAGACTCCTCCCCCACACCTCAGGAAACTAAAGGCTATAATACACAAAGCCAGTTAACTAGACTCACAATCCCCAGAATAAGAAACCTGAGACAGAGTACCCTGAGCCCCAAAAGCAGAAATTCATTGTAAAGCCAGGAAAAGGCTAACCAGCATAAAGAAGAACACAAAAAAGCCAAGGACCATTCATTCTTTTTATGGAGACAGGCATGATCAAAATACCAATTTTGAAGAGGTTATTAATGATATTATAACCACATTTGATACCTCAAAAGGGAATATGAACTGGTCTCAAGTCCAAAAATCATTACTGGAAGAGCTAAAGGAGGATTTTAAAAACTAATTTAGGGAAGTAAAAGAAAAAATGGAAAAAAAATGAAAAAATAAACCACTGATGAAATCAAGTCCTTAAAAAATAAGATTGGTGAAATGGCTATGGAGATTCAGAATCTAAATAGAGAAAATGACACCCTGAGAGGTAAAATCAACCAACTGGAAAAGGAGACACAAAAGCTAAATGAAGACAGCAACTCATTAAAAATTAGAATTGAGCAAGTGGAAGCTAATGACTCTATGAGACATCAGGAAGTAGTCAAACAAAATGTAAAGAATGAAAAAATAGAAAAAAAATGTGAAATATCTGATTGGAAAAACAACTGACCTGTAAAATAGATCCAGGAGAGACAATTTAAGAATTATTGGTCTATTGGAAATCCATGAAGAAAAAAAGAGCCTTGACAGTGTCTTCAAAGAAATAATCAAGGATAACTTCCCAGAGGTCCTAGAACCAGAGGGTAAAATAGACATTAAAAGAATCTACCGATCACCCCTTGAAAGAGATCCCAAATTGAAAACACCAAGAAATATTATGGAACTCAAAGTTTTAAAAGCACATATTCAAAAAAAATTTTAAAAAGTTGTTTTCACAAAAAAAAGAAATCAAAGGGATACCCATCAATTGGGGAATAGCTAAACAAGCTGTGTTATATGATTATAGTGGAATGTTATTGTACTATAAGAAATGACAAGCAGGATGAATTCAGAAAAGCATGGAAAGACATATATGAACTGATTCTTAGTGAAGTAAATAGAACCAGGAGAATGTTGTACACAGTAACAGCAATATTATTTGCTGAAGATTATGAAATGACTTAGCTATTTTCAGCAATACGATGATCCAAGACAATCCCAAAGGACTAATGATGAAGCACACTATCTACCTCCAGAAAAAGAACTGAATTGATTGAATACAGACTGAAGCATGCTATTTTTCACTTTCTTTCCTTTTTTTCAAGTCTTCTTGCACAAAATGACTAATATGGAATTGTTGGACATGTATAACCTATATCTGATTGCTTACCATCTCAGGGAGGGGAGAGCAGAGGGAGGGATGGAATTTGGAACTCAAAACTTTAAATGAAAATGTTAAAACAATTAAAAAAATAATAACGTAAAAATTTCTAACTTAAAAAAAGAATTAAATTGAGATGATTAATGAAAAAGTGTATCCAAAGTAAACATTTTAGTGAATAGCAATTTGTAGCAGTCACATATTGTTAGAATGTAAGCACCTTGCAAGTAAATGTTTCTTCTTTCAATGAATTGTATTCTAAAAGTATACACAAATAGCATGTGTATGTAAACTGAAGTACAAAAGTTAGGTGGTACATTGGATAGAGCAGGAAACTTGGAATAAAAAAGAACTGAGTATAATCCCAGCCTTGGAAACTTGTTAGCTGTCTGTCACTTAATATTTCTGGATATCACTTTCTTCATCTGTAAAATGAGGAAGTTGAACTGAATTGCGACTAAGAAGTCCCTTCCAGGTCTAATTCTATGATCTTAATAATGGTATTGAAAAATAAAAACAAAAGGATAGTTCAAAAAGGGTCTCAGGTGTAGACTCAAACAGAATGGCCTGACAACGGACAAAGATGTAAGATCAAATGACGTGTAATAGCTGAGAATAAGGTGGCTTCTTTCAAAGGAAGATGCATAATAGCTAGAGAATCTGAAAAACATAGTCACCAGCAGTAAACAGCACATGCAAATGAAATGATGACTTTTGAGAATGTACTATATGGAAAGGATGGGTCACCACACTACTTTCTTCCACTACAATAGCAAGGAGAAATAATCACTTCGCGATATTTCTATTGATCTTTCAGGGCAGCTAGGTGACGCATAGGATAGAGCAAGTCCCTAGAGTCAGGAGGACCTAAGTTCAAATGTGGCCTCAGATACTTACTATATGTGTGCCCCTGGGCAAGACACTTAACCTTCTTTGTTAAGTACCTCAGTTTCCTCATCTATAAAATGAGCTGGAAAAGAAAATGGCAAGCCATTCCATTATCATTGCCAAGAAAACCTCAAATGGGATAAAAAAGAGTTGGACATGACTGAAACAACTCAACAACTACATTGATCTGCATTTGATATTAAAGGAAGTTCCTAAAAGTGTTAAAGCAAAAGTTCTTAAAGAAAAGTCGTAGTTATTTTGTGTTATTATTACCATTTAAAGTTCAACTCAAAGTGGCCCTCCCTTTTTTCCTTTTCAAAAGAAAACATTGATATGAAGGGTACCTGGAAATGAATAAGTACAATGACTTTTATAAATGTGCCAGCCTATTTGTTGGCTTCTCTGCCACTTGGAAAACATGACTAATATATTGTGCTGAAAGATACTTAAATATGAATTCCATGAATATACTTTCTTATCCTTGATTTATATTTATATTCTCCCTATCTTCTGTGGAAGTGACAGTTGATGAAAAAAATCAAAGTTGCATTAAGAAATTAAATAATTCAAAGATGACTACCTAGAATAAGTAGAAGTGTACATCTTAGGAAGTTGTAGTACTGAATTTTTTAAGACTTTATTTTTCAATACTTTTAACTTACTTATTAAAATATTTGTCTAATTATCTATTTGCCCAGTACCTTTATACTTGTGAAATTCATAGTTGTTTTATAAAGTTAAGTGTATTCACACACATGTATATATACACACATATGCACATATTTATACATAAATATGTGTGTATCTATACATGCATATATATGCATAAGTATCTGTGTATACCTATTTGTAGACAACCATTTATTTTCTATAAATGTCTCAATATCTTTGATAAGTAATTTGTCCTTTTTCTTTGGTTGTTCCTGAATCCTGAATTACTCTTCTAGTTAAATCCCTTTCCTCTCCCCTTGAAAGATTTTGTTTTGCTGTCAGTCATTTGTATTTATTCATATACTTTGGTGCAGACAAGTAATTTCATCCACATAGGGAAGTCCCACTGTGGAAATTCCTCTGTCATTATAGATCAGTCAATCTTGTATTAGTTTTACAGTAATTTACAAAGGTTGTCTCTGCCTCTGTCAGGTTAAATGATTTCTTTGATTTTCTTTCCCTTTAATACTTTTTGTTGCACTCTCCTGGACTCCCTGTAGTTCTTCACCATCTTTTTAAATAGAATATACTAAAATCAGACATGATTTTTAATAATTTTTGGCTTGCAGCCAAGTATAGCATAAGGATTTCTCTTGGCCTCTTCAGCTCATAGTCCTGTTAATGCATTTTAACCTAGTGTCATTACCAGACAAGGAACACCTCCGTAATTCCAGTATTCAAATATATTGTTAAATAATAAAAAACTGCCCTATTTGGGATATGGCTTCTTCTGTGTCTCTAGGTTGACACAATTTCCATGAAGTATTGAAGTGATAACATTTCACAATCAGTTGTTAGATCTAGGCCAAAATTCCCAGAACTTCAACAAAAATATATGTTGGTCAGAATTTAAAATCTTACTGAAGTCTAGAAAGATTGTAACTTATCTTCCAGATTAGCAATATTGTTTATCAATTATAAAATTCAAATATATTGATTAGATAACATTCTCTCTATTGGGAGGAAGTAGGGGTTTATCTCCCGGTGAATATTGATAAGCAGGAAAAAAAATCAAATGAAAGATCTACTTAAGAAGAAAGCAACTCAATAAACCTGAGGTTGTTTTATTTTTATTTTTTTTTTTTGTTCTTTGGGGGATTTTTTAGAGACAAATTTAGAATGGTCATAACTCACTTTCAAAATTCAAAGTACAAGCATTTTTCTAATAAATGCAAAATCCAATGCAGTTGCTAATATTTGAAAGAGATAAGACATTGTAGTGGATAAAGTGAACAAACTGGAGTCAAGAATATCTAGGTTCAAATTTTGCTTTTTTACCAACTGTGTGATCAAAATACCCAAGTCAATTCTATTGAAAAGAGGTCTCTAAGATGAATGAGTGAATTTTATAATTCATTGTGTTTTTACTATAATAAAAGCCTGGGATACAAATAAAAAAATAAAATAAAGACATCCCTTTCCCTCAAATTCAAATTGTCTTATGGATAGAGATAATGTATGTAGAGGAGTGGTTATGAGCAAAAGGTGCAAAGATTTATGAAGTCATTTAAGATGCTAAGTGTAATAATATGGCAGTCAACTGAATTGTGCTAATGTGTTGACTTGATAACAATTAACTTATAACTTATTTAAGTTATAAATATACTGCATAAGTGAAGACATGATAAATACTATTAAAATTGCGAAATGTTCTTCAGTTTCATATCATATCCAATTTAAAGGAAAAGTAAAATAGAGTAATAGAGTAAGTAGTTAAATGAATGAGAAAGAAGAATTAAAGTAAAATAGGTATAGAAGGAAATGTTTACTAAAAGAAAAAGATGAATAGAAAGACCTTTTTCTACATACTCAGTACATATTTCCTACAGTGACCCAGGCCTCTGCTCCTATGCATCTGTTCTGATACACTTCACATTGGTTCTCTCAAATTGACTCTCTCCCTATTCCCCAAATAAGATATCCCTCTCCTTTTTCAACCAAAAGGCTTCTTTGTGTAGTAGAAAGATGAGTAAATGGATATATAAGAAGCAACGAGGTGAAGTAAATAGTGTTATTTTCACTTTGGCCATCATCATCATCTTCATCGTCAAGGTCCCCACAAGTTCCTTGGACCCTGGTCTCAAATGGGTGACCTTTCAGTTCATATTTCAGAGAGCTAAACTTCTCCAAAACATGTGACTATATTTATTTCCCTTACCGCTTATCCTCCTCCCACCCATCACCTACTACGGCTTTTCTTTATGTCTTTTCTTTTCTCGTTAGAATGGAAACTCCTTGAGGTCTGCAACTGCCTTGCCTGCTTGTTTTGTATGCTCAGCACATAGCACAATGCACAACAGATAGTAAGTGCTTCATATAAATATTTATTATTTACTCATTCAGTTGGAACTGGGAAGATCTGTGTCCAGATCCCACCTCTAACACTAACCGGCTATGTGGACATGGTTAAGTCATGTAATGTTTCAGAGCCTCCATTTCCTTATTGAGATAATGAGGTACTTAAAGTGATGCAGTGATGAGTCGAAATCCAGTCTCTGAGACATACTAGTTATATGATTCTGGGCAAATAACTTAACTTCTTAGAGTCCTAGACAACTCCCTAACACTGTCCATTGCAGAACAGTTCCTGATCTGCATAGACAGAGGTTCCTATATCAGTGCAATCTCAGGTATGGTACCCAAAACATTTATCTCATAGAGGTGTTATGAGGCCCACTTGCAATAATAAATTGATAGACAGCAAATCTTAAAGCATTAAGTATGCATTTCAGTTATCCCACCCTCCATTTCTATACCAGCTTCCTGCCCTGAGGTGCTGTCCCTTCCTAAATGGCCCAAGTATCCTGTTTGATGTGCCTATGATTTCAGCAAGTATCCCCACTTATCTTGCCCATCTTCTAACCCGTCCTAACTCCAGTCAATCCAGGAGTTTTCATTTCCCTGTCTTCTTCTCTGCCTCACAAAATTCAACTAGGCAATCTACTTGGCACCCAATCCTCCCTCAGGAATACTATCTCAGGAGAAAACACCTGAGAGGTCCCCATCTTACCTAACTGAACGTTTTATTCCATTGTATTTATTGATGCTATATTCAGGAAGTGCTCAGCCACTGAAGGACAATGAGCTTTAGAAAATGTCCTACAGACCAGCTGAAATAAAGTCAAAGTTTGAATCTACCTAAAAGTTTAGGGGCTCTACATTCCTTAATAATAAAAACTTTATTCTGCACATTAATCAGTACTTTATAATTCACAAAGTATCCTCACATACATTTTCTCATTTCCTCTACTAAGGAGCCCCATGAACTATTGCTACCTGATATACTGTGCCCTTCTAGGTATTACAGATGCCAGAATATTTCCATGAATCACAGTTAAGATGACAGGTCTATTATTATCAGGGTCATCTTTTTTTTTCCTTTAATAGAAAATATATATAAGTTGGCTGCTCTGGTTTGCCCTTTTCTGGTCCTTTGGGTCTTTTCTGTCCTGTTAAGAATAATCACGAATAGCTTAATCAATGAAGATTCAGGAGAGTCAATCATAGCCTAAACTATCTTGTAGAAATTTATGTGCTAAAATATATGGCATCTCTTTTTGTATATTTCCTTGTCACAGCAAGCTTCTCACCTTAACAGAGAGCTGCCAAAGTATTATGGTGAATACAAGTCAAGGTCACAGTATAAGCCAAAGTCAAGAAGTTTTTTTTAGGGATGAGAACTTGAGTTGAAATAGGATTTTTTATAAGTAAGAAGAGCTAAAAGGGTCACAGGTCTATTGATTTTCTTTTTTTAAAAAACAAACATTTAGAAATTATCTTCTTGTGGTTTGAAATGATCCCATAGCTTTTTAAAGAGCTTTTCACAATTTTTTGAGAGAAGATGGATATATTATAAGCTACTTAACAAAAATGTATTAATAGGGAAATGGAAAAATATGATCATAAAAATGAAATCTAAATGTTTGAATGTAAACAAGGTGTTCCAAAAGTCTTAGTGCAATATCAAGCAACTAACACTTAAAATTCTACGAAGATCTTTTGGATACTCCATTTTTTGATGAATAACATAAATATTTTTGTTAGATGATATAATAAAAAGAGCTTTTAAAAATGCCTTAAGGTCTAGTTTTGGCTCTAGGACTCCTTATTTGAGTGACCTGGGGCAAATAAGTTGCTAAATTTATCTAAACCTTAGTTTTCTCATCCATAATATGAGTATAATCAGACATACTACTTAGCATACAGGATATTTTTCTGAGAAAAGTGCTTCGTGAGCCACAAAATTCTATATAAATATAAATTGCTGTTGTTATTGTTATTCCATACAGAGAACAGCATTTTTATTGGCAGAATTCCAAGAAAATAAGCTTAACAACAAAGCATGAGATTTGTAAAGTCCAAACTTTACTTCAAAGTCATAAATCAATAGAATAAAATTATTTGATATTTACATATTTTTACAAAATTCAGAAACTTTCAAATGATTAAGGTTATGATTTACCTATGTACATATTTTAGGTATTAATGAGGACCTTTCCCAGGTAATAAACCTTCCATTCTCCATTATTTGAAGCAACAGAAGCCCAGTATGACCAAAACCAACAAGTACATATTCACGAGTGATGAAGAGAAACTCATTCTTAATTTTTAATCTGCCTTAATCATATTCAGTTGCTGAGGGAAATCATTTCCAGATTTTATGAGCAGAAGTATGCTCAAAGTAATTTTTCTTCCTTCTACATAAGTAACATAAATTACAAAGTTCCTGAAAAGTTATCAGCTGATTGTGAAAAGCATGCTATGTAGTGATGAAAGAGGTTTGAGGACTCAAGTTCCTTGAGAAAAGAGAATGTGTCATATTTTTAGCACATTCTGACCAACTATCACAAGATTAATAGCCGAAAAATGATAATAGCTCTATGTAACTTTAAATATATATCTAAGCTATCTGTCTCTGTCATCTATCTATCTTAGGGCAGTGGGCTGAAATAGGTATATGTGTGTGTACACACATATATGTATATATATATATATACATATATATATATACACACACACATTTTTATATCTTAGATGTCCATTTAAATGTATGTATTTCTGTCTGTATCTTTGTCATTGTGTGATCCCTTTTGTCTCTTTGTGTATGTGCACACATGCGTATGTTCACCCACATACATATACACACATACATATAGGCAACCAGGCAACCTCAGATACTTATCACCTTTTTGACTCCGTACAAGTCATTTAACCCCATTTGTCTCAATTTCCTCATCTGTTCAATGAGCTAGAGAAGGAAATTGCAAACCACTCTAGTATTTTTGCCAAGAAAACCCCAAATGGGGTCATGATGAGTTGGACAGGACTGAAAACAACTGAACAACAACATCTATCTGTCTGTCTGTCTATCTATCTATCTATCTATCTATCTATCTATCTATCTATCTATCTATCAATATTATAATATTGTATGAAGCAGTTAATATAGAAAATGTTGTTCCCAGTAGTAGTCTCAGGAAAAAAAATAACAAAATCTACTATCCTCTTCTCAGTAGAGAGGAAGGAGGCTACTGGAACAGAATATTGTGTGAACTCTCAGTCACATGCATTCAATATATTGGGTATTTTTGATTAACTGTTGTTTTTCTTCTTTTTTTTTTTAACAAGGGAAGGTTGAAATGGGGATGGGTAGAAAATGACAAAATGGCTATTTCTGGACTTGACTAATGTAAAAATGAAAGTGATCCATAAATTTTATCAAAATAATTTTTAAAAAGTAATTTGTTTCTATTTTTTTAACCAGCCATAAACTATCCTTTCCCCCAATAAAGCCCTCTAGGACGGTGGTTCTTTTTTTCATTTTCTATTTATTTGATTTTTAATTTGTGGAATAAAACAAGCATTTCCATAATTTAGTATGTTAAAAAAATTTGATTGCATGTGAAACTGCAAATCTACTATGCACAACTTACTATTACTTTCTAATATATAACAAAATTTTGTACATTTTTTTCTTTTTTTCTTCCCTCCCCAATCCTGCTCTAGAGATGACTATCATTAGACACGAATAAGTGTGTGTGTACATATACCTACATACACACACCCCCTACACACACATATATATTTATAGTTATCATATATATATATATATATATTCTATTTTTCAGTTCTTTGGATACAAATAACATCTTCATATATCCTTTATAGTTAATTTGGGTATTTATAATAGACAAAATAACTTATTTTCTCAAAGTTATTATTAAAACAATATTGCTGTTACTGTATACAATATTCTCTATGTTCTGCTCATTTCACTCTTCAATATTTTGTACAAGTATTTCCATGTTTTTTTTTCTAAAATAATTATGCTCATCATTTCTTATAGCACGGTAGTATTTCATCACAATCATATCCCACAGCTTGCTCAGCCGTTCCCCAGTTGATGAGCATCCCTACAATTTCCAGTTCTTTGCCACCACAAAGAGAGCTGCAATAAACATTGTAAAACATACAGGTTCTTTTCCTTTTTCCCTAATCATCTTTGGAAATGATGGTTCTCGAACATTAGGTCAGTGGTTCTTAACCAAGGGTCTGTGATATATTTTAAACACACACATATACATGCACATATGTGTATATATAACATTTCAAAAAATTGGTTTCATTTGTAATTCTATTTATTTTATTTTATGCATTTAAAATCATTACTATTATAAGAGGGCTAGGCTGCCAAAGGAATCCCTGACACAACTATGCACCCTTGCCCTAGATGTTCAATTCACTTAGTCTAATTTTTGAAATTCTCCAAATTGAATTTCTAACATTTTAAATTTCTGCCTCTTAGAATTCCCTTTTTTTCTTTTCTTTTTTTGGAAGGGGGGGAAGGCAAGGCAATTGGGGGTTAAGTGACGTGCCCAAGGTTACACAGCTAGTAAGTGTGTCAAATGTCTGAGGTTGGAGTTGAACTCAGGTCCTTGTGACTCCAGGACCAGAGCTCTACTCACTGTGCCACCTAGCTTCCCCACCTATTAGAATTCTCACCTGAATACCTAGCTAGTGCCAGGAAAATGGGGAACTTGTCATATGTGTGTTATATATGACATATTTTATATGTCCTCCAGCAGAGGTTTTGTATACGATAGGCACTCAATAGACTTTTCCCCCAAATTCATATGTATATATATATACATATTTATATATATATGTATATATATATATATATAATGAAGACAGCTGTGAATGATTTGTAGATTATGAAATTAGAAAAATGTCCTATGAAGAAGGAAAAGGGATAATAGGATATGGCCCCAGAGCAAATAAAATGGAGAGAAAAGATCATAATGCAGCACTTTGAACAAAAGCTTTATTTTTCTTTGTCAGTGGGCTAAAGTTAGAAAACAAATTGCTTAAATTTGAATTAATTTGGAAGTGATTCGTCTTCTGATTAATTCTCCAATATTGTTGTGGTGCTGTCACTAGTCTATTTATTTTAACATGGCCTTATTTTCTTAAGAAAGTATTTTTTTCTTTACCATGGTTGCTTACCTTCTGAGATTAATGCAAGATAAACTCAGTAGATTCCTAATACCAATGAAGCCAAGAAGAAACGATTAGTATATTTTAATTCACTTAAGGATGATATAACACCCATAAATGCATCCCAGTGAAAACCTGACTTCTTGTGAGCTATGATTCTTAAAATCTACCCACTCCCTTTTCAGAACACAATTTATTACTGGTTTAGTATAAAATTGTCTCAATAGGTTGGTTCATGCTGCACTCTTGGTTTGTGGACATGAATACTTCATTGCCAGTTGAATTGGGATTTGAGATTACAAAACCAGCAGGCAATTTCTTGGACAAATTACTATTAGGGCTACTAATGTGGAGGAAGGGAGGAATGTTTATTGCACTATTGAACTGGCTCATACTTATGTAGCCAGACATTGCACTGGAGGCCACTGTGCTGGGAAACTTTCCAAGAGAAGCAATACACCTTCTGTTTTGAGTGACTTCGCTGGTACCATGAACACATGTTAGTGTTAAGCAGGAAAGAGGGAAATAATTTTTATTGTAGCAGTGGGAAAATTTAGCTCCATGAACTGGCATGTTCAGTTTTCTAGAAGAAAAAGAAAGAAGAGAAGAAAAAACACAGCAGGAAAAAGTGAAGATATGAAGCAAAAGGGACAGGAAGGGAGAAAGAGAAGAAAAAAACAACGTGACATATAATGGCTATTTCTATGGACATATTTTAGATAGTTCTATATTAAATATAAACATTTTGCATCTCCATTTGTATATGCAACTATGCTCCACTTTTTTTCTTTATTTGTTATTCTGGTTTGGTTTCCTCTCCCTCAATGTTTTTTTCCTTCTACAGCTTTCTCTCTAAAATCAGACACTTCAGTCATTTCATGAGTTGCGAGCTATGTTGGGTTTTGTTAGATCAACATCAACCCATCCTTCGAAATAAACTATCGATTCTGCAAAATAAGAAATGTATAAAAATGAAAGTTGGAAAGTAATATTTACAGGGAGTAGGGAGTAAGAAAATGAAGTGTAGACAGAAGTTGGTGAGGGAAAGGTATATATAGTGACAGAATAGCTGAGTTGAAGTAATTCTCTTAAGTACTTATTAAGCAATTGGACTAATTCCTGTGAGATACAAAGATGAAATCAAATGATCCCCATCTTCAGAGTTTGCAGCATAAAGGTGCAATGCACTGTACAGTGCTATATACATTAGCCTAATGTTTATTAGGGTATTGTCGATCACTAGGGCACTTAGGTGGCACAGTGGATAGAGTGTGATGCCTGGAGTCAGGAAGACTCATTTGCCTGAGTCCATATCTGTCCTCATGATACTTCCTGACTGTGTAACCCAAGTCACTTAACCCTGTTTGCCTCAGTTTCCTCAACTATAAAATGAACTAGTGAAGGACAAATAAACTATTCCAGTATCTTTACCACAAAAATCCCCAGTGGTGTCACCAAGAGTCCGACGTGACTGAAAATGAATGAGAAATAACAGAATCGTTGTTCACCACATTTTAAAAAGTACATGAAGAAATTAATGAAGATTTGAAGAAGACTGACTTATCAAAGGATAGAGAAGAGAAGCTATGAACAAAGATAAATGCAATTCAGGTTTTTTTGGCTGATATAAGAAAGACATTTTTTCAAGTAAATTTTCTTCAGTGCCTCTCAATGGATTTCCTTGATATGGGGCCTCCATCAACTGGCTTAGTTTACAATTCTACATGTATCACAGAGGCTGTGTGCAAGGTACAGAGGCTCTACTCCTCCCTCCTCCATGTGATTCTCCTTAAGGGGCTTGATTGGAACTCTTCCTTCCTCTAAGCTGGCAGAAGCTTGGATACTGAGTTCCATATGAGCTCACTAATTATGTTATACAGTTTGTAGAAGTCCTACAGGGTCTTCTATAGTTTAATACTTTGATTTATTGATCCAGCAGAAATACTCTTACCTGATAAAGGTATCAAGACCAGAATGATTTGTTAGTAAATTCAAATGGGATGAATTGCCCCACTCAGTAGAGTTTCCCTTCCATCAACCCTTACAGTTATACATATTGTCTTCCTTTGTTAAATTAAAAGTTCTCTAGGGCAGAGACTATGTCACTTGAAATTTTTATATCCCTAGATCCTACCATAAGATCCAGCCCATAAGAGCTTAGTAAATGTTTGATGATTGACTGATTTTCTTAGATGATAACTTATGGATAGAGTCTCCAGTGGGCATACAAAAGAAATATATATGCAAAAGGTTTTTATGGGGAAGTTGTTTAGTATTTATTTGATATCATTAATTTTTCTATTACAAAAAATGGCAATTCCAGGAGTAGGGATATGGTGGAAGGAATAAAATATAAATATAGGAGACTTTTGATGTCACATCCTGGGCTATGGTACCAGATACCTAGATGGCATAGTAGAGAGAGGGCTGGACATATAGCCAGGATTACTCAAGTTCCCATGATGCTTCAGACACTGACTCAGTGGTCTTGTGCAAATCACTTAACCTCTCATCATCAATTTCCCTATCTGTAAATAGGGATAATAATGATAGCATGTATCTAACAGAGTTTGGGTAATATATGCAAAGTGTTTTACAAATATTAAAGCATTATATAAATTTTAGCTATTATTGCTGTTATCATTATTAATTATTACTCAACATCCTTGATAGGGGTATGCTTAGGCCTATGTCTATGAGGGACCAAGGAAGAGGGTCTAGGTCTAATTTAAAGTAGGGTAGGATGTCAGCCAGAGATGATCAGTAGCTGATAAAACACTAGGATATTTTAGTATGACATGAGTCACGATCATCAAGATGATAAAAAATTAGAATCAACTGTATTACAATAGAAGTAGGTTTATCTCCAAGAAAATACTTACCTGTCTTGAATGTTAAAGATACTTACCTGACTTAAGGTGAAAGTTCTGTTTTTTTCTGGCTCTGTGATTTTATGAAACAGTTTGCCTTGTTTTTTTTCTGGCTCAGTGATTTTATGAAACAGTTTGCCTTTGTTAGGAAAAAAAAAAACCTGTACTCCTCTTCTCATGACAGAAATACTGGGATTTTACCTTAGTCTAGGTTAATGTTTTTCTATAATTACAAAAATGAATTATGCCTGGATTAGGAGATAATATCACTCTCCTATATTTATAGTCAAATGTTATGGCAATATTAATATCAAAAATGTTTACTAGTAATATGTATCCCATTGTTTTCAAGTGGATATAGCATTGCGAAATAGTAATGTTCGGATTTAAAAATAAAAAGTAAGATAGGAATACTGGTATTTACTGAAAAAAAAGGATGAAGAGTTGAAAGGCAAAAATGGTTGCTGTCATTGTAACCTAGCAGAGTATTATATGTAGGATTTTTTCTTCAGATTTTTCTGGGTTTGGGGTCTAATTAACTAAGTATGGGAAAGTATATCTTTCAAGTAATTTGAGGTACCATGAGAGTGGGAGTACAAGGTCAGGAAGATGCATATTCAAATGTAAACTCTGACTCTTCCCAGCATTATGATTCTGGGTAAGTTACTTAATTATTAATGTATGAAATAGGCCAATCTACGGGACTTATATACAAAGTCATATATGGTCTGTTATTTTCAATACTATTGGTATAGGGGATTCCTATCACTGAATTTCCCCACCTTGTTGAAATCATAGACCTTTTTGAATATTCAACTCATTAATCTTTAATCATTCTAACAGTTTTAATTAAAAGGTGGTTAGATGATGATGTCTGCATCTTCTCACCTAGTTCTCAAATAGAGAATACAAAGAATGAAAAGCAAATATTTATTTTAGGTGCACTGAGAATTATTGCAAGACATTGGGACCAAATTGCAATTACTAATTCTTCTAAAATGTCAGGTGCTGAAAGGTTTTGTAGCAATGGTTTGCAGGAGGGGGAGAGTTCGCTGGTGGCTTGTGCTAATAGAGTTATGATGCATTTATATTATACCATATATTATCTCTTTGTGAGCCTGTGCTTTATGCCTTCTCAGGTAGTTAATGGAAATAGCATCATGTCAAAAAGCTGTAGCTACATGACTTTTTTTTCTTTTTTTCAGTACAAACCCTTGAGGAATTTAATTCTGAGTTTAATAATTTCCATAACAATTGTTATGTACTGCCTAGAGTCACCCCTATGGCTGCCACACAAAGGATTAATTTCATAGGATCATGAGATTCAGAACTGAATGAAACTTTAGTTATCATGTAGCCCAACCTACTCATTTTTTTTTTTTGCAGATGAGGAAACTAACATGTAAAGAACCTTAATTCATTACTCAATATCACAAAGATAATAAATGACGAACTGGATTTGAACTCCAGTCATATGACTCCAAATTCATCCTTCTTTCTATTGTGCTAGATAATGCTGGGTGCCATTACCCTTTGAAACGTGCTACTTATCTGTCAATTCTTCTGTTATTTCTTTTCAATGTGGTAGGGTATCTTCCAATGACTTTTCCCATTTTGGACTGTTAAAATGAAGACTGCATTAGTGGGATCTTGGTATAGAACTTGTAATAGTACTTCCTCCCCAACAGTATTCTCACCTTGGATATACCTGTGGCCTTCTCTTCTGATTGGTGTTTCCCTGGCCCAGACTATCATTTTTGGAGGGTTCTCAACAACGCTCATCACTTCTATCTCTGTGTTCTTTGTTCTCCTGATCTTTTTACCCCCTGTATAAAATCATGTATCTCTCTCCTGATCTTTCCACCACCTTTACAGAAGCAAATCTCCCTCCCTTTCCAGCCTTCCCCTTATCGGTCCTACACCATTAGAATGTAAGATCTTTTAGGGTAGGGATGGTCTTTTTTGTTTGTATTTGTATTTACGGTACTTAGTGCCATGGCTGGGATGTAATTAAATGCTTAACAAGAGTTCTATTTCTCTATGAAATTTTATTTACCATATTTGTGATGCTTTCTACCCTTAAACAAAAGCTCATAGAAAACAATAAAAAAGAACAAATACTTAAGAAGACAGATCAGAAACATTTTAAGCCCTAACTTTGACCAAGAAAATGATGTACAAATTTGAGTCACCTTCTGTAAGATGCTTGACCCCTTTTGGCTTCATTTTAATATCCTGGGAAATGAGGGAATAGGCAAGCTAGATATTTAAATATCCTTTCCAGATCCAAATTCTATTAGCTATCCTATGAATTTTAAATAAATGACACTTTGTTTTTGATAGTGTTGATGAAATTCCTTTTCTAATTCTCTGTCCAATGTATTTCCACTTCAAATAATTATTTTACTATCATCTTTTCTTTTATGTTACATTTGTTATTTCCTAAGCTAGAAGATATTTTTTATTCCATGTTTGACTTTATGATATAATAAAAAAATTTAAAACAATAATAGATTTTTCCTCATCAAATATTCTCTAATTGTGCCAAACAAATTTTCAATTGATTAAAAAAATTCATTAAGTCAGTATGCAGTGGTTTCAATCTATCTGAAGCCTCCCTAAAAAACTATTCGACCTTGAGAAAATCTCTCAGATTCTCTAAACACTAGCTTTTCCATCTATAATATAAAGATTTACATAATAGCAACACCTCTCCATAGAGCTGAAGTGAAGAAAACACTTGGTTGTCATGTAGGGGAGAAGGGAGGAGAGGAGAAGGAGAAGAAGGAAGAGGAGGGGAGAAGGAGGGAGGGAGGGAGGGAGAGAAAGAGAGAGAGAGAGAGAGAGAGAGAGAGAGAGAGAGAGAGAGAGAGAGAGAGAGAGAGAGAGAGATACACAGATACTCTTGTAGTCAAAAGTTCCAGATTTGAATCCTGGCTCTTCTACTTAATCTTTGTGTAACCTTTG
Organism: Phalanger gymnotis; assembly: GCA_028646595.1. NCBI lineage: Eukaryota > Metazoa > Chordata > Mammalia > Diprotodontia > Phalangeridae > Phalanger > Phalanger gymnotis. The sequence goes on along the minus strand of CM053623.1, from coordinate 126,105,881 downwards.
GCAAGAAAAGTTAATTCTTGGGTCTCAATTTGTTCTTCTGTAAGACAGAGAAAATTATACTTGGTTGTTTAGTACATAGAACACTGGGCCTGGAGTCCAAAAGATCTGAGTTCAAATCTAGTCTCAAACTCTATTATCTATTTGACAATGGATAACTCACTTAACTTCTAACTGCTCTGGTTCCCTCATTTGTAAAATGAGAGCAGTAAGAGCATTTGCCCTTCACAAACATTTTGAGAGTAAAATGAAATAATATTTGTAAAACATTTTGCAACATTTAAACATGACTATTATTCTTACTTACAACTCTGAGTTGTTAGAATTAAATGAGGTAATGTATATGAAAGTAGTATATACTATGTCTCGTAGAAAGTGCTCTGGTAGCTAGGTGGTGCAGTAGATAGAATGTTGGATATCCTCAAGAAGACTTGAATCTGAATCTATCCAAACTGTGTGACCTTGGGAAAGTCACATAACCTTTGTTTACCTAAATTCTCTCAATTGTAAAATGGGAAAATAACAGCACATGAGGATGAAATGAGATAATGTTTGTAAAGCACTTAGCGTGGTGCCTGATTGTAGACCCTATATAAATGTCATTTCCCTTCCCACTATGAGTGCTATGTAAATTTCACCTATTCCTATGGCTTTGTTATTTTCATTACAAGGTATCACCCTTGACTCCTCACTTTGACCCTCTACATCCAATCATTTGCCAAGTCCTGTTAATTGTACCTCAGCAGCATCTCTTATATAAAGCCTTGTGTGAACCCTGAAATATACCTTATATTTCCTTTGACACTAAAACCACTCTGGAGTAGCCCTCATCACCTAACATCTAGACTATTGCAATAGCCTTCTCATTGCCCTCCCTGCCTTAAGTCTCTCCTTATTCCAATTCATCTTCTGCTCAGTTGTTAAAAAACAGACCTGATTATATCATTACTCTGGTCAGTAAGATCCAGTGGCTTGCCATTACCTCCAGGATCAAATATAAAATCCTGTTTGTCATCTGAGGTCCTTCATAACCTGGCCCCTTCCTACTTTTCCAGTCTTCTTACATCTATCACTATGATTTGTGATTCAATGACCCTAGCTTTGTTGTTCCTCCCACATGATGCTCCATCATTCAACTTTGAACATTTTCACTGACTATTTCTCATGATTGGAATCCTCTCTATCTCCATCTCTGCTTCCTAGATTCCTTTATATCTCTGCAGAAATCATATATTCTGTCATAAGCTTTTCTCCATCCAACTTAATCTTAGTACCTCCCTTCTGAGATTATTTCCAACTTATACTATTTATGTCTTGTTTTAAAATAGCTTTTTGCATGTCATCTCACCCACTAATCTATGAACACCTTAAGGACAGGATGCATTTTGTTTTTACACTTTCTTCGTATGCTTACAGCTAGATTCATCATATTGAATCCAGGGAAATGGGAGAACTTGGGCAATGAATATACATGAACTTACTGTCTATGTATCACATATCTTCTTAATTAAATGTTTCCTGTAGGTAAAGAATTATACTGTGGTCAAAAGTAAATTTCAAAGTAGTTAAGATATTTTTTCTTTTCTTCATAGAGATTATCGTCTTTCATAGGAAACTCTAGATCTATACAAATAATTCAGAACATCATTTAAGCACATAAGGCAATTCCATATTTGTTTCCTGGAAGACAGTGTTTTTGAATTTTGTTTTAATAAACAGAAAAAGAAAGGCAACATAGCATAGTAGATAGAGAATTGGCCTTGGAATTAGGAAGACTAGGGTTCAAGTCTTGCTCATGAATAATAGTGGCTGTGGGACCTTGGAAATTTTTCTTACCTTGTCAGTACACCAAGTTACTTCCCTGAGGGTAACAGTTGCTGATCTGCAATATTGGAAGAAGTTTCCCCACAAGGAATACTCTGTATAAATTAATTTGTAAGTAAGAACCAGAGCCAACAACAGCGAGGAAGAACCTGTCAGTTCTTCGACACAGGGAACTTCTAATAGAGGAAATTTCCTGTACCAATGGGAGTTAGTATCTCTTCTGTAAGTTAAGAGTCTTAGATAAGTTTCCTGGAACAAATGTGTCAGGCTGCATGTTGCCCTTAGTACTTCTGAAGTCTTCAGATTAAAATGCAATTGGGAAATATTTTAACATAAATAAAAATTAAAAATATTTAATTAAAAACATTACTATACTCTAACATTTGAACTCAAGGCAAAATAAATAAATACAATGCACTGACAGATTCATAGATTCAATTGCTGTATAACACAGATACATGTAGGCATTTCGATGTGTGTTGACCTAACTGTCTGCATGTTTTTTCGGGGTACCTGTCCAGCTATATAATTAATTATATGGATTCATGCATGTGTTTATGTATACACAATATGCCTGTATATGTAGGTTTATATGTATAGGCTTATAAATATCTAGCTGGGTTTCAAGAATTATTTTGGCCATAACATTTGATTGGTGGTCCCATGTAGTACTACTAAATTTTGTTCAGTAGTTGTGTTTTAATATATGGTATAAATATGTTTGCTTTATGGAAGAAATTTCTTTATGTAATTTAGTTAGATAGAATTGTGCTAGATTTCAAGTCATAGAACATGGATTCAAATCCTGTTCTCCTGTTGGTTATCTTTGTGATCTTAGGCAAGGCGTTTGCCTCAATTTCCACAACTGTAAAATGGAGTTGAAATCAATGAGCCCCATGGCTCCTTCAATTCTAAAGTGATCTTATCATCCTTCACTATATAAAGTGTGATCCTCTCCTAAATTCCAAATCGAGATTATAAACGTATAATGGTTTTACTTCTTTACTTGAAAAACCAACACAACTATTAGAATCAGAAGGGGCAGCAAGGTGGTGCAGTGAGTAGAGCACCAGCTCTGGAATCAGAAGGATCTGAGTTCAAATACGGCCTCAGACACTTGACACACTTACTAGCTGTGTGACCTTGGGCAAGTCACTTAACCCCAATTGCCCAGGCTTCCCCCTGCAAAAAAAAAAAAAACAACTATTAGAATCAGAAATGTGGGTACAGTTTTTATTAGAAATTTTAAAAGGTGAAAATTAGATCTATTACATTTGATGGTGAGTGAATAGTGGTTATGATCATGGATGGTTTGTCTCTGATACATGTAATCCGAGGCAAATAATTTAGCCTCTATATCCAAATCCCTAAGTCTTATCTATGAAGTCATAGATAAGATAAAATCTGTATTTTTAGAGAGGATTCCTCATACCAGAAATTCTTCATGCTGATAATATCACAGAGTATTTATGTATATCAAGCCTAAGGAAAAAGGAAATTGCTCTTACCTTTATATTGGATAGATAATATTAGCCATAACATCAAAGTACCAGTAATCATATCTTTGAAATTGTCTTCCAGCCCTTCAAATTCTTATTTTCCCAGTTGTAAAATAGAATTAGTCCCCCTATGATCAAGACAGAATTGAAAGAGTTAATAAAACTGAAAAAATATTGCAATTTTTTTTAGAAAAAGTGGTACAAAAATGAAAAGTAGATGCTATTAAGTGCAATACAATAATTAAATCACTTTGATAATGTAGATTATCTTGAGAACTTACTGGCCTTCCTGTCATATTTCAGTAGTGACATTTTTATTAGACTCATCTAGGTTCAGGGTATAAATTTCCCCTCAGAGAATTTCTTTGTATTTTGGTTTAATAATGTTTAGAAAGCTATATGCAAGATTGAATATTATTTCATATATTGCCATTTTTCAATATTATTGCAGCAAAAGATTATATGAATAGCTTATATGTAATTTGATTGATTTCTCCACCTCAGCAATGTAAGATGCATTATCCAAAAGTTGCTATCAAGTGACAAATACCTCTTCAATCTCAACATTATCTTCTAATACAGGAAATCAATGTTTAAATGATACCCCTGGTGAGATTATAATTGTTCACCTGTAATATAATATTTGAAGATATTATTTGCCATTGAGGATTTATTTAAAAACTCAGTCTGTGTGGAAAAGCAGGACACATAGTTAAACAGAGCCACCTATGGGGATAGAGAAGAGTAGCCCAATTACTTTGGGGTCTATGTAAAAATGATGAGCAACTCAGATGTGGACTACTAGAGAGCACAATGAGACTTCATAAATATGTGGATTTAAGCTTTTCCAAAATAGAATGTTACATACATGCTGTGCTTGCAAAATCCTTGACCAATCCTATGAAACAAAAGTTTAGTTGGCTCAATCAACCAAGACTTTTCTCTTCAATAGCCTCACACATCAAGGACAATGAAATTTAAGCTCAGTAACTCACAAGAGATCAGAACTATATCCCAATCAAATATGTGGATGCCAATGTATTCCTTTAAAAAATTAAATGCCTATTTGTGTTGCTCAATATTATGTAAAGAGGAATAAAAAAGCTCATCATGTCTTGTATCTAGGAAATTGACAGTTAAGTTCAAAAGACATTTATTAAACATTTAAGGTCCCTAGCAACTCTAAATCTATAAGCTTGAGATTTATGTGACCTAGTACATACAAGTGTAGTGTGTAAAGCACAATGGAGAAAAAGATGCCTTTAAGGAGTTTATGCTTAGAAGTCAGGTGATTTAGAGATAAAAAGACTTTTGATGTTGTCTATTCCAAAACCTATCTATTGTATAAAAAACAACAGATCCCCAAACCCACAATTTAGGTTTAAGCTTCGGCTCTGAAAACTCCTAGCTATGAAGGTGAGGTTGTTTAACTTCAGTTTCCTCACCTTTAAAATGGGGATAAAAATACCTATGTTACAGGCCTGTGAGGAAAATTCTGCTTAATCTTAAAATGGTATATTCATACAAATAACTGTCGTTCAGTTATTTCAATTGTATCCAACTCATCATGACCTCATTTGGGCTTTTCTTGGGAAATCTACTGGCAAATATCTTCTCCATCTCATTTTGCAGAAGAGGAAACTGAGGCAAATAAAGTTAGGTGACTTGCTCAGAGTTGCACAGCTAATAAGCAGTGTCTAATTTTGGATTTGAACTTCGGTCTTTCTGACTCCAGGCACAGCATTCTATCCACTATGCTACCTAGCTGCCCCAAACAACTGTTAACCTCTAAATAATAAGAGACCTCCTTTAATATATGAAGCAACTTCTGCTCATAGTATCACAAAAAGAGCGAAGTACATAACTCACCATGTTTCTTTCACAAACATGTCCTTTTAGTATCACCATGTTCTAGATAAAGCGTTATTAAGATGAGGTTGGATTGATTGATTTGGTTTGTTATTCTTTGAGTCATCTACACAGAAGGCTTAACTATTTAAAGAAGAAGAAGAATCACAATGTGAAAATTGTTCTTTTGCCTTGGGAAGCTTTTGCTCCTTATTAGTATGCTATATGGATAATTTAAAATAATATTCAGTAAACATAAACTAGAAATCAGCTGACTTAATTTCTGTATTACATGTATTTGTTGAATCCTTAGTAAGTGCCCAGGACTGCTAATTTCTTGATGTCCTTTGTTCTCACAACTAGATTATTTGACCTTTGAAGATATAGCCTATTCCATTTACTGCTTTTCATCTCCCAAAGTACCTAATTGATGTGTAGTACATAGTAATCACTCTATCAGTGCTTGATGCATGGATGTAGGATGAAAGGTTGGTGTCGTGACCTGAATGGATTGTAGATTGACAACAGAGAGGTGCAAGAACAATTGTCAAAGACCTTTAGCTTCTTTTGAATGTTAAAACAACTTTTCCTTTTCTTTGGAACATTTTAAGACACATATGACACATAATCACAGATAAGAGACTAAGAAAACAGTCACAAGTTGTTATGAATGGCCTTGTGACACAGGATCGATGTTGCCCAAACCGATCATCTTTGATTTCCAAGGCCTGAGGAATTTTGAAGCTTCGCACAAGACTTATTCTCATAATGTAGGTGAACACAAAAATGGACAAGTGAGGAAAATGACCTAGAAACAGCAGATGCCCCAGAGCTAAGCTGCCGTGTCTGGAGGATACTTTGCTTGACTTTTTTTCTCTTTCTCCTGTCAAGGAAATGTGTTCTCCAACCAATCAATCAATCAACAACCATTTATTAGATACTTATCATGTGCTTGTCATTTTATCTCTGGTGACTAGCACAATAACAAAAGTGAAATAGCTGTCATATAATCTCTAGAGTCTTTGTGCTTCTCAGTTATGCTCCATATTATAAATATGAACAGGCTTGTCTAAAATGCCTATTGCATTATAAATTCCATACATATATCAAGCTCTGTGCTGAGTGCTTTATCATTACTATGTCATTTGATTCCCACAATCCTACAAAGTAGGTGGTATTATTATTCCCATTTTAAAGATGAGATAACTAGGGCAAACAGAATTTAAATGACTTGCCAGGGGTCAGCTATTAAGTATCTGAAGTGTGATTTGAATTCAGGTCTTCCTGATTCCAGGTCCTGTGTTCTGTCTTCCAAATCACCTCACAGCCCCTAAAGGCAGAGATTGTGTCTGTTCTATATTTCCATCTCCAACATATGGTCCATCACTTAGAATGTTGTTCAACACATAGTAAGCTTATACTCAGGGTTTGTTGAATTGGATTATTGTACATTTATAGCTTTTGCAAAAGCACATATACTTTATCATTACTGAAATGAGTATACTTACAGTATTTCTAGTATTGAAATACAATTGAGCAAAATAATACAAAAGAAAATAGGATTTTAATTCACTTTAAAACCTCATTCTTCCTTCTTCTCTCAAGTGAAAAATCCCTGCGAATGGCCTGCATGGTTTTGAAAACCCAGTTAATGCCATGTAATGGAAAGAATCCTGGAACTTGAATTAGAATTTTGAATTCTCATCCTGCCCATTACTAGCTGTGTGACTTTGAGAAAGTCATAGCCTCTCTGGGATACAGTTTTCTCATTTCCAAAATGAAGTGGTTGAGTTAGAATTCCAGCGCTCAATCCTGTGATGCTAATAGTAAGTTAAACATGGTTAAACTTAAACTTAAACATGGTTCCTCAAAGTTTCATGTATTGCAATAGAAACAGGCAAAGAAAGTCTATACATCTTCTAAGCATTCTGCCCATTCATTCTTTACAGTTGTATTCCTACTTCCTAGGAAAGTGTATATAGGTATATATAGGTATTAAATTAAATTAATTAAACAATAATTAGATTATAATACATAATATACATGTGATATATAATATATAATAATTAAATAAAATTAATTTATTTATTTATTAAATTAATTAAAAAGGTATATACAGAGTATTTAATATATGCTTATTGATCGACTCTTGGCAAGCCACTTCATCTCTGTAAGCCTCAGTTTCCTCATCTATAAAAGAAGGAGTGGGATTTGATGGCCTCTAATATCCCTTCCAGCTCTATATCTATGATCCTATGTTGGATTTTATTTGCCAATTATACAAATATACATTGGAGAATCTAATGTGAGGTCCAAATAAAGACAAATCCCTTGAGAAAAGTATTAATGTCATTATATCCATGAGGAAATAACAATGAGAAAAGCCATAAAAGTTTGAAAAGGTCATAATTAAAATCATTTGGGTACAAGTTTAAATTGTTCTCACTCTCTGAGTATAAAGCCCTCAAGAATTTGCTTTATAACTTGGAGGGGACTTATTTTTTCCTATCATGTTCAAAGATTTTTCCTTGAAATAAAGATATTTTCTTCCACTCTTCTGGTCTGTCATTTTCTTCTTCATATTTTTTTATGCAATTAGGACTGAGAATAGGAAAATGGATATCACAACTTAAAAGTAGATTTTTTTTCACATGAAAGGTTAGCAATTCAGAGTTGAGCCTATGATAAAATGCTTTGTTTTTCTTCCTTGTAAATATAAATTTTAGTTGATGTTTTTGTCACTTTGGCATGTAGTTTTGTGGAAGATGGCAAAGTATTAAGTATAATGAAATATAACAACATAATGAAAGGAAAGAATTTGCACTTGTTGTATTTATGTCCTCAATATCTCGCCTGAAATATTAGGTTATATCACCATTTTTATTCCTTGTCATAAGCTACATGGCCATATACTTAAGGAGCTTATTACAGGGCCAGGTGAAGGATCATTTCAGAACTCGGCCTTTAAGTAGCTTTCTTATTTGAACTGAGGAGGTAAAAGTATTTGCTGTTGCATCTACTAGGCGTAAAACTCTAATAAATGAATGCTCATGTAAATAATTTTTCTTCCAGGATGCCTGGAAGAGATTATTGTTATAATCCAATTATGATTCAACAGCAGGAATAGTGATATTTGATATTATTTGGGGGAAATACATAACTTCATATGCATGAGGGTACCTAGTGGTTATAAGAACGATTGATAGAATAATTGGAGAAAGGAAATATGTGACCAACAACCCAAAGTACAGTGACCACTATCTGACATCAGGCATTTATAATGATTCCAAGCTGTTTGTGATAGATATTTAATCATAGGATCACAGAGTTGGAACGTGAAGATACATTAGAAACCATCTAGTTCAAATTTCTTAGTTTGCATATCAGTAAAGTGAAGCCTAGGGTGGTTAAACGAATTGCCCAAGGTTACACAGGTAGAAAAGTTATGAGTTGGGGTTCAAAAATAGTTTAATTAAACAGATAGGTAATTTATTTACCTAGGCTACTCCAAATGGAATGAACAGAAAGGCACAATCATATTCTTCAAAATCATCAATGACAGAAGATGAAAATGAAAGATAAAAAATTAATGAAGGCAGCTTACCAACCCATCATTCATGGTGTTCCTGCCCCAGCCACTAAACCTACCCCCATAGCATGTGGCTATATTAGTATCAGAAGCCTGCATCTCTTTTGAGTGGCTATAGTTTTAAGAATTTGCTTTTATGATTAACCTCTCATCAGAGTCCCTGAGGGATCCTGATATCAGGGTACATCGAGGCCCATGAATCAGCCTAGCTCTGGCTTAAGGAAAAAGAATGGAAAGGATGTAATTGTAGAGGAATGTGGAGCATGGAGAAGTTTGTGGAAGAAAAAGTGAATTAAAAGTGAAGTTCTAGTAATAACTATTTAATACCATACAGAAAGAAACAGACTATCAGTAGCAGCTGTGAGAGAAACATAGAGACCAGTTGCAAAGAATTCTTTGCTACTTCTCAGTAGTACCCTTGTGGACATCGACCAACCCTTTGTAATCAGCACTTCAGGGTTAACCTAGAAACTGAAATGTCTGTCAAAAAGGAGTTTGATCTTAGAAAAATAAGGAAGCCAGAGAATAGGCACAATTGCAGTCACCACTGTTTCCCCATAATAGTGTCCTAATGATCACCTTACCTGTTAAAGGCTACAGATCTTGTCCATTCCTTGTAGACTGTGAAAACAGAGATCAAACAGCAGAACTTTGGGAAGTAAAATAATATTGTCTGTTTATATAAAGGAAAGATTTGAGGACCATAAGGATATTTTAAGCATGAACACCCTATAAGAACCAACAGAGTGAATGCTAGAGACAGATAAAAGTTGACAGGAGGAAAAGGAACAAATCATACAATACAAACAGCATGTATTAATCACTTATGATATGCCAGGCATTTTTCTAGGTGCTGCAAATGAAAACAAAATTAAAAAGCACGCAAAAAGAAAGACAGTCCTGGCCCTCAAGGAGATTGCATTTCCATAGGGAAGACAACAAGTAGAACAAAACTGAAAGGTATAGAGGGTGGAGAAGATAAATACCAGGCATGATTGAGAAGTCCAGGGTAGTATAGCCTGATGAGAAATGAAGAGATTACTGGTCTTAATAACCTCCTTAAATGGCTGTTCTGGAAGGACTCTCTACCTTCTAATAAGCAGGAGGGTCCCCAAGAGTAGAGGATTCTTCCAAGATTTGAATTAAAAAATAAAATGTCAATGAATAATCATGCTGTCAAAACAATCATAAGAATACAAGTCATTCATCAATTGACAAATGGTCAAACTATATCAACAGGCAATTTTACAATGAAAAATCAAAATAATTTATAGTCAATGAAAAAATGCTCTAAATTATTATTGATTACAGAAATGCAGATTTGAACAACCTTGAGATGTCATTTTACACCTATAAGATTGGCTAAAATGATTGAAGGGGAAAGTGACAAATGTTGGAGGGGTGTGGAAAAGTTGGGACACTAATTCACTGTTGGTGTAACAGTGAACTGATTCAAGCATTTTGGAGGGCAATATGAAATTATGCCCAAAGAGTTACTAAACTTTGACCCAGCAATACCACTATTAGGTCTGTTTCTTAAGGTGATTAGGGGAAAAGGAAAAGAATGTATATTTTCTAAAATAGTTATAGCAACTCTCTTTGTGGTGGCAAAGAACTGAAAATTGTTGGATAGCCATCAATTGCGTATCATCACAAATTGTGCTATGTGATTGTGGTGGAATAGTACTGTGCTATGTAAGAAATGATGAGCTTGATGAGCTTAGAAAAATATGAATAGACTTACACAAAATAGTGAAGACCAAGTGAACAGAACCAGGAGAACATTGTATACAGTAACAGCAGCATTGTTTTAAGAAAAACTTTGAGCAACTAAGTCATTTTTCACTACTATAAATTCACAAATTAACTACAAATGATGATGTTATCTGCACCTGTGTGTGTATTTGTGTCTAATGGTAGCCAGCTTTAGGATAGGGGAGGGGAGGGGAGGGAAGAAAAAAATGGGAAAAATGGGGAAATGGGGAAAAAATAAAAATTAAATGATAACATAAACTAGTTTTATTTTATAAAGTTCCACATAATAGATTTGCAGTTTTATGTGGTATTATCTTTTATTTTTTATATATTATATTATGGAAATACTTGTCTTCTTAAGTTCAGAATAAAATAAATTTAAAAAGACTAGAATATAAACAAATGTACTATCTTAAAACAAGTACTAAAGAAGAAATCAGACAATTAGAAGAAAATGGAAAAATTATAATTCAAGATATTTTAGAGCTGATAAAAAATAACAGATTAAGATGACAGAAAATGGAGTCAGTTAACATTGGAGCTGGTGGGGATAATAGACATGGCACTTCACCACTGGTGGATATGGAAATTGGTCCAACAGTTCTGAATATCAGTGGAATAATTCAAGAAATATAATGAAATTCATTTATTATCAATAATGATCATATTAGGAGATGAAGGAGTGAAAAATAGTCCTTGGAATTATTGAGAGTAGGAGAGAATAGATATCCAAAAATCCCATAACTTTAAATAGCTTCAAGGAGAGTCATCTATGGAAGAGATATAGGTAGGAAGGAATAATGAATGATTAGTTATCTGGAATGTTAAAGTGTAGGACCTCACAGAACAGGTATTACCATATACTTTTAACAGCTACCCCTTGCTCTATAATCTGCCCCATAATTAGCACACAAGTCTGGGCATATAGTGATGTTCAATGACTACTAATGAACAAATTAACAAAAGGAAATAACTGAGGGTAGTGTTTGATATAACAGAAATGTAAGCATAAGGACATTCACAACTATTTTCTCCTTTTTTTTCTTTTTAAAAAATTATTTTAAATTTATGGAATAAAAAGGCAATGTCCTAATATAGTACAATAAAAAGATACATGTACATGAAAATACAAATAAATCTGCTGTGCACAACTTGCTATTCTTTTCAAATATACAAAAAAATTACAATGTAAATTTCTTTTTTTTCTTCCCCCACCCTAGAGGTTGCTACCATCAGACACAAATAGGTGTGTGTATATTTATTCACACACATATATACATATATATGTAAATATTCTGTACATACTTCTTTTTATCAGTTCTTTCTCTGGACACAGATAATATCTTTTTTTGGTATGTCCTTTATAGTCAAATATAAAAAATAACTTATTCTCTCAAAGTCATTCTGAAAACAATATTGCTGTTATGGTATACAGTGTTTTTTGGTTCTGCTCACTCCACTCTTCATTATTTTGTGCAACCTTTTGTGATTTTATAAAATTATAAAGCTTATCATATCTTATAGCACAATAGGATTCTGTGACAGTCATATACCACAATTTGTTCATCCCTGCAATTTCCAGTTCTTTGCCACCACAAAGAGAGTTGCTATAAACATTTTAAAACATGCAGGTTCTTTTCCTTTTCCCCTAATCATCTTTGTAAATAGACCAAGTAGACCAAGTAGTGGGATTTGTGGGTAACCGTGTATAGGTAGTTTAATAGCTCTATCACAACTACTTTCATATTCTTTTAAAAATTAATTAACAAGCAGCACATTCAGAATTGATGTGAAAGGCAACATTCAAATGTTATAGATTACAAAGGTCTTTGTGTCTGAGAGAGCTGGCATTGTGTGTCTCGAATATCTCCTGCAAAATGGTAGCAAAAACTTGAAGACCACAAGCTTTGATTTCCCTTGATTTTCAGAAGATTCAGATATTTACATCTTATATAAGACCAAAATATTAATTATTCCATTTTGAAAATACACAAGGTGAGGATTTTTTTTTAAAGTTCAAGGACTTCAGGTTATGAACTTCTATTTCCAATTTTTTTCTTTTTTATGTTTTATTATTTATTTAACATTTTTAGTTTTCAGCATTTATTTCCACAAGATTTTGAATTACAAATTTACTCCCCATTTCTACCCTCCCCCCCACTCCAAGATGGCATGTATTCTGATTGCCATGTCCCCCAGTCAGCCCTCCCTTCTGTCACCCCACTCCCCCCCATCCCCTTTTCCCTTACTTTCTTGCAGGGCAACATAGATTTCTATGCCCCATTGCTGTATATCTTATTTCCCAGTTGCATGCAAAAACAACTTTTTTTTGAACATCTGCTTTTAAAACTTTGAGTTCCAAATTCTCTCCCTTCTTCCCTCCCCACCCACCATCCCTAAGAAGGCAAGCAATACAACATAGGTCACATGTGTATCATTATGCAAAACCTTTCCACAATACTCAAGTGGTGAAAGACTAACAATATTTTGCTCCCTCCTATCCTGTTCCCCTTTATTCAATTTTCTCCCTTGACCCTGTCCCTTTTCAAAAGTGTTTGCTTTTGATTACCTCCTCCCCCTATCTGCTCTCCCTTCTATCGTCCCCCATTTTTTATCTCCTTCCTCCTTCTTTCCTGTGGGGTAAGATAACCAATTGAGTGTGTATGTTACTCCCTACTCAAGTCAAATCCAATGAGAGCAAGATTCACTCATTCCCCCTCACCTGCCCCCTCTTCCCTTCCAACAGAACTGCTTTTTCTTGCCACTTTTAGGTGAGATAATTTACCCAATTCTATCTCTCCCTTTCTCCCTCTCTCAATATATTCCTCTCTCATCCTTTAATTTGATTTTATTTTTTAAGATATCATCCTTCCATATTCAACTCACCCTGTGCCCTCTGTGTTTGTGTTTGTGTGTGTATGTATTTATGTATGTATGTGTGTATGTGTGTATGTATGTATGTATGTATGCATGTTCCCTTCAGCTACCCTAATACCGAGGTCTCATGAATCATACACATCATCTTTCCATGTAGGAATGTAAACAAAGGAGTTCAATGTTAGTAAGTCCCTTATAATTTCTCTTTCTTGTTTACCTTTCCATGCTTCTCTTGATTCTTGTGTTTGAAAGTCAAATTTTCTATTCAGCTCTGGTCTTTTCACTGAGAAAGCTTGAAAGTCCTCTCTTTTATTCAAAGTCCATATTTTGGCTTGGAGCATGATACTCAGTTTTGCTGGGTAGGTGATTCTTGGTTTTAATCCTAGCTCCATGGAATGGAATATCATATTCCATTCTGGAATATCATATTCCAAGCTCTTTGATCCCGTAGTGTAGAAGCTGCTAGATCTTGTGTTATCCTGATTGTGTTTCCACAATACTCAAATTGTTTCTTTCTGGCTGCTTGCTGTGTTTTCTCCTTGATCTGGGAGTTTTGGAATTTGGCAATAATTTTCCTAGGAGTTTTCTTTTTGGGATCTTTTTCATGAGGTGGACAGTGGATTCTATTTTACCCTCTGGCTCTAGAATATTAGGGCAATTCTCCTTGATAGTTTCTTGAAAGATTATATCTAGGCTCTTTTTTTTGATCATGGCTTTCAGGTAGTCCAATAATTTTTAAATTCTCTCTCTTGGATCTATTTTCCAGGTCAGTGGTTTTTTCAATGAGATATTTCACATTGTCTTCCATTTTTCCATCCCTTTGGTTCTGTTTTATAATATCTTGATTTCTCCTAAAGTCACTAGCTTCCACTTGCTGCAATCTAATTTTTAAGCTAGTATTTTCTTCAGTGGTCTTTTGCACCTCCTTTTCTATTTGGGAAATTCTGCCTTTCAAGGCATTCTTCTCCTCGTTGGCTTTTTAGAGCTGTTTTGCTTTTTGAGTTAGTCTATTTTTTAAGGTGTTCTTTTCTTCAGTATTTTTTATGTCTCCTTTAGCAAGTCATTGACTTGTTTTTCATGATTTTCTCACATCACTCTCATTTCTCTTCCCAATTATTCTTCTACTTCTCTAACTTGCTTTTCCAAGTCCTTTTTGAGGTCTTCCATGGCCTGAGATGAATTCATATTTTTCTTGGAAGCTTTTGATGTAGGCTCTTTGACTTTGTTGACTTCTTCTGGGTATATGTTTTGCTCTTCTTTGTTACCAAAAATTGATTCCAAAGTCTGAGTATGAATCTGAGACCGTTTCACGGCCTGTTCTTGTTCCCAGACAACTACTTGACCCTTGAGCTTTTTGTCAAGGTAAGACTGTTTGTAGAGTAGACTATACATCTGGCCCAAGCCGTAGGGGCTGTGCTACTGTTTTCAGAGCTACTGCTACACAGTAAGCTCTGCCACACCAGTGCTCCTTCCCCCAAGAATCAACAACCAGGATTGTAGCCCAGATCCAGGCATCGCAAAGCAGGCTTTGCACTCCCACTCTAATCCAATGCTTAATTTCTCCCACCAGGTGGGCCTGGAGCTGGAAGCAAAAGCAGCTGTAGCTCTGGAAGCAGCTTTATAGCTGCACCACCTCTACCACCCCTGGGCGGTGGCTATCTGCAAACTCCTTTCACTCTGTCTCAGCAGCTTTTCCCACTAACCTTCTCTGTTGTCTTTGGCATTTTGGGGTTGAGAAGTCTGGTAACTGCCACAGCTCAATGAGTCAGGGCCCTACGGCCTGTTCCGCCTTGCTCCCGATCTGGTTGGTGCTGGTGCTGCTCTGCTCCGCCCCCAGCTCCTTGCAATAGACCCTTCCCAGAGACCATCCAGGTTGTCCTGGGCTGGAGCCCTGCTTTCCTCTGCTGTTTGTGGGTTCTGCAGCTCTAGAATTTCTTCCGACCCATTTTTTACAGGTGTTTAGAGGGATCTGGGGGAGATCTTAAGCAAGTTCCTGCTTTTCTAACCACCATCTTGGTTCCATGCCTTTTCTGTCTTTTTTTCCCCCTCGTTCTTCCCTCTGGAAAAAGTTGCTTGGTCTGACCAATCTACCTCAGCTTTCCAAAGGGTGGTTAATTATATTTGTTAGTTTTTAATGTAAAGTCTTCTTAATGTGCATTTTTGGTCCATGGATTTCAACATTGACTTCTAAATTGGATATGAATTAATTTGTTAGCATAACTGTGTTGATATAAAAGTTTTCTAATGATGACTTGTTGATAAATTCTGGGTTTGGGACACATGCTATGGAAAGATTTGTATCAGAATCATGTCAAACTAGGCTGGAACAAGACCAGGAAAGAGGCCACAACCTAAGAGCCACTTCCTTCTGACAAAAGTGTAACATCTGTGTTACTTAGATACATTTAGCTCTAAGTCTGAAAGAAAACTCTTTAGTTCTGTTCATTAATCTTTCTAAAAGATCCCCAAGCTCCTATTCTCATTCCTCCTCCCTGCTCACTATATTGAGCCAAATCTCTAACACTAAAAGGTCAGAATACTTTCCAAGGGAAGGAATTTGGAGGTGGTTTTCTTTGCCCTGCTAGTTTCTTTCCTTTCTAGTTCATTTTTCTTTCTTTCCTTTTTTACCCCTTCCTCATCTTTTTTCCCCCTCACCTTTTTTGCTTAGAGGGAACATAGTAATAAGAAGAAATCTTAGTTTCAATTTAAACTTTTTCGAGAGCAACCTTTCAGATACTTTAATTTTGGGCTCTCTGAATTTCATTCAGTGAATTTAAAAAATACATTTTGCCAGTCTTTTGTGAAAGGAAACTTTAATGAGGACTTGTAAGCAAATGCACTTCCATGGGGAAATCTAGCATGGTAAACACTCAAATCCATTTAAAAAATGGCTTCTAAAACTGAGAATTCAGTTCTAAATAACAATTCTAAAGGCAGAGAAACATGAATTCCTGCAAATAATATGGATTAACTTCTAAATAGGTGCTTTTCCTAGGAACCTATTAATCTGGTATTCTAGCTATATTTTGGTTTCAAACATAAAAACCAAGTGAAAGAGATGATGCAGAATCTGACATATGGTCGTACCTCATATGACACCACCTTGGGGCCCTTCATCATCCTTGTTACCCTCCCCTAGATACTCTCTAGCATATTAAATTAAATTCTATCTAATAAATTCATCGAATGTTTATTATGTGCAAAGAACAGAGAATATAAAAGCAGAAATGAAACTTAAATAGCTTACATTTGGTGGGAAGGTAGAGCATGTACAGAGAGTTTTTTTAAACACCTTTCTGAAATGTGGCACCCAGAACTGAATAAAATAGTCCAGATATGGTCATATCAACTTAAACTACAGTAAAGGAACTGGCTCTTTGGTATGGGAGACTATGTCTGTTAAGGAAGACTAAAATTGGATTAACATTCTTTATCATTCTTGGGGCCCTTACACCATTCAAAAGGAATTCCATAGGACAGAACATTGGGGCTGAATGTACTGTAATAAGATTATCTTTGATAGAGCACACCTGGACTAAGGATATTAGCTACACACAAACAAGATTAAGAAGTTATATCTATGTATTGTTTGATGTCAAAAATATCTCTGGAGCTATTAACTCACTATAAATCAGTATTTGGTAACAAGGCAGTCAAAAAAAAATCTAACAAGATTGTAGGATGCATTAGAAAAGCTCAGTGTCCAGAACTAGGAAAGCTCTGACTGCTTTATTTATTTGCATGTTCAGGGAATTATGTATATTTTACACTCTTCAGAATGTACGATGAGAAATCATCACCAATGTGTCTCCTCAGACCCTAATATAGACAGTCTAAAACTCTCCACCTGGCAGATTAGGGAAGGACATACAGTGCCTGCCTCTCCACATCTCCATCCCCTGTTCCGGTTTACTGGCCCTACTTTCAGCCTAGCTCTATGGGAGGTGCAGCCTGGTACCATCTTCTCTGGGTGTTTCACCTATAGTTACTAAAGACGTAGAAAAGAAAGTTCTCACTACCAAAGTCCTTGGCACTGTCAAATGATTCAATATCAGAAAATAATATAATTTTGTCAGTGAAAATGTCATTGAAGATGATGCATTACCCTCAGTTTCACCACTGTACCTAACAATCTTAGGTTTTTTCTATCTGACTTGGAGTTGAATCTTCCTATGGGAGTTTTCTCATCTATTAAAATGTGAGCTCCTTGAGAGCAAAGAACATCTTTTCTTTTTCTTATTCTATTCCCAGGGCTTAGCACAGTGCTTTGTGGATAGCAAGTGCTTAATAAGTGCTTTTTTTCATTCATTCATTTAATCATCTATCCATTCATTAACTTATTGAATGACAAGTTGTTTCTAGAGCAAAGAGATTACATAATAAGATGACTAGAAACCATGTTATATGAGGCTCCTTGGAAAGAAACTAGTATATCCATCCCAGAGAAAAGAAAACTTAATAGCAATGTCATAGCCATGTTATGAAAGTATTTGAAAAGTTATCATGTTGAAATAGACAAAACTTGTTTTGCTCTGAAGCAGGAAAACAGCAGAAAGTTGCTAAGGCTTGCATGTAAGGAGAAACTTCATAATAATTGCAGGTTTCCGAGAATAAACGAGTTGTCCATCACTTAGGGGTTTAAGCATTATGCTACATGAGCACTTGCCCAGGATGTTGTTGAGGGGAATTTTATTTAGGTATGAACTGTACTAGATGGTGTCTCATCTCTTCCAATTCTGAAGTTCTGTATTATGTGTATCTTCCTTATAACTTTAACAAATTTCAAGTCCGAATGAGCCGGTTTCCCTCTAGGTATACTGTATAGTTTTATCCCAGATCCTTCTGAGGAATAGAAGCAAAATCAAACTTTCTGCATTTGAAATTCTGTTCCACATTTGAAGTTAATTGGGGATCCACTGCTCCATTTTATGGTATAGGCTAGCTTTACCCTAAACAATACACTTAATATTAAAAAAAAAAACACCTCTTCATTCTATCCAAATGGTCTATAACTACCACTTTTCAAGACCTGGCTGGAGTTGAAGTAGCAAAGGAACTGGGAACTGATTATTATGGCCTCATTATGAAATGTAGAAATTAATGAGGTATAAACAGAAAATTATTGCACAGAGAATCTCTTGATATCACCTCTTTCAATGCATTATTTTGCAGATTATTTTCAAAATGATTCTATAAAGTATGTTCTCTTTCTTCTTTTGTGTAATCATTGAAATACAATTTGATTGCTGATGTCCAGATATGATGAAATTCCAAGTCCGGATTTCCCAAAAGAGTAACAACAGCAACCATAGCATTATGATAACTCCATACCAAAAGAAACCTGGCTTATATTTTTAAGTAGCCAATCTTTTCTTAGGTATGAAATCAGCATTCATTTCTCAACTAGTTATCCTCTCTACTGGCCATATCATTGTAGTTAATAATTAGATATCTGCAGGACATAATCCCTCAGTACCTCCAATCTCATCAGTTTCCAAAAGGAAGCCTAGCAGCAGTCCTCTTTTGAATTGCTGACAATATCAATTTAAAGTTCTGCCACCAGAGGGTACTGGAGTTGTAAGATTTCTTAATTGTCTTTTGAACAGCAAATACTAACTGCTTCATTGATGCTGTGGGTCCCTACTAAAATGCAGGTTGGTGAATAACAGTGTTGCTGTTAAACCCAGGAAACTGCACATAAAACTTTTGAGAAAGGAGTCTTAAAAATATCCAGAGAGATTAGAAATCATTGTCTCTGAGAAAAGAGATCTTTGTAGTGATCTCCCTTTCTCACACAGATACTCAAACTTCTCAAATATTTTTATTTATCTATTCAAAATTATCTAAAGTAGATAACATGTAATGCTTACTGCAGATAACTAATATATAACTTATTGAAGAACTTATAGTACATAACTTATAAAAGATTTTTTAATTTTATAGAAAATTTAAAAAATGCAAGGTATAGTTCAACATTTATACTTAAAGAGGAAGTGCTTAACATTTTAAACTCTGTATTCAGGACTTATATAATGAACTCTTTTTCTAATCCTCTTTTACGCTAAAGTGCTATGAAATAAGTCATTCGGTAAAGGCCAATCCATTGTTGTGAAGCTAACAAGGTAAAAAAACCAATTGTGGGTGCCTTCATTCTGAACATGTGAAAGATCTTCAGATATTACAATAACTTACAGTCCATTTTTCTTATCTTTAAAATTCATTTTTGCTATATCTGTACAGGATTTCCTACCTCTCAATTTTTGGGGAATGCTTTAGTTTGTGTAAGATTGCCTGCTTTCACAATCCCTATGTTCTGACTCTTTTGTATTGAACATTATACTTTCTTCCTATTTTCTTCCCTTAACATTTTTAAACTTTTTAATGGTAGTGTGTAGTAGATTGTAAGGAAAATTATAAAGGTGACTCTTCAAGTACAAAAGCAGTATGCATCTGTAGCAGCAAAGATGTACCTGATATAAAATGATTTTCCCCCTAGAGGATGAAGGTCATTACCATTACACCCATTGTTGACCTGTTACTGTCTCTCCTTGAACCTCTTCTCTCCTCTGTCTGCAGTTACTCTCGTAGTAAAATGAGGTCTCTTGGGGAGCTCATTTACCTTCATAGCTTCATTTATCACTTCTGTATTGATGACTCAAAAATGTACCTCTCTAGCTGTAAGTTTTTACCTGTGCTCCGAGTATTTCAGGATGTCCTCACTTAAATGTCTTGCCCCATCACCCTAAACTTATCATTTCCATAAAATAAGGTCATCATATTCCCTGCCCAAATATCTCCTACTTATCATGTTTGCATTAATATAAATACTTCTTCCCCATCTTCTAAATTATAAAACTTAGAATCATCTTTGATTTTCCCTTCTCATTTATCTCCTATATCCATCATGTCATTAAGTCTTGTCATTTTTCTTTGAATATGTCATTTAGAGTCACCTTTTCTCCTCTATTTTCATGCATGCTACCCTAATCTAAGACATTGCCATTTCGAATGGATCATTATAGCAGCCTTTTAGCTTATCTACCTGTCTACAGACTCTTCCACTCCAAAGAATTTTGCATGTTTTCATTTCATTAATTTCTACATTTCATCACTTTCAAAGTGTCACTCCTTTGTTCTAGAATTTACCTTGACTTCCTACATTGTCTTGACTTTCCATAATCTTACCTTATACTTCCTGTCTACAGTTATTTCCTATAATTTTCCAGACTGTATCTTCCATTCTGTCAGGCTGGTATATTTAATGAAGGAAAGGAAGCTTGTAAGTGTTTATTAAATGCTCACTATGTGCCAGATGGTTAGAGCCCTGGACTCAGGAATTCTCATTTTCCTGAGTTCAAATCCAGCCTTAGACACTTACTAGCTGTGTGACCCTAGGCAAGTCACTTAATTCTGTTTGCCTCAGTTCCTCATCTGTAAAATGAGTTAGAGAAGGAAATGGCAAACCTTTCCAGTATATATGCCAAGAAAACCCCAAGTGGGTTCCCGAAGAGTTGGACATAACTTGAACCACAACAATATGTACCAGACACTGTGCTAAGTATAAGGGATATAAATGTAAGCAAATAGAAAAAAAGACAGTTTGGATTTCAAGGTCAGAGGCCAAAGTGGGGGATGAAAGCTGCCTGACCTGGGCTCTGGGGCAGCGTACCTCTTGTGGAGATATTGGATATGCGGTATGTGGAGATATTGCAGGGTAAAAAACCTATAGGACTAGTTAGATGTAAGGATGAAGAGGATCTAGGTATTGAGGGAATTTTTCTGGATAAAACAGTATCAGCTGCATGGTTGTAAAAAGGAGAATTCAGTATCTATCAATCTATGTATCATCTATCTATGGAGAGAAGGAGAGAGAGAGAGAGAAAGAGAGAGAGAGAGAGAGAGAGAGAGAGAGAGAGAGAGAGAGAGAGAGAGAGAGAGAGAGAAGCTTAGTTACTTAATTTTCACCATAACTTTGACTTCTTTGCCCTGTAGGTGATGCCTATTTATCTATATATCATATACTAGTCTCTTTCCTGAGCTACAGCAAGTCAAAACAGTCTGTTGGGTATTTCAAGATAGATATCCCATCAGCATCCTAAATTCACTATGTCCTAAACTAAGCTAATAATCTTTCCTCTTAAACTTACCCCTCTTTTATGTTTCCCCATTTTTGCTGAAGGTGCCACCATCCTTCCAGTCACATTGATTTGTACTATCAATAACATCCTCAACTTCTTACTCTGCTCTTCCCCACAATTCTGATCAGTTACCAAGTCTTGTCGATTCTGCTTCTACAACAGCTTTCATATCCATTCTCTGCTCTCTACTTCTTTAGCCACAACTTTAATTCATGCACTCAATGCCTTTTATCTGAAGTCTAGCAATAATTGGTCTCTGCCTCAAGTCACTCTCCAGTCTTGTCCATCCTTTACACATAAAGAAAGAGATTTTTCCTAAATCATAGATCTGACCATATAAATCGTCTAAAAGACTCTGGAGAGCACCGTAGGAGTATTGTATCCATATGTGAGAACTACATTTTAGTAAGGATATTGACAAACTCAAATTTGCCTTGATGAGACTAACCAAGATGGTGAGAATAGGAATCCAAAATGAGTATTATTCATTGTAAGACACAAGTTTTTATGTAAGATAAATATTTGTATATAATACGTAAATCTGAAGAAGGGAATGTTCTTCAGGATAGAGTAAATATAATAACTATCTTCAGATATATAGCAATAGGAGTGGGAGCATGTAGACCCTACATGTGTAGAGAGGGCCACCTGTGGTGGAGGGCTTTCCTTGTATGTGGCTTGAAGCTCTTTCTCCACACCTTTCTCACCCTTTCCCTTAAATATTATTCATCTTGCAAGTTGTGAGGGAACCTGCAGACACATTTGGCCTCGAGGCTGCAGGTTCCCCATCCTTGAATATGATAAGGTTCCATCTAACTTTTGTTCACTTTGTCATTTTGGGGAGAAGGAAGACTGCAGCCTCTACATCCAAGCTTTGACTCTTTCCCCATCTAATATCAGTTTCACAAGGAATACACATAGAAAATAGCAAAGAAACCTGTTTATCTAACTCATAACAAAACAGTTACCTGAAGAGGTTTATGTAGGGGAATATAGTGTACCAGACAATAAGGAGTGAAAAGGGACTCTCTCCCCGATAGTGAGGTAACTGTTCAACCAAGAGAAAGGATCCTAGATCCTCAAGAGGAAACTCCCTGAAGTTTCTAGAGTAGCAAACTAGAAATAGGGATATGATGGAGACTGCCAGCTCCACTAACGTCTTCCCAAAGTATTTTTCCTCAGTATACTGATTTGGGCTTGGCTTCTTTCCATCTCTTCTCTCAAAGCTGGAAGCCATCTTGATACCTGAAAAGGGCTTGAAGAGCCCCCAGACTACTAAAAACTGAAGCTGTTGTCTCACAAACTCTACGCCACCTCTCATAAAGGGCAAGGGCTTTCATTTCTACCAATAAGGAGAGAGTCAAATACCAGTGTGTTTTGGGACACAGATCGCAGATTTTTGAAGGGTTGTCATGTAGAAGAGTTCATTTTAATCTGTCCTTGGCCCCAGAGAGCAGATATATGACATTTGACCTTGTCAAAATGATAGGGGGACAGATTTCAACTAAACAGAAAAAAAGAGATAAAACTTCCTTGAATTTGATTACACACACACACATACACGTGTGTGTATGTATACATACAAAATGTGTGTGTATACATATGTATGTATAAGTATATTATAAGAGGGCTAGGCTGCCTAAGGAGACAGAAAGTTTGCTTTCACTGGAGGTCTTCAAGAAAAATCAGCTTACTCAATTACTGCTCATTATGCATGTTAGAGTTAGATTCATGATTTTTGGTTAACTGTTGAACTAGATGACCTCCAAAGTCTCTTTTGACCACAAGGCTATGATTCAATGATTCTTACTAACCTTTATATCATCATGACTAGGTATTGCTGGGACAACAGAATCAAGCTCTGTGGTGACTGAACTTACACCCCTTCTCAACCAAGAAATGAACGAAAGGAACATCCAGGCATAACCAATTCTCCCCACTTCCTTGGCTTAGGGTAGGACCTTCCTTCCTGGTTTCTGATCTGTCTCCCTCCTCCCCAATTCTCCATTACTGGAAAATGGGGGGAGAAATGCCTAGCCTGGGATTCAGCAGCTCCTCCCATATCTCCCTCTTCTTCCCAGTTTCAGCTGGTAGAAACAGCAGATTGACTCTTCATCTAAGAAGGTGAGGAACAAAATCTACAAGTTCTAAGCCTGTTGACGTTGTGAATTGATAAGACTATGAAAACACTCAATTAAAAATTAAAGAATGTACTCTTTATCTAAATGATAAATGAAGCATGCTCAACAATAATAACAACAAAAAATCATCGCACAATGAGAAATCCTCATAAAGGCAGTGAAAAGCTCTGTTCACAAAAGCAGATGAAAGTGGAGGAAAGGAGGGAAGGAAAGAAACAAGTACTTAAGTGCCTGCTATATGCCAGACACACTGTGCTAAATGCTTTACAAATATTTCCTCATTTGATCCATACAATAACCCAGCAAGGGAGGTGTTATTATCCCTATTTTACAATTTAGAAAACCGAGGAGACAGAGCTTAAGGGAGTTTCAAGCTACTTACAAGTCAGACAATTTCAAAGTAACTAAGGATCAATTTGAATTCAGAATTTCCTGACTCCACTCCCAGCCTTCTCTCTACTGCACAAATTAGATTTTTGGAGAAGAAAAAGAAGATATTTTCAATTATTGGTCTTTTCAGCCAAAAAGTTAAAAGTCAACCTGCTGGTGCCTCATGAATAGCTTCTCTCTCTCTTCCATCTCTCTCTGAAGCCTACCTCCCTGCTCTCTTTTCCCAATCTTGGAGCTACTCTATTTCCCCCAGGAAGGACCTATGCAGTTAATTTCTAGAAGCTTCCTGGATGTATGTTATTTGAATTACCTTTAACCTACAGCAGGGGGAGGGGTAGCTAGGTGGCACAGCGGATAGAGCACTGGGCTTGGAGACAGAAAGATCAGAGTTCAAATTTGACCTCAGACACTAACTATGCGACCCTGGGCAAGTCACTTAATCTTTGCCTGCGTAAAACTGGAGAAGGAAATGGCAAACCACTGGTATCTTTGTCAAGAAAACTCCATGGACATTTGGTCCACAGGGTCATGAAGAGTCAGACATCACTGAACAACAGCGATAATAGTACTAGGAGTGCTCTTCATGGAGTAGGCATTTAATGCATGTTCATATTTTCTAAATATTAATGAAAGGTATTTCAATCTAATTCCAAGATTTCATTCTGTTTGAATAGAAGCTATACTTTAACAACAATTGGCTCTTGGCTATGAGTTCTTTTACAAAGGTTAAATAGTCTTGAAGACGTTGCTGATTAAAATGTGTAGTGTTTAGAGTTCTTGGTTAATTAAATAAACCTCCAAACACAGTTAATTATTTTGTTACAGTAAATGCCAATACTATGCAATTCAAACTGTGGAGTTTGAAGCAAATGAGCTTTTTGGCTTGAGCAATCTATTGATTTTCTTAGAGAAGATAGGAGACATCTTGGTGTAGTATGCTAGCTTTTTAAAAAGTCTTTTAAAATATCAGTAAAATTATGATGTTTTAGAGAAAAAGCTATTTATACTTCCAATTGGCATACAATGATACCAGCAAAGAGTGGTTAAAATTGTGAGAGTGTAGTCAGATTTTTAAATGATTTCAGTGTAGAATATTATTGTCAATTGGAAATAGGTGACAGTGGTACCAGAACAGATTGGAAAGTCCAGAACCATCAATCTAATTAAACAAATTAATCTAAGATAGATACTATATATTTAATCAGTCCACAAGCATTTATAAAACATAGGCATTGAGAGTACAGATACAAAAGTAAACTAGCCCTTGCTCTCCTGGAACGTACATTCTGTTAGAGCAGGCTTTTTGAACTTGATGTCCCTTTTATGCCAATTGGGGTGGGGAAAAATCTTTATTTTTGCTAATCTCCATTCCAAAATTTAGCATCTCTTTCCATTATGCATCTAGGCAGCTTTCCAAGAAGGGGTTTATAGGCTTTATCATGCTGCCAAAGGGCTTTGTGGAATAAAAATTGATTAAAAACTCGTGTAGAGAAGGGATAGGTGGCTAAGAAAGAGATTTTCGGTCCAGGCAATCACAAGGATTAGGAGAAGAGCCATAGGGCAACACTGTCAATAGCCATGGTAATAATTATTTTATGATTTCTCCAAGAGCAAGATGCGAGAGTAGAGTGTAAGAAGAATAGACTATGTGTTATGGTAGCAAGATAGGTGGCAAGACTATGGACAGGAATAAATCCTGGTGGATGGCCAGATCAATGTAGAAAAGAGGTCACATCCAGGAAGGTAAATTTAGACTGGAAAAGTTCAAATCCTGCCTCTTATTATTATCCACTTATTGACTGTGTGACTCTGGATAGGTCATTTAACTTTTCTTGTCTGTTTCCTAATCTAAAAACAGAAATAATAATAACATCTTCTCAGCAGAATTGTTGGATCAATAAATAAATATACATATGTGTATATTTATGCATCCATATGTGCATGTGTTTTAAATACCTTAAAATGATTTAAATATTAGCTTTTATTATCTATTATTATTATCCATCAAGGCAACAAGGATATACATCTAGTAAAATTAGTTAAGGCAAAAATCTAGGTTAATGTTTAAGATGATTTAAGAAGTCAGGCATCATTATCATACGTGGTAATTTTGTACTAATGTGACCCTGTAATTGTGTGGCATATAAAAATGCAAGTACCATAAGTTGGTCGCAATAAGCCTGTCTTGAATCTTGATTTTTCCTGAAAACTCTGTAGAATTTGAGTTTCCTCTTGGATATTCTGTTCTTACTATACTTTCTACTTGTTTTCCTATTACTTTTCGGACCTCTCCTCAATTTCTTTTATCAAATCATCACTTCTTTCTCACACCTTATGGGTAGACTTATTCCCAGTGCTCTTTCCTGGGTTTTCATTTCCCTTTCAATGATTTTTCCCTGGTCCATCTTTTTATCTCCCATATGCTTAACTATCATCTCCTAAGTAGATAACTCTCAGGCCTAAATAACCCCCCTCTCTGTCCTGATATTCATTTCTATACTACCACCTTCCTGCTGTATGGTCCCACTCAAATGTTATAATGGGATGTCATATCCATCATGCCCTAAACAGAACTGATTTTTTTTTCCCCAAACCTACTCTTTCTCTTACTTTAACTATTTCTGTTGAGGGCAACACTGTCCTTCCAATTACATGTTGTTACAATCGTGCAATCATTCCTTACTCCCCCCTCTTCCTCACCCCCTGCCATATCAAATGAGTTGCCAAGTGTTGTTGATTCTATCTCCATGATATCTTACTTAATTTGTCCCTTTCTCACCAATCACAGACCCCGCGCCCCACAGGCCCTTATCTGTCATTTGAACTATTATAATGACTAATTGTCCTTCTATCCCTGTCCAATCCATCTTCCAAATTGATATCCTTCTAACACAGCTCTGAATTCATATATATTAAGTTAAAAAGTCTTTTTGCATGAGCAAAAGCAATGTGGCAAGAATTAGGGGGGAGACTGAATGGAGAAAGTTAATCTTTGCATCAAATATCTCTGATAAAGTGTGTTATCTAAATATATATAAGGAATTCACACAAATATGTAAGACCAAGAATCATCCCTGAGAGATGTGTTCAACGACTGTTTCATATCACTAAAAATAAGAGTAACAATCAACTGTGAAGTTCCAGATCACACTCCGAAAATCTGACAAAGATGACAAAAGGTAGGGGTAGCCAATGCTGGAACAGGTACAGAAAGATAAGTATACTAGTAGCTATTGATAGACCTGAGAATTGGTCCAAACAATCTGGAATTCAAAATCAATTAAGCAGAATTGATTAAGAACCTCCTGTGTGCCAAGTATTATGCTAGTTGCTGATGATAACGAGGCAAAAATGAAATAATTCCTCCATCAGGAAGCTTCTTTTCTCTTGGAGGAGACATGCACATACATAATATATGCAAAATAATTACAAGGTAATTTTAGGGTAAAGGTATTAATAGTTGTGAGATCAGGAAAGCTTAATGAAGAACGTGGTAACTGAGCTCAATTTCAAAGGAAACAAGGTAGTCTAAGAGGTTAAGGTGAGGAAGGAGTACATTTCAGGAAGAGAAGGCAGGCAATGCAATAGCCTGCAGATAGGAGATAACAGTATTGTTTTTTAGGAACAAGAAGTCCACATTGACTAGACTACATATTCTGGAAAGGAAGTTTGGAACTAGATTATATAAAGTTTTAAAAGCCAAATAGAGAAATTTTATTTGATTCCGAATAAAATTGCCATGGGAATTTATTGATTAGGTGAGTGACATAGATCTACAGCTTAGGAAAAATAATTTTAATAACTCTGTGGTATATGGTTCAAAGTTGGGAAAGACTTGAGGTCTAAGTTCCAAATAGGAGTATTAGGGAGACTAATGCAGTAGTCTGAGAAGGGCAATTGCAATTACAAGAAGTGATGAGAGTGTGAAGTGGGGTAGTGGCCTTGTGTGTAAATATGAGGTCATGGAAATTAGAGATGATGGGGTGATATAAAGTGTAATATCTCCTCAACTGGTTGTCATCTGAGGTGAGAAAAAGAGAAGTCAAGTGTTATACCTGTGTTACGAACCTGGGTGACTGAAAAGATAGTGGAGTACCCACAGAAATCAGGAAGTTCAGAGAAGGGAGTAGAGGAAAAGATGATGAGCTCAGTTTGAGACATAGTGAGTTATAGGATACTTATGGGATATCCAGCTTGCTGTAGACAGTGAGTAGTTAGTTGGAGAGAGGTGACTGGAAATGAGAAAAGACTAGAACTGGAGGTATTGATCTCATAGTCATCTGCATAGACATGGTTAAAACCATGAGAGTTGATGAGATCACTAAATGAGAATGTGTAAAGAGAAGGGAGAGGATGGTACAGGGCATAACTATATCCTTGGTGAAAGATATAGTTGATTAAGCAGCAAAAGGAACCTCAGAATTAGGAGAAGAAACAAGAGGGAATATAATCATGAAAATCCAAAAAGAAGGGAATATCAAAGCAGAATGGGTCATGAAATCTCTCAAATGCTATACAAGGCTAGAAGGCTGAAGGCTGAGAAAAGGCCATCAGATTAGGCAAGTAAAAAATCACTGGGTAATTTTGAAGATAGCAGTTTCAATTTAGGGATGAAATTGGAAGGCAGATTCCATAAAATTAAGTGAGTGAGACAACAGTCAGAAGCAAGGAGTGTAGAGAGCCTTTTCTTGACTTTTGACTCTGAAAGGGAGGTGAGATTTAGTTTCAGGGGGTTGTTTATTTTATTTAGTTTAGAGGGAGACGTGAGCAGGTTTGTAAACTTCAAAGTCTGAAGGTCAGAGAATAAGGAGACGATCTGTTTGGGCAGAGGGGAAGGGAGAGAAATCAAGAATGCTTGTAAAAAGTTTGGCCATGATCATCTCTTCCATGCCATTTGACGAGAAACTGCAGTAAATGAGTAACGTATGAGGATAAATGTGATATTAAAGGATTTGAGCATGTAGAGAAGGGCAGAAGAGGTTGTTCAAGGCAAATGGTTCTTATTTTCTCAGCTAAATATGTAGTGAGAAGTTCAGCTGAAAAAAATAGGAAGAGGAAACCAGATGGGAGGATTCAGAAGAGAAGAAAATGTTTAATGAGCCTCTTTGGGAGAAAGAGAATCAATTAGGGGGCAGTAAAAGAATTGCCTTGCTTATATGGAGAAGGCCCATTTGATATTAGAAATATAAATCTGTAGCCTGGTCGTATGATTTTCTTTTGCTCTGTTTGACAACGCTTGACTATTTAAATAGTTAATGAAAGAAAAAAAAAATTCTCCCTCTAGGCTCTAATAAATACTGGACAATAGAGACCTGGGGAACAAGAATACTACACTTATTTATTAGTTTTAGGAAGGTATTAAGGGATAGGATTTGAGTGAAATTGTACTGAAGTTTAATACAAAATTGTGATACTTCATACCCACCTATGAACCACACCTTTATTAATCTAGAGAAAAAAAAAGAGAACTTTCACCACAGAGGTCTTTCAATTGCCTTTTTAGCAATCTGATTCTATTAAAAAGTCTGCTCCCTGATCTAGTGGTGAATAAACAAAAGGGAAAATTTTTCTAGGAAGGAAAATGTTGCAACATATCTCATAGGATATTATAAAAATATGGAAAGGGCCCACTTTGGGCCCAGGAAGCAAATAGCTCATCTGATTTTGATGCACCAAGGAAGGCAGGCATCTGGTTGGTAGGAAGCTAAATTGGGTCATCTTCAAAAATGACCGCTTAGTTTTCCTTAGATAAAATAGAAAGAGAAAAATACATTCTGCGTATTTATTTTGAAAGAAAAAAACTTTAAAAATAACTCAGATAACTATGAGGGCAGGTATAAGTTGACTAAGAAGTCATTTCCACTTCCTTCTTACTTTTCTACAATTCAATTTTTAATCATGATAAAAAAAAATAAAAGTACATACACAAAACCAGAAACCCCCCAAAAACATTGCTTACTTATTGCTACATTATTCTCTTTTTGTTTTTCCTTTTTAGGATGGCAATTTCCCCTCTCCAGCATATTTGGGGAAAAAAAAAAGAAACGCAAGCATCATGTGTAGAATGCGCATTCTCGTTAAAGACCATAACACAAACTGGAGATTTGTTGAGCTTGGAGTTAATTTGATTTGGGCAGAGTGAATAATTCAGAGATGCCTTACTAGACGAATTCTTATTCATTGCTTGCATATTATATCAACTTCCTTCTGAATAGATCCTTTCCTTACTTTCCTACCCAGTAGACTACCTTTGTAACTACCACAACAACAAAGAAAGCAAAGGAGGGAAAAAAGCAGTTCAATAAGTCTAATCAACACATCTGCTCATTCCTATGCTTGTACAATGATCCATACCTGTACCATATCTCCGTATGCAAAAAAGAGCAGGAAGTGTTTATTCTAATCTCTTCTTCTAGAACAAATTTGTTCATTGCAAACTATGTAGTATTCAGTTTCATTTTGCTGTTGTTAGTATTTCCACTTATGTTTCAAATTGTATTGTGACATAATACATAAGCAATATAATATATAAACATATCTGGTGTTTCACAAAGGTACTATGGATAAGACAGGAGTCAAGAAGACCTGAGTTCAAATTTGGGCCCAAACATTTAATGCCTGTGTTATCCTGGGCAAGTCACTGCTTATGTCTGCCTGTTTTGGTAATTAGAGTGGGACTTATTGCTATTCTTCACTTTTAGAATGCTAAGGCCATCAAGTGCCTTTAATGAGTCTCGCCTTTGTTTGAATTGGGCAGGTAAAGTGGGACCCTTTAGTCTTTGTTTGGAGTGCTTCTCACACTGAGTTAATCAAGTACCTTTGATGAGTCTTGCCTTTAAATGTAATGGCAAGCAAGGTGGACTTTTTGTTGTATTTTGTTTGAGTGCTTCTCAGCACTGAGGTAATCAAGTACCCTAGGGCCCTGAGAGGTGTGTATAGGATCTGAGGTTGGGGTTTTGTTTTGTGGGCACAGTCATTGAAAGAGTGTTGGTGGTGAGACTCTGGGTAACCATTGGAGCAGCCTGCCCCCACCCCTCGCCTTTGAAAACCCAGATGTTGGTGCTTCTCTTTGGTAACTATGTATGCATTGTGATTTGGTCTGTTGATCTATTTGTAATTTCCGTTTGCATTTGCTCTGAAATTCAGGGTGCTGACTTTTCCCCTGAACTAAGTGAATGATATATGTATGTTTAATTAAAGTAAGATTGTTGACCCCCTTAAAGTTGTTTTCCTTAGAAAAGCAGATCAAAGAATCTGTGCTAGCAGCCCTCCTGGTGCTGGTGTTATTGGTCTTACATAGCCACAGTAGCAGCAAGTAGCCTTGTTGTTACAAAATGGTGTAGTTGGTAGGATCTGCAGATTGAAAGGAAAATAAGGGGATTTGGGGTAATGGGATAGTGGTTGAATGTTTCCCAGTTATTGGTTGGGTTGCTCTTTATATTTTTGGTGGCTATGGTTCTCTGGAGCCCCAGGAGCAGCAGAGACCTGAAGGAAAACAGGCAAGCAGCAATGCCAGGAGTGGTTTCCCAGGAGCCCAGAGCAGGGGCCCTGGGAGATAACCTCTCCTTCCCCCTTTCTACCCCACTAGCACTCCTGGAAGAGACAAGCCAGAGCAGTGGCTGTGGGAGGAAAACGAATAGAGACTTGAGGGAGGCAGGGATGGCCAGAGCAAGGGTTTGAGTAGATTAGCCTGGCTCTGTACTGTGCTGGAGGGGTGAATGTATTGTATTGTATGTGGAGTCTTGAAGCAGGAGCTGAGAACTGCCTTTGTACAGACTTGCCAGGAGCCATTGGTGAGGTGAGACAAAGAGTGGTGAGCTGCCTACATACCAACCCAGCAAAAGAGGAGAACTGCCTTTGAGCCAGCTTTGGTGAGGTGAGAGCAAAGGTGAAGAGCTGACTACATCGGGATTAAGGCAGAAGTCTTGCTGGACAGCAAGGAATCCTGGAGCTAGGAGTACAGCACTGGGGCAGGATGGAAACTATGCAATAGGGTGCTGAGTGTGCTTTTTTTGCTGCCTTCTCCTGGGAAGGTTTGGGACCCAGGGGGAGAGTGGAGTTGTCTATGTTGGGTGGATGGAAGTGCAGTGGACCCCCAAGGACCCCACCTTTTTAGCTTTGTTGCCCAGCTGCCCCCCAGGACTTAGAATCAGGGTGCTAGAACAGTGTGGGGAGAACAGACCCCCAAGAGAACTTTATTTAGAATTTTTTATTTGTGCTGGGACTTTGCTCATTAAAGGATGCCTGGCACCTGAGGGTGCCAGGAGGAAGCCTGCAAACACAGTATGTGGAGAAGGACACACCCTCAATAAAGACCTTACTTGGACCCTCTATATTGACTAAAGAGATTGTAACTTGCTGTCACCTAGGGGTGGATGGTGTTTGTATTGTAAACAAGTATTTGTGGGAATGACATTGAATGATATGTTTTGTTATGTTGTGAATGTTATGCTTTAGTTCCCTGATGGGATTGCAATATATAATGACTCTATTTGTTCCTGGATCCATGGCCGTTTAGATTGTGTAAAGCTAAGGATCCCGGAAGGAAGGAGTGGAAGTGTTGTTGTAATTAGGGTGGGACTTTTTTGCTGTTCTTCTCTTTTGGAATGCTAAAGGCATCAAGTACCTTTAATGAGTCTTTCCTCTGTTTGAATGGGGCAGGTAAAGTGGGACCCTTTTGTCTTTTGTTTTGGAGTGCTTCTCAGCACTGAGTTAATCAAGTACCTTTGATGAGTCTTGCCTTTAAATGTAATGGCAAGCAAGGTGGACTTTTTGTTGTATTTTGTTTGAGTGCTTCTCAGCACTGAGGTAATCAAGTACCCTAGGGCCTTGAGAGATGTATATAAGATCTGAGGTTGGGGTTTTGTTTTGTGGGCACAGTCATTGAAAGAGTGTTGGTGGTGAGACTCTGGGTAACCATTGGAGCAGCCTGCCCCCACCCCTCGCCTTTGAAAACCCAGATGTTGGTGCTTCTCTTTGGTAACTATGTATGTATTGTGATTTGGTCAGACTGATAAAAGCCTGTCTGTAGAGCTGTTTGTAATTTTTGTTTGTATTTGCTCTGAAATTCAAGGTGCTGACTTCCCCACTACCCCCGAACTAAGGGAATGGTATATGTATGTTTAATTAAAGTATGATTGTTAACCCCTTAAAGTTGTTTTTCTTAGAAAAGCAGATCAAAGCACCTGTGCTAGCAGTCCTGTGTGCTTTTGTTGTTCATTTTTCACATCCACAGCAGCTGCTAGCAACATTGTTGTTATACTATCTCACCTATGAAAGGCATATAGTAATAAAATCTGCTTCTTGCAGCAGGCGAAAGATGAAATGCCAGAGGTTTCAGCTTTGGAGCATATTGATTAATTAAGTAATCCATGCCAATTACCTGGGAAGCAAGGTGGTTCAGAAGACAGAGTGCTGGGTCTGGAGTCAGAAAAACTGAGCTTTGTAAGTTCAAATGCAGCCTCAGACACTTACTAGCTATGTAACCCTGGGCAAGTCACTTGACCCTGTTTGCATCAGTTACCTCATCTATAAAGTAAGCTGTAAAAAAAGAAAAGGCAAACCATTCCAGCATATTTGCCAAGAAAACCTTGAAAGGGTTCACAGTGTGTCAGAAGACCAAAAGTATGACTGAACTGCCAATTGTCTGACAAATCAGGACTAGGCCCCTTTCTCAGCTTGGGGCTAAACTAGTCTCATTGAGTACTTGGCCAATTGGGAAAGTTATAGAATTAGCATCCTTAATATCCCAATGTTAGAGCTAGTTAGTGAGTTACAAGCAATTATTAAATGACTACTATGTGCCAGACACAGTGTTTAAAAATACTAAAAGAAATGGAGCTAAATGGGTATTAATATAGCTTTGTAAAAGAATGCAATTACTGTGTTATCTATTTTCAAATGTGAAGGGAAAGGAAATAGATCTTTCCTATTAACAAATACATACTTATATAAGTATATGTATATATTCTCTCCATATATATCATACATTATTATATTATTATTTAATTAGTATACTATTGATAGGTATTATTAACTAATTATCTATGTGTTACATTAATAATTACTGATAATATATTACACATATATGTATAATTGTTTAATATAACTTTTAGGTCTTTAATAGATGAGCAAAGGAAATCTATA
The DNA here is from genome assembly GCA_028646595.1 of Phalanger gymnotis. Lineage (NCBI taxonomy): Eukaryota > Metazoa > Chordata > Mammalia > Diprotodontia > Phalangeridae > Phalanger > Phalanger gymnotis. The sequence continues at coordinate 126,071,677 of CM053623.1, read as the reverse complement.
ACAAGAAGACTGCCAGTAATTTCATGAATTAACTCTTAATTGACCAGAATTTTAGTGTCATTTAAAATTCTTTACATTACTATAATGAGCCACTATGGGAATAAATTAATATAGGTCTTCATCTCATAGGGAACCTGAAAACCATTTATGAATATGAAATACATTTTAATTTAACACTAAAATTAGCTGTCACAAATCATACATTTAACTTGGTAGTTGTTGTTATATGGGATTCAGTGAATTGTGTTGTTTCATCTTTGAAAACAGTATTTTCACTAATAAAATCCTAGTCACTGATGTTAAATGGATGCGAGTTCAGTGAACTAATTAAGGATTAAAGCAGAAAATCTTTATTGTGGCATTAAATCAATCCACAATTTCAGAATGTATTATCCTGAGCACTCTAGTAATTAAGGAGCTCTTAAATGAAACACATGCAGATAAATTAAAAATAAATTTCACAAACTGAAGCTTGTAATGGTGTCTTATTAGGGATATCTATAAAATGTATTCTGGAAAAGTGTGCATATTTGAAAGGTACCAATTTAATAGAGAAAATACAGGAATTACTAGTGCCACCTATTGGCCAAAACTCAGAATTCAACAAGCTGCTTAAAAAAGATGAGACGCTTGAATTTATCACCTAATTCATGGAATATACATAAAGGATGCACTTAGGTGAAATGTATGATTATGAGTCAATAGTATTTTAAGTAAAGTTAAACTTTTGAATCTGTCAGTTTTGGGGAACCAGTATAACAAATAATGGCTACAACTATTATCTTTAAAAATGAGTGGCAGTTGATTCATAACAGTAGCAATTGTAAATAAATAACTTCATTTGAAGCTGATGTTGTATTCTTGAACTACTAATAATTTTAAGAACATCTGGGTTTCATATTTGTCTTTACGTTTCATTTTATTATCTCTAAAATCAGACATCAGCATCTGAAATGCCTTCCAGCTCTTAGGATTTTATGATCTGTGATCTTTGCCTTACAGAGCTGTGTGTGTGAGAGAGTCTATATTAGATAGAGAGGTTGAGGGGATTTGGGGGAGTTGGGTGAATGTTGTCTTACGTAATTAATGTCATTTTTTTTATCACAATTTATAATAAATAAGATAATGGTTCATTAAAATTTTTATAGTTTAGATTCCTGATTCAGAAAACTTTAAAAACAGAGACAAATTATTTTCACTGAATTATGTGCACTCCAGTGTCTTCCTAAAACATCATTCACATCTCTGAACAATTGCCATCCACAGATTTATGAAAGTTATGTACAAGGCAGTTTGATTCCAAATATTTAGTCCTTGTCACAGCTGCAGCATTCATGAATGCATGTCCATTGCCCATGAAACATGTGAAAAACTTTATTCTTTGGTTAGTCTGTACAGATCATGAGATCTTTCCTTAGTTCTACAACTCCTTGGAGAAAACATATCTTTCTTCACTGTCATAGGGGTGGGGAACCTGGGGCCTCAAGGCCACACATGACCCCCTAGGTCCCCCAGCATGGCCCTTTGACCAAATCAGATTTTGTTCTGTGAATTTAGATGCTGCAGGTTCCCCACCTCTGGACTCACTCCACTCCAAAGAAAGTTTTTGGTATTATTAAAGTATTATGAAATGCCTCCACTAAGGTCCTACATGTTTCTTCATGGTTTCAATGCTATACTAGGTCCTCAAAGGTTGTACCAGTCTTGTGCCAGCCCTGGCAAGTCCTGCTAAGCTATGAACATTTTTCAAGTATGAGACTGTTTGAAGCTCTCAGCTCCCAAAGATAAGTGGATGGAGAATTCTGTCAATGAAGAGCCGCCGTCTCCTTAAACTGTTGTTCTGTATCTGTCTTCTCTTTCACAGCCACCTATGCTTGCTGCCTTTACTTCTTTACTCAGTCAACAAGCATTAATTAAGCAGAGTGGCTAACACTCTGCTAAGTCCTAGAGGTAAAAAGCGTGGGACTCTAAGTGTAGGTTCCTTGGGAAAAGCAGGGTCCCACAAACCCTCAGACCTGCTTCCGGCTCAAACCCAAAAACAATCATTGAGATTGGAAGTCATTGTGGAAACCATTTTCCTTATCATCACAAGAAATAACTACCAACTTTAAAAAGCTGTCCCACACACTAGACTGTGAGCTCCTTGAGAGTAATCTGTTTGTTTGCCTTTTTCATATACTACAGTACCTGCAATATAGCACATGCTTAATAAATTCTTGCTGAGTGACTACTTAATTGACCAGTTGCTGCCACAGGAAGATAAACAAAAAGCACCTAGGATGCATGGCATCCCCAATCCCCTGTTCCTGCTTCCCAATAGCACTCTTAGTCATCATCCTCAGAAGCAACTCCTGTGGAAAAGAGGTTATTATCCTTACCAACTGCCAGCTAACTGCCATTCACAGGGCAGGCAAACCAGTCAAGCTGAAGTAGTGGGGGATCTAGGGAGGGGCAGGAGGCAGATGTGCCAGGTAAATAAAATCACCACTACCATTTTGACCATCATGTCCCATTAGACTCCCGTAGAGACATCCTAGAACCCTGAACAACACAAGAGCCTTGAGAATAGCTAGACTTTCAACCCAGTCACCATAGACATCATCATGGGATGCAATCCCTATGGAGTTGTGGCCTGGCAACTGCTCCCATAGGTGCTGCTGATATAGGTACTGAAAGCCCAGGAAAGGAAGTTCTTGTCACAAAAGTCCCTGGCATTTTCAAATGACTCAACATGAGAAACATGATTTATCAATAGAAATGACATTAAAGAGACATTTCTATCTGCTTTTCCACTGTACCCTAAGGATCATGAGAATGTTTCACCTGCTCTTAGCAGAAACCTTTCATATATTTTGTCTCCACCAGTGGAATATGAGCTCCATGAGAGCAAAGACTGTCTTGCTTTTGTTTTTCTATGCCAAAAGCACAGTGGCTCCTACATAATGCTTAATAAATGTATTACTCATTCATAAAAAGAAAGACATAAACAGCAATTCTGCCCTCAAGGATATACATACAAGGTATATACAACATAAATGGGAGATATTCTTAGAGCAAAGACCTTAGTCCTATGGTAGTTGGGTGGGGGGTGATTAGAAATAAGGTAGAAGAGGACCTGGAAAGAAGGTAGGATTTGAACTGAGTCTTGAAGGAAGCCAGGGAGACCGGGTGGTGAAAGTGTTAGTAGGTAGCATTCTAGACATGGGATCAAACAAGGAAAAAGCACAGAATTGAGAGGTACAATGTAATGTGGAAGAAACAGTGAAGAGTTGGTGTTGCTGAATTCTAGAGTATGTAGAAGAGAGTAAAATGTAAGAAGACCACAAAGTCCAACTTCTCATATTACTCTATCACAGAAAATACTCTCACAATTAAATTTCGCCTCCTAAATTTGACAGCCTCTCATTCCTTATATTCTGATTGCTTTGTAGCTGTTGACCCTGTTGACCTGGACTTTTTCAAGATACTTGGAGGGCTTCTTCTCTTTTGACATGTTCTCTTTTAATGAATTTATATGTTTTTATTGATTCATTGATTATTTTTAGGCACATAACACCCCAAATCCACATATATCCAACCTACATTTCTCATTACTTCTAGTCTTACATCATCCTGTTAAAGATATGTACCTGAAGACCAAACTCAATATATCTTGAAAGGCATTTATCTCCTTCTCTATACTAGTACCATTTACAAACATCCTGTGAATGTCATAGCTATCCTTTTAGTTAGCCATATTCATAACTTCAGAACTTTGTCTTCCTTTCCTTTCCTATTTATAAGCTATCAGTTAACAAATATTTTTGTTTCTGCCTTCATAGTATCTCTCCCAACTCTCCCACCTTTTCCCGTTGGACTACCTTGATTCGATTCCTCATCATTTTTTGGCTGGATTTCTGATATTGCCTCTAATTTGGCTTCCACACTTCTAGGCAATTTCCTTTTTTTCCTTTTAAATCATTCCACAGCGTATTTGCCAAATTTCCTTAGGCAAAGATCTGACCACTTCAAAAATGTAAAAAAAAAAAAATACCTTCAGTGGCTTCCTGCTGATTCCAGGATAAACCACAAGCCCCATCATCCTGGCATTTAGAATCTTTCATAACTTGGTATAAACCTATCTTTCCAGGTTTATTTCACATTATTTGCCTTCACAAACTCTACTTCAAAAAAAAAGTCATCCACAAAGTGTTTCTCAAGCTCAGCATCCTGTTTCCTGCCTCTCTATATTTATCTAAGCAGTACATTGTTCCCTGTAATGCACTTTCTTCTCATCCCTGCTTTTTAATCTTATCCTCCTTAAATGCTTGGCTGAAGTGTTACAAACTTCATGAAACTTCCCCATTTATCATTGTTCCTTGCTTGCTCAAATTACCTTTTATTTGTTTATGTTTAGAGATTAAAATGGACCATTGGAATGGCACAGTATAACTCCTCAAGCACAGAGACTTTAATTTTTATCATTATATCCACAGCTTCTGGCTTTGCAATTTGCACACAGTTGGTGATCATAAATATTTGGTGAATTGAATATATAATCAAATAAGTTGCAGTCATTCAAATTACTTTTCTTTCTAATAGTATTATTCATCATTAAAGTCACAACAGTGCAAGTTACCATGTCTTGTATGTAGCGGGTAAACCAGATATTCGTTGAATGAATGAGTGAAAAAATGAATGAGAAGTAACTGATAATCGGGTATGTCTTGATGGTCTCCACCATTCCTCAGATTAACATCTCTTAAATATCATATCAGTCAGTATATTTCAGTTTTATAATACTCAAAATAATATAAAATATATGCTCATCTTTATAACTTTAAAATAATAACAGTCATGAGTTTATGTTATTTTCTATGAAACCTGGCATTGTTTTGAGCAGAAGTTCTGCCTTGGGTAGGTTATGACATGCTATTGTTAGCATTTCTGCCTTTTTCAGAGGCCTCCCTTTTGCCCTGCCTTTTTTGAGTATCCTACATTTCATCTAAATGTGAGAAATAAACAGCAATATCAGAATTTTTTCATGATCCAGTTACAATAGTTCTCAGTTATTGTACTTTTATTTTAAAAAGTTAGTTCCACTAGAAATTGAGTTGCTCCATTAAATGCTTTCCAAATGTGGATTGCTAAATGATCATTTCTATCTTGGTGGGACTTCAATTAAGCTACTCCAAAAAAGCAGAGGGAATTGCTCACATTGCCTCATTTTGGTATATTTACCTTCTGCCTTCTTGTATTGTAAATTCTGTTTCCAGCTGCGGATTAAGCTTCCAATAAAATGTTATTGAAATTTCCTTTTCCCTCCTTTCTTTTCCCATCAATTCAGACATTTGCCTTAGAATGGAGAGGAGGATAGAGTACCATGAACATGCTATGAGCTGTACTTAGGTGATTTTTAGATAAAAAATTATTTCATGTGGGGTAGAGGAGCTACGATAACCTAAAGAGATCATAGATCCTTTCCACTACCACCATTCAACCTTGTGCCAGTGGCATGAAGTTCATAGCACTGTGTATAGACCTGGAAGGGACCTCCATGGCTATCTAGCACATTTGGTATTGACAGTCTGTGTAACTAGTTAGTTGTTAAAAGATTTTGTTTTTCCTTTTGAATATGTGTTTGCAAGATAAACTATTCTGGTCTTGGGCATTCCATAAAAAAAGTCAGAAACAAAATGAGATAGTATTACTGAGATGATCTGCTGAGATGAAAGTTGAAACACACTGATAGGCCTGAGGAAGCTGATAATCATACTGCCTCTACTGGTCTTAACTCTGCTGCTCCTACAATAAAAATAAAAATCCTTAAGTTAGAAAAAAGCTAACTTTTTACTCCTATGGATCTGAGTTGGAGTGGACCAATTAAGAGTAAAATTCTTTTTAAGCTTTAAGTACCAATTTGCCACCAAGTTGGTTAGCTTCCTCTGCATTTCTCATTTGGGAGAAATTAAAGAGAAAGGAGCTATTTTGAATGCCAGCCAGGAATAATATACATAGAAAAAAGCAGTCAGGAAAATTTTGCACAGTGCCTATCTTTGCTGACAAGGTTCCATCCAACTTCATAAAAAACAAAAAGCAAATGTGTACTTCTTTAAAAGTGCCCATCATACTAGCAATGATTAAAACTAGCAATTAAAACTACCATAAATATGATAGATAGCATCTTTTCCAATTATTTACTGCCTTTTTAAATATATTCAACTTTTAATCATCTATACTAATAGAAGTTAATGTTGCATAGATAAATAACACTTCCTGATAAACCATTTGGCTCATAGAGGTTTGGGCTTAAAGATATAGTTATCAGATATACCTAAGGTCAAATGAGCAGTAAGCGTTGGATGGAATTTGAAGTCAGTATACATACAGAACTAATGCTATTTCAGATGTGTTTAATTCAGATCTGTGATTTCACCATTAGATGGAATTCTCAGCATGGAAGCACTGTCCTTTGCTACAGAGCAGCAATTTGTACCTAATTGATGTCTTGGATCTGGTTAGGATAACACAGATCCCACTCTAAGCAAAAACTTTTAAGCAAGCAAAGTTCACCTTTCATGCCTTCCCATTTCCCTCTTGAGGAATATCCCGGGTTCCTTTTATCTTTCCCCAGGGCACACTTTCTCAGAAACTTCCTGTCTTTACTCTTATCTAATATTAATTTCATGCAAAATCTTTAGCCCATGGGATCTTAATGTAGCTTTCTCCCTATGAGTTTTTGAATTTCCATAGAAAATGCTTGAAGACCAATAAGACCCAAATAAATAAATTTACTATTTTGGAATTTCAGGGACTAGGACAGGAAGTAATGAGGTTATTTTTGGCAGGGAGTACTTTCCAGCTTACTTCAAATTATAATATTTGGGGGGCAGCTAGGTGGTGCAGTAAGTAGAGCACCGGCCCTGGAGTAAAAAGGACCTGAGTTCAAATCCGGCCTCAGACACTTGAGACACTTACTAGCTATGTGACCTTGGGCAAGTCATTTAACCACAATTACCCTGCCTTCCTCCCCGCCAAAAAATACAATAAAAATTATAATACTTGGGAACGTTTTGGGATGCCGTCTACTTTATCAATTGTAATTAATGTCCTAGGGATATCCCTTTTTATATATAATTAGGAATTGATTATAAATAAGTTTGGAAACAAATGAAATTGGGTTGACTTGAAGCACTCTCAGTACCTATTGATGTCCTAAAGGGTACAAAATACCATGATCTAGCTAATAAAAATATTTTCTAGCACCAACAAATTGATGTGACCTCTTCCTGTAAAAGATTACCTATCACATCCTATTTCTTTGAGATTTTATACAGTGACTATTCAATATTTGAGATAGCATCTTTGCATTATACTAAAGCTTAAAAAACCCTTGGTCCAAAGGAGAAATCTAATAATGTAGATATTGGGCACACTGTTAGGTGGGCCATAGTTGAATTTCTTTGGTACTTCAACAAGAAGACTGTTTCTATTGTCTGCCAAATCACTCCAAAGTATAGTTTACTGTGCTTAGTCCTAGACTTAGATATCATTCCTATGAGGCAGGGTATAGGGGAGGAGTAAATGAAGCACAGAAGATAAATGTTTTTCCTTCAAGAAGTTTATAGTCTAGTTGAGATTATATGACATGCTTTTTTAAAAATCCTCTTTCTCATTTACCCTTCTAGAAGTCGAACTGAGTAAAAAGCAGTAGTGGACATTAAAAAGCTACAGCATTTATATATGGGTAGTTGTGGAAACATTGATTATCAGATGAATACCAAAAAAATTATCTGCTAAAAGCTGGTTGGTCATATCAACACAACTTCTTCCCACCTTTTGTGGTTTTATAAGATTGCTTCAGGGCTTTAGACCATGTATTTTCATAGAGTGAAAAGATGCTTAGTCCATAAATCAAAGTGTCTTTGTTATCCAAGGCTGGCTTGCACTTGGTCAACATGTCCACTAGGTTGTGGGAATAAATATAACACAAATTAGGGCTAAATAAAGTGTGTTTAGTGCCTAGTTGTCAGTTAATATCCCAACATTTCAAGATGAGGTTTGAAAATATGATAATACTGTACTTTATGTATTGCCATGCTTCTCTGACCACTCAATTTGAAAAGCTTGCTTAGACCAATTCATTAGAAGTCATCAATACTTCCCACCTCTAGCGGTTGGAAATTCAAACTCCAAGTAGGTAACTACGATAGCCTTGTTTGGTCAGGGTTCATGCTTAGCCGTTTTGAGTCACTAACTGAGATTCCACCGGAAGCTGAGTTGAGGCAAAGCCAGCAAGGAACATGAAAGTTGGCCAAAACTTGAAGGAGCAGTGAAAAATGCAATGGCTTGAAATGTCAGAGACAGATTAAGAGGCAGCAGTAGCCAATCAGACATGAGATCAAGTTGTCAGCAACAAGCCGAGGTCATAAATCAGAGAAGCAGTTACACGGATGCAGACAGGAAGGTAAGACTGGAAATAGCCAAAAACAAATAGGAGAGACGATTTTAAAATTACTCGACTACCTGAAGGCCATGATGAAAAAAGAACTGGGAGTGTAATGATTGGATGTTACAGAAAAGGAAGGATTAGGCTTGGCATGAGGAGAAACTCCCTAAGCATTAGAACTCTCCCAAAGTGGAATGGACTTTGGCAGGAGCAAAGGACTTTCCCCCTCACTACAGGTTTCTAAGTAAAGGTTAAACAATTCTTTGAGAGGGGTCAGAGATGATGCCTTTTCCTGTATGTATTGAAGTAGGTTCTTCCTTCTAACTACAAAACTCAGTGATTCTATGGAATCATTTTAGTTCCAAATCAACTATTGACCAGCAATATGTTATTAATGAAATAATTCTATCATATATCAAATTGATTTTTGGAGGAAAGGCAGACCTGTGGTTTATTGGTTGTAGAAAACTCTGGGGAAGGAAATATATCTACTAATGAAGATTTAAATGTTTCTAAAATATGTTCTGAAACTTTTTAAAGAGCGACTTGGAAAGCTGAGAGGATAAATAATTTGCCCAGGGTTACATAGACAATATTAAAGAAGGATTTGAACTTCATAACTCCAGCCTCAACTTAATATTCACTATGCCATATGGGCTCTCGAAATATGATTAATAGTACACAATGTAACAGAAATCACATAAAGCATATGTATTAAAGCATCAGTTTTTTAAAATGTTAGTTATTCTCCAATCATATTTACATGACTATTGAAAACATGGTAATTGAATTTTGTCAGTCAGTAAACTAGCTGATGGTGTATAAACTAGCTAAACAATTTAATAATAATCTCTTTTGAAATATAAAACATATACCTATATTATATGGCCCATGAATATAGGTTTATATAATATAGCTATGCAAAATATAAACTACATATGTCATAGCATATCTATATTCTATACATACATAAAGATCAATTATCTTGGCTTTTCAATCCCATCCCTCATCATCCTACACAGGGCATCATTTGAGCCTATAGATGTATAAAAGGTACAAATCTGATCATCTAAAATTATAGCTTATTATATACTAATTCTATAAACATGTTCTTGCCTAATGGTTTCCTATTTCATTTAAAATCTGAATGCACTTATCTTTGGCTCTATGGCAGAATAATACTGAGCTTAATTAATCTAAAACACCAATAATCATTTTCTTTTCATCTTTTATTGTTTGAAGAAAACCATAAATCAAAATGAAACCTCTGTTTATGAAACAGGTAACCAGTGAGATCCAATGTGTTTGAGATTAGAAAGAAATAATAGGGCTTTTAAACTTCATCAGAACGATGTCAGTCACTCCAATTGTTATTTAAAAAAAATTCTAAATATTTTCTTGTCAACTAGACACTTCATTTCTTAACATTTTAGTTAAAGCAGTAATTTAGACATGAGTTTTGGCTTTTTAAATTCAATCTCATTTTCATTGTATAGGGAAAGAAATGTTCTTCCTCAAATACATGCAACCATACAAAAATTACAATATTATTAAAACTAAGAAAATTTTCACATATGAAATTGATACTACTAACCAACCATCATCATGACCTATACACTGAGTTTTTTTTCAGGTAGTAAGAATGAATTTGTATGGAAATCTTTATATTCTTTCTCCTGTTTCTCTTTGTGGGAACCAGGAAGACAGCAAGCTTGAGATGGAATGTTGTCTGTTGCAACAAGGAAGAATAAAGCTATACTGACTGACAGACAAAAGGAACCACTAGCTGTGGCCTCTCTACCACAATAGTGAAGGTGTGATATTCACCATAGTGGAGAACATAGATTCCTTTCAAGAATATTTTTTCCAGCCTTGAATGCCTTTTTTGCCCATTGAGCTAAAAGCAAAGGTAAGGTATTGCATTGAGAAATAATTCAAAACCAATTAGGAGACTAATTAGCATTAGCAGAACTAATGAGATGTGAGTGAAATATGTGTAGCTAATTTTAATATACAGAAATATGAAAACTTAAATGACATTTTTAAATAGGAGATTTTAAAATAATTTCATTACTAAAGACAAGATAAAAAAGATCACAGTTGGCAGCTATATTGATCTCAATAAGAAAACCAATACATATAATTTTAATTCTTCAAAGAAGTTTGATTTTAAGTAACATTTAAGCTATTTTGTATAAATCATAACATTTCTTTAAAGAAAGCTTATTATTATTATTTCGTGTGATTAAAAAATCTTCCCTTTTATTTGCTGTGAACTAGGGACAGACATTTCATCTAAATTCAAATGCTTTTTAAAAAAATCCACATTCAGCTTTCTCTTGCTGATGTTCTATCCATTCTTCAAATACTCTTATTCAACAAATTATCTACCACACATATGTTATGAAAAGTTTTTTGCCAGCTTCTTTGATAAATAAAATGGCACACATTAATTTGTTCAATAACAATGATAATAACAAATACTAACACTAGAATTTGTATGGTGCTTTAATGTTTTCAAAGCACTTTGCAAATCTTAATTTTCTATCTTCAGAACCATTCTGGGAAATAGAAGCTATAATTACCACCATTTCATAGATTAGCAGAAAGAAGGAGAGAGAGAGAGAGAGAGAGAGAGAGAGAGAGAGAGAGAGAAGAGAAATTATGGTAACTTACCAGGTTCATAAGTGTCTGAAGCTGGATTGGAACTATAGTCTTCCTGTCTCCAGGTTCAGTTGCAAGTAAGATGAAAAAAATAGGAGAATTATGCTCTCTAGAGTTCAGTAGACTCCTGTGGAGGATTTATGGCAGAACCTGGTCAAGAGTCATAGAGGATGAAAAAGCATAGGTGGGTTGCCCACATTGATGAGTTTACAGATCTTTTGAACCTTAGAAGTGCTAATCTAGCATTCAAATCATCTATATATTTACTCCCTCATCAAGTTCCCCTTCCTTTTCTTTTTATTTAATTCCATATTTTATTATTTAATATTTTTTGTTTTCAGCATTGATTTCCACAAGATTTTTACTTACAAATTTTCTCCCCATTTCTACCCTCCCCCCACTCCAAGATAGTATATATTCTGATTGCCATGTTCCCCAATCCTCTTCTGTCACCCCCCACTCCCCCCATCCCCTTCCCCCTTACTTTCTGGTATGGCAAAATAGATTTCTATGCCCCATTGCCTGTATATCTTATTTTCAAGTTGCATGCCAAAGCAACTTTTTTTTGAGCATCTGCTTTTAAAACTTTGAGTTCCAAATTCTCTCCCCTCTTCCCTCCCCACTCACCCTTCCTAAGAAGGCAAGCAATTCAACATAGGCCACACATGTATCATTATGTAAAACACTTCCACAATGCTCATGTTGTGAAAGACTAACTATATTTCTTTCCATCCTATCCTGTCCCTTTTATTCAATTTTCTCCCTTGACCCTGTCCCTTTTCAAAAGTGTTTGCTTTTGATTACATCCTCCCCCTATCTACCCTCCCTTCTATCATCCACCCTTTTTTATTTCCTTCCTCCTTCTTTCCTGTGGGGTTAGATACCCAATTGAGTGTGTATGTTATTCCCTCCTCAAGTCAAATCAGATGAGACCAAGATTCACTCATTGCCCCTCACCTGTCCCCTCTTGCCTTTCAACAGAACTGCTTTTTCTTGCCACTTTTAGGTGAGATAATTTACCCCATTCTATCTCTCCCTTTCTCCCTCTCTCAATAATTCCTCTCTCACCCCTTAATTTGATTTTTTTTAGATATCATCCTTTCATATTCAACTCACCTTGTGCCCTCTGTTTATATATATGTATATATATGTGTGTGTGTGTGTGTGTGTGTGTGTATGTATGTATGTATGTATGTATGTATATTTCCTTCAACTACCCTAATACTGAGAAAAGTCTCATGAACTACACACATCATCCTTTCATGTAGGAATGTCAACAAAACTGTTCAACCTTAATAAGTAAGTCCCTTTATGAGTTCTCTTTCTTGTTTAACTTTTCATGCTTCTCTTGATTCTTGTGTTTGAAAGTCAAATTTTCTATTCAGCTCTGGTCTTCTCACTGAGAAAGCTTGAAAGTCCTCTCTTTTATTGAAAATCCATATTTTGTCTTGGTGCATTATGCTTAGTTTTGCTGGGTAGGTGATTCTTGGTTTTAATCCTAACTCCTTTGACCTCTGGAATATCGTATTCCAAGCCCTTCAATCCCGTAATATGCTGCTAGATCTTGTATTATCCTAATTGTGTTTCCACAATACTAAATTGTTTCTTTCTGGCTGCTTGCAGTATTTTCTCCTTGATCTGGGAGCTCTGGAATTTGATGACAACATTCCCAGGACTTTTCTTCTTGGGATCTTTTTCAAGAGGTGATCGGTGGATTTTTTCAATTTCTATTTTACCATCTGGCTCTAGAATATCAGGGCAGTTCTCCTTGATAATTTCTTGAAAGATTATGTCTATGCTTTTCTTTTTGATCATGGCTTTCAGGTAGTCCAATCATTTTTAAATTATCTCTCCTGGATCTATTTTCCAGGTCAGTGGTTTTTCCAATGAGATATTTCACATTGTGTTCCATTTTTTCATTCCTTTGGTTCTGTTTTATAATTTCTTGATTTCTCATCAAGTCGCTAGCTTCCACTTGCTCCAATCTAATTTTTAAGGTAGTATTTTCTTCAGTGGTCTTTTGGACCTCCTTTTCCATTTGGCTAATTCTGCCTTTCAAGGCATTCTTCTCCTCATTGGCTTTTTGGAACTCTTTTGCCATTTGAGTTATTCTATTTTTAAGGTGTTGTTTTCTTCAGTATTTTTTATGTCTCTTTTAGCAAGTCATTGACTTGTTTTTCATGATTTTCTTGCAGCACTCTCATTTCTCTTCCCAGATTGTCCTCTACTTCCTTTACTTGCTTTTCCAATACTTTTTGAGATTGTCCATGGCCTGGGACCAGTTCATGTTTTTCTTGGAGGCTTTTGATGTAGCCTCTTTGACTTTGTTGACTTCTTCTGGCTGTATGTTTTGATCTTGTCACCAAAAAAGATTCTAAAGTTTGAGTCTGAATATGAGTCCGTATTCGCTGCCTGTTCATGTTCCCAGCAAATTGCTTAACCCTTGAGCTCTTTGTCAGGGTATGACTGCTTGTAGAGTAGAGAGTACTTTGTCCCAAGCTTTAGGGGCTGTGCTGCTGTTTACAGAGCTACTTCTACACAGCAAGCTCTGCTACATTAGTGCTCCTCCTCCCCCAAGAACCACCAATCAGGATAGTGACCAGATCCAGGCAGGGCAAAGCAGGCTTTGCATTCCTGCTCTGCTCCACTGCTTAATTCCTCCCACCTGGTGGGCCTGGGGCCAGAAGCAACCGCAGCTGGATCAGTGGAAGCAGCTCCAGAGCTGCCTCTGCTCTGCTCTGCTCACAGCTCCACGTGATAGACCCTTCCCAGCCACCATCCAGGCTGTCCTGGGCTGGAGCCCTGCTTCCCTCTGAGAGTTCATGGATTCTGCAGCTCTAGAATTTGTTCACAGCTGTTTTTTATAGGTGTTTGGAGGGACTTGGGAGAGAGCTTAAGTAAGTCCTTGCTTTCCAGCCACCATTTTGGCTTTGCCCACCCTTCCTTTTCTGATTATATGTTTCCTTGTTTGCTAATTGTTTTTACTACTCATATATAAATCATCATCGATCTTGTGATCTACCCATTCAGCATGCATTTCTTCATTGACATGTCAGTCACTTTTTTTTTTTTTACTTTTTAAAGATCATGGTAATCTATGATTTGCTTCAATCAGTACTGCTTCAAAGCACTACTGAAACAATATTAGTTTTGTTTTGTTTTCTTTTTAAGTGTTCTTTGTTTCAAGAGGAAGCCTGGAACTAGTAGAAGCCATTTCCAGCTTCTCTAATATAATCCATCCTCTTCAGTCATGGGCTGAGTTCATTGAATATCTGTAGTGTCTCTTCAACACTTAAGGATGTTGAACTAATTCAATGGCCTTTCCTTTTAAATGCTTGGCCCAATTAAGGAAGGAAGGATTCATTAATATGTGCCAGGCACTGTACTATGTTTTTTACAAATATTATCCCATATAATCCTCAAAACAACCATGGGACCTAAGAGGTATTATTCTCATCCTTTTACAGTTTTGGAAACTGAAGCAAGCAGAGGTTAAGTGCCTTGGCAATGGAAACACAGCCAGTAAATGTCTGAGGTGAAATATGAACTCAGGTATTCCTGACTCCAGCCCCAGCACTCCAACTACTGTGCTACCCACCTAACTGCATCTATGCAATTAGAGCAATGTGATTTCTTCAAATATGTTTAATAACAACAACATAATGTCTGGTATTTGTTTGTTAATATTTAAAAAGTGTTTTACCTATAATCGTGAAACTACACATGATTTTACAGATAAGGCAATTAAAGCTCAGTGATTTGCCAGTAATCACATAGCTTGTAAATATCAGAGCTGTCAGCTGAAATCAGTTATTCCTAGCAATAACCCCAATAATCTACATTGTGTTATTCCTGTGCACATTGTTAGGCCAATCTGTTTTGAGTAACTACATCCTTCGTGGAGGATGCTTTGTAGTATTCTGAGGCAGGTTGCAATCAACACAGTATCTTCCACAAACAACAGTACCTAGAAGACCTCAAAATCTATTGATAATCCATCTTTCATTTGTAATATCTACAGGACATCCCCACTCACCCTTGCAAGTACTTTTAGCAAGTATTTCCTCTTACTTTATATCTTATTATTAATAACCAGAGAATATTGAACAAAAGCTGTACTGGAAGAAGAATTTGAAAGTTTATATGTGTGGGAGAGGGAAGTGTCAAAGATGTCTCTGAGATTTTAATTGTGAGTGTCTGGAAGGGTGATAATTCTTTCAACAGTAAGACTCTAAGAAAGGAGGAATTTATTGTGGAAGATTTAGAATTTGTAGTACAAACTAAGTGTGAGGTTTTGATGACTACAAAGTTAGAAAATGTCCGGCTGGCAGTTGGAGATGTGAAACTAGTGCATACATAGTGCAAGTTAGAAAAAACTGGAGCTATCTCTATCTCTGTCTCTCTCTTTCAATCTGTCTCTGTCTCTCTCTTTCTGTGTATGTATGTGTGTATGTGTGTCTGTCTGTCTGTCTCTGTCTCTCTCTCATAGCACCACATGATTAAGCACCAGCCCTAGAATTACAAAGACTCTGGTTTAAGTCTGACTTTATGATCTTGGCCAAATAACTTAATTCTCAGTGCCTTCAGGGAACTCTTTAAGACAATTGCACTTCAAAGAGCAGGTATTAATCTATATTTGAAGAGGGAGTTTGCTCACTTTGATCTGCTAATATATCTGTCTATTTGTATCCCAGTGGATATGATTAGGTATATACATCTATTTCTATATATCTCCTAGTCCCTCAAGGTGTAACATATCATAAAGCAAAATTCCATATTCCTAGAAAAAAATCTGTTCCTTAAATAACTTTCCTTCTCTGATTAAGGTACAGTAGAATTTTGTTATATTTGTTATAATGCATCTGATGATTTAATGAATTATCATTATATAGAACATTTTTTCAAAGGTGGGGGGGTGTAAAATAGTGCCATAGGCCAGAGGACTCCTCCTTCCCTGCAGCTGCAAGTGTTATCACTCCTCTCTGCCCTGGAACTGTGAGCAAGGTCCCTGCTCCCCTGTAATTGCAAGTCCTACTGCTCCTCTCCTCCCTGGAACTGTGACCCAGAACTATGATGGTCACTGCAACAGGATCCTGTGCCCAGTGCTGGCAATGGGTCCCTTGTAATCTCTTGCTCATCTCCCTTTTGATTCCCTTACGGCCTCTGTGCTGAGAGCTCTCAAAGCTGCTGCCGCGATTCCAGCTGCCTTCAAAGCCCACTGCTAGTGCTGCTGAAGTATGTGCTTGACCTAGATCCCACCCCAAAGTCATAGACCTCTCCAGCTGACATCCTTAGTTGTCTTTGGCCAGAAAAATGTATCACACCAGTCTTATTTTTTGGTTCTGCCATTCCAGAAATCTATTTGAGGAATAAATTTAAAGTTTTTTGGAGAAAAGTGCTGGGAGATTTCTGCTGAGTTGCTGCCTATACTTCACCATCTTCATTCCACCCAAAAGAGGGTGTCTTTGGTGGGAGCTCCCAATATGAGTGAAATCACAGATCAAAGACCTAAAACAATACACCACCCCAAAATAATAGTATGATATGTTATTCTTCAATAAACATATTTTCCTTAATTCTCACATAATTGAACAATATTATTGTTTGTTTATTGCACATATATTATGGTATCAGTGGCTACTGTGTGCTTACCATTCATTCTAAGTTCTGGATATTCATTATTATATCAAACATTTCAATTTTGCCCAAATACATCAGCAATTCATTTGATATTTTTAAATATTCAACAATGCAAGTTTTCCTTGATAGTGATGTATATCATAACTTACCCGGAGCCCTCTTATCGTACCTAACTCTTATCTACATTCTCCCATACATCTACTGGCAGGATGCCATCCATGAGGGCAGTGCTTTCTCTGGGTTTCTCAAATTAGGTGGGCAGTAAAACAGCATACACTCTGCTCATGTATCTCCATCCATCTTACCACCTGACTCATCTACCTCCTTTTCCAACCACGCATTTCTGCCATAGTATTATTTATTGTGCTAACAAGTTCAGCATCACAGCCATTTCCAATGGTTGAATGAGAAAATATAAGAGACTATAGGATAATATGCAGGTTTTCTTTAATGCACAAAGTTGATTTCACAGAAAGCCATTTAGGTTAAGAAAATTAAACCAATGTTCTGTGAGTCTGTTAAACTGAATAGATAACACTTCCCCCCTACCCCCTTGACTACCGAATTGGTACTTCAGTGTAATTCTACAAATTTGAACCTACAAACCTGGATGTAATTCTGTTAATTAGCTCTTATCATTTTGATTTATTTTTGTTCCAAATAACAATAATATTCTATAGACATCTTCCTTTCTGACTTTATTTAAAATAATGAAATAATTAGATGAAAATAATGCCAATATTAAATGGTACTTCATTGTTCTTACCAGAGAGACGCATTTGGATTTAGAAAGATATGCATGCCTAACAGTGTTTGGTGGTTAAACTTGCTTAGCTGATCTGGCCCCCAGGAGAGGGGGCCAATCTTTTCTGGTTCTTCCCTTCAGTAGTCCCTGTGGATGATCTTTCCCTTGGTCACTACGCTCTCTGTAAGGTGGGGAAGGAACTATCCTAAAGAGGATCACTTTTTAAACCTCCTGGCGCATGGCAAGGGAGCAATGGAAGGAAATTTGTCTGATGCTGTTTCTTCACAGAGGGGCTTTCTCCTATTTCTCCTTAACCGCTACCTCTAGATTGTGTCCGCATTTCTTTTTGGTCTTAATTCTATCTGGTCTCTTTTCTTGTTTTTGAGGGAGCTATAATTTTGTGTATCAATAAAATATTTTTGTTTTGTTTTGATCTCTTACTAGCTATTCAGTCGGAAAGATAATTTCCCTCTTCCCTCAAACACATCATTTCTTTGAGTGAGCTTTGCTTATACTACTCTGCTGCTCATAAATACTGTGTTACTTCCCCCACCCCCTCCAGTTTTCCCTTCCCAAGGACATAACATGCATACAACAAAACTCCTTTGTAGAAGACATCTTAACTCCTTTTGAGTCATGGACCTATTTGACAGACTGATAAAGTCTTTGGACCCCATCTCAGAATAATGTTTTCAAATATGTAAAATTAAATAAGTACATTACATTACAAAGTAAACCATTTTTATTGAATAAATTATGTAACTTATTTTTCCCCAAACAAATTTATAGATCTCTCGAAAAATACCTATGAACAGCCTCTCTTAGGGAAATCAGTTTCTTTTTAGAATATATGGTCAAAACAAACAGGCAGAATACTTTTTTGAAAGGAAGACTTGAATATAAGCTTAGTATGAGAGAACCAGAGGGCAGCAGAGAGTGGAGAGGTATAAGCCTCACTAGTTTCATTTTGGCACCCTGTGATGTTATTGGCCCTCTTTAAAAACAAAGAACAAACAACAGAGATAGCCGCTGCCATGACCTATTTATCTTTGGGTGGTCTTCAACAACAGTTGTTTTTGGTTTGTTTGTTTATTTTTTTCCCCTAACGTCTCACCTCAGTGTCCATGAAGGTGAAGCCACCACTGCCTCCATACCTCATCACAGCACAGCTCTTTTGGACCTCTTAGACTTGCTCTCAGGGCTCTCTCAGGCATCATTGCTCAATGCAAGATATGTCCTGCTCTTTCTCTCTACTTTACACATAGAAAGGTTTGAGTTTTCTGTCTGTCACAGTCTCATGTCTCTCCAAGGTTCAAGCAGATAAAAATTGGTGAACTTCCCACTTACGTATGCATAGAGCTAATCAGTTTTGTAGATCATTGCTCTTATATATCAACTGATCAGTGAAAATAGAAAGGAAATATGTTTTTAGGCATCACATTTGTTATTATTAGTGCACCTAGTATGGGCCTGCTAAGGTTTCATGGGGCCGAAGCCAGGCCAATACATTAAAGTCATAAAAAGTGATATGGAGCAGTATGCATATTTCTATGAAAATATGCTCTTTGTTCATATTTAGAAATTCCTAAATAATGAACAGAAGCTAGTCACAGAAGTAGACACTTGAAGAGGACATTGATTGCTAGTGAGTGCATTCTTTTACAGTAACTAAATGCTTCAAACAAGCAATAATTACTATGAAAGATGGTACACTGCTTATCATTTCAATTAAATGATAGGAACTCAATTTCTAAGTGTAGCAATTTATAGGAACAATTGCAAATACCAAAAGCCTTATGAGAAGATTTAATAAAAGAACAAATAAAGTTCCATTCTGTAGCTGACTAATGAAACACATCATCAGTAGTGTTTAAAATGTAGATACTTTAAATGTTGCATGAGAGAAATAAAAATTAAGAGATATGGATTAGTTGCTATATCATTTCTTGGTAGAGAGATCTTTTCAATTGATCCTTTCTAGTTAGTGATATTTTTGATGTAACTCTTTCCAAAAATTTGAGGTTTTGCTGCTAAATAAAAAAGTAACACTGCATATGTTATAGAATCACAGAAGCTCAGAGGTAGAACGGACCTTACAAGACATTTGTTCAACCTCTGCATGTCCCTGGAAAGTATTCATCCAAGTTCCCCTCAAATGCTTTTAGTGCTTTTCCTATTTCTGTATCTTGTCTCCACTGTCTACAATGAGGAAAGTTTAAAATATTTCTCTGCCTGAAAATATTCTATTTCCTTTGAATTGTGTGGTACATTTAATTGCTGTCACCTACAGGATGCCCAGGCACCTTATCTGAAGATAGTGTCATAGGACCCATTGAACAATTATATTATAATAAACACTTCTCCTTTTAGTACTCTTCAGTTCTATTTCCAATATCTAGGATTCCATTCTCAATGAGAGCAAGGTAGGAAAAAAAGTATTTCATTTGGAGCCAGATGACCTAGACTCCAGTATTTGTATTGCCTCTTACTATTTGCATACCCTGGGCAAATCATTTAGTTCTTCTGGGCTCAAGTAATCTCATTCATTAAATGAAGAAGTTGGAATAGGTGATGTGTAAGGATCCTTCCTAAATCTAGCATCCATGATTCATTCTTGCACACAGTTCTACAAATAAATGACATGAGTGTATGACATCACCACTGTTATTGACTTACTTGATTGTGATGTGGTGCAATTTCCTTGGCAACTCTAATTCTTCTGTAAATGCCAAAATATTTCTTGATTATCTATTGTGACTCCAATTACACACATGAAGAACCACCAATTATCTAATATTTTATTAAAATCTAATAGAGGTGAGAGAATCTTGGAGATCTTGACCCACAGAGATTTAGTGACTTGTCCATGGTCATACAACCTATTAGTTTACTATTAGATTTTATTTATTAGATTGAGAACTAAAATTGTATTTTTTTTACTTTCTGAAATGTTAGGGAAGTTATGTTTGAGATACTATTTTCCATTTTCTCATGATTTTGAAGTGAAATATCATCTCAACTTTCCATTTTCGTCAATCAATATTTCAATGTTGTTGTCTTATTTCGAATTTTTAAAACCTCGTTAATTCAGTGACTTCAGTAGTATCTGCAATACCGTTATCTTTGGTGTCAACCAAAGATCTACTTAATATGTGGATTGTGCTTTCCAGCAGACTTTAGAAGAAATAAACTTTGGAATTTTAGAAAGCAGAAATGCCTTTAGTGATTGCAAGCTTGACTATTCAATTGTACTTTACTCTTTTATATGAGAAGAATCATATGTGCATCCTAGAGTACTAACCCAAATGGGCTATGACTGAAAGGACTTGAATTTATTTTCTAGTGATTTATTGGGTATAATTATTCACGGGTAAGCATTATAAAGAAATATTAACCAAATTTTGAACAAAGATGTGAAGTAAAGGGAAATATCAAGGAAAGTCAAGAAAAAAGGGCTAGAAAAAAGCGTGAAATGTCAGAGTGCCCTGGGATTGTAATGATGTTCCAAATATTCTAATCTATAGAAATGTATGTTTCTATCTATCTGTATGATATTGTTGAAAAAACCCTAGACTAGAAATAAAGAATGCTGATTTAAGTCACTTCTGTAAACATGTTTGGACTTTCTTGGAATATTCAGTTGTTAGATGTTTTTCGTACACCAGTTAGATAGCCTTATGTAGAGGGAGTCATTGGAAGACTTTCCATACAGGAGTCTTCTCATTTGAGAATGACATCAGGTTGCTCACAGGTTCCAAATTCCTGTGGGAAGAGCTCCATATAGTTTGTAGCTCTGTTAAAGATGACAGCACTTTTTGTTTTTCCTCTTTATTTTGCTTATGAATTGAGAAGGGCCCTAAAAGGCTGAGATTAAGCAAGCGAGATATTTGGCATACTTTGAGATGCTTATTTTGTTAACTTATTTGGGGAACTGTGAAATGTTCCTTGCTTTGTGGTGTTCTTTAAAATAACAAAGCATTTTGACCATTGATTTATGACGACCTCCCCACTACTGCTATTGCATATTCTACAATTTATAAAACTCTACCTATGGGCCACTGGTTACTTGCTAGTCTCTTCATCTTTAGCTGCCTTGTAATCAAGCATCTGTCTCAGGGTGATGTATCAATGAGTCCAACTATGAGTAGGCATTTTTGTCTCAGGGGATCTCATTTCTTTATTGTAGATTTTAAAACACACGTGAGATAGTAGAATTATCAATGTAATGCTCTAATAATTAATAAAGATTATAGGAAGCCAAAACATTTTATTCAAAAGTTCCAGTTTTTCCCTCTTTTTAATGTTTATCAGATACGAGGTATATATATTTAAGAATAAGGCTTTTCTGGGGGAAAATAGCATGAGTCTAATTGACGGTACCCTGAAAGATAAGAATAAACTATTGAAATATAAGAAAAAAGAAATGCATGTGAAATGTGAATTGTGATTTTAAGAAAAGCAGAAAGGTACAGCTTAGGAGCAGATATGAAAAATGCAACAGGAAATAAAAGAAGGTAGATTTAGAAAGTATGGAAAGCAAGAATATAGCCACAACAAGAAAATGAAGATAAAGCAAAAGAGGTACAAAGGAAGAAACTGAAACTGAAAGATTAGAGGCTAAGAGCTGAAATTTAGACTAATATAAAATAAAATTCAGAGCAGGTTAGTATGTTCTTTGAGTTTGTATGTGTGTATGGCTGTGTATGTGTATTCAAATGTTTCAAATCCAATTACTACATCAAATTTTGTTAGGTAATACAATGATTACCTGTTCAGAACATTATTTTCTCATTATTTGATTTTTAGTTCTAATATTCACTCTCTACTCCCATTGTCACACAGAGTCTTATTTCTACATATTGTGTCAAATAATTGTTGTACTGTTTTCTCTATCAGTTCATGGGAAATTGTGAACTTATTCTCTCTTTGGTCGACTTTCATTTGAACTATGTGTGCTTTGCAAAAATCAGATGTCAGTATGTAGGAGTTGTATTGAAAATAATCAATTACTTTGGCTATTGCTTCATGACACTCTCCACACACACACACACACACACACACACACACACACACACACACCCCAGGGGGTGTACTATGCAGTTTAGAAAACACGACCCTACAGCCAGTGGAAATTCATTATTTCTCCTCAGTCTTAGCTACAACTGTAATCTTTTTTCTATCTCAGTATGATAAATCATTGGTCCATGAGTAGACACTTTGGGGTCAGAGAAATCCCACTGCTTATCTGCAGGCAGTTTCTTTTTTTTGGAAGGGCAATTGGGGTTAATTGACTTAGTCAAGGTCACACAGCTAGTATATGTGTCAAGTGTCTGAGGCCAGATTTGAACTCAGGTCCTCCTGACTCCAGGGCTGGTGCTCTACTCACTGTGCCACCTAGCTGCCCTATCTGCAGGCAGTTTTAAAACTCACAAGAAAATAAAGAAAAGCCAGGAACTTATAAGAGAAATGTGGAAACAGAAATGACAAAATTTGGCAACTGATTGAATATGTGAGGTGACTGAAAGAGAAGAGTCAAGAGTGACATCAAGGTTATGAATTTGCATGAGAAGGATGGTGGTTCCCTTTATAATAATAGATAAGTTTTAAAAAAGGTGTTGCTTTGAAGATAAAATAGTGTCATGTTTTCAAAACCACTCAAGACTGTCTATTGCTCTATGTTTGATATTAAAGATCTACCCCCTTTCCCCGGTTCCCATCCTCTTCTTTTTAATAGTAACCAAAGGTTTAATTTTTCTTGAGCTGCATAGATTTGCTCTTGGAGAGTGGTATGTTGTCAGTCTCTTGCTGCAGTTAATAGTACTAGTACTTCTGGCAAGGATAGCAAAAGGCGTAGAATTGGGACTTGACTTCTTAGTCACTGGGGGAATGAGCTTGATAACAATGCTGGTTATAATGTTGATACTTATTAAATAATACCTTATATTTACCTAGTGTATTTTCACTTATAAATCATTTTCCATATATTATTTAACTTGCTTCCCCTTGAAATTATCATCCAGTCTAGAGAGAAAATTACTTTATACAATTTTGACATGTATGTATTTATAATATATAATATAATATTTACAAATAGAGAGAAATGGGGTAGGAGGGAGGAAGAGAGAGGCAGAGAGACAGACAGAGACAGAGACAGAGACAGAGAGAGAGAGAGAGAGAGACAGAGACAGAGACAGAGACAGAGACAGATATGTTGTTTTAGAATTCAGTAGTTAAAAGTAGAGTTCGAAACTTTAAAAGCAACTAAAAGTTTGTTCTTACTGAATTTAAGTCTGTATCTACTCATCAGAGAAATCTTTGATATGTGTGATGCAGTGTTTGGATTTATATTCTTTAGTGAAGAGTTGTTATACCAGAAGAAAAGACAGTAAGGGCTCCAGGAAATATATTGCAATGGACTGTATTGTGGTACAATTTTTAATACTGATGAGGTCAAAGAAAAATGCTTGCCTAATTGGTACTTGTGTTAGTATTCAGTTTGATGTGATTTATTGCTAGTGTATATATTCAGTAAGAAACCATTAAAGATGGACATTTTTGTTAAGTTATTAACTGTGCCTGTCAGTAAACTGAACTTGGAGTCATGATCTACACATTGCATGGAGTGAAATATTCTCATTTAAATTGGGGATATTCCTCTTTATCTTCAAATGAGTCTTATAAAACTTGGCACTTCCCATTTACTCATTTTAAAAAATTTATGACCAGTTCAAGTTGTTTTGATTTCCCAAACAATAATATAATGATAATAGACAGCAATTTATGGTTGCATGAAAGATATGCATACTGTTTATTGTTAACTTTTGTGGTAGCAGTCCAAGTCTCATTTGACTCCTGAAATTGGATACTTAACCTCCTGATGAAATATTGAATACTTAAGTGCTAAAATGAATGCTTCTTGAAATGTTTACCTTACCTCAGTAAATGTTAATTTTCTCTCATCTTGGGAGAGCAAAAAACATCCTTAGTACTGAGACTTTAAAATATTTTAAGTTTTCTTTTTATAAAACAGAAGTACCAATTTTCACCTGAAATTATTTTTTTATTTTCTGACTGCTAATTTAATATTTTTAATCTGATCAGCCATGCCATGGATATTATAAAGTTATTTTAAAGCTTTGCCTGACATTAATCAGCTTTGATTTTTACAGATATTTGAATGCTTGTTTAAAAAATAAAAAGAAAGAAAATAATGAAATGTGATTCCCATATTATCCACATATATATGTGAATGAATTCTGCCATTTATTGGTATGGAAAACTCCTAACATGGGAGCCTTCTCTGTCAATGCAGATCTGCAATTCATCTGTAATTTGTAGTCTGAAATAATTGCTTGGGGGTTCTGGGAAGTTGAGTGACCTGTGTGTGATCATACAGCCAATATGAGAAAAAGGCAGGATTTGAAGCTAATTCCAAAGGTGATTCTCTATCCATTATTCTATATTGACATATTGTGATTCTACACTAAAATGACCAAATTATAACCACTGCAACATTTTGGTGTACAGTTTGATAAGAATACAGCCCTGTTTATCACTATCATAGGTGCCTTGGATACCAATTTATCCAAAGTATTTGGTTGCTAGTGGTTTGCTAAGTTCGACAGGTCCAAAAAGAGGACCCAGCATATCACTTTTTGAAATTATTAATATTAATAGTGTTGCTGTTGCCATCATCATATCATAATTTCATGTTCCTTTAAATTCGGTATTTATACTATTATATTTCAAGTTCGGCAATTTCAGGATTACTTTGTAGGTTGGATAATTAAACACTTATCCATAGTTACAAAGGGAATTATTTATCCTAAAATCTGGAATATTGTTGTAACGTAAGTGCATAATAGATGGGGATTGGACCTTCCAAACATTCCCATTCCATTTCTGCTTCTCTGTGTTACAACTACAGTCTTCATCGAAACTTCTGTAATAAAAGGGCTATTGATGGTGAGACTCAGGACTCTGTGGTCATGATGAATTCATGATCATTGCCTCTTATCTCTGTGGTCTTTCAGCAAAACTATTTTTTTGTAGTCAACAAATGTATCCCTTCTTTCTTTTCCATGAAAGGAAATGAAAGATTTGAATATTGGATCCATAATCTCAAATTGACTGAAATAGCCATTGTTTTTCTACTTTTAATTATATTCTTCTTTTGATTGATACATGTCTTTGCAGTGGTCTGAATGATGAGAAATAGACTAGGTACCAATCAAAGTGTAATTATTATGATAGTGTAAGAAGTTTCATGGTAATCTCTCCCCTTGGATGAAATTCTATACAGAAAGCATTACGGTGCCTCAAATTCTATTGGAACATAAATATCTGGTAACTTACCCCCAGCACCACTGTATCACAATCAAGACATAAAATATGTGTTTTGTGTCTCAGAAAAGAAAGATAAACAATTTGGGATATTACAAAGCATACTCAGTTGAGCAGTTTAATTTGCATAGATTACTCCACCTTCTATATGTTTTATTAACTAATAAAATCCTATCTTTGCCTCAGTCTGAGAAAGTTTTATAATGTTATATGAGCATATCTACGTATATTAAGTTATAAAATTACTCAATGAGGGCAAAAAATAAAGGTATTAAATGAATGTTAACTATTTCAAATCATCAAAGATGTCTTTTTCTGCTGTACTTCATATATTTTAAAGTGGCAACCACAGTGACTGGCCATTGGGTCCAGTCCTGATGAGAATGCGTAGCAGTGATACATGGGGCAGAGCCAAGATGGCAGCTGGAAAGCAGGGACTTGCATGAGCTCCCCACCAGGTCCCTCCAAAAACCTATAAAATGGCTCTGAACAAATTCTAGAGCTGCAGAACCCACAAATACCAGAGGGAAACAGAGCTCCAGCCCAGGATAGCCTGGATGGTCACTGGGTAAGTTCTAAGGAGCTGGGAGGGGAGTGGAGTAGAGACCAGTGTGGGCCGTGCACAGACCAACCAGACTGGCAGCCGGGCAGAACAGGCCTTAGTACCCTGAATCAGTGAGCTATGGCAATTACCAGACTTTTCAACCCACAAACACCAAAGACAACAGAGAAGGTTAGTGGGAAAAGCTGAGGGGCACAGAGTGAAAGGAGTGCATGGTTTGACCACCGCCCCCTACCCCCCAGAGGCAGTGGAGGTGGTAGAGCTCTGAGGACAGAACTACAGCTGCAGTTGCTTCTGGCTCTAGGGCCACCTGGTGGGAGGAATTAAGTAGATAAGAGCGGGAGTGTAGAGCCTGCTTAAGATCTGAATAGCCAATGGGACTGGGAGTTCTTGGGGGAGGAGGAGTGTTGCTGTGGCAGAGCTTGCTGTGTAGAAATAGCTCTGAAAACAACAGTGCAACTCCTCAAGCTTGGGACAAAGTACTCTCTACTCTACAAGCAATCATACCCCGCTGAAAAACTCCAGGGTCAAGTAGTTGGCTGGGAACAAGGCCAGGCAGCGAAAACAGACTCAGATTCAGACTCAGACTTTGGATTCTTTCTTTGCTGACAAAGAACACCAAAACATACAGCCAGAAGAAGTCAACAAAGTCAAAGAGCCTACATCAAAAGCCTCCAAGAAAAATGAACTGGCCTCAGGCCATGGAAGAGCTCAAAAAGGATTTGGAAAAGCAAGTTAGAAAAGTAGAGGAAAAATTGGGAAGAGAAATGAGAGTGATGTGAGAAAACCATGAAAAACAAGTCAATGACTTGCTAAAGGAGACATAAAAAATACTGAAGAAAATAACACCTTAA
>CM053623.1:126008088-126043941 GCA_028646595.1 Phalanger gymnotis | reverse complement strand
AGGGCAAAACAGAAATTGAAAGAATCCTCAGATTGCCTCCTCAAATAGATCCCAAAAAGAAATCTCCTAGGAATATTGTCGCCAAATTCCAGAGCTCCCAGATCAAGGAGAAAATGCTGCAAGCAGCCAGAAAGAAACAATTTGAGTATTGTGGAAACACAATAAGAATAACCCAAGATCTAGCAGCTTCTACATTAAGAGATTGTATATATATATATATATATATATATATATATATATATATATATATATATATATATATACACATATATATATGTTTATGTATTTATATGTATATGTGAGTGTGTATGTATGTATATATGTATGTGTGTATATAGATATATATACATAGATATATACAGATATAGATATAGATATATATCTATATATATATACCGAGAGAGAGAGAGTGGGCATAGAGGGTGAGTCGAAGATGAATAAGGGATGAGAGAGGAATATATTGAGAGAGAGAGATAGAATGAGGTACATTATCTTGCATAAAAGTGGAAAGAAAAAGCAGTTCTGTAGGAAAAGAAGAGAAGGCAGGTGAGGGGGAATGAGTGAATCTTGCCCTCATCAGATTTGACCTGAAGAGGAAATACCATACACACTCCACTAGGTATCTTACCCCACAGGAAAGAAGGAGGGAGAAGATAAAAAGGGGGGATTATAGAAGGGAGGGCAGATGGGGGTGGAGGTAATCAAAAACAAACACTTTCAAAAAGGGACAGGGTCAAGGGAGAAAATTCAATAAAGGGGGACAGGTTAGGAAGAAGCAAAATATAGCTAGTCTTTCACAACATGAGTGTTGTGGAAGGGTTACACATAATGATACGCATGTGGCCTGCGTTGAATTGTTTGACTTCTTAGGCAGAGTGGGTGGTAAGGGAAGAGGGGAGAGAATTTGGAACTCAAAGTTTTAAAAAATAGATGTTCAAAAATAAAAACAAAAAAAGTTTTTGCCTACAACTATAAAATAAGATACACAGGCAATGGGGCATAGAAATTTACCTTGCTCTACAAGAAAGAAAGGGAAAAGGGGATGGGAGAGGAGTGGAGTGACAGAAGGGAGGGCTGACTGGGGAACAGTACAACCAGAATATATGCCATCTTGGAGTGTGGGGGAGGGTAGAAATGGGGAGAAAATTTGTAATTCAAACTCCTGTAAAAATCAACGCTGAAAACTAAATATATTAAACAATAAAAAAAATTTTAAAAAAGAAAAGAGTTCTCATCCATATTACAGTAACAGTTGCTTGGTTTAGAGGAGATTTAATTGAAATGCTTAAGATTAACAAGAGCTTTCATTGATCTCATTTGGAACACTATAGAATCACCATGATAGTATTTAGGTCTATAGTTGAATCAGTTAGATCTAGGTTTTTTTAATTGTAAATTTATGCTTTCACAGGAAGCACTTGTTGATTGATATAGAGTTAATGATCCAGTTGTAAAGTATTCCAATTAATTATTATATTTTTCCTGTAGTTAGACATCTCCCGGGTATCACCATTTTTTTTCTGTCGAAAAAAAATCTATCCATCTTTAACTATCTATCTGTTTTACAAATTAACAAAAGCCTGCCTCACCAGTTAAAAGCACCCTCTTAGTCTACAGGGGTTCACAATTTATTTTTCAGCAATTATAAGTTTATCAACTTTACTTTTATTATTCATAATGTCAGTGTAATTGTCATTCCTATGGAAAGAACAATGCCTTTTTATGCATAAACAATGATGGAGGAAAGTATTATGTTAAAGCTTAGAATCAACTTAGACCAGCCAACCAGCTCAAAATATAGTATTTCCCTATGTATAAGACACACCCTCTTTCAAAAAATTTGGGGTCTAAAAACTGCATCTCATACAGTAGTTATAGATTTTTTTACTTGCATTTCCCGCTTTTTTGCGCTTGTTTTTGCGCTCATTGTTTCGCATTTGTTACCAGTATGTTAGGTTACATTTTGCCACACTCTGCCCCGAAATGGCTCAGAAAAGATTTTCGTGCAGTGCTGAATTCAAGTTAAAAATGATCCAGTTTGCAAAAGTGAATGGAAATCGTGCTGCTGAACGTAAGTTTGGTCCTCCTCCAACTGAGAAAACAATCTGACACTGGCCACAAGAAGAAGAAACCCTACTGAAAATGCCATGGCAGAAGAAGGCCATGAGAGGCAAGTCAGCAAAATGGCCTGATTTAGAGAGGGAATTGAAGATATGGATTGAAGAACAAAGGGCAATTGGAATTCCTCTGTCCACAAAGATGGTTCAGCATGAGGCAAGAAGAAATGCTGATGAAAAAGAAGTTACTGATTTCAAAGGAGGACACAATTGGTGCTTCAGGTTCATGAAACGGAATGGACTAAGCATGCATATATACACCAGACTTGCCCAAAAGATGTCTGAAAGCTATGAACAGATGAATAAAACTTGAGTTCAATAACTTTATGTAATACATTTTTTTCAAATTTCACCCAAAATGAAGGTGCGTCTTATACATGGGGAAATACAGTAATGAAAACTGTCCCAAAGTGGAATGGTTTACACACCCCAAGACCTAGTGTGCCTCCCTTCACTTGGATTTTCGAATGAAGGTTGAATAACTTCCCATAGGAGCTCTTAGAGATGAGAACTGCTCTTCAGGTACGGGTTATACTACAAGGACACCTGTGAGATTGTTTGATCTTCTAAGGAATTTCAGAGTTTTGTTTTAAATTTTCTTGTATTTTTCAAGGAAACGTTTGTAGAGGAACCTGAGAGAGTAAAATTTTGAAATTCAAAATGAAAATGAGAAAATATTTCTAAGATGACAAAAGTAGATATTAAGTAGTTTCATTTCCAAAGGACATGGATTTCAAAATAACATGCATGACCTGATGGATTATATAGATTCCAAGAGAAATGATGTAACTGACTGATTGGGCTACTATTTCTTTTGCAGTTGGAGTTATTACGATTTCAAATACGTTACGTTCAATTGCTTTAACCTCTCATTGAATTTTTTCATCTTTTATATTTTCCTACACATTTTGCGGGGGTAACTAGGTGGTGCAGTGGATAGAACACTGTAGTAGGTATCAGAAAGACTCATCTTTTTGCCTCAGTTTCCTTATCTGTAAAATGAGCTGAAGAAGAAAATGGCAAACCACTCCAATGTCTTTGCCAAGAAAACCCCAAATGGAGTCACAAAGAGTTGGAAAGGACTGAAATGACTGAACAACGATACATTCTGTACCAGAATTATTCTCTTCCTTTGCAATTCTCTGAAATATCTAAATAGTTACTCTTTTTTTCTTCCACAGTTCACTGCACTGTAGTAATTGGGGAATGCATTTCTATGCACTGATTATTTTTTCAGATCAATAAAATTATAAGACCTGTAACAAAAACCATAAGAGCATGTCACTTGAACACAATGATGGCTTCCCTG
Source organism: Phalanger gymnotis (assembly GCA_028646595.1). NCBI lineage: Eukaryota > Metazoa > Chordata > Mammalia > Diprotodontia > Phalangeridae > Phalanger > Phalanger gymnotis. Next base: position 126,040,515 of record CM053623.1, on the reverse strand, counting down.
TCAGCTCCATAACTAGGCCATCTTGAATTGTCACCATCCTTCTCTTATAACTAGCTTGCATGTAGACCTACCTCCATTTTAACTAGTCTGGTCAGTTGGGTAGTCAGAATGGTATTTGCATGTAAATACAACTGAATGGATTTTAATTGAATTGAGAGAGATGGTAGTCTATTTCTCTCTCCTTACTTGGGTATGAATTCTCTAATTAACCATTTTTGTACTCTCCTTTCCAACCTTGACAAGGAAAACAAACAAAATGAAAGTAGAGCAATTTTGCCATCTCTCACTTGTCAATTCCCACGATCCCACCCACTCTGAGCAGCTGTCCTATCCTTCCCTTGACTCTCCTCTTTTTCCAAGTGTAGCTTTCTAAAAAGCCTTTTTTCCTTAGCTTTCTTTGCTAGCCTCAGCTCATTCTGAGTTTAGAAATCCTCAAACTAGTCTCACAGTATGAGCAATGCTTTGTATTCATTCTTTGTTATCTGCCCTTGCTTTCATCTTTTCTTGAAATCTTTTAGAAAATATCTAAATTGGTTGGTGAATTGTTTGAGCATCCACATCTATGTCTTCAGATAACTCCAATCTTTTTTTCCTTCCTCATATTCTTCCCTTTTGTGTCTTCAGAATTTCATTCTTTTTTCTTATCTCTCAAGAGCTATCTTCCACTGTAGAATATTGGTCCATGGGATTGTACCTATTTTTTCTTTGAAAGGAAATTTACTCTTTTCAAATGTAGGGTATAAGTCGGACTTGTCCAAATACATAGAAGTAATGACTTGCAGCAATTTTCCTGACTATAGCCCTCACTTTTTTTATAAGACTTCTCCCATTCGACTCCTTTAAAGGCTGGAAGAGGCTGAGTAGACTCCCAGTATCCAGTCCTTGGTATTAATAAAATTATATATGAAGCCAGGCAATCAGATCTTTTTGAATTACTCATTTTTTGAAAACAAATTTCTTATTATTTTCTTGAATTGTATTTCATTTTATTCATTTCTCCTTAAAGTACAAAGTTATCATTGATGACACATTTGAAAAAAATAGTAAAACTATGGTAGTTTTAAAAAATGACAAAACAACTTTAGGAAAGAGTGTTCAATTTTTTTCAAGGTTCCCATGATTTCCAACTCAGTAACCAACTCCCTGCTAATGAGTATCAGATCTAGACCAGAACCTCTGCTTGTTAGTTTTTCTAGCTTTTCAAGGATGAACTCATCAGTAAGTCAAGACCAGAAGATTTTAGCTACTCTGGATTTGGCTGAGAGAGCACTCCAGTAAAAGTCTAAGTAATTGAAATCTCCCTTTACTGCTATATAATTCCTCTGTGCTGAGCTTGTGATCTTTTCCCCCATCTCCTCATTTATTTTCACATTCTGTCCAAGTGGGCTGTAGTGTACTCTGATGACAACATCACTTTTATTTCTCTCTTGCTACTGATCTTTCATCAAATGTTTTCCACCATGTTTCTGCTTGGGTCCCTGGACTTCCTTGCATTAGCATATTTCTGTAATGTACCATGCTATGCTATTTTTTTTTAAATCTATGCTTTTGCTAAATGGAAAATGCACTTGCTCTGGAATCAGCAAAAGACAATAGTCTAAAACTACCCTCTGTCACTTGCACTTGTATGATGATAGGCAAGCTATTTAACCTCTCTCAGCCTCAGTTTCCCTCATACATAAAATGGGCATAATAGCATATACTACACAAAGAACTAGATGACATAACATATATAAACTATAACATACATAAACTTTGTAACCTTAAGTACTATATAGATGCCAGCTATGATGATGATGATGATGATGATGGTTGATGACATCCTGAGATATTCTTTCATTTTTAAAACGAGGGGATTTAACTAGATTATGTCTGAGGTTCCTTGCAGCTCTATCTGTGATCCTCTGATCTTATGACTAAAGTACATTTACCCAGGACCATATTCTCCACACAGACTTCATAGCCAGTGACTACATAAGAGGAGAAAACATCATGTATTATGCCAAATTCGTTGAAAGATAATAAATAAACTTACATGTACTATTAATAGAATTCTATAAATAGAATTCAGCTAACAGCTGATTTTTCTGATGTTTGACAGCTTAGATGTCAAAACAGCACCTACCACCTCTGGTTGTTTTGAAGATTAAATAAAATAATATTTGTGATGCACTTTGAAAACATAAAGTGTTTCAAATTTTCCATATTCTGGGCAGAGTTAAAATGACAATCACAACATTGACTCATATTGAGCTTATGTTTCAGAAGTCTGTAATTTCATCAGCACTGGTTTCACTTCATCAACACAGATTCAAATTTTGTCCTAAGGTAACAATCTATGCTCATCATTTGTCCCTGGACCTGTATTATAAAATAATAATTAACAATAATAGTAATAACTAAACTAGAAAAATGTAAGGCCCTACAAACCCAGAAAGGCTTCAAGTATGTCCTGGCAACATATTGTCTCCACTGCCTAAGGACCAGGATCTATAAATAAAAAGAAGTCCATCACTAATAGGGTAGGAATTCTTTGTCCATGATAACTCACAAAACCAAAAAAAAAAATACAATTTGGCCTCCAGCCCTATGCATTCTCCTTATATTTCCAGAGTGACAATGATAGAAAAGCAGGCAAAGGTTGGTATGGAATAGTTCTTAAAGTATCATTATAGGCAATGATTTGAATCTTGTTACTATATATGTAAGATCTTGTTTAACTATATTTGATTTAATATTCAACTAAAAGAGGAATTGAACCATGTCCATATTGACATTCTATGTATAAATTAAACCAGAAGATGTGAGGAAGTTGCAAATAAATTCATAGATGGCTTAGAAGGAGTAGCAAATGATGAAAAGGGAGAATGAGGTAGAGAAATTATAAAAAGAAGTTATAATAAAATCCTTCAAATTCTCGTGTTCTCTCTCTGTCTCCATCTCTCTGTCTCTGTCTCTCTCTTTCCCTCTTCCTCCTTCCCTCCCTCCTTCCTGTCTGTCTCTCCTCTCCCTCTCTCTCTCCCTCATATATTTGCATGTATACACACATAAGTACATAGGATACACGTACATATCTCTATCTCCTTTCCTCTTCTCCTGCTTACCATCTTCCTGCCCTCCCCAGAAGCAGAGTAAAAGTAAGTGACGTTATCCTTTCCCATCTCTATATGTATATATGCCAGCACATATATGCGTGTATATGTATATGCATACACAATACATATATGTATGTATACACATGCATGCATACACATATGCCTATACATGTATGTGAATTCATGCTTATTTGTATATAAATGCATGTTGTATCTATATGTGTGTGTCTATGCACACTCAGTGGTTACAATGGAAAGAACATCCTATACAGAATCCTTATGTATGGTATGGTTTTTCAAATCTTCTTGTTCCCAAATTGTATTGAGAATCTCCTTAATGAGATTACATTTATTCAAAACATATTAACCTGTCAATCCACAAAGGAAAAAATAAAGAACTGATCCAAGGAATTCATTTTGTTCAGACTTTGACATATAATTGTATAGATAGTCATGCCCATTTTATTTCTATATCTTAGATTAGCACCTCATATGTGCAGTGTACTAGTCATATTTAAGAGGAAGAGGAGAGTAACATCACATTTGAGAAATTACACAGTGCATTCAGTGATTCAAAGTTGTTCCTTTCTGTCAAAGCCCATCTTTAAAATGAGCATATTTGCCCTAGTGGAGTCATATAGTTATAAATTAAGAGCCACCACAATCCCTAAAGAATCAAAATTGTAAAGAATCAAAAAGGGCAACCAAAATCATGATGGGTTCAAGAAGGCTGAAACATCTCACCACTGATGATTTGTATAGAATAAATGGAATAAAAGATATCACATATGGCAAGTTATAATAACAAATTGAAGTTTTCCATTCATGTAGTAAGATAAATAATATACAGTAAAGCATATTGCACTGGGATCCACAAAATATTAAAATACGCAGTGGAAAGTCTCTACTGTGATAGATAGATTTTCAATAGAAGGTTTATAGAAAGATAAAGACCAAAAAAAGTCACATAGCAAATGAAGACATGGATGAATTTTGATTGTCATGAATACAGGTAGTATTTATACTGATGAGATAACACATCCTTCAAAGTATAGTGGAAATAATTCTCTTTACTATGCAGTTACATTTCATAAACAATACATATTGTTTATGAACTATATATATTTTTATATATAGTTCACACAACTATATATATTTTTAAGGGTACATAAGGTTATTTGATGAACTAAATGTTTGAGTTACCAACAACTTATGGATATTTAACCAAGAGAGAACTAGGTCTTTTCTCTACCTCTGCTTTAGTATCCCTTCTTTGTAAGTCAGAGTAAGGATTTTACACATGTCCTAGTTATTTCTATGGTAGGATAGCTTACCAAAAAAAAAAAACAACTCAGCAGATGATAGTGACAGGAATTGCCACATGGTATTAATGTATTAATGTTGTCAATGGTGGCATCAAAGCATGAGAATTTTTCCATTCAGAAATCTTATATCTAACTTCTTGCCTGGCAAAAAAAACACCAAAGATAATAGAACTGTAGCAAAAGGATACACTTAAATTGTCAACACCACAGCACCTTACCATTTTCCATTAAAATAATAATAAATCCTGCAGTAGCAAGAAAAGTAACAACATTGGGGGGAAAGTGAAGAACATTCTCCTTTGGCCAGTGGGATAGAATAAGATCCCAGCAATATTTTTAAAGTTGTTGGTACCACATAATGCCTTTCATTTCACCCATTCAAAAACATAATATTCTACCGCATAGCTTTATTTTACATTTCAACTGTATTTTACCCCACTGGAAAATAACAATCATTCTTTCTTCCTCTTTGCTTTCCTTGCTAATTTGTATATTGTCAAACTAATCTTCTAGCAAATTACAAGAAAAATACTATCTAGCATATGTTGCCTGTATTATGCATATCCCTAAGATCACATAGAATTAGAGCTAAAAGGAACCTTAATGGTCATGAAGAGAGAACGCCTTATTAAATGGAAGCGGAAACTGAGGTATAAAGAGTTTAAGAACCCTACACAGGATCACACAGCTAGTCAAAGTCTCAAGGAGATCTCCATGTATGTGTATTGGACTCTAAATTTGGCACTTTAACCATTATGCTACAATGATTCTCTTATAATATTTGTTCTACAAGTCCAGCATGTTCCTCATGACAAGAGGTTGGTAACATTTGGGTTATTTAAGGGAGAAATTGATGGAAACAATAAATGTTGGTGATGCTTACATTTCTACCATTGTTGTCATGCTGTAAGAAGAAGACCAATTATCCACTCTTACATTTTCCCTTCACATACATGCATCCATTCCTGTTCCCCAACCTACTAGATGGATGATCTTTCCCAGTGGACAGACTGTTATATGTTTGTAGGACTAAGTGGTCCAAGAAGGAAGTTTTGAGATTTTAAAAGTAGGTTACTGAATACTGAAATAACATGTTATATGTCTGGTGCTATAGCAACCAAGATATTTTAAAATGACAATGAAATTGCCCATCAAAAGATATGTTTATGTCACACAACAAAATGAAAAAAAATACTGAACTAAGAACTGATTTCAGTGAGGAGTCAGATGATTAACATTAGGAATCCATTATCATGACTTTTTTTTTATAGATTCCTGCCTAAAGAATGTGTGTATTAAAAAGTGCTTAAATAGTTTAGCTTTGAACTCTTGGTCTTTGGGGGTATTTATAGCTGCAAGATTGACTTTGATAATGTCTCATTTTGTAGTCAAAAATACAATGTCTTTACAGAATAATTTCCAATGAGTGAGTGAAATTCCCATTTTTTTTTCTCATCACTTTGGTGAAATGTTCAGCCTTATCACCCAGTTAGATTTCTTAGGATTATTCTCTGTCAGAGCAATGAAAACGTTCTTGACTAGACAACAAAGCCCAGAAAAACCTTGCTTAGTATTTTGTGAGGCAAAAACACCATCTGAAGATTAATATAAAAAGAGTCAGAGATCGTAGTGTGCATACCTGAAAACATTAAAGAGAAAGAACAGCAGAAGTTCTGAGTGACAGCAAGGTAATTAATTGGTCTTAAAGTAATTTGGAAAAGTAGCAACAACCACATACTCTTGCAGATTGTAAAACAGTGATATCATCAGACCCTTAGAAAAAGGGATAAAAGTAAAGAGGAAAGCCTAGAGAAACCAGAATTATTAGCTCTTTGGGTAATTTTTAAGGCTAGCCAGAAATTGCTTATTTTGGACATTCTTATTGGGATATATCTTTTAATGTGTGTGTGTGTATGTGTGTAATACACACATGTGAAATATATGCAAACATATATATGTGTATATAAGATAGGAACATAAATATTTGAATATGTATATATGGTTTTATATATGTATATATATACGTGTGTATGTATATGTGAATATGCATATATGCAAATGAATGTGCACATATACACATATTTAGTTTTTCTTTTCTTTATTGAAAGGATGACTGTTCCTAAGTCAAACCTCACTAGTTGAAGCAAGTACCCTAAGCCAAAAACCTTCATCATTTCTAGAACTTAAGTCACATCCCAGCAAATGGCAGGGTTGAGCGGCATGCTTCCCTCACTCACCTCATTCTATATCAACACTTGTCTAAGGGAAACACTAGGTTACTTCCACCACAGGGTGGACTGAGCCTCTTGAATGCTGTGACTGTATATTTGAAAGGGACTGGAACCATTAGAACAATCCTTGATCTGCTCTACATGGTGATTCAAACTAGAGAAAAAGTGGGCCTGAGCTTGACCAGAACTGGAAAGGATCCACTTACCTGCTTTACTATCATATCCTTCCCTTGAAATCTAGACCAGTATCACAGAGAATGTGCCATAATAGACAACTATTTGTTGTAATTTGTATCATAAGAACTGATGCCTGTGCATCTTGCTATGCTTCCATGGTTACTTTTTGCTCTAATAATCCTATCAGTAATATTTTCTTTGATGTAACTGATATTTCCATAAGTGTATTCATTTATGGAGTGTTTTGGTCCTTTGTCAGACTCACCCAAGACCTTATAAATATGATAGTATTTGTCCATGGTTTAACTAGCAAGGGAGACAGCAGGGTATCTGCTTATACTTCAGATAGTTGCTATCATTTCACCCAGTCTGAATCACTTTGTGATGGTACCAGGTTTGCGGAAAAGAGTGCCTACTCATCACCTATCCAAATACCACATATAAGGCTGGATCTGTAAACTCATTTCCCAATACTTTAAACCTCTTATAATACCGTTCTTTCCTCTTTCTTTTCATATTTATGTTCAGAGGTAAAATTACTTTACGTGAAAACTTCTCGGAACCCTTAGTTGGTAACAGTCATTCCCTTCTAGCTAAAAGAGCTGTGTTTTGTAATGCTCTGATGTACTTACTGTATAGAAAGTGTACCAGGGTATTCAGTCAGCAAGCATTTGCCAGACATTTACTATATACCAGGCTCTGTGAAGAGCCTACGTGGAGGGAACTAGAGGGTGAGCAGACTTTGTCTACCAATGCAGGTAAACAACCTCTTTCATAGGCAGAGAGTTGCCTATGGCATTTTACCTCAAATACTGTTCTTGGACCCTGCTCTTCCTTACTTTGAGGCAACTTGCTGGACATTATGTGACTCTGATGATACAAAGAAAAGAACAAAACAGTTTCTGCCCTCAAAGAACTTACTTCCTATCAGGGGAGAAGGCATCTGCAAATTGCGAAAGGGATCAACATTCATTTAATGCCTAATATCTGCCGGGTACCATTATAAGGACTTTACAAATATCATCTCATTTGATCCTCACAACAGCCTAGTGAGAGGGATGCTATTATTAGCCCAATTTTATAGATAGGGGCACTGAAGTACATAGAGGTTGATCCACTCACCCAGGATCTCACAGCTACTAAATGTCTGAATTGTGATTTGAACTCAAGTATTTCTGACTTCAGGCCCTGTGCTATATCCATTATGGCACCTAGGTGCTGCATAAGTAAGGTGTCCTATTCCCCTAGTAAATTATAAGTTTTATGAGGACAAAGACTATGTCATAGGCACTTTAAAATATTTATTGGCTCCTTACCTAATATAGTGTGATTGAATTGATCAGAGCATTTCCAGCACACACACACACACACACACACACACACACACACAAATGACTTTTAATAATGAAGAGAGAGTTAGATCAAAGACATAGAATACTTGATTCTGAATGACAGATATAATTCAAAGGTCCTGGTAAGTCAGGGAGGAGGTTGAACCTAAGTTCCTTGGGTGTAAGGTAAAATGGAGGGACACATGAACTAGAAGAGGGTGGTAAAATGGGAGAGAAAGGCATGAAAGGTGAAGAAATGTCAAAGACAAAAGTTATTCTTCAGAATATTGTAATATTGCCTTGGCAAATTAGTCTTGCTTGGTTCTGAGTACAACTTAACACCAGCCGACAATCTCATAAATATGTGCCATTAGTCACAAAAAGAACAAACAGAAATATATAACCTCTTACTGGAACAACAAACAAACTCTACTCTCTTAAAAGACTTATGTGGAGATTCTTAACTAGTTATTAAAAATCTGGCTAAGAATTCTACCACAAGCCTTCCCAGGAATGTTCCTAGGATTGTAAGACTCAAAAGCTATGCTAGGAACACTTGGGCAATTTGAAATAGATTCTTTTGGCATCATTTGAATTATAAACTAGATAGTCCAGTAACATGCTGGTAAAAGTTTAACAATCAACTACACTATTAACATTTTCCCCAATACTTTCTTATATCTAGACAATTAACAAGATGATAAATCAATCCTTGATTTGTAGAAGTTGCTAATTCCTAATGTGTAAATATTCAAACTGAAAATTCCACAATCAGCTTTTGTAGTCACACACCTAGCACAACCCTAGGATAGTCTCATTTTGAAATTAATTTATAAATAGAAGTTCTAAATATGTGTGCAATAAGAATAAATAAATGAATCATAAATGAACTGACAAATAAGTGATCCACTAAGAAGAAATTCTTCATAGAGCATTTTCTACCTTGAAAGACAATCTTTCCTTCAGAATCTCTTCTTAAAAGTCTAAACTCCCTCTCCCATTTTTATGACACGAATCTGACAAAAGTTAAAATAGCCTTTGTACTTTAACAGTCAGAAAATCTCTCTATCCAATTAAGCCTCCTTTATCTTAATTAGGCTAATTTATATCTTCTTTCTATCCTAATCAACCCTGGTCTAGAAATAGCTATTCCCTCACTCCCATGTTTCTGTCTTTTTTTTTTTCCACAGCCTCTTTACAGCTGCCACTCCACAGCAGGACTTAATACTGTATTAGTTCTAAACTAATTCACCTCCTTGGAGGGTCATACACTCCTCTTTACACATATTACTTATCCTGATACAAGAGACAGTTATTCCAGGTAGATCAACCCTCCACTGCCTAACATTGTTCACTACAAGCATGGCTTCATGATACATCATAACCAATTTACAACGTAATGCCCTTCAAAACACCGGAGGATCCAATGAAGAATAGACTAGTCTCTACTTTCAATCTCATCTTTGCTGGAAGGCCTGTGTTCTTCTCTTCTCCAAGACTGGGGTATAGCATCAGCAGAGCTTGAGAAGACATGCTGAGTGCATTACTTAGGAAAACCAGAAGCTTATGAGGAGGTAAGAATGGGGAAGTTGAGAAGTTATAGGCATATGAGGAAGCTGTATGAATACAGCATAGTCTGCTAAAACCTTTAAGGAGCCGCAGTGTGCAATTTTGGTATCTGATGTAAGAAGCAAATAAATATGCCCTCAAATCATTTATGGGGGGATTATTTTGGGGGAGGGGGGAAGGAGAAGACCCTAGAACACTGACAGGCTACCCACGCAATGTTGAGGGAAGACCAAGGTGTTGCTGGGCTGAGAAGGAGCTCACCTTGGGGCTGAACTTGATCTCTAAAATCCTTTCTAGCTCTAAATGTGTAGTCCTATGATTTAAAAAACAGGCAGTTGGAGAACCCCACCTCCCATTTTTAAGGGAACTTTTTTTATGAGTATCAGAAATCTTTAGAAATTGAGGATGTTTAGGAGAAAATGTGACTTTATATATGTATTAGGAATAGTAGGTCACCTAAGCATTTCAGATACAAATGGATTTTTAAAAATTGAACTAGACTTTAAAAATAGTTTCTCCCATTAGACTGTGAGCTCCTTGAGAACAGAAATTTTTTCCACCTTTTTTTTTACCCCGGGGCTTAGCACAGTGTCTGGCATACAGTAGGTATTTAGTAAATAGATGCTAGTTAACTGACAGAAACAGAGTTGAAGTTTGAATAGATATCACTTTCTGTATTAAATTCACAAAATCTATATACCTGGTTTTGCATGATTCTTATCTCTCTTTTTTGTGATTTCTTCATATTTGAAGCATGGCTAAGGATGATTGTTTTTCATCCTATATTGTCAGCATTACCACCATAATCAATTTTTCTTGTTTAGTTGTTCAAGTCCTCTCTGACCCTGGATGACCCCATTTTGGGGTTTTCTTGGCAAAGACGTATATTGGTTTGCCATTTCCTTCTCTAGTGGATCCATTTTGTCAGCTAATCAGAGGTTAAGTGACTTGCCCAGGATCACACATCTAGGATGTATCTGAGGCTGGATTTAAACTCTTCCAGGCCTGGTTCTCTATCCACTGAACCACCAGTTGCCTCTACAATAATCAATAAAATAATAATAATTTAATGGAATTTTTGCAAATCACTCTACAAAAATGATTTCAACTGTTGGCTCAAAATGATCCTGTGAGTTAGGCATTATAATTATCATCAACCCTATTTTGTATATGAAGTGACTGAGACTCAAAGGCTTATGTGACTTAACCAGATCCATATAGATAGTAAGTGTCTGAGGAAGGATTCGAATTCTTGTCTTCCTGAATCTTAATCGAACACCCTATTTAATCTGACACCAAACTACTATTGGTTCAAAAGCGATCAAACTTGCCAAAGTATATGTTTTTATGGTTTTATGTCCCTTTCTAATATCTCGTATTTGGATTCTAAGAACTCAAGCTCTTGTGTCCTACATGAAGAATGTAAGATAAACTTGGGAAGAGATACTGCATTAAAATAAGTATCAAAAAAAAAAAGAAATTCACGTTGGAAGGACATATTGAATAATTGATTTTCAAGATTTCTCATGCAAGAGAATATAACAAGAAAATTGAAAAATTTGCAGACAACGAATTTGCTAAAGGGAGGAGAGAACAGAAGAGAGAGAGACAAACAGACAGACAGATGATCAAAGGGAAATCACTTTCTAAAACCCATATGTCTAGTTTCTCATCACAATAAAAATCTACAAAATGGTGTGTGTGTGTGTGTGTGTGTGTGTGTATGCTTCAAAAAGGTATGAGAAGGAGACAAAAAGTCTTTTGAAGATTAGTTTCTATAGCAGATCACATTTTCACAGTCATACAATTGATAAAAGGTGGAAGAATGGCTGTATTTGTTGTTTATTAAGAAAGAGAAGAAAAAGGCTTTGATTTAGAAGAGAAAAAAAATCAAGACTTAAATTTTCTCCTTCAAAAATTATGTTGTAAAAATGTAAAGATCAACAAAGAGTCCCTGACATATGTGCCATAGAAATAATTCATTACACAGATCTAAAATTACCTGTATTGATGAAAATATAAAACATGGAAATATATGCTCAGCAAGGGCTTTTTTGTCTCTCTCATAGATGTCCTGCACAAAGCTCAAATGGAAGAGGAATTTCTTAGAGTTGTTTTATTTTCTTAATGACAACATGCTTATGGTATATACATGTTTATTCATTTCCATTCCCCTCAACCCTCAGACCCCCAAATTTCAACCAAATGCCACCCTCTCTTTCCACTGTTCCTCTGGAATACCCGAGGGGAAAATATTTTTAAATAATTTTATACCTGTACATGCATATGTATCCTAGTTTAAAATATTTGAAAGTCTTCTTGACTCAGAATAAGAAGAGACCTGGCTACAAATCCTGCTTGTGGCATTTATTGTATACTTGATATAATGTACACTGTGTGTTGTCCAAAATTAAGATGGGTTATCTGAAAAGATAATGAGTTTGCCAACAGTGAAATGTATGTACATACACACATATACTCTTTCATGTATGTGTGACTGTGAGTACGTATGTATGTATGGGGGAGGGGAGGAGGGAGAGAAGGAGAGAGAGAGAATTTATGTATCTAGATATAGATCCTTCTGTATAGGTCAGGAATCACACTTTAATTATCTTTGCATCTAACCTAACCTAGTAGTAATTTGTACTTAGCAGGTGTTTCATAAGTGTTTGTTGAATAATTGAATGTTTTCTTGACGATAAGAGGTAGTGAATGTTATTCTGGTCCTATATTTCAACATATACAATGTCAGCATAACTACTTATATTCAAAAAATCTGGAGCAATTGGTAGGAGATGGAATATGAGAACCAGGGGAAATTGCATGCGTATTCTCTCTCTGCTATTCCCATCCATGATGTGTTTACATAAGTGATACCATGCTAAAAGGAATAGTAGGAGAAGTCAAATTTGAGAAAAGTGGAAGTGGAACTGCCCCACTGGTGAGAGGGTGGGTGAGTGTTGAGATTTATGGGTAGATTATTGAATATAAAGATGATTTAATAACTGAAGTGAATTTAAATATAGCTTGAAAATAATTTATTTCAGAAGTATGAATGGTTAATGAAACATATTGCCAAATTTATGTTGCAGATATTATAAGCATTACATATTCACTCAGCAATAAGGCTATACAGTAATTCAAATGTATTACACAGCCTGCCCTTAAAGCCCTTCACAGTCTGATTACAGCCTATCTTTTGAATCTTTTTTTATATGACTTCTTTTCCCATAGCTACTCTCTTTGGGAAACTGGTTTACTTGTTTTCTGTTGTGTTCCTTACTTAAGGGTAGGGACTGTGTTTTTCCTTTTATTTCTTTGTCCAGGTTTTAGCAAAGTACCTCAGACATAAGAAGAGCTTAATAGATGTTTGTTGACTTAATTTGACCTAGCTATCTCCCTGCACTATGCCTCACCAGGGATTTTCACTCATGTGCTTGGTCCTCTCCTCTGACTACAAGAATACCTAGCTTCCATCAAGGTTCAGATGAGGGGCTGCTGCCCAAGGGAATGTCTTTCCTCCTTGTTAGTGCCCTCTGACTCTTTAAATCAGCTTTTTTAAATGGGATTTTACATGCAACCATGAGCAGAAGGCAAACTCTTTGAGAGAAGGGACTGTTTTTCATTTTCTGCTTTTGTATCACTAGCACCTTGCATATAGTAGAAGCTTTACTAATTCTTGATGGATACTTGAATTTAAATGTCTACAAAAATAGAATTTGATTTTGGTTTTGTCTCTCTTTTATAGTGGAGCCTTCTTTTTTATTTTATTTTATTTTTAGTAACAGCTGCTCAGAGCTACCTTCTTTTCTCTTTTTCCAAAATAGCACCCTCTCTCTTAACATACTAAAATACAGTTGCTACCCTTAGTCACCTGGAGTATGGAGCAAAGTCCAAGACTAATTTATGTACAATATGATAGCTATACATTTTATTCTACAGCCCAAGAATTTCAACCAAAAAAAGAGATCTAGGGAGTCACCTTTCTTCCTCCCTCCCTCCTTCCCTTTCTTCCTTCTTTCCTTCTTGCCTTCTTTCCCTCCTTCCTTTCTTCCTTCCTTCCTTCCTTCCTTCCTTCCTTCCTTCCTTCCTTCCTTCCTTCCTTCCTTCCTTCCTTCCTTCCTTTCTTCTTTCTTTCCTTCCTGCCAGCCTTCCCTCTCTACATCCTTCTCTTTCTTTTCTGTGAAAACAGCAAAAAACCTTTTAGATATAAAAACAAAATTTCTCCCCTAAACAGCAAACAATCAACCTTATCCCCATGGATTTGTTTTATGGAGAATCTTCAAAGCTGCTTCCCATAAAAAGACAGGATATTAAGATATAATCCCTAAAGTTGATGGTGATGATTTATTCTCATAATATATTTCTACATATCCTTTTAATATTGGTTTTCCCTTGCCCTCCCCCTTCCAACCTCTGGCAGAATTATTGATAATATTGAAATGAAGAGAGGCCAAAAGTCATTTAAGTGATGAATAGCATCTGTATCACAGAGTTGTTGTGAAGAACAAATGAGATCCCATATTTACAGTGTTTTGCAAACCTTAAAGCACAATTGTATCAGTAAGGCAAGATTCATGACCTTGAGAATGACCATGAACATGCCTGTATATGGTTCAGAATCTCAAAGTAGGAAAAACTCTCTATGTAGAAGCCAGAGGAAGTATAACATTTATTTAGACAACAGAGGATGCAACCCCAAGAAGAACTATTCCAATTTGATATAGCAGTGATTATATTCCAAAACCAGTAAGCCCACCTCAATGTAGCAGCAAGGAAATTATAACACAGTATGATAGCAAAGAACCAAGTCATCCTATAATCTTACCCCCTGCTAGGCCTTTCCTGTAAACAGTCACTCACGAATCCTAACTCTCCACTCAGCACTCTCTTCTTCAGCTCTGTTGATGCTGACCCTCTCAGTGTCTGCTCTTCAGTGCCCTCTTGATGTCTGCTGCCTCGATTTCTTCTCAGTTCTGCAGCTCTCAGTTCTGTCCCTCTTCAATTCTGGTTCTCTCACATTCTGAACTCTCCTTATATAGAGTCCTAGCTAGCATCTGATTGGCTAGAACTTAGATCTCTGATTGGCTGAATTCATGATTGACTGGAACTCAGTGCACATACCATTGGCTCTGCTCTTAGCAACTCCCCTTAGGCCTCTGAGGGCTTCTCGCCCAAATCAGTTTAGTAACTAGTGAGCAGAGCTTTAGACCTACTTACAAACAAAGATATAATCAAGCTTTCCCACCTAGCCCCACCTGAGGCCTATTGAATGTGTGGGGAAGATCTTTGATCACATCAACACTACAACAATATAAACATTATTTTTTACTATTATTACTATTGTTATCATCATCATTAGTTTAATAAAAAACATATTCCTAGTTCTGTGATTACACTGTGCTAGCATAATTTGAAAATAATTAAATGATAAAAGACTTGGTTGAAAAAAAAAGTAGATTGGGGGCATAATATTAATAGCAAAGCCCAGAATTGTATAGAGTTTCATACTAGAACTTATAGACTCCTTCCTTATGCTCTGCCAAGGCTACCTGCATTAAGGTTTATTTATGTTGCAGTGACATTGAAGTGCTGACCTTAATAAAACCATCAGACAGCACTACTTGAGAAGTCAATACGAATCTCTTCTGTTTCAGCATCCTATTGCAAAATTCAGTAACGTATGTTAGAGTCCAGAGATATGACATTAAATTTTTGATTTATCATGTTAGAGAATCTGCCCAATATCACCAACAGCAGGCAAATGTTACAGCAATCCTTCAATTTTGTCAAATGAAAAGTTTCATTTTTTTGTAGAAAAGAAGAGGGCAAGCAATCAAGATGGAATACTAGGAATATTACACATTCTGTTTTAGAAATGGGAAGTCTGCTAAGGGAGGGACTGGAAAAGGTAGTTTTTATTTAGTCTAGACCTGTGATTTCCTTGATATAAGGGATTTTGACAATATAGAATTGCAACTTATAGTCATTTAGAGTTGCCTAGGGGCAGTGAGAGGTTAAATGAATTGCTCAGGTCCACAAAGAAAGGACATGTAAGAGGTTTTATTAGACCTTAGGTCTTCATGGTTCAGATAACAACTGCGACAACTCTATTACTCAGTAAGTATTCTGTTAAGTGCTTACTTACTCTGTGCCAATTCCTGTGCTATCTGTATATTAGGGATAAAAAGAAAGACAAAAATAGTCACTGATCTAAAGGAATTTATTTTCTGATGAGAGAGAAAACATGGGTAAATAATGAATGTATGTGTGTGCATATGTGTATACATATATGCATGCATATGTGTATACATATGTATGTATGTTTATATATAAATGCTCAATGATATATATATGTGTATATATGTATGTATGTGTGTATGTGATAGCATGTCCCATTTGAGAAACATTATAAAAGAGACCTCTCAAATTGGATCATAGAATGAGTAGAAGGTAATAAAGTGTAACAAGACTAGAAAAGTAGGGACGAATGTGTTAATGAAAAGCTTTAAATGGTAGGGAGGGGCAGGTAGTTGACACAGTGGATTGAGTCCTGGCCCTGGAGTCTGGAGGACATGAGTTCAAATCCAGTCTCAGATACTTACTAGCTGTGTGATCCTGGGCAAGTCACTCAACTGTGATGGACTCCAGAAAAATAATATTAGAGGAGTTTATATTTGATCCTGAAGGCAATAGAGAGCCACTAGACTTTCACCAACAAGGAGATGACATGGTCAAACCTCTGTTTTAGAAAATGACATGCTGTTTCACAGTGCCTAAGACGTAATAAGTGCTTAATAAATGCTTATCAATCTATAGATTAATCAATATTTAGTGTTTGTTATCATGCTTAAATACTATAATTCATTGAAAGCAAGGTTTCAAAAACTGTTAAAGAGCCTTAAGTTTGGTCTTTTTAATACTTGATCACTAATGAATATATGTCAAAATGCTAAATCTGAGAAAAACTGTAGGGGTTTTTTTTTTAGTTATACTGTACAATTTTATCCCCCTAATTTGTTATAGTGTATGGCCTCTGTCTTTACAATAAGCAACCCAATTGAATGAGGAATCTTTCAACTTAAATGATATAGATCCATTCTGACCCTCACTAATTTGGGCATTATAAACAGAAATTAAAGGAATTTTATGAATGTTTGTACCATAGGGCTTTCATTATTGACTCAATTAGGGTTCTCAAGATGGGGTTTGAAAACTTGGAATAGGATCATGCCCAGATCTTTGAAGTTATTACAGCTGATTCTTCTGAACTGACCCTTCGTAGGGCCACCATCATCACGTTGCAGCACGCCATACCATGCTGATACTCAAACTGCCCCCGAAGTGAATCATTATTTGACCTCTGAAGTACAGTTATCACTGGAATATCTCCAAAATTATTACGAAGTTTTACTCACACCCAATCCTTGCATGATGCAGACGAGGCAAAGCAAGCATGATTCATCATTAACCCAGCATTTGGAGTTAGAGGACCTAGGTTCAATTCCGGTTCTGCCACTTTACTTATATGACCTTGGACATGTCCCTTTACCTCTCTGAGTCTCAGTTTATTCACCTGTAAATTATGTACATATGTGTGCAGTAAGGGCAAATGAGATGACTACGAAGGTCACTTTCTGATCTAAACCTATGATAATAGCTTTCATTACAAGTTTGATTTGTTATAATAGAAATATCTTAAGAGAAATTTTCTGTATCTTTGATACATTGCGTGAGCATTTTAAAAAAGACCATCCGGAATATTAAATGAAAGATGACATTTAAATGTTAAGACACTACCGCCCATGTCATATTCCCAACTCACACAGCCACACTTCAAAATTGTTAAGTTGATCCAGAGGAAATCTTTCCCTCAACAGAGGCCAGATTTCTCATCTTGAACTTCTTCAGCCTCTAGGATTAATCTCTTTTAAAAATAAATCTGTGCATTTTCATGAAAATGGGGAAAGGAAAAGTTGACTACTTATATGTCTTATTGGGTCAGGGTTCTCTACTTTTTGGTATGCCATACAGAAATCATTCAGGAAGCCTGCCAATAGGAACAGCTTCCACCACCAGAGGCACATTTTCTCCCTTGCCTTCCCCTGTCTTTGAGCTATTCCAGAACCTATAGAGTGGTAGAACAATAGGAAGATCCTTCAAGACCTAGGGACATGTACCCTTTTCCTTTCTACTTCCCCCTGGCCTGATCCTTGTATTCCAGGGCCTTCCCAAAATTCTGGCTGCTCACATGGCTTGGATGAGATAGCAGTCACAAATTCTGTTTCTTTTAGTAAAATGTTTCTTTGGTCAAGACCATTCACCCTACCATTGCTTTCTCAGTTCCTCTAAGCATTATGATTTGTCTCTTTGTCCTGCCTCTCTTCTCAATAGGACCCTGGTGCTGTCATCTGACTTAAGGATATAACCTAAAGTCTGGGCCTTGTATGCCACCTCATTGTTGCACCTTTAGGATTTCTTGGTCTTTCTCTATTCCACCCCACCCCAATTAGAATCAGGGTCCTTGAGATCAAGGAGAGTTTATCTTTTTATATTTGGATTAGCACTATGTTTGACATATACTAAGTGATTTATAAATATATTTTCACTCATTTATTTATGCAGGTATGCTGTATTACATGTGGTAGGTCATCAGTATGTATCTATTGGTTCATTTATTTAGAACCTCAAAGTTTCTGCAGTATTAAGAATTTTTCTCTACAACAAAATACTCCAACTTCTTAATAACCCTAGTATAGTTATTTTAAAGTACTACTTATGCCTCCCAGTAGACTGCTCTTCTGAAAGGAATGTGTAAAATGTGTTTAATCATTATTGCTTCATTGAATTAGAAATGGAACACTGACTTTTAATTATTTTTTATTAGAAACAGGAAAAACAATAAAACACTAGTTTATAATATACTGTGATTGAGGAGATGATGAAATAAAATTAGATTTTTGCTTTAACTATGTTCAATTCTCTTGGCCCACACAAATTGCAGTTTGTTACACTGAAAAATTTGCAGGTAAGATAGCTGAATCTTTATGGAATTTTAGAATAGGGGATAGGTGCTGGGTGACTGGTAATAGGCAAGCATCAGAATCAGTAGATTTGAGGAGCTATGGAACTATACATTGATTTTTTGATGAGTGTTGTTGGATGTTGTTGATTGAGTCTTATCCCTGTTAGTACATGTCCCTTAGGGCTGATTTTATTCCATCCCTGCCTTCTCAGATTGTGAAAATATTGTCCATATCCATATATAAATTTTTGTCACAGGGCCTATCCAGTAAGTTTAGGGATTTTCTTTAGCATTTTTTTCAAAATTAAGTAGGTACAATTGAAACTCAGAATTTAAATCCTTTTCTCTTAACTCAAGTTCAGCATTCTTTTATCCAACAAACATTTAGTAACTATTTTCTGGGTGCTTATACTAAAATGATGAGGGTCCCAAAAAAGTAAAAAGAAAATAAAAATAGTCCCTTCCCTCAAAGGACTTAGAGGAGACAATATGTAAATAATTAGATACATACAAGATATATACAAAGTTAATGAAAAGTAATCTCAGAGGGAAGACACTGGTGGAAAGGGGGAAATGGATGTTGGGGTCTAGGAATGTCCTCCTAAAGAAAATAGAATTTTATTTCAATCTTGAAGGAAGCCAGGTAAGTCAAGAAGCAGAGGTTTATGTCCTCTCAAGGCAACTTACTTACAAAGAAATTTAACTCAATAAAATCCTAATGAAGGGTAGTATGTTGTTTTCATTAAAGGATTCATCTTGGAGTGAAATGTACCTGTATTCAAGTCTTGCCTCTGATAGTCAACAAATTTTTATTAAGGTCTTATTGTGTGCCAGGCAAGATGTCAAGTTTGGGGGCTATAAAGAAACACCCAAAACAAAATGGCCTCTACCCTCAAAAGAGGCACAAAAAATAAGTATGTCATCCTAGGCAAATTATTTGATTTTTTCTTTTTTTGGTATTCCAGGCAACTCTTCAGACTCTTTACAATGAGTTATTGATCTGCATAGTCAGAGGGAATTTCTATACCAGGAGTTCCAAACACAGAAATATATTTCAAGTTCAATCTTCCTTTCCCCTACAAAAAAAATAATAATCCTAAGAGTTATTCACAAAAAGAGAACATGTTTATAGAATGGGAAAAAGGTGAGATTGAGCTTTCTGGCTTCCCACATGAGTTTGGTATATATATATAAGAGAAATTCCTGTGTCCAAAGGCTCCAATCAATACAGAAGTTTAAGATTCTAGCCATGAAAGAAGAAGCCCTGCATAACTTGTCTCATTTTATGTTCCCTTCATTTGACTCACAGCTTTCTAGTTTGGGGAGTTTTCAGCTCACATTAGCGATCAGTCCATTCTCATTGTTAACATGATTACCATCCTCCTCCTTTGACATTCAGTCCCAGCCACTACCGATTCCATCTGTTGAGGCAGAGAAAAAAAAAAGGATCCCTGAAACTTCTAATTGCTTTCCAAAGGAGGCTAATGTAGATAAAATATTTTCACCTCTGCTCTAGCAAGCCAGATGTTCTATTCCTCCAAATGATGAAAGAAATAAATTGTTCCGAGTTTCTTTTACCCCTGAATTTCCCATTGTATGTATGTATGTATGTATCTCTTGATATTTGTCAACCCCTACTTCATCTAGGTGTTTGGTGGAGAATGAGGTAGATGAAGAGCAAAGGAATTTACTTCGTTCTTCATTGTATTTCTCCTTGAAATTCTCTGGTGGCTCCCTTCTCTCTTCTTTGCCTGTGCTTATAGTTCTTCGTCTCTCTCCTTCTGAGCTGAGATACCTTCTCTGCAATTCCTCTATATTTTCCACTGCCTTCTAAACACAACAGAAGTTTAACAGCGAGACCCTATGATCAGCTGGGTGAGATTTAGGCCCTCCCAAGAGAGAAGATCAATACAGTCTTAGAGAGAAATCTGTCCAACCATTGTTTAGTCGACTTTTCCAGTCCAGTTCCATCTCAGATTTATTTGGGTTTCAAGCTGAACTTCATAGGTATTCCTTTATGAAGCAGGAATGCAGTAGGATTAGCTAATTCACCTGAACATACAGTTAAGTATTCAATCTGCCATCACAGACCCTGATCCACATTTTAGTTAAACAAAGGTAAATGTAGGTCATGTCTACACTGTACCAAAACACAGAGATAAAAAGTGTGTGTTTTTTTTAAATCAGTTGATTCATTCAGCCATCTGAGTACTCTGACAAACAAAGACATTATCATTTTTTTCCAGGAGGCTTGAGAGATAAGACTATTTCTTTATAGTCTATTTCTTAATGTTTATGTGTTTAGTGGAGTGTAAAATAGATTCTAGGAGATAGACTGCTATTTATTTTTTCAAGTATTTTAGTATAGTATAGTTCAAATTGAAATGGTATTTACCAATAAAAGTCATAAATCAATGAAGCTAAGTACGAAGAGCTTGTTGGAAGTAAGCATAACCAGGATGCATTCCATATTATGTGTGCCTTTGTGTTTTTCTGCTAGTCGTACTTTCTTGTATGGCATTAGAAAACTCTTTCACAAAACAGTAAAATTGCATCAGTTCGGACCCAATATTTTCTATGGAAAGATGTTCCCAAATTAGTAGAAATGCATTGTTTTAAGGCCCGCACTGACCTCTCAGCAGCAATTTGTCCTTGTGAACGCAGGCCTGATCATTGTAATTCTGTTCTAGTTGAGCTTCCAGCAGTGTTTCTCAGTCCCTTGTAGCTTAAGAAGAATTTCAGCAGCAGGATTCTCTCACTGATTTTGTAAAGCCTTTGATGTTGGCCCAGGTTATTTTCAAGATCCCTCCCTTGAGTCATGTTATAATAGCTATTGGTCTTTACATGGCTTCAGCCTGTTATTACAGTCATGAAATTTAGCTTTCACCTTTTGACCAAAAGTAGGATGACGACATTTGCAGGTAGAATGGTCAACCTTCCTCGAGCTGGAGGGCTATGAGAAGTTAGACTCATTCCATAGCACCTAGGAGCATACCACTGAAATTTGCAGTGCTCTTTGGCCCTATTTATTGTTAAATATCCCTCCAAAAAGAAGATGAGAGTGAATTAACAATTTCTTTTCTCATTCCAAGCCATTTCCAGTATGTGCTTCTTTGAGAACCACATAGAGGCAGGGCTGAGAGTAAGAAGAGGGGAAAGGAAGGGATGGCAGCAAAAGGCCTGGAAGTGTTGGGGAGTCAGAACATTTCAAAGATGAGGTCATGAGTAGAGAAATCATGCAAAATAGATGGAGGGGAGAAAGAGAAGAATCGGGAGGAGATGGGAGATATTAGTTTATGGACCCAATAACGTGTTTTATTTTATTAAAAACAGTGTTGGACACATAATAATAAATGATTATTCAATTGAATCAATGAATAAGATCTCACATGGATATGGTGTTTTACAGGTTAAGATTAGCGATCTAACGTTAGAAGGGGCTGACAAGGTCATCTAGTCCACAACCTTTATTTCAAAAGTAAGGAAACTGAAAAAAAGATAAAAAAATTAAGGAAACTGAGGTTCAGAGATATATCCAAGGTCTTGCAGGTAGTAAGAACCAGAATCAGGACCTCTTCGAACTCCAACTCCAGTACTCTTTCTACTACAGAAAACTAACCTAAATAGTGGGGCTTTTTTGTTTGTTTGTTTGTTTTCCCAATCACCTGATGAGAGATGGAGTCTCTACTTTTTACAAATGAAGGTGCTCAGCTTCATAGAGGTGAGGGTCATTGCCCACAGTGTCATATCTAATTAGTTTCTGATCTCCAACAATAATTCAAGTCTTCACAAATTGGGTCCAGTGCTCTTAACATATCACAGAATGGGTATGAAACATGGGTATATAAGCAAGGATTTATGCTTCTAAACTGCATATTGTTTAAAAAAAGATTGAAAAAAGGATAAGGAGGGGGAAAAGTGAGATTGGAACTTATTTGATGCATGTTTATGCTATACCCACTTATACAAGAAGAATATATAACCATATAAAGTGAGACAATCCCTTGGTCTAGTATCTTTCATAGCAATTTGTCTTTCTGAGCACAGGCTTGACCACTGTAATAATGTCCTACTTGAGGGTCTATTTTCACTCAATCCTCACCAAGCAGACAGACTACTTGATTTGTTGGAAATATTGTTCTTTTCCTAGATGTCGTAGTTCTGCTTTATTTTCCTTCTAATTTTTATACCTCTTTTTAACAACAATGATTTATTTTGTTGTTGTTGTTGTTGTTGTTTTGCTACTAGAAAAGCAAAACCAACCTAGAAAACAACCAATCTTGGTTTATTTCAAATATATTTGTCCTGGGTTCCTCTTTTGCATTAAACTCAATTACCATGACATGCTCCATAGATGGCTTTAGAAAACAGAAAAAAAAATGAAAATTTCTTTCAAGAGAGCCTGTGATTTTAATGGTAGGTTGCTCCCTGCAAGGAACATCTTCTTCCATTACAAACTGACAGCTTCTTTCCAATTTATAGTCTTGAAGGGTTGCCTGGAACACTGACTGAGAAGTCAAGTGATTTATCTGGCTAGGGTCATCAACCCAGTGTATGTGAAATGGGGGCTTGAACTCAGAAATTCTATACCTTTAGCTTATTAGAGAGCCAAAAATTGTAGCTAGGAGAATGCTTTAAAACTTTTAAGCAATCCCTTTGACCCTCTAGAAATATACCCCAAAGTGGTTGAAAAACATTAAGACTCCATCTATACCAACTTTATTAGAACAGCATTTAATGGTAGCAAGATAATGGAAACAAAGTAGATGCCCATAGATTGGGGAATGTCTAAATAAATTGTGGTATATGAGTATAATAGAGTACTTTTTAAAGAAATAATGATGATGACTACATCTAATGATGATGACTACAGAGGAGTCAAGGAAGATACTCCAATTGATAAAAAGTGAAGTTAGCAGAGCCAGGATAACAATATGAGCAATGGCTCTAAAAATGTAATTGGAAATAAGTGAAATACTGGAAAGCAAATGTTGCAAAATTATCAGAAACATACTTGGCCATAAAAAAAAGAGGTATAAGAAACCTCTTCTATAACTCATTTACATATGTGCGTGTGGTGAGATTCACAGGTATGGAACATTGTATATAATGTTAGATTTTTTTAGTCTATTGATAAATTTTGCTGATTTTTTTCTTTTATAAAATTTATTTGTCGTTATTAAATGACTCTCCCGGATGAAAAGAGTTTGGGAGATAAGGGGAATTTGGGTAATGTTAAGATAAAAGATGTCAATACAAATATATTTGAAAACTAAAAAAAAAAACTCTGGCATATAATAGATACTGAAGATGAATTTATGTATTCAATAATTATTTAATAACACCTCTAAAAAGTCACCTTTTAGCTTTGCCAAAATATGAAGTATTGCTGGATAGTATGTTTAATTTTAAGTTAACAACAATGACAGTTGGCATTTATATAGAGCCTACTATGTGCCAGGCATTATGCTAAGCTTTTTACCAATATTATCTCATTTGGTCTTCACAACAACCCTGAGAGGTAAGCATGTTACTGTCTTCATTTTGCCAATAAGGAAACTAAGTTAAACAGAGGTTGAGTTACTTAGCCAGTGTCATACAGCTAGTGCATGTCAGAAGCCACAGCTTCTGTCTACATAACACCAGGCCCAGAATAGCTTCCATTGTTCCACCTAGCTGCCCTAGTTGAAATTAACTTAATTTTCAGTCTTCTTTGAATTGAGTTTTAATAAATATGAAGAATTATTTTAATGGGCTGACTATTTCATGTGAAAATCTAAGCAATAAGCATTCTTTATACTTGTCATTCTTAGTTCACAATTATTCCATTTCCTACCTCTTTTCCTTTTTAACAAGCTTATGCCTAGAATGCTTTCTTTACTCACTATTATCTCATACATTACCTAGGTTGTATCAAAATGTACCTCAGATGCAACCCCCTGCATCAGGACTTTCTTTTTCCCCCCACTCCATTGTTAGTACTTTCCCCTGCCAAGAATACAAATCTGGCTTTTCCACAGCAGACTGTAAACTCCTTGAGGATAGGGCCTGGTTAGTGTCTTTGTATGCTCAACATATAGCATAGTTCCTAAAATTGAGTAGGTTTGCAGTAAATGCTTATCGAATGTAACACATCATTCATTTATGGCTTGGAAGGGCAATCTATCCTGAATTATGATGAAGTTTTTGGAGAAAGTAATATAATATTTGGAAGTTGATTCATTCAGCATGATGCAACCTTTAGAAAAAAGCATTTAGATTATGTTGTCAAATATAGGGAACCTCAGTTCCATTTTGACTGTAAAGGCCATTCTCTAAGACAGAGGCAACTATCTGCTGAACAAACTATGTCCCTACGTTATGCATTGCTTGATATTGATAGTCAAAGAAATGTTGAATCATTGCATTTATCAAAGATTTTGGCCTGATCTTAGCATGTGCATTGAAAATACCTTGTTGAAAGGATCCATCAGTATCTAAATCACGGGCAGACAGAGCAGAAAGCTAGTAAACTGGGCATAAATTTGAATGGGAGGAAAAGTGGGGGCTGGTTTTAAAAAAGTGGGAGCTGGTTTACATTAGAGAAATTTTGCAACACTTTCCATTATCCTCATGCAGGCATGCAAGTGCACACACATGCATTGAAAAATTGTAATATTCTTTCAGTGATTCAATATGACTTTTTGAAAAGCAGTCTCAGAAGAATCAAAGCTACTGACCCCCAAAAGGTACTGAGCATGGTGAGTCTCAGCATATTACCAATAAGCATGTGGTATAAAATATATTATTCAGGAAATGTATTTAGAAAGTGCTGAACTGTTCAAGAAACAAAAACAAAGAATGAAAACAATCCAAGTTTAATGGAATATTAAATGATGTAGGGGGGAAGGCCCAAAACACGAAAGTGGATCATATTTGGAGAACTGGTGGGATGAGAAGTCATGGATATATTGCAGTCTGAATTAACAGGTCTGTGATAGAATTACAAATAAATTGATATGTTAAAGTATAAGTGAAATACAATCAAACTGCAAAAGTTTTCATACAATTAAGTCAGATCTTGGCCTATTAATAAAAAATGTCATCATAATACATTATTGTGTTTAAATATTGTCTTCCCCATTAAAATGTGGACAGTGTTTTAGCCTTCCTTTGTATCCATATTGCTTTAGAGCTGTATAGTAAGTGCTTATTAACTCTGCCTTGACTGAGTGACCTGGTAATAGATTTCAAACTTCTCAAGGGTGAGTGAGGTCTGTGTCTTATTTTTCTTTGAATTTCTCCTAGCACCCAACAAAGTGAGTTGTATATAATACACAGTCAAAATATATTTTTAAATTCATGGATGAATAAATGAGTTATTCTAAGAAAAGCAGTGTAGTACAGAGGCAGAAGAGGGCAGTAAAATTTAAGTCCAGTGACTGTGCGTAAGTCACAACTTCTACAAGCCTCAATTACCTCATCTGTATAATACTGTTAATGCTGCTTATTCTGCTTAACTCATAAAGTGTTTTTGAGACTCAAATGATACAATATGTTGTATTGGTAAGGCAAGATTCATGACCTCAACCTCGAGGATGACCGTGAACATGCCTGTACGGTTCAGAATCACAAAGCAAGAGAATCTCTAGGTAGAAGGTAGAGGGAGTATAACATCTACTTAGGCTCCGGCGGATCAAATCCAAGGACTAATACTTCTAATTTGATATAGGAGTAATTATATTCCAAAACCAGTAAGCCCACCTCAATGTAGCAACAAGGAAATTATGACACAGTATTATAGCAAGGAACCAATTCATCCTGTAACCTTGCCCTCTGCTAGGGCCTTCCTATAAATAATCACTCAAGAATCCTAACTGTCTGCTTGCCTGAGTTATCTTCCCCCTCACTTCTCTGGTCTCTGCAGCTTCTTTGTTTCCACTCTCCATTCCACACTCTTTCTGCAGCTCTGTCATCGTGTTCTCCTTGGGCTGAATTCTAAATTATGGCTTCTCTTCTGACTTCTAAATTCTCAATTCTTAGTTCTCCATGGCTACCTTCTGAGTGTATGTACTCTTTGGGGGGGGGGGGGCAGGGCTTCATGCCCAATTGGTAAAAGAGTGTGGGCCTGAGCCTTGGTGCCTAGTGAGTAAAGGCATTAGGCCTGCCTACAAAAAAAACAAAACAAAACAAAAAAAAACAAACTCTAATTAAGCTTCCCTTAATTGGCCCCACTTGGGGTCTATTGAGTGGGTGGGAAGGGTCTTTAATCCCTGATTGGCATCACAAAGGTATGGGTCTGCCTCTAATCAGGCCTCCCATTGTTGGCC
Organism: Phalanger gymnotis; assembly: GCA_028646595.1. Lineage (NCBI taxonomy): Eukaryota > Metazoa > Chordata > Mammalia > Diprotodontia > Phalangeridae > Phalanger > Phalanger gymnotis. The sequence continues at coordinate 126,013,453 of CM053623.1, read as the reverse complement.
ATACCCAAGGTCTATTCAAGGGGTAGGAAAGATCTTTCACTTACTGATTGATTGGCCTTACATATCTGTGAAGTACTTTGTTAAATAATGATATGCTATATAAATTAGTAAAATTATAAACCTCATTGAAAGTAAAAACACATCCATATAATAATAGAGACTTCAATGATAATAATGATAACCTGCAGAAAGTAGAAAACAAATGTTTTACACCTACCCAAATGACCAAATGAGTAGATGTCAACTTGGGCCCAGGGAAAACCTCCTTTTTATAAATGCCCCTCACTCTGGACATATTGATACTGGTTTCAGTTTTGGGAAGCTTGACCACAAAAAGAGGATGATCAGACCATTTTATCACTCTCTAATTCATTGTCCTCACCTGAAGTTACTCACAGAAAAACTCCCAATATAGCTTAGTTATCTCTCATGTTGAGAGTCTCTTCAGGAGTGAGTTAAATTAACTAGGTCCCTTCTAGAAAGGTATTCAAAGTTTAAAATATATATCAGGTGTAGTTTAGATATTTATTTCCTACGCTTCAAGAGATATGCTGTAAAAAAAAAAAGAGTCATAAGGGAACATTCACAAAAATCTTAACATGTGAAATAATAACCTATCACTTATTATACTTTCCTTGGAAATAAAGATTATGAGACTATTCAACAGTTATTTCATATTCGTCTCAGATCTGTGCTATCTGAGCAGCTTATAAATCCAGATCTTCCAGTGATCCAGGGCAAACTCTTTAATCCTTTCATCTGCAAAATTCTCTTCTAGGTTGTGCCTCTCTTCTCTAGGAAGTTGTTTCTGGGCAGCCAAGTACTCATCTCTTGAAATGAGGTTACCAGCAGGGGTAAAAAAAATCTTCCAAGAATGCTGTTGTATCACCTGAGGTCTTGAGGTCCCAGTATCAGACTCATCTGGACAAGCACATGTTTATGCAGCCATCTGCATATATCTGTCAGAACTATTAAGGAGAAGAAGAGAAAAAGACCTTTCCTATCTTGCTGTATACCCAAGGTGAAACTGGCATTGCCTGTATTCAAACAAAGAGGACATTTTGAAAAAGACTGGACATTATTTCTTCTTAATACCTAAAGTCAATAGGGTAAGAACTCATCTTGGTCCAGTGCTTAAACAGCTTTGCCATAGTCCCTAGGTGTGGGAACACACAAGGACCAAGCAGTAGACATTGGTAATTCATGGCATTTGAGAAAGAGTCAGAGCATATATCCCTCCTTAAGAGATCCAAATTATGTAGGATACAAGGAAAAACAAGGAAGGAAAGAACATTAGACACTGTGGGGGCCAGGGAATGCTTCACACTGAATTGAGCCTTGAATGCAAATGATGATTGAAGAAACAGAGGTGAATAATGGGTTCATCTGAAGTGCAAGGAACAGTTTGTGCAGATTCAGAGAGGTGTGTGTGAGGGAGAGATTTGGATTGAAGCATTGTCTAATACAGTTTGTGACACAAAGTATTATGAGGTTGTAAGGTTAGGAGCATCATGAGTGAGGAAGGCTTTAAATGCCTGGGTAAAGAGTTTATTTTTCATCACATAGTCAATGAATTTCAGGCTTCTGAAGGCTTCAGGGACAAACTTGCTTGAACCTGATTAAACATTACAGAAACCCACTGTTTCACATAAAATACTATACACCACTCTTTCCTGCCTTTATGAAAATTGGGATGTTTGTTATAAAAATTCATCCTACTCTTTCAAAGGTTGTATGGATTAGACCAGGGCTGTCCAAAACATGGGCCATGCACCCATGAGGCCCACCTGTGTCCACCACAAGCACAGAAGTGGACACAAATGCTTTAGTTAAAGCATTTATGTCAATTTCCATACCCATAGTAAACACAAGCAGGCTTTATACAATTGCCCTGAATTAGACCATTGCTGAGGAACCTGCAGCCTCAAGGCCACATGTAACCCTCTAGGTCCTCAAGTGCATCCCTTTGACTGAATCCAAACTTCGCAGAACAAATCCCCTTAAATAAAGGACTTAATCTGTAAAACTTGGACTCAGGAAAAAAGCCACCGCCCAAGGACCTAGAAGGCCACATGTGGCCTCACAGTGTAATGTTAATGGGATAAGAAGATCTTCCCCATCCATTAATAGGCCCGTATGACCACATGTGTTCAATCACAGCTGTGAGATATCCTTCGTCACACAGAGAGCATTGGGGGAGGAACTTGCCTAAGGAGAAACTTGCTTAAAGGGGAAGCTTGCTTATGGATAGATTTGCTTATAGGAAGGCTTTCACACCTTTTGATACTAAAGTAATTAGGCACTGAGTCATGAGGGTTGCGATGCCTTCTAGCTCTAAGAAGTGTGTGTATATATACATATATATATACATACATATATGTGTATATATATATGTATATATTCTAAGGTTGGTGTTTTGCTTTGGGAGCTTGCTCATAAGAAGGGCCTTTTGATTCCCTGGACAGAACTCTGGGTAGCCGTTTTGTTAAGAGCCCCCTGACTACTCAGATGTAGTGATGCTTCCACAATCTGGTGGTATATGTAGGTGGTTGTTTTACTTTGTTCAGACAGCTGGCACCTTATCTGTTGGTCTTTATGCTAATTTCTCTGCTTGTATTTTCTCCACATTCAAAGTACTGACCTTTCCCCTGAACTAGTGAATGTAATGAAAGGAAGATTGTTGACCCCTTTAAAGGTGTTTTCCTTTAAAAGGAGATCAGAGAAACTGTGCTAGCCAGCCATCCTGGATGTACAAGGGTGCTTGCAGTTACATGAGGCCACAGGTTTCCCTCATCTACACTAGACAAACGGAGACAAGCGAATGCTAAATTATTAAACTGAAATATGTTTTGATGTTCAGAAAGTTTTTTAAAATTTCCTATTTATTTATTTTTAACATTCTTTTCTTTTAAAATTTTGAGTTTGAAATTGTCTCCCTCTCTCTTGTCACCTACTTCACACATTGAGAAGGCAAGCAATATGACATCATTTAAACATTTGAAATCATGCAAAACGTTACCATATTAACCATATTTTTTTTTAAAAGGCCCCAGAAAGTAAGAAAAGTATGCTTTAATTTGCACTCAGAGTTCATCAGATTTCTCTCTGGAGGTGGATGCCATATTTTCATCATGAGTCCTTTTGAACTGAGTTGGATCATTTTTCTGATCAGAGTAGACAAGTCTTTTACAGCTGATCATCCCTTTCTGTTTTATGGGTAAGCTCATCCCATTCACGTTCACAGTTATGATTACTAAATGTGCATTCCTTCCATCCTATTTTCTTCTGTTTTTTGCCTTCTTTCTTTTTTTGTTCTGTCCCTCCTCAAAAGTCTATTTTGCTTCTAACCACTGCCTCACTTACTCTGCCCTCTCTTTTATCATTCATTTCCATATCTCTCATCTCCCTCTTCTCCAATTTCCCCATTGGGTAAGATAGATGCACTTGGAGAAAGGGGAAGAGAGAGGTAGGATGAGAAAAACTTTCTTGTACAAAAGAGGTGAGCAAGGAAGAGCTTTTACAGTGGAGAGGGAAATGGGGGTATGCCAGTCAATACTTGAACCTTACTCCCATTGGAATTATTTCAAAGAGGGAAGAATGTATACATACTGAGTTGTATATAGAGATTTTTCTTAACTGTCTAGGCTCTTTTTTTGATTGTGGTTTTCAGGTACTCCAATAATTTTTAAATTATTCCTCCTTGATCTGTTTTCTAGGTCAGTTGCTTTTTCAATGAGATATTTCACATTTTCTTCTATTTTTTTTTCATTCTTTTGATTTTCCTTTATATTTTCTTGAAGTCTCATGGATTTATTAACTTTTACTTGTCCAATTCTAATTTTAAAGAATTATTTTCTTCAAAAAGTTTTTAGACCTCTTTTTATATTTAGACAATGCAGTGGATTTTTGTGCTTATTTTACCATTCAGCCAATTCTGTTTTTAAGGTGTTATTTTCTTCAATAATTTTTGTACTTTTTTTTTTTTTACCAAGCTGTTAATTCCTTTTTTATAAATATCTCCCATAACTCTCATTTCTTTTTTCCATTTTTTCACCTCTACTGCTCTTATCTCTTTCTTTAACTCTTGTAGGAATTTTTGGGAGGCTTGTGTCCAAATATCATTTTTCTTTGAGACTTTGGTTGTAGCTGTTTTTGCATTATTCTCTTCTTCTGAGTTTATATTTTGGTTTTCCCTGCCACTATAATAGCTTTTAATGGTCAAGTTCCTTTTTCTGTTGTTTTCTCTTTTTCCTCAGCCTATTTCCTGACTTTTACCTTTATGTTGAAGTTTGGCTCTGCCACCTGGGGTAGAGAGAGACACTGTGCTACCATCAGGCTTTTTCTTTTTATTTTCTTTTTAGTTTGCAACACACGATTCTACATAATTTTGAGTTCCAGATATTCTTCCTTCCTTCCCCACCTCCCTCCCCAAGATGGCATGGAATTCCATATAACTTCCGTGTGTAACTTGGCATTGAATTGATTTACACACTAGTCAAGTTGTGGAGAAGAATTATGACCAATGGAATGAATCATGAGAAAGAAGAAACAGAACCAAAAAAAGAAACCACAACCCAACAACAAATACAAAAGAGAGTAAAAAAAGAGGGGAGAAAAAGGCAAGCATGAAGTGTGCCTCAATCTGTACTCATACTTCATAGTTCTTTCTCTGGATGTAGATAGCACTCCCCATTGAGAGTCCTTTGGAGCTGTCTCTGCATATTGTGTTCCTGAGAAGAGCAAAGTCTGTCAGAGTTAGTCATCACAGAATCCATATATCTGTGGTTGAGTATAATGTACTCCTGGCCCTGCTCTGCTCACTCAGCATTATGTCATGTAGGTTCTTCCAGGTTGTTATGAAGTCCGTATCATCCCCATTTCTTATACCACAATAGTATTCCATTACATTCATATACCACAGCTTGTTCAGCCATTCCCCAATTGATAGAAATCCTTTTGATTTCCAATTCGTAGCTACTAAAAAAAGAGCCCCTAAAAATATTTTTGTCCATATGGGTCCTTTTCCCACTTGTGTGATCTCTTTGGGATACAACCCTAGGAATGGTATTGCTGGGTCAAAGGGTATGAACATTTTTATAGCCCTTTGGGCATAGTACCAAATTGCTCTCCAAAATGGCTGGATCAGTTCACAACTCCACCAGCAATGTAACAATGTTGCAATTTTCTCATATCCTCTCCAGCATTTATTGTTTTCCTGTTTTGTTATTTTGGCCAATCTGACAGGAGAGAGATGGTATCTAAGAGTTGTTTTGATTTGCATTTCTCTAATCAGTAGTGATTTAGAGCATTTTTTCATATGTCTATAAATATCTTTAGTTTCATCCTCTGAAAACAGTCTGTTCAT